>JAVGWX010000008.1:57838756-58486256 GCA_036924085.1 Ariolimax columbianus
GAGGCGTGTCAATTAATACATTCAAGAATAGATTGGATGCGCATATTTATTTTTAGATCAAGTGAATGTAAAAGAAAATGGTTGTATACAGACTCTGCAGAGTCTTCTAAATCAGTATAAAGTAGTTAAAATTGAGTTAAGAAACGAACGTTTAGTGAAACGCCGTTAATTGCGGAGTTAATGTAAAGTAAACGTGGAACTTCAGAAGAATTAACCGCTGGTTGGTAATGGAGTTTTTGAAGACTCCATTGTACTAAGCCTCATCCTGTGAGAGGTGGGGTGGCCAGTGCACTTCCTTGTTGTTTTTACTTTCCCTAACGTATGCGTCAGGTACCCATTTACAGCTGGGTCGACTGGAGAAGCGGTCCCCGATTAAAATCACGACTCGCTATGTACTGAGCTAACGCGCCCGTCTGAGTTAGTGTACAGAATAAAATTGTTTCCCCTGTACCATGGGTGTTCAGAAAGAAATGCACCACATCGTTTTTCTCAGCTAATAAGGAAAATTAAAGCATTACATTTTGCATACTTCAAATATGGCATATGTCGATTGTGTGTAGCAAATTACATCGCAATCCGCCAAATAATACGACTGTACTAAACCGTTGCAATTGAGCATATTAGTTACTTGCGTTATAAGCAACGAATTGTGGTAGAATTTCTTGTTGCAGAGAAGGAAACGGTTGTGAACATTCACAAGCGTCTATGTGATGTGCGTAGAAGTTTTGTAGTCGACAGGAGTACAATTAGTCGCTGGGTTCAGAGAATGAAAGAATCAGGAAATATGGATACGGAGCTGCTTGATCGGCCGCGCAGTAGACGCCTGTCACAGCCACCAACGCAGAAATGTTGAAATATCCTGAGGGAATTATTCTTAATGATAGGTGAATCTCTACTCAACAACTGGCCTTACAGCTGTCAATTAGCAGTGGTAGTGCAAATGCAGGTATAACATCTCTCGGATTTTCTAAGATTTGCGCAAGATGGGTTCCTCGAAGGCTTATAAATGAGCACCGATTTCAAAGAACAATAATTTCTTCTGAATTGTTGAGACGTTTCAATGCTGATGGAGAGAACTTTTTGGACAATATCGTTACATGGGACGAAACCTGAGCACATCATTTTGAACCTGTGACAAAAAGACAGTCACCCGCAATCACCATGGAGAAAAAAAATCAAGAGAACTCCTTCAGCTGGAAAGGTTATGCTCATTGTCTTTTGGGACATTGAAGATGTAAGTCTTGGGGATGTGAAGCCAAGAGACAATCAATTGGCAAGCTTACATTAAGACATTAACAAATCTCAACTGACGTTTCCGCACAATGTTCGGCCGCACAAGAATCCAACAGACCTGCTTCTCCTTCACGACGATGCGCGCCCTCACACAAGTCTGGCAACACGGGAAGAAATCACCAAATTGGGTTGGACTGAATAGTCCCGATTTGGCACCCTTTTATTTTTATCTGTTTGGTCCACTCAAAGATGGATGCACTCTATGGGACAAGGTTTAAAGATGACGAAGAAGTGATTTATGCAGCCGAGAAATGGTTACATGATCAAGACAAAATCTGGAACGGGCAAGGCATACATGCACTTGTTTCGCGCTGGCATTAAGCTGTACAAGTTTATGGGGATTACATTGAATAATACATATATTTACATGACATATCTATGTATATTGTACAGCAATGTCAAACCTTTTGAATAAACAGCTTTTGAGAAAAAACGATGTGGTGCATTACTTTCTGAACGCCCCTCGTACATTTAAATGTGGTTAGCATCTGATTCATAAACTCTAATTATGACTCGAGTCACATGAAAGACAAAACAATAAATGATATATTCAACATTAAAGTATTGCACTACTTTTTACATAAGAATAGCACATAGATAATAGCTGTCGTTAAACGTTTATCCCAGTTTATTGACTCCATTGTGCCAGAGAAATCGTTAGTGGCAGACCAAGTGTTGTTCCACTGAAGCACAATGTTTCGATCGATAAAGATAACCAAACTTGTGTTGGAATTCTGTACTGCAGCGTACAAGGCTTAAGCAACATTTACAAAGAGAAGAATTTTTGAGATCAAGACAATTGCAAGCTCGATAAAATAACACACTTATACAATAGCAAAATTATTTACAATAGCTGCAGTCGAAGCGACTGCAGAGTATCAAAGAACTTCCACATTAATTACAGCGGCAACAATGTTGATACAGAGGGATTTCCCCTGTGTCGCATTTTACGGTACTGCGATATCTACGTCTTAGGGCGACAGATCCACTTTCCGCCCAGGACATTCACGTTCGGCACGACAGATCCACTTTCCGCTTAGCACATTCACGTTCGGCACGACAGATCCACTTTCCGCCCAGGACATTCACGTTCGGCACGACAGATCCACTTTCCGCCCAGCACATTCACGTTCGGCACGACAGATCCACTTTCCGCTTAGCACATTCACGTTCGGCACGACAGATCCACTTTCCGCCCAGGACATTCACGTTCGGCACGACAGATCCACTTTCCACCCAGCACATTCACGTTCGGCACGACAGATCCACTTTCCGCCCTGCACATTCACGTTCGGCACGACAGATCCACTTTCCGTCCAGCAATTTCACGTTCGGCAGGACAGATCCACTTTCCGCCCAGCACATTCACGTTTGGCACGACAGATATACTTTTCGCCCAGCACATTCACGTTCGGCACGACAGATGCACTTTCCGCCCAGCACATTCACGTTCGGCACGACAGATCCACTTTCCGCTCGGCACATCCACTTTAGGAACAGCACATTCACTTTCGGCACGGCATATCTACTTTGGGCCAGTCACATTCACTTTCAGCACGGCACATCCACTTTCGAGCCGGCACATCCACTTTCGAACCGGCACATTCACTTTCGGGACGGCAGATCCACTTTCCGCCCGGGTGATCCATTCTCAATCCACTTTCGGTTCGGCAGATCTGCTTTGGGCCAGTCACATTCACTTTCAAAACGACATATCCAATGTCGACGCAACACATTCACTTCCCGTCCGGCAGATCAAATTTCAGTCTTACAAGAGCACTTTCGGCCGTGCACAATAATTTTCGATCCGCGTATCCATTTTCAGAAATTTCAAAGGCGTTTCGGCCGAGTAGATCTACATTCGGCCCAGCAAATTAAGGTTCAGCCCAGTACATTTACTTTCGATCTGACAATTCCACTTTCGGCCCTGTAGGCCCAATTTTGGCAAATCATTTTTGGAGGGTGGAAGGGGTTTTGGTCGAGTACTAATTCCTTTCAGCCTTTGACTATGTCGAAGCTACCTGCAAAGAAGCAGATGGTTTGGAGTCATAATGCTACTTATCCTAGAAGAGCTGTCTTTCATGTCAATGAGTCTAATATACCCAGGTTGTCTAGGGGTTTTCTTATGTAGCGTTGGTTCACATTACCTCATCATCAAAATAAAAACAAAAGCGGAAGGAACATGCAAAAAATAATCCTTTTACCTTTGGCAAAGCTTCCATGACAGCTGAACATGTATCGTAGTTTTGTAAATCGTACACTATTGGAGTAAGTAGCAGGAGGCAACATGCCCTTCCATGAAAAACAATGCGAAGGTGTACAGAGCCTAGATTTTGACTGCTACCTTTGTTAGATTCATTTAATTCGAAGCTTGAAGACGAAGAAAGAAGAAATGCAATGGTACAACACAAAGAGCCAAGCCAGATGTCCTCCGAACATCAGCACTCGACTTGTGTTTCTCCGTAACTGGGAACCGCGCGTCCGTTTAGAAAGAAACGAAAAGCACAACCGATAATATGTCTGAATACGTTCAACATGGACGACGTGTTGAGGGGGGACGTCAAAGCAATCCATACCTACTTACTTACCTACCTACTTATTTACTTGCTTACTTACTTACTTAAATACCTATTTACATATTTACTTACCTACCTACTTATTTACTTGCTTACTTGCTTACCTACTTATTTACTTGCTTACCTACTTATTTGCCTATCTACTTACTTACCTACCTACTTATTTACTTGTTTACTTACTTACTTAAATACCTATTTACTTACTTACTTACACACCTACCAATTTACGTGCTTACTTGCGTACCTACCTACTTACTTACCTACCTACTTACTTACTTACTTACCTACCTACTTACTTACTTACCTACCTACTTACTTACTTACCTACCTACTTATTTACTTGCTTACTTACGTATTTACTTACTTGCTTACTTACGTATTTACTTACTTGCTTACTTATGTACACGATCTGATCTGTAATGCATCAGGTGATTTACAATAATATTCTCCTACTAGATGAACTGCCTTTCGGGCCAACGAATATCAACTACCGGAAGCATCTGGATCTATGGCACCACATGTTCGTTCGTCATTCCTCCTGTCAGTTTAAACAGAAACATCACTAAAACATAAGCAATTGGATTTTGTTGTCAAAGGCTGTTTAAGACGTACCAGTAAGGGGCATTTCACTGACTTAAAGAGCCCAGCCTTCCCGAGTCGATAATGGGGTTACATACCGGAAGAGAACGAATACGAGAAGTGCGATTCAATACATGCTGTAAAAGGTGGCTGACGAAAGTTGTGTATGGGGCTAGCTATCTCATCGTGTAAAACAAATTGTTACAGAAACAAAGGCAAAGAGGTGATCTGTTAGTTAGTTAGTTTTTTTTCCACTTGTGCCGTTTAGCGTTGTGGGGAGCTTGAGTCTTCTATCCTGCGCCAAGTGCGTTGCGTGGGTCAATGTGAGCCCTTGTCGTTGCACAATCACTCTAATGTCATCTATCCACCTACCTCGCGGTCGCCCTCTTGTCCTGTAGCCAGATCTACCAGCATTGTAAGCCATCTGTCGCAAGCTTAATATGGGCAGGCTAACTGTAGTAGTGACATGTACTCCGGCTGGAGCAAATGGAGACAAGAGAGCTTATATTAATCTAATTTCCCGGCCTTGACATTAGTTGGAATCACAACAACTGGAAGTCAAGCGACAAACGCGTTATCAGCTGTGAATATTCTAACGATCCAAGTGAATGTGATGTTTCAAACCACGTAGTTGCAGGATCGCTTCAAATGTTTTCAGCAGCCCCACACACGCGCACGCGCATGCGCACGCACACGCACACACACACGCACACACACACACACACACATGAATACGCACGCACACGCACGCACAACCAAGGAGCGCAGACGCAACCACGCGATTATTCAACCCCGTTACCCAAACGCGCACCCACGCACGCACGCACACTCACGAACACACTAACACACGAACGTGCACACACGCACGCAAATGCGCACACACATGGGCACACACACACACACGTTCGAACGCACGCATACTCACATACATGTACACACGCAGACACACTCACGTACGCGAACATAAACACACATACAAACACAAACACATACACAAACACATACATAAACACATACAAACACACATACATACATACACACACGCCGACATACGCACACATACATACACACACGCACACATACAAACACACGCAGAAGCATACACATACATACACTCACGCACATACATACACACACGCTCGTACACACACACACACACACTGTTAGTGTTGACACTACTCACAACTAAAACTTACCAGGTACGAATTCTCGAAACAGCAAAGTATTAATCCGTTTTTAAATGTGTGCTGAAGTTGAATCTACTTGACCATTAGGCGCAAAACAGCATAACGTACACGTATTATGAAAAAAGAACTATTTCAATAAAAACAGACAAGAAAGGTGGTATAAATCAGAACAAACAACTTTATATTATTGACTTGGATGTGCTATTTATGTCCCCTTGACGCAAGTATGAGAACAGTCGCTCTGCAAACACCAAAATCGATACATGAAATATGATCACACTGACAACTAAGGATGTTATTTCAAGATAGGGGACAGCGCGGGCTAGTGGTTAAGTGACACGGCTCACAAACCGAAGGGGCTGGGTTCGATCCCCATCACATCACCGGCCGCTACCCTGGAGAAGCAAACCCTTAGAAAATGCAGCAGGAAGCAGACTCTTAGATAAAATGCATGCTGAAGGCGGATGCACTGGGCCGACATGCGCAAAATAAAAACCACAGTGCAACGCACACCGCCTTGGGGAATAGAAAAATAAGGCGAACGGTAAATTTAAAAAAAAATTACAAGATACCGCACCTCATATATTCCTTGTAATAGCGTTATTGCAATGACTGGTTAGCAACAAATATCGTTATAAAAGAGAATATAGCATTTGAGAATATTCATCCGCTCTATGAATTATGACCGAAAACTCTATTGTACAACATTTAGAAGAAACGCAGGCTAGTCTTAAAACCCTATCCCCTAGCACGGTTTATTTTTATAAAATGGCGGTCTGTGTTTGTTCGTTCAAGCTTGGGCCATCTGCCAACTGATGAAATCATGCTGGTTGCGTGATTTATCTTTTAGGACGTAATTATGTGATTGTACTCGGCGGACATATGGACCGTAAGGAATGTTTAGAAGATGAAGACAATATCTAGGGCCTAACACGTGAATAAGGCTTGTGATGTGCTGTTCTTTTGAGTTGCGCTCAAATAGGAACAGTGGGACACTGCGACAGGTGATTATCCTTGTTGGAAGTCTGTATGAGAGTAATTGTATGCGTTTGCAATTATTGTTTATATTAAAAAAGTAGCTCCATGGCAGATTATCGTCGGGGATGAAGTGCTGCAGACTTGTTGTACTACAGCTTGCACGAGTGAGGGTGGCCAGTTCCCTTCCTTGTTGTCTGTTCTTCGTAGATTAGGTACATATTAACAAATAACCGATTTACAGTTGGGTGGACTGAAACGTGCCAGTAGCGGAAGTTGTACCGCATATCTTTGCCGTGAAAACTGAGTGCTCTATCACTACAGTAGGTAGGTAGGTGGGTAGCCGCTTAGGTAGAGTGTATGTCGCGGCAACAGTCTGAGATCACGACTGGCTTAGTTCCAGGCTGCATACAGTGAGGATGTATTTCCGATGGGACCACGTAAGGTGTTGCGTGAAGTGTCGCGGGCCGTGGGTCCATCACGGGGAGGGTTTTCCATCGATGGTGTCCATGGTCTGCTTTAAGAGCTGATGGGCGGGGAGCGTCCTTGACAAGGCTGACCACATGCCCGAATTAGCAAAGATATAGGGAAGGTCATTTAGAGGTATGTCTGTCGAAGAGTGGCTCCGTTGTTTGTGACTTGGCCTTTCCAATTTATCGCCTAAAATGCGCCTCTAGTTGCGTATGTGGACTTGAACAGTTTTCTGATCACTCTGCAGAGTAGTCAAAGTTTTTGGATCGTACAGCAGGAAGGGGACGTCACATGTTATTTGAAAAGGTGACTTGGTTTGCAGTGAAATGTTTTACTAGGTCCAGACTCGATGCGGGGCTTTCATAGAAGCGACAACCAGACCGATTATTCGAATGTGCTGTTTGTATTCTACAGAAAGAGTTGTAACACTATGTACATATAATATAGTGCTTCTTGAACAATCCAATAGTTAACGCTGACCTTCGTAACATGTCCCTTAAGGGATGTGTCATTGAGAGGAACTCGAGTTTGGATATCTGGAAATGACCTTTGATCGCAGACTGTCTTTTAAGTACCATGTCGATCAAACTACACAAAGTTGTACGCTTGATCTGGCGACACATTAGACAATGATACAATTATAATTGCCTTCCTGGTACAGCTAGCTATTTTCATTCTATACGATCAGTTGGTTCTGTCAATTATCGATCATGGGATGGGCATCCCTTCGTTGTTAAGGTCATAGAGTGAAAGGTTGGAACGCATCCAGACTGAAGGAATGCGACTGGTACTTGAGCGCATAAGGGATTTCCCTCATTGGATGCATGCTTGTACTGGCCCAAGTCAAAGTCTATATCCGTACTGGCCCAAGTCAAAGTCTATATCCGTACTGGCCCAAGTCAAAGTCTATATCCGTACTGGTCCAAGTCAAAGTCTATATCCGTACTGGCGCAATTCAAAGTCTATATCCGTACTGGCCCAAGTCAAAGTCTATATCTGTACTGGACCAAGTCAAAGTCTATATCCGTACTGGCCCAAGTCAAAGTCTATATCCGTACTGGCTTAAGTCAAAGTCTATATCCGTACTGGCCCAAGTCAAAGTCTATATCCGTACTGGCCCAAGTCAAAGTCTATATCCGTACTGGCCCAAGTCAAAGTCTATATCCGTACTGGCCCAAGTCAAAGTCTATATCCGTACTGGCCCAAGTCAAAGTATTTATCCGTACTGGCCCAAGTCAAAGTCTATATCCGTACTGGCCCAAGTCAATCTCTATATCCGTACTGGCCCAAGTCAAAGTCTATATCCGTACTGGTCCAAGTCAAAGTCTATATCCGTACTGGGCCAAGTCAAAGTCTATATCCGTACTGGCCCAAGTCAAAGTCTATATCCGTACTGGCCCAAGTCAAAGTCTATATCCGTACTGGCCCAAGTCAAAGTCTATATCCGTACTGGCCCAAATCAAAGTCTATATCCGTACTGGCCCAAGTCAAAGTCTATATCCGTACTGGCCCAAGTCAAAGTCTATATCAGTACTGGCCCAAGTCAAAGTCTATATCCGTACTGGCCCAAGTCAAAGTCTATATCCGTACTGGCCCAAATCAAAGTCTATATCCGTACTGGCCCAAGTCAAAGTCTATATCCGTACTGGCCCAAGTCAAAGTCTATATCTGTACTGGCCCAAGTCAAAGTCTATATCCGTACTGGCCCAAGTCAAAGTCTATATCCGTACTGGCCCAAGTCAAAGTCTATATCTGTACTGGCCCAAGTCAAAGTCTATATCCGTACTGGCCCAAGTCAAAGTCTATATCCGTACTGGCCCAAGTCAAAGTCTATATCCGTACTGGCCCAAGTCAAAGTCTATATGCAAGCAGCAGCAGATAAAACGCACCTTCTGCACATGAACGCTGCATATATCAAGGCTAAAGGAGTGATGTCATAGATGCACGCACAAGCAGGGAGAACGATTGGTCAGGTAACCACAGGAGAGACTATAAACAAAACGGAAGAATGGATTCACACTGGAGATAAAATGACAGATTATTACAGTCTCATCACCCCACTGGGGAGAGAATATAGAGTTTTGAGCAATGCAAAAGTGGATCTTGAAGTTAAACAACTAGGTGAAGATGTCTAGGACGTTGATGCTGTCATGTACTGATGCCTCTATGATGCACGGTAAGAAAGCTGGTTGGAGCTTCTATTTTCTATGAGAGATAGTTGCTGCTGAAAGAAACGGTGCAAAGATGACATCACCAAGCAGAATAAGAATAGAGATCGAGGCAGTGACTTTATTTCTGAGATGGCTATCTTGGACCTCTTTAACGAGGGCCACAATCGTCTCAGACTGTCAATCATTGCGTCGGAAGGCACATGTGATCTGATTGTGGCATGTGAAGGATAGCAGCAATAGAGGCCTAGAACCTTTGGGATCTTGTGTAGATCTACTGTCCTGGTCATGTTGGAGTTTGATGCAATGAAAAAGCTGACAATCTGGCACCAGGAGCATCCGTAGTGGGGACATTAGCAATGGATAGAGTTATAACTTGGGAGTTGGTCAACGACCGCCTTTTGGATGAAGACACTGAAACCAGGGAACCAGCAATTTACATATTGCAAAGTTTTGAAATCATACGCGGGTCCCTGGCGTGGGCTAGTGGTTAAGTGACACGGCTCACAACCCCAAGGGGCTGAGTTCGATCCCCATCACATCACCGGCCGTTACCCCGGGGAAGCAAACCCTTAGAAAATGCAGGAGGAAGCAGACCCTTATATAAAATGCATGCTAAAATCGGATGCACTGGGCCGACATGCGCGAAATAAAAACCACAGTGCAACGCACACCGCCTTGGGGATTAGAAAAATAAGGCGAACGCAAAAATAAATAAATAAAACAATACGCGGGTCCAACAGAGAGGGGTTCCTAAGAGGACGGAGCAGGAGTGTGTGTGTACAATCAGCGAATTACGGAAACCATGATTTTCTACACTCTTCGCCACCATTTACTGAGAGGGACTGCTCACTTATGGGTCTGCCCAGCGTGCAATGGCGTTGATTCTTGACTCAATCACTAGGGAATACTTTGTGCATCTGAACACATATATTCTTGTGCTATAAAACTGCTGCTAGGGAGTACAGCTATATTTAAATATTTAGTAATAACTATAAATGAATCAAATGTTATGTATAATTTTGACAACTGTTCAAGCCAATTCATCAGCTCAACGGCATTGTCAGAAAGTTTAAGAGTCGATATATCAGCTCTGCGGAGAGAGTCAGTTAAGAGAACAGAACAACAGAACCGTGATTTGACAAAACGAGTAATAGATCTCCATGAGAGAATCCCATTGTTTATTATTTGGAGGAAAGAAATACGACACTTGCGCCACCTGGCCCGTACATGTCATGAAAAGTAACTAAGTATATAGTCATGAAAGGTAACTAAGTATATAGTCATGAAAGGTAACTAAGTATATAGTCATGAAAGGTAACTAAGTATAAACGTGTATGGGACTGACAACAGTTTGCTACAACGACCACTACTTTAAGAGAGCATACATGGTTTAGTTATTGGTTTCCTGCCAGCTGTGGTTTTTATTGAAGCGAATAAAGAACAATACTCATTAATTCGCTGCCTCAAAAAGTGTCCAGGAATTCATGTGCACAGATCAACTTTCGCATCAATAAACCAACCTATAAAAACCGCCTAGCTACAAAATACATGTTAAATACTCTTCTCCTGTGCTATGCTTTCCAGCAATGTCCGCGTCTTCGTTGTTTCTTTAATGGTGTGCCTTGAGCTCTCTCTTCCATGTATGTTTTAGGCTACCTTTACTTCTCTTATCTTTGCAATTCCAGAAACGCTGGAGAGCTATCAAGCCGATACGTTTTATTAGTAGAACATACGTATGTCAGAGAGACCAATTCTTTGCGACTTTCTCTGGATGGCGTCATTTGTCGTCTTCACAGAACACCTGCTGATGACTTGGATAACTGAGTTGAATTTTTTTTCTTCGTCGACTTGTCCATATTTGTTGAATTTTTCTGCATGATGGTGTAGCAGGTTCTACGTTCAACATTCCGTTGTTGGCTCTTATGGCATGCTTGGCAGGTTTACAGTGTTACTATTGTTTGCTCCAATTACGGGCCTGATAACACTCGGGTAGAGCACAGAACTATCAAATTCCTCACGTAAAGTAACTCGCATCACAGAAACCAATGATGTAGCTTCAGGGTTGATTTTAATGAGTGATTGAATCATCATTAATATGTATAGAGCGAAGTGAGGACTTCAAGAAAAGACAAGACACTTTATTCAATATATATAATTTAACTTCTTCTTATCTTTACTTTATCATATTAGCTGAGAAATCTCTATAGAGTCTGTATGCGACCAATTTATTCCACTTCACTGATACTAAAAATAACTGAGAGCTTCCAATCTATTTTTAATGCATTAAGCAAAGTGACCCTGCCTTCACCACATCATGTGGCAATGCATTACAAGCATTCACTAGTCTCTGGCTAAAACATATTTTCTAATATATAATCTCGACCTGGCTTTAAACAATTTGAAGCTGCGCACGCTTGTTCTTGTAGCCGGATGAAATTTGAAGGAAAAAAACTTGTTAAAGTCTAGTTTGTCCTTTCAATTAATAATTATTTTAGCTTGTATTGTCATCTCGAATTCTTCTATTTTTTAGAAACCGTAGACTACTGAAGAAACTGTACACTGGAAGAGTGAGACCAGTTCTCGAGTATGACATTGCAGCATGGACAACAGCAGCAAAGGCGAACTTTGATAAAATTAGCAAACTTCAAAACCAAGCCATGAGAGTTATAACGGAGGCATGAAGTCAACGCCAATTGTAGAACTTGAAAAGATTTCAAATCTGCAATCCATGAGCGACAGAAGAGACTGCAGAGCCCAGCAGCAAGCAGAGAAACTAAGAAGACTGACAGACCATTCAATGCATCAGAGACTAAATAAATTTGGAAAAGGGAAACTAAAGCGGAGAAACTTTGCAGAAATAGCCAAAGCAAAGATGAGCGAAGACCCTATGAACACCATAACAACACCAACGCCAATCCCTACTGTACGCAAATCCACATGGAAGCAGCATATCATTCCGGAGGTGGTAGAAAATGTACCAGGTATTGTAAACAAGAACAGCCAGACTGAAAAAGAAAGAAGAGACATAACCCTGAAGGATATGGCGGAAAACTACCCAAGCATGGACTGGACCCATGCATACACCGACGGTTCTGTAACAAACACAACACAGAATGGAGGGGGAGGGGTATTCCTGAGCCTAACAAATGGTCGAAAAATAACACTGTCAGTGGCAACTGGAAAATTCTCAAGCAATTTCAGAGCGGAGGCAGAGGCACTGAAGGCCGCAGTAAAAGCAATGCTGACAGGCGAAAGCAATGAAAGCCATATAGTTCTGTTTACAGATGCCCTGGCCGTGGTTACAGCACTTAAAAGCCAGAAAAATGCTGAACTAAATGATTTAAGAGCAGTACTCTGTCAACTATGCCAGCAGTCCGCACCAAAAAGAGTAGTGGTACAGTGGGTTCCATCCCACTATAACATCTAAGGCAACGAGGAGGCAGACAGACTGGCAAAAGAAGGTGCAAGACTACCACAACCAGATTCTAGTGTGACCTACGAAGAGTCCAAAAGGTTTATTAGGGCCAGATACATGGCCAAATGGGAAACAGAACATACTGGCTATACAAAAAAATGATGCCTATTGCCAGTTGAACAGAAGAGAACAGGTCGTGGTCTTCAGACTCCGCACAGGCCACAACAGACTGAGGTACCATCTATTCAATAAACTGAAGATATGTGGCACTGACGAATGCACTTGTGGTACATGGAAAATGACCGTTGAACACCTGCTGCAAAATTACCCGACATACGAGGACCAGAGAAAGCAGATGTGGCCATCACCAGTGGCAACACTAGACAAGCTCTATGGCAGTGTCGACAGCCTCAGCTGTCCAGCTGCTTTCTTCGAACAAATTAAAGTTGACGTCTGACAGCGTACGAAGAAGAAGAAGAAGAAGACACCGTAGACAACTTTTTCTTAGTCTTTCCTCATAACTATAATTCTGGAATGCAACGATCATTTTTCAAGATCTTCCTTGTATCCTTTCCACAATTTTTGCTGCTGTTCCATATATTTATTATTTATCAGTCTTAAGTTAAAGATCTGTTCTGTGGTGCTTATTTCCTGTCAGAAACCTGCCTGCTCTTCAGCAATGATGTTCTCGGCTTGCGGTTTCAATCGATCAAGGATTATTCCTCGACAAAATAGTAGCCCAAAATAGTTACATGCAATGCTAATCCCATGACATAACAACTGATCAAAATAGTTACATGTAAAACTTGTCCCATAACAAAACAACAACTGATCAAAATAGTTACATATAACGCAAGTCCTTTAACATAACAATTTGTCAAAATAGTTACATTTAATGCTAGTCCCATAACATAACAACTTGCCTAATAGTTACATGAAATGCTAGTTCTATAACATGACAACTTGTCAAAATTTGTATATGTGATGCAAGTCCTATAACATAACAACTGATCAAAATAATTACATGTAATGCTAGTCCTGTAACATAACAACTTGTCAAAATAGTTACATGTAATGCTAATCCTATAATATAACTAATCAAAATAATTACATGTAATGCTAGTCCTGTAACATAACAACTGATGAAAATAGTTACATGTAATGCTAGCACTGTAACATAACAACTGATCAAAATAGTTAAATGTAATGCTAGTACTGTAACCTAACAACTTGTCAAAATAGTTACAAGAAAAGTTAGCCTCGCAGAGATACATCTTTGATTAGTTACTGACATTATTTTCACAGGAGACCGAAGAGGAAGGTCAGGGTCAGGTAAACTTACTAATCAAGACACTGTCTCTCAACCTTTGACTCCCATTGAAACAGGCGGGGTCACAGCAATCTAGCCAATAAGGTAACGACAGACAATCTGGTGTACTTATTTAGAAGCCTCGCAATACATTACAGTCAGGCTCTCTTCTCAAGTACTCCTTGGGATGAAACCAAAGCCAGTGTAATCCACAGCAAAGAAACATCGACATTTGTGTCACTTGTGACATCAGAAAAGTGGCGTTTACATGTTGTTGTTGTAGTTGTTTGGAATGTTCACATTGAGTAGATTAACTCTTTTGTGCGCTCCGAAAAGGACATTAAGTGGCGCGTTACAGTAGCTGTCCTCACATCCTGAGCGCGTTGTTGAAGGTGGACTGGGGTCTTCCAGGCGGATGTGCTATGCTTGGCTTGATTTGCGTGTCGCTCACTACTACGGAGATCACCTCGATCCCTCACCCCGTTAGCTAGGCTACCATGAATACACTCTGTTTCCTACAAGAATGCTGATGTGAGGGTCTTGGCCAGTATATTTTGCGTGACCCTGACTAACATGCCTGATCAGTATGTTGTGCCTGACCAGAAGTTAGTCTTACTCCCCATAGTGTTTGCATATATTTTGATACCTAACCGTATGTGGAACTTTGTGACTGCAACAATCTCGTTGTTATAACCTTCGATTGGCCAGCGCGCAGCTGGATGTCACTAGGAGCCATGTTGAGATCATAGCCGTACATATTGTTCACCTTCGAGAGGGAATAGTTAAGCACACACACCCTTATAGCGTTTGATTTGTCAAGGAATGTCAACTGGCGAGAAGATGACATCTTCCACATTGACAAGAAACTGCTTTTGAGCGCCGAATGCGGTTCCAGTCCTTAGGGTATTTGTTCTTATTTGGGCCTGTGCGCCAAGAATCATCCAAACATAAGTTCGAATGTTGTCGTTTAGCCTCTCTACACCCACCTGCGTGAAGCCGTGCGATTCGTCAATGGTGAATCTAACCCATGCTTGGTCGGCCTCTGGCCCCTGGGCAATGTAATTAATGCGTAGCACGGGATCCACCGGATTCTTTAGAAATGGATTCGTTGTCAATCCATCTAAAATGGAACCCCATACACTTTAAGTTCTGCTCATATCCAAATATCATGGATATTTACCATCGCCTTAAAGATTCCGATTTAGTCTGTATGAATGGCTTCTTACAACAATAACAATAACCGCAAAGACTAAACTAGACTTTTATTTTGTCAGAAGTACCTCATTTTTTCTTAATTTTACTTTGATCTCGTTTCCCTTTTTATGGACCTCTCACATGTTACAAGTTTATTCAAGCCATATACACCATACTGTCCCGTTGTGTCCTACCAATTTCCTTCTTAAAGTCTCTTCTATTTGTTTGTCTCATTCATATTTAATTCCCGAAGTGCGTCGTGGAGAGTGCCCAACAATTCAAAATCAGTTTTCCAAGCTCTTCACGTGCACAAGAGCATTCCTGATTTTTAGCGAAGTATTTGTGTGTGATGTCATCTCTTGTTTATTTTTACTGCCAAAAATATTCAAGTTTTGCATTCGCTCATGATATCCATTTTCTACTTCTTCTTTCTTTCTTTTCGTTTAACCTGATATTTCTTACAGCGTCAGGTTATGAAGAGATCTCTAGAACGTGCCCGACTATGTGCCTCTTGCACAATGGAATTCACCGGCTTAGATATTTCCGTAAACCAACTTTATTGTGGTCGGCTTTTAACTTTTAATCCGTTGTATCTAAATAGTGTTGCTCGTTTAGGGGTGCCGTGTTGTGGTAGCCTTGTTACGTGACCAAATCATTTTAGTTGCTGTCTTTTGATGTAGTCTAATACTGGTGTTGTTCTCACTAGTCTCCTGATGTCATCGTTTCTGATCATGCCTCTCCTTATTACACCCAATATTTCTCGCAGTCATTTCATTTCCACTGTTACGATGTTTCGTTTTTTTTATGTGATGATAGTATCGTTTTCTGACATTGAATTAGCATGCATTGGAAATGGAAATGATTAATAGAACTGACTTTATTGAACATGAACGGCGCCATTTGTGCTTAATCCCTTTCATTGCTGTAAGTGCCGAGAACAGAACCCGAACTTTGTAGTTCCCGTTGCAACTCTGAAATGTTCCCCTGACTTTGTCAGGTACGCATTTGTAGCTGGGTCAATTGGGAGAAGCGGTCGTACCACGAGAAAATCCCCTCATGCCTGGTCAGAGTTGTTGTTGTATAATGTCCACAATGAGTAAGTTGACTCTTTTGTGCGGCCTGAAAAGGTCGTCAAGTGGCGGATTGTAGCAGGTTTCCTCCCATCCCGAGCGTACTGATGAAGGTGGACCGCTGTCTTCCAGGTGGTTGTGATATGCTTGACTTTATCTGCGTGACGCTCACTACTACAAGGATCACGTCGATCCACATCTCGTCAGCCAGATTGTCTTGAAAATAGCCTGTTTCCAGGGAACACTACATGGAAGACAGATTGTGGTCTTGATCAGTATGTTTTTTTTGACCGGACTAGCGTCTCAGCTCCCCCTGGCTAGAGAAAAGAGAATGCGACGCTATTTGGAAATGGTACATTGGGTTTGCGAGCTGAGCTCACGTCCCCTCGCATATAATGGCCACGTACAAGGCAAGACACCGCGGAAAGGTGCAGTCTTCTTTCATATGCCATCTGTGTTGGTGTTATTAGTTTCAATTAATGTCTGGGGACGACGTGGGCTAGTGGTTAAGTGACACGGCTCACAATCCAAAGATGCTGGATTCGATCCTCATCACAGCACCGGCCGTTACCCAGAGGAAGCAAACCCTTAGAAAATGCAGGAGGAAGCAGACCCTTACATAAAATGAATGCTGAAGTAGGATGCACTGTGCTGACAGGCGCAAAATAAAAACATAGTGCCTTGGGAAATAGAGAAATAAGGCAAACGCCAAAAAAAAAAATCTAAAAAAAATCTGTGTCTCTGTATTGTATCTTTAACACCATCGATCCACAGTTTTCTTGGTCTATCTCTTGCTCTGAAGTCATGTTGTCTGGTATATAAGCTCACGTGGTGGTGTTTAGATTTTGAGGCATTCTTGTTACATGTTCTAAGAATTTAATTCTGAATCTTCATGTTTAACAAATAACGTTGTTCCCATTGTTGCGGGAATGCTTTTTTTTCACGTTGTCAGACTCCAAATTCTTGCTTAGCATGTTAAAAAGTGATGGCTAAGAAACGAGTGGATACAGCGGTAGAGGCCTCAAGCCTCCAGACGATGGCGTGAATTTACTGTCCTGGTCACGCTGGGATTCCAGGTAACGAAAGAGCTAAGATTATGTTGCTACTACATGTATTTTGGTTAGGGATAGTGTTGGTATTTCGAAGATTGCCTCTTGGATAACGATACTTCAATGTGTGAATCATCAACACACAGACTGTAGAACTCTGAAATCAAACTAGGATCACGAAGCGTGAGGGGACGGGTCTTAGGTGTGTTCAACCAACGAGCGAGAGGAGCCATCAGTATCCACATTCTTCCCCATTTCCTGAGAGCGACTGAGCCCGGAGTTGGTATGCCCGGAGTTGGAGTTGGTATGCCCGGAGTTGGTATGCCCGGAATACAATGAAGTCGATTCTGACTGAGCCTGGAGTTGGTATCCCCGGAGTTGGTATGCCCGGAGTTGGTATGCCCGGAATACAATGAAGTCTATTCTGACTGAGCCTGGAGTTGGTATGCCCGGAGTACAATGAAGTCGATTCTGAGCCCGGAGTTGGTATTCCCTGAGTACAATGAAGTCTATTCTGACTGAACCCGGAGTTGGTATGCCCGGAGTACAATGAAGTCGATTCTGACTGAGCCCGGAGTTGGTATTCCTTGAGTACAATGAAGTCTATTCTGACTGAGCCCGGAGTTGGTATAGCCGGAGTACAATGAAGTCGATTCTTAAGAACAGAACATAAACGATAACTCTGTCTCTTCTACTAACTCTCACCGCTTCCAGTAAACATCGCGTTCCATATGTGGAAAATCTTTCGTTTTTGTATTTTTGTCGGGGTTCATGTCTGACACTGATAACAGAGATCTAGTAATTTGCTCACGTATTTCTCAATTTGAATTTGTAAATCTTTGTGCTCCAATTTTTCCACAGACAATAATGTAACTTTGGATTAGCTCTAGTGTATAATTTTTTTTTAATGAAAAAAGATAAAACAATATACCTACCTGTGCCTTTTGTTGTTGAAAGCCCACGATGAGTAGATTTACTCTTTTTATGCACCCTGAAAAGGACGTTGGCTGGTTGCAGTAACTTTTCTCCGATTCCGAGCCTACTTATGAAAGTGGAGCGGGATACCCAGGCGGTTGTACTATGCTTAGGTTCGTCTGCGTAACGCTCAGTTATACGGGGATCACGTTAATCTCCGCCTCATTAGCCATACTGAAACTGTATGTTTCCAGTGAGAACTACAAGGAAATGAGGTGTGGTCTTCGTCAGTATGTTTACCTGACCCTGGCTAATATTGCCTGATCAGTGTTTACCTGACCCTGGCTAAAATTGTCGGATAAGTGTTTACCTGACCCTGGCTAATATTGCCTAATCAGTGTTTACCTGACCCTGACTAATATTGCCTGATAAGTGTTTACCTGACCCTGACTAATATTGTCTGATCAGTGTTTACCTGACCCTGACTAATATTGCCTGATAAGTGTTTACCTGACCCTGACTAACATTGTCTGATCAGTGTTTACCTGACCCTGACTAACATTGTCTGATCAGTGTGTTTTACCTGACCTTGACTAACATTGTCTGATCAGTGTTTACCTGACCCTGACTAACATTGTCTGATCAGTGTTCACCAGACCCTGACTAACATTGTCTGATCAGTGTGTTTTACCTGACCCTGGCTAACATTGTCTGATCAGTGTTTACCTGACCCTGACTAACATTGTCTGATCAGTGTGTTTTACCTGACCAGGCATTAGTCTCATCTTCGCACCTGAGCAGGTAATCTTCATGATACATAACAAAGAGTAAAATTATCACCGAGCTCCAATCATACCTGAAAGTGCTCATTATCAATCAGAAGAATGCAAAGTGTATGCTAGTGGTTCTTGTAGCTCCTAAGTTGTAAACACTCATGCTACAACCTTTCAGGCCAGTGTTAATTCTCGGTTTATGCTATTCATGTTTTGATCACGTGGTTAGGTCATGATTTGTTATTACCAAAATCCATTGCATACTAAATAATAACGTATGCTGCTCTTTAAATTAATAATTAAATGTAATGCACAAAATATGTTTCCTTTTCTTGTGGATGTTAATGGTAATTACACTAAGACTCTGGAATATGTATCACATACTTGTACTTGGTTGTATTTGTTAAATTAAGAGTAGACAAAAATACAAGTTCACGTGTGTGATTAATTTTAAATTAATTTAGTTTTAGAGGTGACAAAATTAAGTTCAGCGTTTCCATCCTTAAAATAAACATTGATAGACTTAAATTTAACTTTGACATACTTAATTTAACTCTGAAAGATTAAAATTTTACATTGACATACTTAATTCAACTGTGACAAACTTAAATTTTTAATTTAGCACTGACATGCTTCAGTTTAACGTTAACTACTTACATTCAACATTGGAATACTTAAATTCAACATTGGAATACTAAAATTGAACACTGACATACTAAAATTAAACATTGGCACACTTAAATTCAACTCTGACAGACTTAAATTCAACATTGGCATACGTAAATTTAACATTGACATGCTTAAATTGAATCTTGACATATTAAAATTCAGTAATCATTTATTAAATTAAAAGTTAGCATATTTATGTACAACGGTGGTATATATTTAAGTTCAGCGACATTTTAAAATCGAGTGATGGCACAGTTAAATGTAGCGTTGACATAGTAGAATTAAGTGATGGGGTAGCTTTATTCGGGGTCATTAAAGATAATTTGACATCAGTTCATATTTTATTAATAGCAAATTGTGACCAGAGACACTCCATTTTTTTACATACACCAAAAAGAATACGAGTGAAATCGAGGAAACGTTTACAGAACCCCGAGCAAACCGCATAAAAAAGTGGCGCCAAAGGAACGGAGAAGGTTGGATGAATATTAAAGAACATATACCAGGACAGGATGTGCCATATACTACGTAGATATCTCTGAACAGGTTAATAACAGGTGTGTCCAGGTGTGGGTCTTACCTGAAAAGGTGGGAATATGCAAACAATGAATATTGCGAATGTGGGGCCGTCCAAGACCAGAAACACCTGATTATATGTCCCACTATGCAGGAATCCTGCACAGTGGAATGCCTGTTGGTTGCACATAAAAGAGCACTGACAGGGGCTCATTTTTTGGGCGAAAACTATGTGAGGTTGCCAGACACGGAAAGTAAAAGCACATTTAAGTTAATATGGGGATGATTCCTACGTGTTATTTCAATAGCTGAGGTAATAAAAAGGTTACACATTCATTAACACTATCCTCACCAAACGGAAATCTGCAAACACATCAAAATACTGGACTACATATGGTGGACCTTATCAGGACTTCAATAACGTAATATTATCGTTATATGCGCGACGAAAGATTAACGCCGAGTGGTACACTAATGTAAAATACGTTCTAATATATGGTTAAGGAACACTGCATGTAATTATGATGAGAACATGCGGATATCCGAGGGACGCCAGCAAATGTCTTTGTCGCATATTATGCATCAGGTGGCATGATGCAATAACAACTATATGTGTGTGCATATATCTTAGGAAGGAACCTACAATATAACCAGACAGTTGTTGAATTGAAACCAACTGACGCAGAAACGAGCGAGGAAAATCAAAATAACACATGGAAAATAATAGTTGAAAATAGGGTCACGGCAACTGAAACCTCAGCGCTCAAGAAGGTCGTAACTTGGAATTAGTGCAGAGCAACTGTTATATTTCCATTTCAAAGGGGAACCATTATTATGAGAGTAAAAGTGTTGAAAAAATAAAAACAAAAAACCCCCCAAAAAACAGACACGCTATACACAAGAAAGAAAAAAATAATTATCTCGCCAAGAGCATGGGTAAAGTCTGCGAGCTCCCATAGAATGATGCGCAAACAAGAATTTTCCCCAAGTCTGGCCTTGACTAAAACTCCAAGAATTGCCCCTCTATAAATTATGCACAAACCATTAACCAATTATCTAAATTGTGGCGTCGAAAAAGGTTTTTCAGTACCTATTACGCTGTCCTGATTGCCAAGATCAAGGCCGACACCACACATTCTGCTTTCTTGTACCTCTCTACATCTCAGTACATTGTATTTTATCTTTTCGATTTGCAGATATCGGCTTTGTCTGTCCATCCGCCTATTTTGATATTTGTTGAACTCATCTCTTACTTCCATCACTTATACCAGAGGCTGTGTTTACATTTTTAGCATTGAGCGATATCTCGCACTGTTTCGACCTGGGAGTAAATCTCTCTGGTAATATTACGAAGTTGTCTTGCACTGTTATGTTTGTTTTCTGTCGCTTTTCTCTTGACGACTGATTTGGACTCTCTTCTGCAATTATTTTGTGTCGCTTTTCTCTTATCGATTGATCTGAACTCTTTTTGACAGTTATTTTGAGTTGTTTTTCTCATATCGATTGATCTGAACTCTTTTTGACAGTTGTTTTGAGTTGCTTTTCTCTTATCGATTTATCTGAACTCTCTTTGACAATTGTTCTGTGTCGCCTTTGTCTAATCGATTGATCTGAACTCTCTTCGCCAAATGTTTTGGGTCACTTTTCTCTAATCGATTGATCTGAACTCTCAAAATCCTGGTATTCAATTGGGCACGTGTTTCTGATGCCAGTAGCCAGATGTAGAGTAAACTCATTTCGCTCTTTTACCTTGGTCTATAATGAAGGGCCCATGGCCTCCATTATGCCATCTCTTCACTTCATCTTCAGTCGGCTATCGTTGCACGGCCACTACGACGTCCCTCTACTTGTCCATCTGTTATCCGGCATGAGAATCACATGGCCGGCCCATCTGTATTTTCGCAAAAACCGCCACATCTATGATGTTAGAGATGGAAGTTCGACGTCTGATCTCTGCGTTCAGATTTGGTCTCGAATGAAGATCTTCAATGTTCTTAGCTCCATCGCTCGAGTATTCTATATGCAGCAGTTTTCCGTAGGTTCCACACCTCGAAGCCATGTACCATGGCTGGAATAACCACAAGGTTGAAGGTGTGAGCCCTAGCGTTGTCGTTTCGCATCTGTTATAGTAAAGGTGTAATACAGTTGAAGCTGAGCCAGTACGCTGTAATCCTTCGCGAGATCTCCAGATTTATTAAATGGGGGTTTGTGATCTATTGGCCTAAGTAGATATTCGAACTGATACACTATCAGCTAAACAAGCTGACTAAAAGAGAACGAAAAGCACCATAGTCTGAACAAGATGATCAGAGCAGCGGAGACAAATGGCCGCATAATTGAATGCTGGAAAAGCCTTCTCCCACCCTAAAAATGCAGACGATGTCAGCGCGACGGATAGAGCAGATATAGAGGCAAAATGTCAGAGGTACTACACCGGCCTCTTTGCATCAAAGGCGATAGTCACCAAATTGACACCGAACAACAAATCTGTGCCAGTATCAAAGATCGAATCAGATGAGGCGGCACATGCAATCAAAAAACTAGGTATAGCCCCAGGATAAGACGGAATCACATATGAAGTAATCCAGGCCAGCGGGAACACACTAACTATTTTGTTCAACATCTGTCTGAACGAATACCAAATCCCCGACCAATCCAAAACGTCTAAAACCATCCTATTCCATAAAAAAGGAAAAACCTGATTGATTACCGTTCAATCTGACTGCTCTCCTCCTTTTATAAACTCTTCACCACAGTGATCGTCAACCGAATATAGAAGATACTAGATGAGAACCAACCACTAGAGCAGGCATGTTTCAGGAAAAGCTTCTCAACCCCAGACCATCTTCCCCCAATCTACCAATTAATGGAGATGGCGCATAAAGTACAGATGCCTTTATACCTTATATTTGTGTATAATGAGAAGGATTTCGATAGCATCAAAATAACTGCGGTGCTGAATGCCCTGACAAATAAGGGAATTGCATAAAAATAGTCTCAACCGATAGAGGAGATAAACAGCGGGTGCACAACAAATATCATCCTATTCTATAGACCGATTATCAGACCAATACAATATGGCGTCCGACAGTGTCAGACAATCTCATCAAAGCTCGTTACAGCAGCCATTGTAAAGGTCTTTAAACAAATGGACTGGGATGGTAGGGGCATAAACATAGACGCAGAAATTCTTACTCATCTGAGGTTCGCTGATGACATAGTCATCATCCGTCACGACGTCAAAGAAGCTGAGAAAAGTATGAATGGGCTCAGTAGAGCAAGCGTTGCAGTTGGCCTACAAATCAATAGAAAGAAAACCCAGTTAATGCTCATCATCTTCTGCCCAAAAAGGGATATGTACCTTGGAGATTGTCCTATCGAAAACGTAAATTGGATGAACTCTTTGCAAGAATTGTTTTGTGTCGACTTTCTCTTGTTTTTCAATTCGATTTATCTGAACTCGCTCTTCAAAAAATGTTTTGTGTAGCTTTCCTCTTGCGAGGGGCGTGTTAGATCAGCTCATAGCGAGCAATTCACTATTGCCTGGGGTAACAGTGTGCCTCGGTTCGAATTGCTTCTCCAGTCAACCCAGCTATAAATAGGTACCTGACGCATAAGTTAGGGAAAGAAGAAAAAAAAACAGTAAGCAAGGGCACTGGCTACCCCACCTCTTAAAAAAACTCAATTTCCAACCAGCGGTTAAGTCTGCTGAATGTCCACGTGACTTCCTCGTGCATTTAGCCGATTCATGTTGATTCTCTGCACGAATTATTTTGTGTCGCTTTTCTCTTGTTGATTGATCTTATCTCTGAAAAAGAGAAATATCGCGGAGAAAGGGTGTGAGGGATAAATGATAGAGAAAGAGTTTGGGGAGTAGGTAATGAAAAGAAAGGGCGGGGGGAGTAGAGGATACAGAGAAAGGGTGTGGGGAGGATACAGAGAAATGGTGGGGGAGGGGGGAGTAGAGGATACAGAGATGGGTGGGTGGAGGGGGGAGTAGAGGATACAGATAAATGGTGTGGATATTAGATGATACAGAGAAAGGGTGTGGGGAGTAGAGGATACAGAGAAAGGGTGTGGGGAGTAGAGGATACAGAGAAAGGGCGTGGATATTAGATGATACAGAGAAAGGGTGTGGGGAGTAGAGGATACAGAGAAAGGTTGTGGGGAGTTGAGGATTCAGAGAAAGAGTGTCGGGAGGATAAAGAAAAAGAGTGTAGGGAGTAGAGGCTAAAGAGAAAGAGTGTGGGAAGTAGATGATAAAGACAAAGAGTGTGGGGACTAGAGGATAAAGAGAAAGAGTGTGGGGAGGATAAAGAGAAAGAGTGTAGGGAGTAGAGGATAAAGAGAAATGGTGTTGGAAGTAGATGATAAGGAGAAAGGATGTGTGAGTTGATGACAGAGAGAAAGGGTGTGTAAGTAGATGATAAAGAGAAAGAGTGTGGGAAATAGATATTACAGAAATAGTATGTCGAGGGTAGATGACAAAGAAAAAGTGCGTCGGGAGTACAGGACACTGAGAAAAGGGCGTCGGGAGTACAGGACACTGAGAAAAGGGCGTCGGGAGTACATTACACTGAGCAAAGGGCGTCGGGAGTACATGACACTGAGAAAAGGGCGTCGGGAGTACAGGACACTGAGAAAAGGTCGTCGGGAGTACAGGACACTGAGAAAAGGGCGTCGGGAGTACAGGAGACTGAGAAAAGGGCGTCGGGAGTACAGGACACTGAGAAAAGGGCGTCGGGAGTACAGGACACAGAGAAAAGGCGTCGGGAGTACCTGACACAGAGAACGTGTGTAGAGGGTTCAGGACACAGAGAAAGGGCGTCGAGAGTACAGGACACAGAAAAAGGGCGTCGGGAGTACAGGACACAGAGAAATGGCGTCGGGAGTACAGGACACAGAGAACGTGTGTAGAGGGTATATGATAAAGAGAAAGGGTGTCGAGTGTAGATGATAAAGAGAAATGGTGTGTGAGTAGAGGATACAGATAAAAGTGCCGAGTGTAGATGATAAAGAGAAATGGTTTGTGAGTAGAGGATAAAGAGAAATGGTTTGTGAGTAGAGGATAAAGAGAAATGGTTTGTGAGTAGAGGATAAGGAGAAATGGTTTGTGAGTAGAGGATAAAGAGAAATGGTGTGTGAGTAGAGGATAAAGAGAAATGGTTTGTGAGTAGAGGATAAAGAGAAATGGTGTGTGAGTAGAGGATAAAGAGAAATGGTTCGTGAGTAGAGGATAAAGAGAAATGGTTTGTGAGTAGAGGTTAAAGAGAAATGGTTTGTGAGTAGAGGATAAAGAGAAATGGTTTGTGAGTAGAGGATAAAGAGAAATGGTTTGTGAGTAGAGGATAAAGAGAAATGGTTTGTGAGTAGAGGATAAAGAGAAATGGTGTGTGAGTAGAGGATAAAGAGAAATAGTGTGTGAGTAGAGGATAAAGAGAAATGGTTTGTGAGTAGAGGATAAAGAGAAATGGTGTGTGAGTAGAAGATAAAGAGAAATGGTGTGTGAGTAGAGGATAAAGAGAAATGGTGTGTGAGTAGAGGATAAAGAGAAATGGTTTGTGAGTAGAGGATAAAGAGAACTAATAATGATTGGGACAAGCTATGTTGTCAGGCACGTGCAGTGTACTGCCCAAGTTTGTATCTGGTTCCGGTCCTTATTTTATCCAAACGTCTCTGAATCCAGGTGGGAAGCGCTGTTTTCTCCAGGTGGGAAGCGCTGTTTTCTCCACGCGGGAAGCGCTGTTTTCTCCACGCGGGAAGCGCTGTTTTCTCCACGCGGGAAGCGCTGTTTTCTCCAGGTGGGAAGCGCTGTTTTCTCCAGGTGGGAAGCGCTGTTTTCTCCAGATGGGAAGCGCTGTTTTCTCCAGATGGGAAGCGCTGTTTTCTCCACGCGGAAGCGCTGTTTTCTCCAGGTGGGAAGCCTCCATGTGGGAAGCTCTATTTCTGCAGGTGGGAAAAGCGGTTTTCCCCAGGTGGAAAATGTGTGTGTAATGTGCATAGGTTTTATTTGTGAAATGCCATTTTTAGGATCTGTTCTGCTCTTTTCCTTCACTGGCCCCGCTGGAACATTTTCCTTCACTGGCCCCGCTGGAACATTTTCCGTCCAAGCCCATGTATCCTCTGGTACAACGGGTGGTTTATCAACCTTCTCAACTTATTTGCTTGCTATTGACCCCCTGCTGAGCACTATCAGGAGTGGAGCCTGAGGCTAAAATTGACTTAACACGCCAATAGTGTAGAATGACTGTCAAAAGAGAGCACCTTCGGGGGGTCTAATAGTGAACATGTGCTGGAATTAGACCCTCGAAAATCTTGGGCCACCCTCTAAGTAACTTGATTGTCTCGCTAAAGGAATTGACAGAAGGGCACCACCAGGAGTGGAACCTGCGGCTTTATTTGACTGAACACGCCAATACTGTAGAACGACTGACAAATCGAGAGCACTACCGTTTGGGTCTAAAAATGAACGTACACTGGTATTAGACTCACGGAAGACAAGTCAGCTCTCAAACACTCTAATGAAAGAACGCCACGGAAATCATGTTTAACCCCGCAGAAACCGCAGATTTCAAATACCTGGTCATTGACAAACAAAAGCCCTCAATAAATTCGTCTGACCAAATAGTGAACGGGTGCTGGAAATAGACCATCTGAAGACAGGTCAGTTTTACCCTACTAATGACAGGGCGTTGCTACAGAAAACCAGCTCATATCGAGAGGAGCCGCAGACACTTTGGTTCACGTACCAGGCTGATAAGCCAATGGCGCGAGGCTACTATGTGGGGGATTACGGCCGAACCCTTGTAAGCCGCAATCCCGCCCAAAATCTCAGCACCACTGCAATGGGAGACTCCTACATGCTCGGGACCTGGGGCTTGCGCCCCAGCCATATCCGGTAGAGCCGCAGCAAGAGGTCCTTGCCGTCCGCCGATCAAAGCGGGCGGACAACTGCTTGATACTCACCTTATACGGCGATGGGGTGCGAAACCACCAACTAAAGACTTAGTACCTGGTCGGGGTGTCGAAAACAGTAGAGCAGCCACCTCACTGTGAACTGTCGAGACTCAACCAATGACCATGAGAGCTGTCCGCACACCAGGCGAACAACATCTCTGTGACATTACCAGGCTTGTCCTCTGGCTAAATGCACGTCGGCTACGATATCTACCTCTGTACGTTATCAGCCATATAACTATCATGCTGGACGCAGAAGAGATGCAGACCAGCGGACATTGCACACCTGCCCCACTGTGTAACACCCCAGGTGGCGGGGAATGCTAGGCGTACCATCCCTGCATAGAAGCCAAGAAAATAAAGGGAAAAAGAGATACCCCACTCACATGCAAATGCTACGTTTCTGGCAGGACGTGACGATCCTGGGATACAGACACACTGGACTGCCTCTCTTCCGGGTAAACCAGTCCATCTCATATATCATCTCACATATCATCATTGCACCCTATAGACACGAGTAGTGAAGACTCGATAGTCTGGTAAGACAACTTCCATAAGAGAGACAACTCTGATCATAAACAACTGCTGCCTTGCAGATAGGCTGGGGACAGCCAAAGGCTAAGGAGGGCATCCCTACAGAAACGCCTGTTGAAATCGGATGCACGGGGCCGCAAGCCTAACAAAACAGTGCAACGTAAATCGCAGCATGATGGCAGTACAACCTATTAGAAAAACGCATGGGGCTCATCCTGTGGAGTCCCGCCAGGTAGCGATAGTTCCGGGCCTCACGCCTCGAAGGGGCCCACCCTTGACTACTGGTGGTCACCCACCCATGTGTCGTGGAGTCAAGGCACATGGCTATGGGGCAACTTCTATTGGCCAAAACCTCAAGACCCTCAAAATACTACAGTGGAATGCGGAGGGAGTCATTAACAAAAAACTTTCCCTAACACACCACCTGCATGAAGGTAAGATTGACGTGGCATGTATCCAGGAAACGCACCTCAACAATAACCATAAATTCTCAATCAGAGGATACCAGACCTTCCGTCTAGATAGAGAAGGCCACAAAGGAGGGGTCCTGATACGGACCAGAAACTGCATACCGAGTAGCGCGGTATCTGTCAATCACACCGGACAAGCAGAAATTGTAGGAGTTGACATAATGGCTCAAGAGACGAAGCTCCGCATTTTCAATCTGTACGGACCACCAAATAGAGACCTATCGCTCTCGAGTATGGAGGTCAGAGACTCCAACTGCATAGTAGTTGGAGATTTCAACAGCCACTCGGAGAGATGGGGATACTCTGACACAGACAGCAGAGGTGACGAAGTGGAAGATTGGGAGATAGATGCAAATCTCTCCCTAATCAATAGGCCGGAGGATAGCCCTAGCTTCTATTCAAGAACATGGCATACCACCTCGACTCCAGATTTGGCCTTCTCCACACAGGACATACACCATAAAATAGACCGCCAGGTGCTAAACCAACTGGCAGGTAGCGACCACAGGCCGATCAGGCTAACCATTGACATGGAAGTAGGCCCACAGGAAACAAAACCGCTCCCACGTTGGAATTACAAACCAGCCGACTGGGACAGATTTGCAATCCTGACAGATGGGCTGTGTGAAACCATCAACACACGAAACACCAAAATGAAGCCCATGGTAGAGAGCCTAAGCAAGGCAATAATGCAAGCCGCCACTGAAACCATCCGAAGAGGAGCTAGGAAAAACTATAAGCCCTACTGGAATGATGAGTTGCAGAAAGTGGAAGATGCAGTAACAAATGCTAGGAACATGGCAGAGCGAGAAAAATCCATGGAGGCAAACATCGCCCTCAAAGCCGCCGCGGCGAAGTACAAACACACTCTCAAGCAAACAGCAAGAGAAAGCTGGAAAAAAAAACGGAAAGTCTAAACCTGGACAAAGACGGGAACAAGCTATGGAAGCTAGTCAGAGCCATGAACGACGAAACCCCGTCAAATAAACAAATTACTATCAAGCAGGGCGAGAACTTGATCACAGGTAAGAAAGCCGCAAACGCCTTTGTCGATCACTATGCCAGAGCAAACCACATCGAGGTCCCTGCAGATAAGCATACAAACATTAGCGAAGAGCTAAAGGGACACGAAAACATGAATACGGCTCCTGAAGAGCACATGATGGCCAAACTAACAATGCGCGAAATGGAAGAGGCTAGGAGAACACTAAAGAAAAGGAAATCTCCCGGAAAAGACGGGATAACAAACGAAATGCTGATGGGGATGGGCCAAACAGCGAAGAAGAAACTGCTATCGGTCCTGAACCAAAGCTGGAAAAGGGGAATTGTACCAAAGGCATGGAAAGATGCAATACTGGTACCAGTACCAAAAACAGGAAAGGACAAAACAGATCCAAATGGATACAGGCCCATAAGCCTACTGAGCTGTGTCGGCAAGCTGATGGAACGGATGATAAACACCAGACTGATGTGGCATCTGGAAGAAAAACGAATACTAATTCCCCAGCAAGCCGGCTTTAGACAGCACAGATCCACTGAGGACCAGGTCATCCTCATAGCCCAGGAGATAGAAGATGCCTACCAGGCACAGAAACACACAGTAGCTGTTTGGGTGGATCTGGAAAAGGCATTTGACAAAGTCTGGAAAGATGGACTTAGAGTCAAGCTAAGAAGAAGTGATGTCTGTGGGAAGATGTACAAGGGGATCAACCACTACCTCAAACAAAGAACGGCCAGAGTCCAAGTACAAGGGCAGATGAGCAAAAAGGTGACACTCGAGCAGGGAGTACCCCAAGGGGGAGTATTGTCACCCACACTCTTCCTGGTATATATAAACGATATTACAGAGAATATACCAAGAAGAGTCCATAGCTCAATGTTTGCAGACGATCTGGCTATGTGGACCTCTGAAAAGAATCTCACCATAGCAAGAAATCGGATGCAGACGGCCCTAACATCGCTGGAAGAGTGGGCGAACTCATGGCTGGTCAAAATAAACGAGGAGAAAACCACATGCACAATATTCTCGCTTTCATTAAAACCCCAAAGTACCAAATTAAGTCTAAATGGCAAAATCCTGCAGCCAAACGACAACCCAACCTATCTGGGAGTCACATTTGATCGGCGCATGACATGGAAAAGTCAGATTGAGAGAAACCGAATGAAAGCCAGAGAAAGAATGGCAATCATGAGGAAACTTGCTGGCACAAGCTGGGGAGCAGACGAAGGCATACTAAAGAAACTGTATACTGGAAGAGTGAGACCAGTTCTCGAGTATGGCATTGCGGCATGGACAACAGCAGCGAAGGCGAACTTCGATAAAGTTAACAAACTTCAAAACCAAGCCATGAGAATTATAACAGGTGGCATGAAGTCAACGCCAATTGTAGAACTTGAAAAGATTACAAAACTGCAATCCATGACCGATAGAAGAGACTGCAGAGCCCAGCTGCAGTCAGAGAAACTCAAAAGACTGACGGACCATCCAATGTACCAGAGACTAAACAATTTGGGAAATGGGAAACTAAAGCGGAGAAACTTTGCAGAAATAGCCAAAGCAAAGATGCACGAAGATCCCATAAACGCACTAACAACACCAAAACCCATCACTACTGTACGAAAACCTACCTGGAGGCAGGATATATTCCCAGAGGTGGTAGAAAATATACCAGGTATTGCAAACAAAAACTGCCAGACTGAAAAAGAAAGGAGAGATACTACGCTAAGCTTCATAACGAAAAGCTACCCAAGCATGGACTGGACCCATGCATACACCGACGGTTCTGTAACAAACACTACACAGAACGGAGGGGCAGGAGCATTCCTGAACCTACCAAATGGCAGAAAAATAACACTGTCATTCGCTACTGGTAAGTACACAAGCAATTTCAGAGCGGAGGCAGAGGCACTGAGGGCGGCAGTGGAAGAAATGGTGACACACAGTGAAAATGAGAGCCATATAGTCCTGCTGACAGATGCTCTCGCCGTAGTCACAGCGCTAAAAAGCCAGAAAAACACTGAGCTTAATGACTTAAGAGCAGCACTCTGCAAACTCTGCCAGCAGTCCGCACCAAAAAGGGTAGTGGTACAGTGGGTTCCGTCACACTGCAACATCCAAGGCAACGAGGAGGCAGACAGACTGGCAAAAGAAGGTGCAAGACTACCACAAACAGATACCAGTATGACGTACGAAGAGTCAAAACGGCTTATCAAAGCCAGATACATGACCAAATGGGAAACCGAACATACTGGTTACACCAAAAACGATGCCTATTACCAGTTGAACCGAAGAGAGCAGGTCGTTGTCTTCAGACTTCGCACTGGCCACAACAGACTGAGGTACCACCTATTCAACAAATTGAAGATAGGGTGTACCGACGAATGCCCGTGCGGTACTGGTAAAATGACCGCTGAACATCTGCTGCAGAACTGCCCGACATACGAGGATCAGAGAGAGCAGATGTGGCCATTACCAGTGGAACTGCAAGACAAGCTCTATGGCAGTGGCGAGAGCCTCAGGATGACCGCCGCTTTTTTCGAAAAAATAATGGTTACTGTCTGACTGTGTACGCAGAAGAAGAAGAAGAAGACCCCCTGCTGCCTCTTCTGTACTCCATTAGTTGTCTGTTTGTAATTTTTTCTAGTTTAGAATGGATGCTGTCCTTACGTCTCCTGTTATGATTAGCTTTGTTTGATTTTGGACTAATTATTTTGTCAAACTCTAATTTGGCTGCAGTTGTTCCTTGCTGCTAGCTATATTCTAGAATTGGTCTCACACATTTCATTGTACATCTTCTTTAATACACTTTCACGCTCCCCAAGTTGTTCCAGCTAATTGTTTTCTTGATTCACGTTCTTTGCATTCAATTGCATTCAGTCTTTCTCTATCGGTGTTTTCTAAGTCAGACTCCGATCAAACGAAACAGCATTAAATGTTGAGACTTTTCATAAAGTTTCAGATTTCCTCCACCTATTCTTAATTTAGAACCAAAAGGTTTATTTAAGAGGGGAAAGATTGTATATATTTTTTCTCATTTTTCTTCATAAGCGACGTCTTAACTCACTCCTCCAGTGTTTTAGAGTGCGCTACATTCAAATGCTTTGCTAGGGCGAAATTTTTTTTTTTTTTACCTCAGAGATCTACAAGCCCAATATATATATATATATATACGAGGAAGACGGTGGGGGACATGACTTAGCATTGCTCTAATGTCCTCATTCTGCTAATCTATCCTTGAACTTGAAATTTAGTGGTTCTGTTTTCTGTTTCCAAGATAATATTTCCCGCAGACTTGACGTCCACGCTGTTTTAATGTCAATCTCTCTTTCCATCTTTTCGCTTCTCCTGTTATGCCTTTCAGCGTCAGATTATGAAGAGAACTCTAGAACGAGCTCGCATGTGTGCCCCATGCACAGTAGCATGTACTGCCTCGGATATTTCTGTAAGCCACCTTTTTAGTGGTCTGCCTTTGACGTTGAATCAGTTATATCTAAATAGCATTGCTTGTATGGGGGGGGGGGGGGGGGGTGTGATGTGTGGGGGAAGTCTTGTTACATGGATAAACCATTTTAGTTGCTGTCTTTTAATGTAGTACAATACTGGTATACACCAGTTTCCTGATGTCATCGTTTCTGATCATGTCTGTTCTTATTACGCCCAATATTTTTCGCAGGCATGTTATTTCAATTGTAACGATGCAGCGTTTTTCATTTAATGTTAGTGTTCAGTTTTGACATTTGTAACATTGTCGAGACGAAAATCGTGTTGTATAAAGCTCTTTTGGTAGTTATTGTCACGTGCTTGCAATTAAGTATTGGAGTTAATTGTCCAATGATCTGATTTGCCTTATTGTATCTTTGTCGGATTTCTGCCGTAATTCTTCCGTTTGCTGATAACGTGATACCTAAAGTATGTGAAATCTTTCACCTGTTTGATTTGCTGTTTTTCAAAGGCGATATTGATTTTCATGACCTCAGTTTTTCTACATTGATTTTCATGCTGTATTCTTTACATGCTGTATTTAGTTTATCAGTGTGTTGCTGCAATTGTAGTTCTGAAGCTGGTATGACTGCTTGATCATCAGCAAAAATAAGTTCATTTAATAATTCATCAATGTTGCTACCTTCATTTGGGTTAGCTGTTTTACAAATGTGGTCTACATATGAAATGAACAACAAAGGGTATAGCACACAGCCTTGTCTTCCTCCTGATTTGAAATTTTGCTGAGAGTCCGGTTATTTTTCGAACAGAGCACTGGCTATTGGTGAAAAGACTTTTGCACAGGTTAATAAGGTGATCGGTTACTCCATAGTGTGCCAATATTTTCCATAAATGATGTCTATCTACCCTGTTAAAAGCTTTTTCTTGATATACAAACGCAGCATACAGTTCTTGATAGTTTTCAATTGTTTTCTCCATCAATTGTGTGAGTGTCAAAATTGCACCCTTACAGCTTCTGTTCTTTCTAAATCCCATCTGAGTATCGTTGAGCTGAGGTTCGATAATGTAGAGTAATATTTTTTCCAAGATTTTACAAAATATTTCGCCAGTGAGGGCTCAGGAGCGATAATCCTTTGTATTTTGTGCAGTCTCTTTTGCTATCTTTCTTTTTCCACATTGAAATTATAATTGCATTTCTCCAATCTTCTAGCATTTCCTAGGATATACAATCTATGTAGCCACAATATCCCTACCTCATTGGCTGCTTGAATTATTTCAACAGAAATTTCGCCGGGTCCTGGACATTTGTTGGATGGAGCAGCTTGTAAACCATATGTGATTTCTGAAAGTGTGAGGTTTGGTTCTAGCTCAATGCATGCGTTAACGTTGGTATCTTGTTTGTCCTTGATCCCAGCTGTTGGTAAGTTGAAAAGTTCTTTAAAGTATTGCTGCCTTCTGTGCAGAACTAGTTGTGGGTTCTTTTATTGCGACTCTATTGTCGTCGTTACTCATTTCTGTTGGATTGTAACAATCGTCTCTGCCTCTTAAACTTTTGATTTTCATGAAGAAATTTCTTGTTGCATTTTTTGTAATCCGAATTAAGAAGTTTTCGAAACTCTTTCCAGGATTTAGATTTAGCATCCTTAATTATCAACTTTGCGTGCTTTCTTTCTTCCAGATAGTCAACATAGTCTTGCTCTTTTTTACTTATAGCCAATGATTTATACCTACTCTTTTTCTCTTTAGTAGCTGTTTTGACTCGTCTCTCCACCATGCTGTTTTTAACGGTCTTGAACCTCTTGACTTGACAGTGCCACATGTTTCTTTAGCTGCTTTTATTAAATAATTTTTAGACGTTGCCTATTCTTTTTCGAATGATTTAATATCTCCCGGCAGTCTAGCAAGGCTCTTGTCAATTATTTTAGCATAATCTCTTTCCATACCTTGTCGAAAGCTTTTTCTAAATCCACACAGAACACTAGTGAATGTTTTTTTCTATTGTAGGTACCTGCAATTTTCTGAGAAATGAAGGTGAACTGATCTTCAGTAGATCGCTGTTGTCTGAATCCAGCTTGCTATAGAACTAAACGGGTTGTTCCCAAAATGCCACATGAGTCTAGCAGTTATCATGCGTTCCATCAGTTATTTTTAAACAGCAGTTTAGGACTGTCAACGGTATCTTTTCTGCCTTTCTGCCGACTTATTAACATCTCGTTGGTAGATCAATCTTTTCCTGCTGAATTATTTTCTTTATTGATCTAACTGCCACCACTGTTTCATTGTTAAATGTGTCGTGCTCTTCGGCAACAATATTTGTGTTGTCGTGAATCTTTTGTTCCTCATTGCTAGCTTTGCTGTAGTTTATTGTAACTTCAGCGTGACTCACACTATAAAAGTATTTCATAAGTGCAGATGCAGATTTTCTTTCTCTTAGCAAAATGCCATCCTGTTTAATTTCAATTTTGCTTTGATGTAGTAATCCTTTTGTGTTCAGTAGTCTTGCTAGTCTTCGCGCCCCCCCCCCCCCCCCCCCCCTCTTCCCCTCTCGATCTCCTTGTTAAAGAGATTCTGTCGTTTTCGATCCAGTTATCTTTTGCTGTCTGATTTAAAGTTATTTTATAATTAACAATGATTTCTTCGAAAGCGATGTTTGGTTCGGTTATAATATATATTCGTATATCTGATAGTATTTCCTTGAGCTTTTTGAGCTCTTCCCTACAGCGGGGTTTTTGGCTGTTCCTTGCTATTCTGAGAATGAGTTCAGCAGCAGCTTCCAAAATAACTTTGGCGTATTATCGGTCTTGCAAAGTCTATGAGCAATGCAAATGTGTCTCAGTCAACTTTTTGTAGTTCCAACAAAGCAATGGCTTTCGTGTGTGGGGAAAATATTCCGTATTTATTGTCAAATTTAAAGGTTTGTGGTCGCTGCCTGCTAGATAACAAAACTTCTTTAGAAAATTTATAGTGAACGTTTCCTGTAGAGAAAGCTATATACGGAGAGAAGGCAGTGTGCCACCTTCTGGGATCGAGACTTGGCTCATCATTCTGACTATTTATTAGATGGAGTTTTGCATCAATTTTTCAGTTCTCTAGTTAATATCATTTAATATTTATGTCCAAATATCCCAATCTTTCTGAATGGCAATTGCAGTCTCCAACCACTATACCGATATGGTTCTTTATATCCATAAGAGAAAGCGAATGATCTTTTGGTTATTGTTCTGTATGCTTAATTCCGCTCAGCAACAATCTGATCAATCACTCTAACAGAGAAGTTCTGATCAGATAGCTATCGGTGTATTTGATGACATCGCTACATGAGTGTTATCATTTATCAGTTGGTTAACTTCGAGCTCTGCTTTTACTTTGCACCACTTTCTAGATTCCCTGCTTAAGGTTATGATGACTATATAGTACGTCATTCTATCACTAGTGTAAAGCATGATATCGTTGGTTGAGAGGATGCAGAAACGGCATGACGCGGGCTATCTAAACCCGTAAACATTAATATGCATAGAAGCAGTAGCGTCGTCCATTACTTACAGGATTGAATTGAGCGTCTTATTAAGTTGTAAAATGCGAGTTTATTGTATTTAACTATATTGAAAAAAATGCGGCGTATTGCAGTTTTAATTTGATTGTATCTTATTATTTGTGTGTTCGTGTTCTAACTTATTAAGATGACGTCATTGAAGAAGAAAAAAAAGTGCCAAGTGAGTTTCGCGTATGTTTTTACGATGTTCACTGGTGATTGATATTACTTGTTAAATAAATAATAATATCTTTACATTGTAAAATAACTGTATGGCATGACCCGCCAATGTATTCAAAATTGGATATCCGGCCCGCGTTCTTGATGAAGTTGCACAATGTCACAGTTATATGATTATACGATACATCACGTCACTACTTCTTATCTGCCCCCCTTTCCGTCTCCTCCCCTTTCTGTCCGTTACTTTTCAATCATTCTTCGCAGCTCAATTAATTATTGTTGGAGATAATGAACCGTTCACCGTGAGTCGCTAGACAGGTTTCGATGCGCGTGTCTTTGATGTTCTCAATTGTGACCCGGTCGACACCATAACAATAGCAAGGTGAAGATTATTTTGTGATGATGCCCTGCCGAAACCAGACAATAGATCCCCAATCGGCAGATAAAGTATTGATTACACAGCGAGTGACATTGAAGGGATACAGAAGGTTTCATGAATGGGTCCGGAAAGATAATAAAAATAGAACATTAAAAAATATTAATACCATTACATCCAACGTAGAGTGCGCTGTCAAATTATCAGATGATAATAAGAAAAAAACAGTTTTGTAAATATGCCAGAGAGAAACAATGACAAAAAATATGTTAAATTGTCAGAGAGAAACACTGACCAAAAATAAGTTAAATTGTCAGAGGGAAACAATGACAAGAAATATGTTAAATTATCAGAGGGAAACAATGACAAGAAATATGTAAAATTGTCAGAGAGAAACAATGAAAGATATATGTAAAATTGTCAGAGGGAAACAATGACAAGAGATATGTTCAATTGTCAGAGGGGAAACAATGACCAAAAATATGTAAAATTGTCAGAGAGAAACAATGACCAAAAATATGTAAAATTGTCAGAGTAAAACAATAACAAGAAATATGTAAAATTGTCAGAGGGAAACAATGACAAGAAATATGTAAAATTGTCAGAGGGAAACAATGACAAGAAAGTTGTTAAATTGTCAGAGGGGAAACAATGACCCAAAAATATGTAAAATTGTCAGAGGGAAACAATGACAAAAAATATGTAAAATTGTCAGAGGGAAACAATGACAAAAAATTGGTACAATTGTCAGAGGGAAACAATGACCAAAAAAATGTTAAATTGTCAGAGAGAAACAATGACAAGTAATATGTTAAATTGTCAGAGGGAAACAATGACAAGAAATGTGTCCAAATTATCATACAGAAACAATGACAAGAAATATGTCAAATTGTCAGATGGAAGCAATAACAAGAAATTTGTCAAATTGTCAGATGGAAACCATAAAATAATTTTGTAAAATTGTCAGAACAACACAATAAATATAAATGTTTGCAATTATCCTAAAGAAACTGTAAAAAGAAATTGTGTCAAATTGTCGCAAGAAAACAATAAAATATAAGTGTGTGCAATTATCATTAGAAAATAATGACAAGAAATGTGTCAAGTTGCCAAAAGGAAACAAACAAAACATTATATCTAATTGTCAGAATTCAAAATTAACAAGAAATTTTTCAAATTATTAAACAAAAAATAAAATAACAAGAAATTAGTCAAATTGTTAGAAGAGGAAAATAAGAAGAAGAAATGTATCAAATTGTCAGTAGAAAAACATTACAAAGTTACTAGTCGCGTTGTCAGAATGAAACAATTTTTTAAAAGGCAAACTGGAAGAAGGAAATAATAACACGAAATTGTCTACATTGTCCAGAAGAAAACTATTTTCCTGAAATAAAATGGGATATGGCAGAAGCATTTGCAGAGTCAAATCCTTTTGTGAAACTGACAATTGTTTTATTCAGCACGAAGAGGAATGCTACCAGAGTCAAAAACATACTCGACCTACTATTTACTACAGAGAAAAATATGATTGAAAACGTTATCGTTGGGGAACTGTTTGGCTCAAGTGACCATCAGATCATCCGTTTGGATCTTATAGCAAGGAGAGAAATAAACATAAACTCGCGAGCATACGACTACTCTAAGACAGATGTTCAGAAGATGAAAGAGACAGCCAGCCACATAATCTGAAAATATATTGTCAGAGGTACAGATACTGAACAAGAATAGCAGAGTTTCAAAAATGTTTTAGAATAACTAAAAGTGGAGTGTGTTCCATGTAGGGAGGTACACACCAAACAAAAAAAGTTGATAACTAGATTTGTAGTTACATGTAGAAGAACTAAAAATAAAGCAGGGAAAAAATATATATTGAGGCAGGTAAATCGAAAGAAACATATTTAAAATATTTGGACAAGCAAAACATAGCTCAGAAAGTGAATAAAACATCAACAACAAACTTCGACAAAGAACATGCTAATAGAATCAAAATTGATAGTAAAAGCTTCTTTTCTTCTGTTGGAAATAAACAAAAAACGAAAGACAAGATATGTCCTCTCATAGATAGAACAGGTGAAATAATAAGAGAAAATAAGGAGACAGCTAATCTACTAAAACAATACTGTGGCACAGTCTTCACACAAGAAGATTGCTCCAAGATCCAAGAGCCTATAGATATTTTCAAATGTGAAATGGATTTAGTGGGATTAAAATCAATCTGTTTTACGGAGGCAATGGTCTAAAAAAAACAGGAGGGATTAAAAGTGGCTAAATGTCCCGGTCAAGAAAAATCAAAAATTGCTATTTGAAATTAGGGGCCAACTAGCAAAACCATTGGCTATATTATGTTTTCAATCAATTGCAAAAGGGATTGTTCCACGGGATTGGAAAGATGCAGGAGTGATCCCCTTATTCAAAAAGGCCAAAAATCAGATCCAGCAAATTATAAACCAGTGAGTTTAACGAGCAAAGTCTGTAAATTGTTAGAGTCAATAATCAAAGAAAACATTGTAATGTATTTAGACAAATTTAATCTAATCATAAATAGTCAGCATGGGTTTACTAGAGGGAGACCGTGCTTAACAGATCTATTAGAATTCACGGTGAAGGTTACTGAAATTATACGTAAGGGGGAACCAGTGGATGTTATTTACCTAGATTTTGCAAAGGCCTTTGATAGAGTACCTCATCAACGATTATTTAAAAATTAAAAATTACATGGAATAGGTGGGGAATTTGCCAAATTTATTGAGCATTGGTTAACGGGAAGAAGGCAGAGAAAGAAGGCATAAATAAGGAGTGCTTTGAGTGGTGGGGAGTAAAACTGGAGTGCTACAGGACTAGATTTCGGGGACCAATTTTGTTTTTGATATATAAACAATGTGGACATTGATATGGGATCCATGATTGCAAAATTCGCTGATGACACAAAACTATGCAGTAGTGTCTCATCTAAGGGAGAAGTGGAAATATTGAAGTAGGATTTAGATACAATTTGATAATGATCTGTAAGCTGGCAAATGGAGTTTAATTTGGATACATTTATAGTCATATATATGGGTAGGTACAATATTGAACACCATTACAGAATGGACCAGAACAATATTAGAATGATAGATAAGGAAAGGGACCTAGGGGTTATAGTAGATCATACACGTAAGGTGAGTGAGCAAGTTCAGGTAGCAGTGAAAAAGGCAAATGCAATGTTAGGTATAATAAAAAGAAATATTAAACAGAGGCGCAAGGAAGTGATAGTCAAACTGTATAAAGCATTAGTTAAACCTAGATTAGAGTACTGTGTACAAGTGTGGAGTCTTTATCATAGAAGGGATATCAACATGCTGGAAAGGATACAAAAAAGAACGAAAAAACTGATAGTGGGATACCAGAATTACAGTTATGAGGAAAGACTCAGAAAAACCAGCCTACAGTGTCTAGAAAAGAGAAGAATTCGAAGTGACTTAACACAATCAAAGGAACGGAGTTGAACTATAACAAGTTTTTTTTTCAAAATACAACCACCTACAAGAAAAGAGGGCATAGCTACAAATTAACTAAAGAATCGTCCAGATTAAATATTAGGATATTTTTGTAGTCAGAGAGTGGTGAATGCTTGGAATGCATTGCCACAGGAAGTAGTGGAGGCAGGTACAATTAATGCATTTAGTAATAGATTGTATGCGCATAGCTTTTAGAGCAAGGAATTGTCAATGAAACTGGTTGTTTACAGACTATGCAGTCTTCTAAACCAGTATTAAGACGTTATGTTAAATTAAAACAATAACAAGAAATGCATCAAATTGTCTAGAAGAAAACAATAACAAGAAATGCGTCTAAATGTCATAATAAAAAACATTTAAAATGTTCTCCGCGTTCTTCCTTCTCCTTTTTGTCTTCTGATGTCATGGAAAATGAGATATCGGACGTTGTTTTCAGATCTTTCCTTCAAACCCAAAAAGACAACTACACGTTGAACTTTTTTCTAAAGCCCTATTGGTTTCAGGACATGATTTGTGTGTGACAGACAAGAACAGGACATGATCACCGCCAAACAGCCCAGATGTTTCATTACTATACAACATTATGAATGTTATCTTGCCAGCTCTCATGGTAGCCAACAGCATGGCAGATACAATAAACCTATCGTCGAGTAACAGGTCGGTTAAAGCGATTTCCCATCACAGGAAAGGAACAGATGCGTGTTCTGGTTCTCGTTTGCTTCGTCTACCCCGTTGTAAATTTTTAAATTACAACTGGAAACTCAATAAATGAAAATAAGACGGAAAATTAGGTAACATCACTCAGTAAAAAAAAAAGCTGAGATCTCGAACAATGAAGTTTTTTAATCGCTTCCTCGATGACATTCACTACTATGGGACACCTTTTACTGCACTTAGAAACCTTTCCAGAGTAGAAGACTTTCCAACTCACGATACTGCACTCCCTGAATTGACTAAAATCTAAAGCATACCATGGGTAAAAGGCCTTCTGTTCTTCTCTTAGCCGTTCCGTTTCTTTCCATGGCGGCTGTAGAAACATTATCTTTATATACTTACAATCTAAAGTGCAGACAAACATGTGGCTCTCTGTTGTGTCTTCTTTCATTATACAGAGGCAGCCTTCTCTTGGTCTTTACACATGGTTGGGTAGAAATATCGTTTCTTCTTCTTCTTCTTCTTCTTCTTCTTCTTCTTTTTCTTCTTCTTCTGCGTCTATTCTCAATTTCCTGCTACCAAGCCCTGCACAGAGCTTTGTAAATAGCAGGATGTAGTCCGGTGAACGGAATCGGCTGAGTCGCTAGTTTGCAGCTTGACTGCGATATTTGCACTTTTCGGTCCGACACATCAGTCCCCGGCAGAGAAATATCGTTATCTTCAGAATGTATTGCCTGGATAGCAGTAAACAGTCTGTATTTTTCCCTGTTCAGTTATCAAGGGTTGTTTTACTCGAACAACAAGCACACAGTCTCCGCGTTTATTCTCCGTCTCCAAATGGATTATGTGAAGACCTCACCTCCATTAAGACCAGCCGTCACTTTCAATTTGAGGAAGTCAAACATCCCACTGATTCGCCATTCCGTTCATTCGTTTCTTGAGAGGTTTTAGCTTCCTTCCTGAAGCAGTCTTTCTTAACATTTGTATATTTGATGACCTATTGCAACAGCTGTTAAGTCTCAGGAAACGCCCGTATGCACATTGTTATATCCACAGATGCTGTTTCGTTAGCGTGAAGGAATCTGAATATAGTAGTATGCATAACATTCGCTATGCTATTTTTGTGTGGTTCTTCGTTGTTCATCTTCAGCTCAAGGTCATGGTTTCTCTTACAAAAGCCACCGCTGTTTGTAAGGATGATTATATCTACACAGTTATTGTCTCTCATCTGTCTCACGAGTCCAGTATTGCAGTATTGTTCTCTCTCTCTCTCTCTCTTTATGTGTGAGCATACAGCTTTGTGGGATGTGTTCCACGGTCATAAAGTGCTCCCAACATGACACCTGTCATTTGTTCCAATCCGTATTTTGTTGTATGAAGATTAAAGTCTAGTACGTCCAGTTATCAGTCTTCTTCTTCTTCTTCTTCTTCTTCTTCTTCTTCTTCTTCTTCTTCTTCTTCTTCTTCTTCTTCTTCTTCTTCGCTTGTTCTCAAAATTAGGCTACAAATCCTTAAAAAGGACTTTGTAAGTTGCAAGACGTAGTCCGGAGAACGAAATGCGTTGTGTCGTAGTTTACAGATTGACTGCGATATTTGCACCTTTCAGTACGACGCAACCTACTTCATCATGTTATTTTTGGGTACTGGGTTAACCTTCCCTCTTCGAGCCCTATTCCTTAGCCAGTCTGCCCTGGTGCAAACTTTTTCTTTGTGGTTTCCAAATTGTGTTACAAATAAAGTAGATATTACCGCAACGACACAGCAAGGATACGTCATTCTCTTTGCAAGTTGGTCATAACACGCATATACCAAAGAGCGGATCACTCTTAAGTTTTGAACTCGATCATTGAAGGCGATAACCTCGCTTTACTGGATGAACTAGACCTGTTTAAAAAAACAACCAACGAACACTCCTCAGCTACTACCCTTGTTGTGTTGTTGTTGGGATCGCCGGTGTTATTCCCTAATCTAAGTGATTTCTCTTGGTTATTCTGTGTGTGAATCCTGGGACATCCTATTGGCGGAGAGAAGACAAGGGCCACTCCACTCAATGGCTTTTCTTTAAAGTAAGCTATGCACAGGGCTAATCTTGCAAGATTATTATTTAAAAAATAAAATCAACAAAAAAACGTTCATTCCATTGAAACCCAAAGGGCTTTAGCGCATAGCTGCCGTAATATCAAATTATAGCCGCCCACAAAGAGAGAGAGAGAGAGACAGAGCGAGAGAGAGAGAGAAAGCATGTGTGATACTGTAGTCAGCTTTATTTAATTTACCAGACACGAATGTTATAAATAATTGAGCATCCGCGTCTGAACAATTCCTTCGTGGAAGACAACAACATGCAGTCCTAACATAATAGACGCATACAATAAATATTGTCCTTCTCTGTTTCTGCTTTCTGTCACAAGACGTATTCGTATGTCGTCAACCATGTCTTTACGCGGCATCACATTTATGGAAAGTTGCTGTGCGTCATTCCGATGATATTTGTGTGTGTGTTGTTTCGTGATGTATCTATTATTATATCGGGAGTAGCTAAGGGTACTGCCCATGCTTCTCTCGCTTCTCAAGAAACGAACGACTGAAAACGCAAAACTGTGGGAACTCCAATCACGTAAGTTTCCAGCTCTTCGTGGTCTCAAGGCAGATGAAACTGGCTGTTAGTCCTATCGGAAACGGACGATACACTCTGAGCACCCGGTGTTCACGTAAAAGAGCATTTGCCAGTTGAAAATCGAAGCGGATATACTGTTGACCGGTCTCTGGGGGAAAATTCGAAAGGTATCGGTAAGAACATTCCTGCACAATAGTGGCCTAAATCAACGTCAACACGCGGCAGCCATTCTATTATTCACAGCACTTCAATCATCTGCTTGTCTGCAAACTCGATTGCAAGGATACACAAAAAGGAAAGGAATCTACACCTTCAGAGGTAGAAAAGAAGCGACTAAGAAGAAGGTATATATTATGATATCGCCCGAATAGTAGCCGGAATTAAAAGAATATGTCCCCTCTAACCTTCAAAGCTTTTTGGAAAAGATGGCTAATAAGGTTGTGTTTAGTTGAGGTTGAAGAAGGTCTAACTATCCTAATCCTCTAGTCATGCATGCAATAAGCCTTCCGAGTAAATGCTAAGATTGCAAGAAAGCTTTAGAAACAACGTCTCATGTGTGGTTGTTTCTGTTGTTTATCCTGATCCAGCAGCCTCCGGGCTCTCGTCCTTTCACACAATGCCATGTAACGGTATCTGCGAGTGTTTGTTAGTTGTTTCGTACTAATATACAATGTTCCGATTCTGGTCTCGGATGAAGAAGCACTTTTCTCACATCGTTGAGAACAGAGCATTTGAGGCAAAGGTGCCATGGTGTTGTTGGAGCACGGCAGGGAAGCAACGAAGGGTAACACTGTAATCCAACCAATCATATCGTAAGAGGCGAGTAGTGAGAATTGGGTACGGGGGCAGACTAACTCGTCCTCTGGAAGCTCTAAGCCACAAAGTCTTCAACAAATATGAACACTTCAACTTAGAAGAGAAATGCCAGAAATGACGTGATACAGAGAAAACCGTCAGAAACCTTCATCGACAACATGCATGTTTGAAGACGTGGACAGAGCTGGAATGGATGTCTCACTACATATCGGAGATAACATTGTTGAAGAGCTGAGCTCCACAGGTAGCTGAAAGGTGTTGATTGATTAATATGTGGTCAAAGAATACCATATATTTGTTTTCTTTGGGATTGGAAGAAGAGAAGGAAGTGAAATTAAAACTATTCTGTATCTTTTATTTTGGTTTCTTTCTGTGTATTTCTACAACTTACTTGAATGTGCAAAATAGTTGCCCATCGCTAGCAATGATGGCGACATCATCAGACAGTTTTGTCTTGATATAACTTGCCCTGTATTTGGATTTGAGTGAGGAAGACGCTGCGCTGGTTACCAACCTCACTCTCTGGTCTCAGGCTACCCTGGACCACTGGCGAGACTATTTTGTCGAGACAACTAGAGGTAACTCAGGATGCAGTCACTCTGGTCTTATCTCCCTTGAGACAAGGGGAAGGTTTAAACGCGGGATTCCATTGCCCACCGTTGAATGTACCAGGGGAGGTCAGAAAATAATGCACCACATCATTTATTTTAGCTAAAAATAATGATATTAACATTAAATTGCACACATGGGATCAAGATGCTGAGCAGCGCATGAGCTGCAGTGGTCAGCGACCCATAGCTGACTGCTAGCGTCAGGGCCAACAAACCAGAGCTGTCAAGACCCTTCTACACCTCCACGCGTTGATCCTGGATAACAGACTGCAGCAGGGCAGACTGGCAAAGGAGAAGGGATCGAAGAGGGAATGCTAACCCGGTACTAAACAAATGCTTGCTGAAGTCGGATGTGTTGGACCGAAAGGTGCAAATATCGCAGTCAAGCTGTAAACTACTACACAACGTAATCCGTTCTCTGGACTACATTCTGCTACTTAAGCCCTTTGAGGGTTTGATAGCGCGAGATTGAGAACGAACGAAGCCAAGCCAAGCCAAATTGCACACACCTCATATTTGGAATGGTTTGATTATGTGTACGACATTTCACCGCATTTGGACAAATGAACCAGATACAACAAACCGTTAAAATGGCGCCTCTGAACACCATGTATTACAAACATCGAACTGTTTTAGAATTCTCCGCTGCAGAGAAAGAAACTGTTGTAAATATTGACAAACGCTTGTGTATTATGTACGAATGTTGTGCAGTCAATAGGAACAGTCAGTCGTTCGGCTCAAAGAATTAAAACTTCAGCAAGTAGAGAGACAGAGCTGTATGATCTGCAGCGGTCAAGACGTCCTGCCACAGCAACAAGGCCAGACATGATGAACCGTGCTGATATCATTATTCGTAGTGTTAGACGAATCACCATTAAACAACTGGCCTTGCAGCTTTCAGTTAGCGAGGGAAGTGCAGTTCAAATTATAAAAACCAGGGGATTTTGAAAGGTTTCCTTAAGATGGATTTCTCGAAGTCTTACAAATCAACACAAAATGCAAAGAAATAATGTATTTCGAATTTTTTGATCATTTCGAAAGTAATGGAGATCACATTTTGTCCAAGATCGTTACAGGTGACGAAACATAGGCGCATAATTTTGAGTCTGAGGCAAAAAAGGCAGTCCATGGAATGGCATCATCCCCAATTACCCCGAAGAAAATAATTCAAGAAAACTTCTTCAGCCGAAAAGGTCATGATCACTGTCTTTTGGGACATTGAAGGTGTGATTCTTGTGTAATTCGCAGGTTTACATCAAGACACTGACCAAACAAATCAACGGTTCCGCAAATTTCTTCCTGACAAGAATCCAGCAGAACTGCTTCTCCTTCATGCCAATGCGCACCCTCACACAAGTCTGACAACACACGAGGCAATAACCAAATTTGGCTGGACTGTACTCCCCGATCCACCCTATAGTCCTGATCTGGCTCCCTCTAATTTTCATAATTTTGCTCCACCTAAAAATGCACTTTGTAGGGCAAGTTTTGTGGATAATGAGGGTGTGATTAAAGCAGTTGAGAAATGGCTTCGTGCTCAGGGCAAAAACTGGTACGGGCAAGGCATACATGGACTTGTTTCACACTGGCGTAAAGCCGTACCGGTAAGCCATACATGCACTTGTTTCCCACTGGCGTAAAGCCGTACCGGCTAGACATACATGCACTTGTTTCACACTGGCGTAAAGCCGTACCGGTAAGCCATACATGCACTTGTTTCACGTTGACGTAAAGCCGTACCGGCAAGCCATACATGCACTTGTTTCACACTGGCGTAAAGCCGTACCGGTAAGCCATACATGCACTTGTTTCACACTGGCGTAAAGCCGTACCGGTAAGCCATACATGCACTTGTTTCACACTGGCGTAAAGCCGTACCGGTAAGCCATACATGCACTTGTTTCACACTGGCGTAAAGCCGTACCGGTAAGCCATACATGCACTTGTTTCACACTGGCGTAAAGCCGTACCGGTAAGCCATACATGCACTTGTTTCACACTGGCGTAAAGCCGTACCGGTAAGCCATACATGCACTTGTTTCACACTGGCGTAAAGCCGTACCGGTAAGCCATACATGCACTTGTTTCACACTGGCGTAAAGCCGTACCGGTAAGCCATACATGCACCTGTTTCACGTTGACGTAAAGCCGTACCGGTAAACCATACATGCATTTGTTTCACACTGGCGTAAAGCCGTACCGGTAAGCCATACATGCACTTGTTTCACGTTGACGTAAAGCCGTACCGGCAAGCCATACATGCACCTGTTTCACGTTGACGTAAAGCCGTACCGGCAAGCCATACATGCACTTGTTTCACGTTGACGTAAAGCCGTACCGGCAAGCCATACATGCACTTGTTTCACGTTGACGTAAAGCCGTACCAGCAAGCCATACATACACTTATTTCACGTTGACGCAAAGCCGTACCGGCAAACCATACATACACTTGTTTCACGTTGACGCAAAGCCGTACCAGTTTATGGGGATTATGCTGAGTAATAAATACGTTTACATGACATGTCCTTGTACATTGTGTAAAAATGTCTGCATTCGGAATAAACTGGAATAATGTGGTGCATTACATTCTGATCCCTCCTCGTAACATCCTACTGTAAACTATCATCATAGACTATATCAAAGCTTTAGCGTGGCAATCTTTTTTTTCTGAGCGACTTTCGTTTCTTAACTGAATATTCTCTGAAGACACTTTAATCACGTCAACATGAGACTAGTTTGGCGAAGCGCACAACCTATACCTACCTGTGTTTGAATTAATGATACAGCAAGGGGGTGGGAAGTAAACGTATTTGTAAAATCTATGCTGAAGTTAGATTCATTAGCCCGTTAGGCATAAAACACAGTACAACACAATCTGGCTTACGGAACCAGAAAAAAACACAACTTTAAATTGTCAAACTATTTCTGTCAGAATATAGCCAAGCAAATTCTTGGAGAGGAGAATGTGTATTTGGGTACTTGGAATCATGGTATTCTTCTTCTTCTTCTTCTTCTGCGTACACAGTCAGACAGTAACCATTATTTTTTCGAAAAAAGCGGCGGTCATCCTGAGACTCTCGCCACTACCATAGAGCTTGTCTTGCAGTTCCACTGGCAATGGCCACATCTGCTCTCTCTGATCCCCGTATGTCGGGCAGTTCTGCAGCAGATGTTCAGTGGTCATTTTACCAGTACCGCACGGGCATTCGTCGGTACACCCTATCTTCAATTTGTTGAATAGGTGGTACCTCAGTCTATTGTGGCCAGTGCGAAGTCTGAAGACAACGACCTGCTCTCTTCGGTTCAACTGGTAATAGGCATCGTTTTTGGTGTAACCAGTATGTTCGGTTTCCCATTTGGTAATGTACCTGGCTTTGATAAGCCGTTTTGACTCTTCGTACGTCATACTGGTATCTGTTTGTGGTAGCCTTGCACCTTCTTTTGCCAGTCTGTCTGCCTCCTCGTTGCCTTGGATGTTGCAGTGTGACGGAACCCACTGTACCACTACCCTTTTTGGTGCGGACAGCTGGCACAGTTTGCAGAGTGCTGCTCTTAAGTCATTAAGCTCAGTGTTTTTCTGGCTTTTTAGCGCTGTGACTACGGCGAGAGCATCTGTCAGCAAGACTATGTGGCTCTCATTTTCACTGTGTGTTGCCATTTCTTCCACTGCCGCCCTCAGTGCCTCTGCCTCCGCTCTGAAATTGCTTGTGTACTTACCAGTAGCGAATGACAGTGTTATTTTTCTGCCATTTGGTAGGTTCAGGAATGCTCCTGCCCCTCCGTTCTGTGTAGTGTCTGTTACAGAACCGTCGGTGTATGCATGGGTCCAGTCCATGCTTGGGTAGCTTTTCGTTATGAAGCTTAGGGTAGTGTCTCTCCTTTCTTTTTCGGTCTGGCAGTTTTTGTTTGCAATACCTGGTATATTTTCTACCACCTCTGGAAATATATCCTGCCTCCAAGTAGGTTTTCGTACAGTAGTGATGGGTTTTGGTGTTGTTAGTGCGTTTATGGGATCTTCGTGCATCTTTGCTTTGGCTATTTCTGCAAAGTTTCTCCGCTTTAGTTTCCCAGTTCCCAAATTGTTAAGTCTCTGGTACATTGGGTGGTCCGTCAGTCTTCGGAGTTTCTCTGACTGCAGCTGGGCTCTGCAGTCTCTTCTGTCGGTCATGGATTGCAGTTTTGTAATCTTTTCAAGTTCTACAATTGGCGTTGACTTCATGCCACCTGTTATGATTCTCATGGCTTGGTTTTGAAGTTTGTTAACTTTATCGAAGTTCGCCTTCGCTGCTGTTGTCCATGCCGCGATGCCATACTCGAGAACTGGTCTCACTCTTCCAGTGTACAGTTTCTTTAGTATGCCTTCGTCTGCTCCCCAGCTTGTGCCAGCAAGTTTCCTCATGATCGCCATTCTTTCTCTGGCTTTCATTCGGTTTCTCTCAATCTGACTTTTCCATGTCATGCGCCGATCAAATGTGACTCCCAGAAAGGTTGGGTTGTCGTTTGGCTGCAGGATTTTGCCATTTAGGCTTAATTTGGTACTTTGGGGTTTTAATGAGAGCGAGAATATTGTGCACGTGGTTTTCTCCTCGTTTATTTTGACCAGCCATGAGTTCGCCCACTCTTCCAGCGATGTTAGGGCCGTTTGCATCCGATTTCTTGCTATGGTGAGATTCTTTTCAGAGGTCCACATAGCCAGATCGTCTGCAAACATTGAGCTATGGACTCTTCTTGGTATATTCTCTGCAATATCGTTTATATATACCAGGAAGAGTGTGGGTGACAGTACTCCCCCTTGGGGTACTCCCTGCTCGAGTGTCACCTTTTTGCTCATCTGCCCTTGTACTTGGACTCTGGCCGTTCTTTGTTTGAGGTAGTGGTTGATCCACTTGTACATCTTCCCACAAACATCACTTCTTCTTAGCTTGACTCTAAGTCCATCCTTCCAGACTTTGTCAAATGCCTTTTCCAGATCCACCCAAACAGCTACTGTGTGTTTCTGTGCCTGGTAGGCATCTTCTATCTCCTGGGCTATGAGGATGACCTGGTCCTCAGTGGATCTGTGCTGTCTAAAGCCGGCTTGCTGTGGAATTAGTATTCGTTTTTCTTCCAGATGCCACATCAGTCTGGTGTTTATCATCCGTTCCATCAGCTTGCCGACACAGCTCAGTAGGCTTATGGGCCTGTATCCATTCGGATCTGTTTTGTCCTTTCCTGTTTTTGGTACTGGTACCAGTATTGCATCTTTCCATGCCTGGGGTACAATACCCCTTTTCCAGCTTTGGTTCAGGACTGATAGTAGTTTTTTCTTCGCTGTTTGGCCCAGCCCCATCAGCATTTCGTTTGTTATCCCGTCTTTTCCGGGAGATTTCCTTCTCTTTAGTGTTCTCATAGCCTCTTCCATTTCGCGCATTGTTAGTTTGGCCATCATGTGCTCTTCAGGAGCCGTATTTATGTTTTCGTGCCCCTTTAGCTCTTCGCTAATGTCTGTATGCTTATCTGCAGGGACCTCGATGTGGTTTGCTCTGGCATAGTGATCGACAAAGGCGTTTGCGGCTTTCTTACCTGTGATCAAGTTCTCGCCTTGCTTGATAGTAATTTGTTTATTTGACGGGGTTTCGTCGTTCATGGCTCTGACTAGCTTCCATAGCTTGTTCCCTTCTTTGTCCAGGTTTAAACTTTCCGTTTTATTTTTCCAACTTTCTCTTGCTGTTTGCTTGAGAGTGTGTTTGTACTTCGCCGCGGCGGCTTTGAGGGCGATATTTGCCTCCACGGATTTTTCTCGTTCTGCCATGTTCCTAGCATTTGTTACCGCATCTTCCACTTTCTGTAACTCATCATTCCAGTAGGGCTTATAGTTTTTCCTAGCTCCTCTTGGGATGGTTTCAGTGGCGGCTTGCATTATTGCCTTGCTTAGGCTCTCTACCATGGGCTTCATTTTGGTGTTTCGTGTGTTGATGGTTTCACACAGCCCATCTGTCAGGATTGCAAATCTGTCCCAGTCGGCTCGTTTGTAATTCCAACGTGGGAGCGGTTTTGTTTCCTGTGGGCCTACTTCCATGTCAATGGTTAGCCTGATCGGCCTGTGGTCGCTACCTGCCAGTTGGTTTAGCACCTGGCGGTCTATTTTATAGTGTATGTCCTGTGTGGAGAAGGCCAAATCTGGAGTCGAGGTGGTATGCCATGTTCTGGAATAGAAGCTAGGGCTATCCTCCGGCCTATTGATTAGGGAGAGATTTGCATCTATCTCCCAATCTTCCACTTCGTCACCTCTGCTGTCTGTGTCAGAGTATCCCCATCTCTCCGAGTGGCTGTTGAAATCTCCAACCACTATGCAGTTGGAGTCTCTGACCTCCATACTCGAGAGCGATAGGTCTCTGTTTGGTGGTCCGTACAGATTGAAAATGCGGAGCTTCGTCTCTTGAGCCATTATGTCAACTCCTACAATTTCTGCTTGTCCGGTGTGATTGACAGGTACCGCGCTACTCGGTATGCTGTTTCTGGTCAGTATCAGGACCCCTCCTTTGTGGCCTTCTCTATCTAGACGGAAAGTCTGGTATCCTCTGATTGAGAATTTATGGTTATTGTTGAGGTGCGTTTCCTGGATACATGCCACGTCAATCTTACCTTCATGCAGGTGATGTGTTAGGGAAAGTTTTTTGTTAATGACTCCCTCCGCATTCCACTGTAATATTCTGAGGGTCTTGAGGTTTTGGCCAATAGTCGTTTCCCCATAGCCATGTGCCTTGACTCCACGACACATGGGTGGGTGACCACCAGTAGTCAAGGGTGGGCCCCTTCGAGGCGTGGGGCCCGGCGCTATCGCTGCCTGGCGGGTCTCCTCAGGATGAGCGCCATACGTTTTTCGAATAGGTTGTGCTGCCATCATACTGTGATTTACGTTGCACTGTTTTGTTAGGCTTGCGGCCCCGTGCATCCGATTTCAACAGGCGTTTCTGTAGGGATGCCCTCCTTAGCCTTTGGCTGTCCCCAGCCTATCTGCAAGGCAGCAGTTGTTTACGATCAGAGTTTTCTCTCCTATGGAAGTTGTCTTACCAGACTATCGAGTCTTCACTACTCGTGTCTATAGGGTGCAATGATGGTATGTGATATATGAGATGGACTGGTTTACCCGGAAGAGAGGCAGTCCAGTGTGTCTGTATCCCAGGATCGTCACGTCCTGCCAGAAACGTAGCATTTGCATGTGAGTGGGGTTTCTCTTTTTCCCTTTATTTTCTTGGCTTCTATGCAGGGATGGTACGCCTAGCATTCCCCGCCACCTGGGGTGTTGACACAGTGGGGCAGGTGTGCAATGTCCGCTGGTCTGCATCTCTTCTGCGTCCAGCATGATAGTTATGGCTGATAACGTACAGAGGTAGATATCGTAACCGGAGTGCATTTAGCCAGAGGACAAGCCTGGTAATGTCACAGAGATGTTGATCGCCTGGTGTGCGGGCAACTCTCATGGTCAGTGGTTGAGTCTTGACAGTTCACAGTGTGGTGGCTGCTCTACTGTTTTCGACACCCCGACCAGGTTCTAAGTCTTTGGTTGGTGTTTTTCGCACCCCATCGCCGTATAGGATGAGTATCAAGCAGTTTTCCGCCCGCTTTGATTTGCGGGCGGCAAGGACCTCTTACTGTGGCTCTACCTGATAGGGCTGGGGCGCAAACCCCAGGTCCCGAGCATGTAGGAGCCTCCCATTGCAGTGGTGCTGAGATTTTGGGCGGGATTGCGGCTTTCAAGGGTTCGGCCGTAATCCCCCACATGGTAGCCTCGCGCCCTTGGCTTATCAGCCTGGTACGTGAACCAAAGTGTCTGCGGCTCCTCTCGATTTGAGCTGGTTTTCCGTAGCAACGCCCTGTCATTTGTAGGGTAAAACTGACCTGTCTTCAGATCTATTTCCAGCACCCGTTCACTATTTGGTCAGACGAATTTATTGAGGGCTTTTGTTTGTCAATGACCAGGTATTTGAAATCTGCGGAGTTAAACACGATTTCCGTAGCGTTCTTTCATTTGAGCTGACTTGTCGTCCGTGAGTCTAATACCAGCGTACGTTCATTATTAGACCCAGACGGCAGTGCTCTCAATTTGCCAGTTGTTCTACAGTATTGGCGTGTTCAGTCAAATTAAGCCGCAGGTTCCACACCTGGTGGTGCCCTTCCGTCAATTCCCTTAGCGAGATAATCAAGTTTCTTAAAGGGTAGCCCCAAAGATTTTCGAGGGTCTAATTCCAGCACATGTTCTCTATTAGACCCCACTAAGGTGTACTTTTTGAATCATGGTATTCAATCAGGCAAGTGTATATTTCACGATATGTAGTAGAATGATATAAACAGTAATGCTATTTTTAGAGATGTTACTGCCTGTGGCTTACTAGCCATCGGCGAGGATAGGTGACATTTTGGTGAGGGAATTCATATCCTTTTAGAACTATTTTGCCAGGGTAGCGGCCAACAGAATTCTTTTTCTATTTTCAGCTGCCAACGGTTCTACTAGCGACAGCTGATAAACAGTATATTTATGCCGATTTTGTGCTACCAGTGCCAAACATGGCCCCTGTCAAGGGCGTGCGAGAGCAGAATTTCGACTTGTGAAATGAAGTGTTTGAGGAAAGTCATGGGTGTTACCAGAAGAGACAGAATGCGGAATGACGACATTCGAATTATGGTCGGCACTACGTCTTGTGCCGAATACATTTCCAGGCAGAAAATAAGTTGGTTTGGTCATATCATGAGAATGCACCCTCATCATCTTCCACTGATGGCTTACAAATGCTGGTAGATCTGGCTACAGGGCAAGGGGGTGGCCAAGGGGTAGGTGGATATATGACATTAGAGTGATTGTGCAGCGACAAGGGCTCACATTGACGGACGCAACGCAATTTGCGCAGGATAGACGACTCACGATCCCCACGACGCTAAACGGCACAAGTGGAAAGAAAACTAACTTACGGTTCTACTACGCGAATAGCGTGTCCGCGGAACGCTCGAGTGTATCGTCCGTCTTCGATAGAACTAGGCACTCGATCTCACCACCATTGACACCAAAAGTCATTTGCAACTTGCAGGGTTCGAACACCCACCGGTTTGTGCTTTTGTTCATTTCTTAAGAGGCGATCACCTTACTTCTCTTCTGCGGCAGCCCCATGTGTTTCTTCTTTATTGCAACGAAGCCTTTTTAGGTGGCGATTATGTTCACTGGGCTCGAATTCCAGGCGATATCATCAGGTTAAGTCAATGTTTAATGGGCCGTACTAGCATCGCATCCAAACACCAGCTCGTGTCTAGGCTTGCAATAATCTGAAAATATTGCGCTCGGCTGCTACGTTTTTTGGGTTTTTATTGACGTGGTGGCTGACGATCGATTTAAGAACACGTGACTATCCTTACATTGCCTCATGTTTAATAATAACATAAACAAATGCATGTTAGTTTTACGTGGGACAAGCATGGGACCAACACACGAAAAACCCCCCATAAAACTTAGGTCCGAACTGAAAATATTCGTCAGGCAAAATGGACAACGCGAATGAAACTACGAGTTAACGATTCTAAACATTTGTTGCTGTTGTTGTTGAATGCCCACATAATTATGTTATGTGCGTAGATTTAAAGAAGAGAGACAAGGAATAAAAGGTGGGTCAGACATGTATAACTATCTAATTAAATGATGGGGAGACGGGCTGGGGTAGGAAAAAATGGAAGAGACAGATGAGAACATGGAAAATAGCATTATTAAGGTACCTCAACAGAAAGTAAAGTATGTTCTAAAGCTTTTTGATCTAAGAAATAGCATGATGAAGTTCAATAGGTTTTCTATACTAACCAATGCCTATCGTTAGAGGAGTATCATCTCTTATCGTGTCTCTACATGAACATTTTCTGGCCATTAAATATGCAGCAATCAGTACGGTACATTATTTGCACTCAACTTATGTAAACAAATACTCTAGAAAAAAACCGGAAGGAAAACATTTACGAAATAATGTACATAGGAAAACAATTAGGGAACTTTCTTGAAAGTAAAAAACGTGCAAAAAACAAACGGCAAAATATTGTTTTCTAGTAATGAACTTTTAATGTAAATTAAAATACATATAATTGGTAATATGTATGGACATTGTCATTGTTTAGGAAAACAATATTCACTGATCAATCAAACTAAAAACTGATCGGTTCCTTATGGTGTATAGATCTTCAACAAATACTTGCCAAGTCTTCCTATTATAATCCATTTGAGCCATCATTCATACCATCTGCCTTGCCATCTGTTTCCTCTTCCATGAGTGTCTCGGTCTCCTCTACATCTCTTGCTCTGTTGATTCTAGAACAGAGCCTGTCTGGTAAAGTTATTTCTGTAATGTGCTGCCTTTCCATCAGCATCGTCTCCTCCGTATTTCATTCTCCACTGGTATTTGTCCCGTTGTCCCCATCAATTCCTCATTGGTGATCTTGTCGTACCATCTCCACTATTAACGAAAGTATGTGTCTTTTTCATAAGTGCATGTGTAGAGTCATCCATGCCCCAGAGCCATATAAAATGAACGGATTTTACTTTGCAGTTGAACATTTTTATTTTGGTGGTGGTTATAATTTCTGTTGACTTCCCTAAAGTCCCCAATGCAATAAAAGCTTTTCTCATGTTCTGTCTTTTAACATCGTTTTCCGTACCTCCTAATGTGTTTATATTGCGGCCAAGCTATGTAAAAGACTCCACGTTCTGAAGGTGTGTGACTCCCAACCCATTTCTTCAAGTGACGCTCAAAAAGTAATGCCTTCTATTTTATTCCATGAAAACCATAACAGATACAATCACCACAATAATATCATTTGATAGAGCAATGTTTTGCTTTTAAAAGCTATTTTCAACATAGTTACCACCCTTTGCTATACATTTTCTCCAACGATGAACAAGAGCATTCATACCGCGCTCGCAAAGATATGCAGCAGTGGAGGTGACCCACTGTTTCACATCCCCATGCAACGGCGTCGTTGTTAGAATAATTTTGCTCACTCAGTCCATCTTTCATTAGCCCGAATAGATGGAAGTCAGAAGGCGGAACGTGGCTTGTCCTTCGTGTCGCTTTGGCTACTTCTGAAACACACAACCCACTGCCTCACTGTGCTAACATCGACTATTTGATCGTCGTAAACATTCAGCAAGCATTGATGACTGTCAATTGGTGCAACTTTCTCCGCATGGAGGAATTCATTAACGCACCACTGTTTATAACGCACTTCCATGACAGACACCATTTTGTCAGACTGCAACTCCATTGCGAAGTGTCGGACGAAAACAAAATGTTACGGATATTGGCGGGAAGGTTAAAACGTGACTGCCATACTGCTAAAATCCACTTCTGCCGTCGTGGGACATCATAATAAAATTTAAAACATTACTTTCGGATCATTGTTAGCTACATTTATTTTCAAAACCTGTGTGTTGTCTCTGTGTATTTTTTAGCCCCAACTGTAACAACCTCTCTTCAAGTAATGTCTTCGAGGGATCAAGATGCTGAGCAGCGCATGAGCTGCAGTGGTCAGCGACCCATAGCTGACTGCTCGTGTCAGGGTCAGCGAACCAAAGCTACACCTCCACGCGATGATCCTGGATAACAGGCTGCAGCAGAGCAGACTGGCTAAGGAGAAGGGATGGAAGAGGGAATGCTAACCCGGTACTCAGAAAATGGTTGCTGAAGTCGGATGTGTTGGCCCGAAAGGTGAAAATATCGCAGTCAAGCTGTAAACTACGACACAACGCATTCCGTTCTCTGGACTACATTCTGCTATTTAAGCCATTTCAGGGTTTGGTAGCGGGAGATTATGAACGAACGAAGCCAAGCCAAGCCAAGTAATGTCTTCAAAAATACACGCAAAGCCCTCTAGTCTTGGTCCAACCTTTGCAGCTCCGTTCATGTCTTCTATATTTCCTTCGTATTTATTTCAAGCTAATTTTTTTGCCAAATGCGTTTTGAACTACTTCGACGTCTTTTACCTTGGGGTTTCCAGAATAGAGATTGTCATGTAATACTATCAACTGGTTTTCATTAAAGTGTGTTTTATCCAACACCGGCGCCTGCTGCTCATGAAGTGTTCCACTGATATCTGGCCTATTCTGACAGTTTGACATGTGTCACCTTATCGTACGATTGCATTCCCTCTATTCGGCGCAGACACCCATTTATGAAAGTCTGTAACTTTTTCGTTGTTGGTTTTGTTATTCTTCATGTTTCAGAACTATACAAAGAGTTAGAGATATTTATTTATTACTAAAACACAAACACATTTCAATGAAGACAAAGAGACAGCTAATAAATAATAATTTTATACCAACTAAACCAGTGTCAGACATGAACTCTCACTAAGACACAAGAAAGAAAAATGAATGTGAAATGAGGTATTTGAGAAAGGCTGTCGGGGCCACAAGGCTGGACAGAGTACGAAATGAAATAATCAGACAGACGGTGTGTGCAACACTATGCATGGAATACATGGAATAGTTCGGACACCTGAGAAGAATGCAACCAAAGCTACCAACTGCTCGTATCTACAATACCAGACAACAGGATTGCATACCAAGAGACAGACCACGTAAAAGATGGATAGATGATGTCAGCGAGACACTGAATAAACACGGAATGACAACAACATCGGCGACAAAGAGGGCACACGACACTACACCTCCCCGCGACGTCTAACGACACAAGTGGATAGAAGATGATGATGATGATTTGTGTGTTTTATTTATTATCAAAAGATTTTACCAGTTTCCTAATACAATAAGAACTCCTCGCACGTCTGGTATTCTTAATGCGAAATATGTATCTGTACCTCTTACCTCGTCTACAGAAAGTCTATATGAAAATGTCCATATTATATTTTTTCCTTTTAGAAATAATCAATTTCTTTTTCATCTTCTTCTTCCTCTTCTTCTTCTTCTTGCTCTTTTAGATCCACGCTTTCATGCGTTAAATTGAATGTATTTAAATAAAGTAGAAGTTAGCCTGAAGATATCTCCACATTAATTTAACCTGCTAGGAAATGGTGCATGGGATGACCAAGTGCATTTTCTCTGCGTCTCGTCTGCTGGGTATTAAAGTAATTCCCAATCTCATTTCATCTATTTCTTTAAGGCATTAATATCGCCTCATTTGTTAATATTACCCTCAGCCACTTCGGTCGCTTCTAATTCTTGAAACATTATTTCCTCCTCTTTGATTTCTCATTTGATTACACGCTTAAATCCAGTACACTTCATTACTGAAAACAAATTTTATCATCTGGAGTTACTGTTATTCTCTACATAGTGCTCCTTCTAAATTAATATTTGGTTAATTTAACATTGTCAATGTATTTTCTTTGTGACTATCCAATTTCTGGACCCGTATCTACCTTCGATTATGTACATTTTGGGCTTGTTCTCTCAATTATTAGCCATTCCGTCTTCCTTGACAACGCGTTCTATTTTAGGTTCAACAAGGGGAATAATTAGACAGTCTGCTATTGCGACAAGGGCTGAGTACCAGGATGCGTGCAATGAAGATAAGGTCTTTCCTATTTGACCTAGCCTGGTGGACGGCCGCAGTGGAGGGACCGTGGTGGAGAGAGTAATTTCGCATACTTAGTATACATTGCTTGCTCTAATGGACGATGGGAGGAACGTCCACAGAAATGTGGGCCACATATTCAAAATAGAGCCCAACGTTGACAGTTTTACATCACGAAAGCGCTCTCGAGGCCTCCCCGTTGGATGCCTTCGCCGTTTGCGATCTGGTCAAATCAGTCATCAGTGAATCGCAAGAACGCGTCTCTGGGAAGGTTAAATACGTTTATGATCGCTCTGCAGAATAGTTCAGATCTCTGAACGGAAAAGCAGATTGGGACGGCACAGATTATATAAAGTCTATGTAAACTACAGCTTGGTTGTCAAGGTTTTAACGAAAGACCCAGACTCAATAAAGGACAGTTTCAGAAACAGCTGCCATATTTGCTCGTTGAATGATGTCCGGGTGAGTAAATGCATCGGAGTTATGTTTCCTTCCCAAGTAAATGACATTTTCAGTGGAGTTAAAATAGTTGCCATAGACTTGAATTCATGTCAATGTGGGGTTGAAGCCAAGGTTTATGTATCTTGGTGTTTGTCCATGGCATGTTGATGCCTAATCTACATGCAGGATCTAAATATAGGTGCTCCACTGATTTTACCAGTGAGTGAGAGCGGGAGCCTCGTATTAACTTCGCCCTAGTTACAGACATCATCAGTTTTGGTGTCAATAAAATTTCGACGCGACTATAATGGACTAGAACACGGCTCTAGAGAAATGCTCCTACGACCTCTTACGGCTATGGAAAAAGGTACGACACACAACGTCAGATGTCCTCCGCCTCCGCTGTCTTGCGGGATACCTTTTTCTGGAAAAGGCTTCGGGAGTAAACTTTGAGGACAAATCTGCATCATGTGCTACCTCCAGTCGTTTCGATAAAATCTTGCCACTGGCCAAAGGTAGCTCAGGACCAGAGAGTGAGGATGGCACAAGGTGCTTCTTTCTCACTTTAATTAATCAAAATCAAAGGTGAAAATAACTTGAATGTAGTTGTGGATCAGTTGTCTTCCTTTGATTATGGTTTTAACTGTGGTTACTTGACCAATTTGGCTGTCCGCCTGAGTTATTGGTGTCATTCTTCTACTCGCAATCTGCACTATTCTAAACGGAAGATTCCTCATATCTGCAGTATTCTAAACGGAAGATTCCTCATATCTGCAGTATTCTAAACTGAAGATTCCTCATATCTGCAGTATTCTAAACTGAAGATTCCTCATATCTGCAGTATTCTAAACTGAAGATTCCTCATATCTGCAGTATTCTAAACTGAAGATTCCTCATATCTGCAGTATTCTAAACGGAAGATTCCTCATATCTGCAGTATTCTAAACGGAAGATTCCTCATATCTGCAGTATTCTAAACTGAAGATTCCTCATATCTGCAGTATTCTAAACGGAAGATTCCTCATATCTGCAGTATTCTAAACGGAAGATTTCTCATATCTGCAGTATTCTAAACTGAAGATTCCTCATATCTGCAGTATTCTAAACTGAAGATTCCTCATATCTGCAGTATTCTAAACGGAAGATTCCTCATATCTGCAGTATTCTAAACGGAAGATTCCTCATATCAGCAGTATTCTAAACCGAAGATTCCTCATATCTGCAGTATTCTAAATGGAAGATTCCTCATATCTGCAGTATTCTAAACTGAAGATTCCTCATATCTGCAGTATTCTAAACGGAAGATTCCTCATATCTGCAGTATTCTAAACGGAAGATTCCTCATATCTGCAGTATTCTAAACGGAAGATTCCTCATATCTGCAGTATTCTAAACTGAGGATTCCTCATATCTGCAGTATTCTAAACTGAAGATTCCTCATAACTGCAGTATTCTAAACTGAAGATTCCTCATATCTGCAGTATTCTAAACTGAAGATTCCTCATATCTGCAGTATTCTAAACGGAAGATTCCTCATATCTGCAGTATTCTAAACTGAAGATTCCTCATATCTGCAGTATTCTAAACGGAAGATTCCTCATATCAGCAGTATTCTAAACGGAAGATTCCTCATATCTGCAGTATTCTAAACGGAAGATTCCTCATATCTGCAGTATTCTAAACGGAAGATTCCTCATATCTGCAGTATTCTAAAATGAATATTCCTCATATCTGCAGTATTCTAAACGGAAGATTCCTCATATCTGCAGTATTCTAAACGGAAGATTCCTCATATCTGCAGTATTCTAAACTGAAGATTCCTCATATCTGCAGTATTCTAAACGGAAGATTCCTCATATCTGCAGTATTCTAAACGGAAGTTTCCTCATATCTGCAGTATTCTAAACCGAAGATTCCTCATATCTGCAGTATTCTAAACCGAAGATTCCTCACATCTGCAGTATTCTAAACCGAAGATTCCTCATATCTGCAGTATTCTAAACCGAAGATTCCTCATATCTGCAGTATTCTAAACTGAAGATTCCTCATATCTGCACTATTCTAAAGGAAAGATTCCTCATATCTGCAGTATTCTAAACCGAAGATTCCTCATATCTGCAATATTCTAAACCGAAGATTCCTCATATCTGCAGTATTCTAAACGGAAGATTCCTCATATCTGCAGTATTCTAAACGGAAGATTCCTCGTGTCTGCAGTATTCTAAACCGAAGATTCCTCAAATCTGCAGTATTCTAAACGGAAGATTCCTCATATCTGCAGTATTCTAATCGGAAGATTCCTCATATCTGCAGTATTCTAAACGGAAGATTCCTCATTGCAGTATTCTAAACGGAAGATTCCTCATATCTGCAGTATTCTAAACGGAAGATTCCTCACATCTGCAGTATTCTAAACGGAAGATTCCTCATATCTGCAGTATTCTAAACGGAAGATTCCTCATATCTGCAGTATTCTAAACGGAAGATTCCTCATATCAGCAGTATTCTAAACGGAAGATTCCTCATATCTGCAGTATTCTAAACGGAAGATTCCTCATATCTGCAGTATTCTAAACGGAAGATTCCTCATATCTGCAGTATTCTAAAATGAATATTCCTCATATCTGCAGTATTCTAAACGGAAGATTCCTCATATCTGCAGTATTCTAAACGGAAGATTCCTCATATCTGCAGTATTCTAAACTGAAGATTCCTCATATCTGCAGTATTCTAAACGGAAGATTCCTCATATCTGCAGTATTCTAAACGGAAGTTTCCTCATATCTGCAGTATTCTAAACCGAAGATTCCTCATATCTGCAGTATTCTAAACCGAAGATTCCTCACATCTGCAGTATTCTAAACCGAAGATTCCTCATATCTGCAGTATTCTAAACCGAAGATTCCTCATATCTGCAGTATTCTAAACCGAAGATTCCTCATATCTGCACTATTCTAAAGGAAAGATTCCTCATATCTGCAGTATTCTAAACCGAAGATTCCTCATATCTGCAATATTCTAAACCGAAGATTCCTCATATCTGCAGTATTCTAAACGGAAGATTCCTCATATCTGCAGTATTCTAAACGGAAGATTCCTCGTGTCTGCAGTATTCTAAACCGAAGATTCCTCAAATCTGCAGTATTCTAAACGGAAGATTCCTCATATCTGCAGTATTCTAATCGGAAGATTCCTCATATCTGCAGTATTCTAAACGGAAGATTCCTCATTGCAGTATTCTAAACGGAAGATTCCTCATATCTGCAGTATTCTAAACGGAAGATTCCTCACATCTGCAGTATTCTAAACGGAAGATTCCTCATATCTGCAGTATTCTAAACGGAAGATTCCTCATATCTGCAGTATTCTAAACGGAAGATTCCTCATTGCAGTATTCTAAACGGAAGATTCCTCATATCTGCAGTATTCTAAACGGAAGATTCCTCACATCTGCAGTATTCTAAACGGAAGATTCCTCATATCTGTATTATTCTAAACGGAAGATTCCTCACGTCTGCAGAAACTACTATGAAGACATCCTACAGTCTGAGCCAGATTTTCATAGTCTCAATCGACTTTCACTCTACAGTGCAGATGCCCTTGTGCAGGCAGATTCCAACTCTGGCCTGAGCTGGATGTCGCCGGGAGGAGAATTTCGTGCTTAGCGGGCTAGGCTTGAGCAGCTTATTTAATTACTCCGCTGCGTTGGGGCAAGTGCCGCGGAAAGTCGTTAATTTATGTGCGAATTCATCTTAATGGACTCAAACACTAGAGCAAAGTAGACTCGCAGCCTGTTAAGAGCCATCTATGCCGCCGTAATAAAATCAACCTATCCATTACCAGTGTTATGCATGTCATACAGTCGCCTCTTACGGTACAACATGATCTCTGTTGGGCAATTGTGCTTTTCTTGTCATTGTCATACACAAAGACCCCGGTAGACCACTCGGGACCGGATTAAATCTTCATCATTCCATCATTAGCTCTTTCCGTCTTGTCAGACGATAGTAATTGTGCTATGACAATGTATGCATCTACAGTCTATGACGGTAACGAATACGACTCGTAAGACCAATCCGGGCAGAGAAGCATCTTCCACGGTGTGTGCAAGAATAATCAAGACCGTTTGTGGCATCGCATGGTGTGGCGTGTCTTCTCAAACTCTCAGTCTTTAGCCTATCACCAATCAGTATCTCCTTTGTCTGTATTCCATGCTTAACTATGCTTCTCCATGTAACACGATCCATGGCGTCCTGTTCCCATGATTCCAAATCGATGCCTGCGTCATTCTTATCCCGATTGCATACATCCTTGTACCGAAGTAGTGGCCGGCTCCGAGACCTTTTTCCCATCTGTAATTCCCCATAGAGAAGATATTTTGGTATTCTGCCATCATCCATCCTCCGAATGTGTCCTAACCAGCGAAGCCTTCGATGACTAGCATGGAAAAGATTGTGACAGTGCCTGTTTTCTCCAACATCTCTCGGTTAGTGATCTTGTCTTGCCACCCAACGATTCAGGATTCTGCCCAGGCACCTCATGTGATAGCTGTTTAGCCACCTCTCCTGCTGCATGTAGGTAGACCATGTCTCACTGCCGTAAAGAAGAGTGCTGAGGACACAGTCCTGATAAACAAGTTTCCAAATCAAATGATATACAGTATATATATATTACGAATGTTGTAGGAATAAGTAAAAGCATTTATCTTATCTTCGTCAATGGAGAGTCCTTCGTGAAATCGGCATTTCTTCATTCTAAATGTGTTTCAACGTTTCATACTATGACCTTGATAGTGTGAGGATGTCCAGCATGACCGATAGAGGATCATCTGAAGAAGTGTCATTTAATTAGCCACTCTTCAAGGTTCGCTTGCATTATTTAAAATGGATTGATCGATCTAGTACATATTCCACAGACCGGGACCAATTTTACTCCTAAATATTTCAAACTGTCACGCCTTTCAATGACACACCCATCGTCATAACTGGGACGAAAAATAAAAGAGCAAGAATTGGCCAAAATAGAACAAAACATACTAAAGTTAACGATTAGGTCAATCAAAACGCTGAGCAAACAGTAAACGGACGAAATTCATTAATCTGGTTGGCTTTCATTTCTAGTTACTTTACTGAACTTTGGTCAGTTTTCTTTTCCTGTCGGTTTTGTAAATTGTGGGTAGTTTCAGTTCTCAGTTGGTTTCATAAATTTTGGTTAGTTTCCATTTCGAGTTGGTGTTGAAATTTATTGTTAATTCCTTTCCTCAAATATTCAAAATTTAAAAATTCACGGCTTCCCTGAACACCCATGCCAAACAATAGAGTGCATCTACGAGATTGGTTGCTTCACATAGCGTGTATTGATGATTATGTTTTAAAGATAAATTGTCCGATAATCATCATCATTCTTATCTTTTGGTTGAGGAAAAGGTCTCGGGTCAGGCACTACTTCGGTACAAGGATGTAGTTCGGCTTCCGACCTGACAAGTAGTGATGTGAGACGTATCAGATAAGTACACTATTTCTTCCTTATATGTTGACATCACCCATATATGTATTCTTCCCTTCTTCTTTGATTCGCTAGTTCAGTATTATTGTTATTTGTTGTCCCTGACGAAGGCCTACTGATCGTAACGCCGGTTTTGTTTGTGTTTTCGTCTCGCTGAGATATCTGACCATACCCATGTTTAAATTTTAATTTAATTTAATTTTAATGAACTTTAATTTTTTTGTCATGTATTTATTCTTACAAGAATGTATGCAAGCGGGATATAAATGATGCGGGCATAGTTTTGGAATCATGGGAACAGAACGCCATGGATCGTGTTGCACCGGGGACAGGATTAAGTATGGAATATATACAAAGGAAATACTGATTGCAGATAGTCTGAAATTTCACACAATGCGGTGACACACTCAGTCCTGATTTCCTTGCACAAACTGAATTAGACTCTTTTCTGATCGGGTTGGTCTTGCGAGTCCCATTCGTTATCTATAAAATAAGTTCAAATTTGGGACCCCTGACCTTTATGCCCTCGGCCCAGTTTCCATGACAACAGAACACCTTTTGCAGTCCTGTCAATTGAGACCACTGTATACCGAAATAAGAGCTAACGCTTCGCGAGAAGTTGCACCGAAGTACACGGAGCCTCAAGTCGATTGTTACCTTCGTTAGAATCATTGAAGTTGAGGTCTGAAGACGAACAAGGAAGAAGAAAAAGACATTCGTTATCGTCATGGACTGTGGTCCCGCCCCTTTTCTTTTCTAAAGCACATCCTATACCATCGTCTTATTAGACGGAAAGGGCCAATGAATGATATCTTGTCGTTCCAGTTAGAGCAGAGTGTCTTCACTCTAGTTGTTTTCCTGTTTACGGTACAATGTCTAGACATTCGTATGCACATACAATCTTTATGTATGTTTCTATCCTTTTTCAACCTCGTGGGTAAAAACTCTTCTTGTCACCTTTGCATTATGAATATTAGAAAACAGTGGCTCTATTCTTTACTCATCAATAGCAAGCAACAGGATCCACTGTGGCTTAATGCTTTTGTCATTGTTTTATCCGCTTTGCCTTTAAATTGTTGGCTCTCACTTCGTTCTCAATACCTGCTATCTTTTTTTTCCATTTCAAAGCTTCATGTTTTTGCTGCTATTACTCAGCCCGATTTTCGAAAGTATCAAATTTTAGCTCAGATTTTAAAGACCGCCGGAGTGATTCCTGAGAGGGTTGTGTGTGCTGACGGGGACACAAATAGGATCACTGTTTCAGCAAGCCGCAAGATAGAACTGAAAGTGTGGTCTAGCCCAGACCAGTGGGTGGAAGACTAACGACTGGTCAGGAAAGGTTAATGATCAGACGTGTTAGGCTCGAGCAAAATATACTGATCAGACGTATTAGGTTCAGGAAAAATATACTGATCAGACGTGTTAGGTTCAGGAAAAATATACTGATCAGACGTATTAGATTCAGGCAAAATATACTGATCAGACGTGTTAGTCAGGGTCAGGCAAAATATACTGATCAGACGTGTTAGTCAGGGTCAGACAAAATATACTGATCAGATGTGTTAGTCAGGGTCAGGCAAAATATACTGATCAGATGTGTTAGTCAGGGTCAGACAAAATATACTGATCAGACGTTTTAGTCAGGTTCCGGCAAAATATACTGATCAGACGTGTTAGTCAGGGTCAGGCAAAATATACTGATCAGACGTTTTAGTCAGGTTCCGGCAAAATATACTGATCAGACGTCTTAGTCAGGGTCAGGCAAAATATACTAATCAGACGTTTTAGTCAGGTTCCGGCAAAATATACTGATCAGACGTTTTAGTCAGGTTCCGGCAAAATATACTGATCAGACGTTTTAGTCAGGGTCAGGCAAAATATACTGATCAGACGTTTTAGTCAGGGTCCGGCAAAGTATACTGATCAGACGTGTTAGTCAGGGTCAGGCAAAGTATACTGATCAGACGTGTTAGTCAGGGTCAGGCAAAATTTACTAATCAGACGTGTTAGTCAGGGTCAGGCAAAATATACTGATCAGACGTTTTAGTCAGGTTCCGGCAAAATATACTGATCAGACGTTTTAGTCAGGGTCAGGCAAAATATACTGATAGACGTGTTAGTCAGGGTCAGGCAAAATATACTGATCAGACGTGTTAGGTTCAGGCAAAATATACTAGACAAGACCCTCACCTTGGCTTCCTCGTGGCCCTTCTCGGAAACAGGCTGTTTTCATAGCAGCATGACTAACAAGGTGAGGGATCGACGTAATCCCGTGGTAGTGCGCGACATGCAGATGAGGCCAAGCATAGCACAACCGCCCGGAGGACCCCGGTCCACCTTCATCAGCAAGCTCGGGATGTGAGGACAGCTGCTGCAACCCGCCACTTAACGTTTTTTGTCATTGCCCATAAAAAAGTAAACTTACTCATTGTGGGCATTCGCAAACAACACCCCGGACCAGTCGCAGACTATTTTGCAACATAGGCAAGGTTAAATACTTCAACCCTACCAACAATAATACAAATTTAAAAATTTCAACTTTGATTTTCAAAAACATAATTTTTGAAAAGGTAAAGGTATTCCCATAGTAGTTGGAATTCTTTCGTGTAATTTGCTGAAGTCGGATGTGTTTGCCTGAAAGGTGAAAATATCGCAGTCAAGCTGTAAACTACGACACAACGCATTCCGTTCTCTGGACTACATTCTGCTTCTTAAGCCCTTTCAGGGTTTGGTAGCGGGAGATTGAGAACGAACGAAGCCAAGTTAAGAATACTAAGCCACAGCTTGTATGAGGTAGTGTAGCCAGTTCCTTTCCTCTCTGCCTTTTATTTCCCTAGTCGGATACCATTGACAGCTGGGTCGACTGGAACGTGACGGTCGTGGAAGTTGAACCTCATACCTTTGGTCTATACCTTTACTGTACTACGCTCGATTTTTTGTTGTTTAAAATTGTTTTTGAAAAAAAACCAAACTGGAAGCACGTATCTTAAAACTTAAATGTATTTTCAGGAGTACACAATACATCAATTTATGTCTTGTCCTTCTTAAATACAAAAGACGATATTGCGACATTTCATTTTGAATTTCGAAGAGCGCCTACCACCGCCAAAAACAACACAAGCATAACATCACATCATAATTTCACTTTGCGCGCATTTTCCTTTGCACATGTTGCTACCCATTCAATCAGACCAAGTGCTAATGCTTGTTCATATTTTTTTGATATAGATGCCTGGCCAGCTAGACTCTTTTGTAACATTGTTGAGCGTATGTAAGTTTGAGGTTTGAGAAACTACGTGCACCACTTATCTTTGGTTCTGGGGGAGAGGAGATTTATGTATGATCAGGCAAAGTATACTGATCGGACAATGTTAGCCAGGGTGAAGTCAAATGTACTGGCCAAGACGCCCACTCATTTCCAAGCAGGTTTCCATAGACACGAGCTGTTTGGGTCGACGTGATCTTAGTAGTAGTGAGCGACACGCAGATGACGCAAAGCATAGCACAACCGCCCGGAGGACCCACTTTCACCTTCATCAGCACGCTCGGAATGTGATAAACGTTGCTGCACCCGCCACTTAACGCACCTTTATCATCATCATCATCATGACCATCACCACCACCATCGTCATCATCATCATCATAAGGTAGCATGCTCTTTCCAGAAAGTCGGTCTCATGACAGGCGATACCTGGCCAGCTCTCCCGCCTCTCCCACTGTGTACCCCAAAGCTTCTGTAATGCCCGTTGTCTACTTTCAACTCGGTATGCCTCTGTCTCTTTTTCCAGGCACCATACCTTCCAGTTTTGTATTTTCTAGATCATTGTGACGTGTGATGTTGCCAAAGAAAGTTAATTTCCCAGACGTACTGTTGTTTACTGGCCAGTTTTATGATTGCAAGTTGGTTAACGGAAAGAAGGCAGAGAGCAGGTATAAAAGAGAAGTACTCTGAGTTTTATGAAGTAGAAAGTGGAGTTCCACAAGGCTCGGTTTTGGGACCGATATTATTCTTGATATATATAAACGATTTGGACATTGATATAGGATCCGTGATTCAAAAATTTGACACAAAACTATGAAGAAGCATCACATCTATAGTAGAGGTGGATATATTGAGATCGGATTTAGATAACATTCGAGACTGGTCTGAGAAATGGCAAATGGAGTTTAATATAGATAAATGTACAGTCATCCACGTTGGTAGATCCAATATGGAACATAATTTCAGAATGGGCATGAACAATATTAGAATGATATTTAAGGAAAGGGACCCAGGGGTTATAATAGAGCATACATGTCCAGGTAGCAAGAAAAAGGCAAATGCAATGTTAGGTATGATAAAAAGAAATATTAAACATAGGAGCAAGGAAGTGATAATAAACTGCATAAAGCATTAGTTAAAACTAGATTGGAGTACTGTGTACAGGTGTGGAATCCTTATCGTAGATGAGATATAAACATGCTGGAAAGGATACAAAGAAGAGCGACAAAACTGATAGTGGGATTCCAAAATTACAGTTACGAGGACATACTCAGAAAAACCGGCCTACGGTGTCTAGAAAAGAGAAAAATTCGAGGAGACAATACAGGTTGATAAGATAATCACAGGAAAGGTAAAATTAGACTATAACAAGTGTTTCAAAATCCAACCACCAACGAGAACAAGAGGGCATAATTACAAATTAACTAAAGAAAGGTTCAGATTGGATATAAGAAATATTTTTTTAGTCAGAGAGTGGTGAATGCTTGGAATGCATTAAGAATAGATTGGATGTGCATAGTTTTTAAAGCAGGAAAATGCAGATGTGACTGGTTGTCTACAGACTCTGATGAGTCTTCTAAGTAAAGTACAGTAACCCATAGCATTACTGCCGTAGGGGTGGGAGATGTTAGCGATCTCACATTTCAAAGGCTCGGCTATATGAGGGCGGTGGCGATCTCCTCTCCCTCGCCGCTTGTACTTCCCGGACTGAACCGTTACCCATTTAAGGCTGGGTCGACCAGGGAGCCATTGGGGTCTGAAAAAACATTACCGCCTCAACTGGGGAATGAACCCAGGACTTCTCAGATGCGAAACCACGACGCTAACCACTGCGCTACGCGTCTCCATAAACCAGTCTTCTAAACCAGTATAAAAAAACGTTAAGTTATATCGAGCTCCTGTAGGATTTCTTTCCTTTTTTTCATTTTTCGCCCTGCATGGTATTTTGAGCACGCTTCTGTAGCATTTTAGCTGGAAGGATTCAACCTTCTTCCGCTGGGTTTGTGTGGTTGGCCACGTTTCACATCCATATGTCGCCACCGGGAAGATGCAAGTCCTCAGGATAAATATATTTGTATTTTTGTTAGTGTTCCCCTATACGTTTTTCAGTTTAGGTAACTCTTTAGTCCCGCGCCCATTCTTCTCGTTATTTCTTGTTGGCTATCTCCGTTGTTGCTTAAAGTCGAGTCGAGATATTCAAAACTCGTGAGATTCTGAACTTTTTGCTTCATATATTTTATATTTCGTACAAGAAATTTCAATTTATTCATCTTCAGTAGTTAGAGGTAGTGGGGAGGTGTTTTTTTTTTTTTTTTTTTTTTTTGCGTTCGCCTTATTTCTCTAATCCCCAAGGCGGTGTGCGTTGCACTGCGTTTTTATTTTGCGCCTGTCGGCCCAGTGCATCCGACTTCAGCATGCATTTTATGTAAGGGTCTGCTTCCTCCTGCATTTTCTAAGGGTTTGCTTCCCCGGGGTAACGGCCGGTGCTGTGATGGGGATCGAACCCAGCACCTTCTGGTTGTGAGCCGTGTCACTTAACCACTAGGCCACGCCGTCCCCTGTGGGGAGGTGTGACTTTCTTTGTGACTTTCTTTGTTTCATATTGTTTGGCAAGCGGAAATTCGTTGGTGACTTGCCAAGTGAATCCCAGTATCTGTTACCGACCTGACGGCTGGTAGCCCCTGAAATATACGATCACCTATTTTTGGGACTATTTGTGGTGAAAGCGTAAAATAGAGCAAGGTAGACCCGCAGACTGTCAGGCGCTATCTATGTCGCTCCGCTAACCACATAACAAATACCTTCAGTTATAGCCACGCAGTCCTCTTTTTGCGCCATTTTCTCTGTGAGGCAAGAATCCCTAGAATAATTTGAGTATATCTTTAACTTAAATTTTGGCCGAGCAACGGCTGTTAAGCATATTGTTTTCTATTTCCGCCAGGGGATTTTCAACGTGCGCGTCACTGAACACGGGTGTCTGATCTCACTACTCAGGGATCAGAGAAATTTGTTTCCGGATGATTCACATGAAAAAAAAAATTATGTTTTCCACCGTGATTTGAACCTGCGACCTCCAGCACTCAAGATTACTGGGCACCCCTGCACAAAATTTCAAAAGTCAATAACTCATTCCTTTAACAGCATTGTTGTTCCAGCCATTGTATATGGATACGAAGTATGGAACATACGAAAAGCAGATGCAGAGAAATTTCCAGTCGATCAAAGTGTAATAGTGCGAAGAACATTGGCAGACTCCCTTCAGGACCGAATTCGCAACACTCAAGTCAGGGACCGAACTGCCTTTAACGGCATCGTAGATGCTACATTGTTTACAAAATGCAGACAGGAATGCAAGCGTTTGCAGATGACGTGGCCCTGATCACGAAATCAGAGGCAACACTCCAGATCAACTTGCAGGTCTGGGAAGAAGAGTTGAAGAAGAGAGGAATGCACATCAGCAACTCCAAAACAAAAACCATGTGATCGCCAGAGATGAGAAGGGACATAAGATAACCCTGGGAACACGAGCACTGGAGCAGGTCAGCAACTTTAAATATCTAGGAGTGGTAATAGACAGCAGGGGAGGAATCAAAGACAAGTTAACTGCACGATGGGTAGCAGCAGGTAGACTTTTCTGTGCAATAAACAGAGGATTCCTCAGCAAAAGAGAAATAAGCAGGAAAACAAAGATGGATGTATACCGCTCGACCTATGTGCCTGTCCTGACATATGGATGTGAGTCATGGGCAATGAATACAGCCCAAGAAAGGCAGCTACAAACTTCAGAACTGAGGTATCTAAGAAAGGCGGTTCAGGTGACGAAAAGGTACAAGATCCGTAACCAGACAATACGTAGAAATCTCGAAGCTCAACTCCCGCAGACACAAGTGGAGCAGTCTCAACTACAGTGGTTTGGCCATGTCTGCAGAATGGAAGAAGATCAGATACTAAAGCGGTCATGGGAGATAAAAAGTCAAGGACGCAGACCCCCCCCCCCCTTCCCCCCCCCCCCCCAGGACGTCCCAAAGTACGTTGGGAATACAACATAAGACAGTCCCTAATTGATTGAGGGCTGGATTAGAAAGAGGCCAGAAAAAAGCCGACGGATAGAGCAGTGTGGCGTTCTCTCTGGCAAACCTCTACACTTCACGGTAGAAGAGGAGCTACTACGTAAGTAAGATAGGAATGCAACAGATTGTCACAAACGATAATGTCTTGGTGGCCCTGCATTTTTAAACGCTCACGCGGACGTACACCAATGAGATGAGATGACATGAATAAAGCGCTTCGTCCAACATGGAACTTCAGGACAAAAGACCCTATTGACTTTAACATGTGGCTCCTGGCATCCGACAACCACTTTGTCTTATTTAATACAAGGATTACAGAAATCATTCCACAGGTCGATGATGACGACAAAACAGAAGACAAAGAAGAAGAAGAAAAAAATTTAAGAAAAACGGTAGAATAAGAAGAAGGAAAAAGATAAGAACAAAAAAGAAAGAGAAGAAACAGAAGAAGAAGAAGAAGAAGAAGAAGAAGAAAAAGAAAAAAAAGAAAAAAAGAAAAAGAGAAGAAAAAGACTAAAATGAAGAAAAAGATGAAGAAACATTAGAACAAGAAATAGAAAACGAAAAAGATGAAGACACAGAAGAAGGAACAATAAGAAGAAAAAGAAAAAGAAAAAGAAAAAAAAAGAAAATTGAGAAAAAAGAAAAATGAAGAAAAAGAATAATAAAAAGAAGAAGAAAAACAGAAGAAGAAACAGAAAAGTAAGAATAAGAAGACGAAGAAGAAAAAAAGAAGAAGAAGAAGAAGAAAAAGATAAAGAAGAAAATGAAGAAGTAAAATAATAATAAGAATAACATGGGGGAAAAGAAGAACAGAGAAGAAGAAGAAGAAGAAGAAGAAGAAGAAGAAAAGGAAAAAAAGAAGAAGGAATAAGAGAAGAGGAAGAAGAATAAAAATAAAAGAAAACGAAGAAGAAGAAGTAAAAGAAGAAGAAGAAAGAAAAAGAAGAATGATAGATTTCGAAGGCACTATTTCATGTCATTTTGATTGATTTTATTATGGTAGACATTATCGATCAAAGTATTCCGAGAAGCTGAACATTTTATTTTCGTAAATAGGCGTTGTCGTTGGTTGCTGGTGTTCTGGGTCGTATGTGTTCGTAGTCTGCAAACTTATAATTCTATTTTTCCCTCCGTTCTGCATAATGATATATTATCAGCCGTTTCACTATCACAGAGAAATAGCCATAGCCGAACAAGGTAATTGAACGCTCCACGCATCGCTTGATGGCAAGATTGAAGGCAGGACAAGAAAACAGACGCATTTAATGCCGTACTTTTTTGTGTGTGTAGCCAATAAAGAGTTTTGTGGGATTATAGCTGTACGGTGCACTCCTAGCGTCTCAGGCTTATGCTACGATTTGCCGCATCAGTAATTATGTAAAACAGGAAGGTAGTGCGCACATAAACATGGTTCTGTGTAACAGCCACACTGACTCTTAGCAGGTAATGATCCGTAAGAGAATTCGACACCAACGAGTGTGCTCAAATTGAACATTATGTTAAGCGGTCAGGCAGGGTGTGAGGGGCAGAAGGGGAGATGGGGGTCATTATAGCTGAGAGATAATGCCCTCACAAGATACGAACGAGAGAATGAAACGGTGGCTTGTGCCCTTCCCGCAAGTGCTGCCAAGTGCCCCCCTGTTCTCATAGAAGGTGAGATTGGGCGCTGAGTCATATCAGAGATGGAGGATAAAGTCGGATATCCCGTGTACACGTTGCGCACGTAAAAGATCGCTTGGCACATGGATATAGAAAAGAGTAGGCTATTAGTTGCTTTCCGGGAAAAAGTCTCAATGTAACGAAATTATTACAAATAGTGGCCTAAATGAATGCCAAAAAAGGAGGCAGCACCGCCATCATACAAAGACCCAGCAGGTTAATCTCCTGTTTGCCAGGACATTCGATTGCAAGTGTACACAAAATAAAGACACGCACGCATCCACAGGAGTAGAAAAGGAGTGACTTCGAAAGAGAAAGTCAACTTTAGAGCAATCGCATGGCAGACCCAAATTGAACATCATGTTAGCAATATTGTGACAGATCCACAGGCGCCAATTCTCGTCCAGCGTGGTTAATGATGACTCATGCAGTTCACTGGTTGCACACACCCTTGATGATGCCTCCCTAGATGCCCCGTCCCATCCTACTTGACACATGTCTGATTTCAAATTGCTGATTTATCTTTCATAATGTTATCACCGAACACCTTATTCGTGTATAATGGTATTTCTAGAGCTGGAATGATATCAGAAAATCAGCTCTTATGTGCCGGAAATACACTGCAGTCCAGCCAAAACTGTAGATCCAAAAAATGTCTCATGACTGTGTGCGTGTGTGCGTATGGGTGTGTATGTGTGTGTGTGTGTGTGTACGTGTGTGTGTGTGTGTGTGTGTGGTGGGTGGGTGGGTGTGTGTGTATGCGTGCGTGCGTGTGTGCGTGCGTGCGTGTGTGTGTTTTGTGTTTTCTTCTTCTTCTTCGTACGCAGTCAGACAGTAACCATTATTATTTCGAAAAAAACGGCGGTCATCCTGAGGCTGTCGCCACTGCCATAGAGCTTGTCTTGCAGTTCCACTGGTGATGGCCACATCTGCTCTCTCTGATCCTCGTATGTCGGGCAGTTCTGCAGCAGATGTTCAGCGGTCATTTTACCAGTACCGCACGGGCATTCGTCGGTACACCCTATCTTCAATTTGTTGAATAGGTGGTACCTCAGTCTATTGTGGCCAGTGCGAAGTCTGAAGACAACGACCTGCTCTCTTCGGTTCAACTGGTAATAGGCATCGTTTTTGGTGTAACCAGTATGTTCGGTTTCCCATTTGGTCATGTATCTGGCTTTGATAAGCCGTTTTGACTCTTCGTACGTCATACTAGTATCTGTTTGTGGTGTTTTGTGTCTGAGAGTAATCTACTACAAACAAATTAACATACATCTATATCAGCCACCTAGTGGCGAGGGGACTAACGTCTGCATAGGTAAAACATACTGACCCGACATGTTAGGGTCAGACAAAATATACTGATCTGACATGTTAGTTGGTTTTAGGCAAAACATACTGAAATAATGTGTTAGTCAAGGTTATGTCAAATATACTGATAGTACATCTTAGGGTCAGGCAAAATATACTGGCCAAGACCCGCAGCTCGACTTCCTGGCAGTTCTCCCTGGAAACGGGCCGTTATCATGGCATCCTGGCTAACGAGGTGGGGAATCGGGGTGATTAGCTGCAGTAGTGAGCGACACACACATGAAGCCAAACATGACACAACAGCCTGGTCGGCCTCGGTCCACCTCCACCAGCACGCTCGGGATGTGAGGAAAGATACTACAACACACCATTTTATGCCATGTTCACGGCGCACAAAAGAGTAAACTTATTTATTGTCGGCATTCGACACCAACAACAACCTCCTCATTTCAATTGCAACAAGAACACATGAATCGCGCCCTAAAGACACACCGCTTAAGTCAAGACGATCACATGACACATACATTAGTTTTAATTTTTAAACATGAACTTTGTAAACCACTGGGTACAGGTTAAGTGTGTACCACTTTTAGGTCAGCTCAAGGGCTATATAGCCTCTACGTGAGTTAACTTTTTCCATTTCATTTGACAAAAGTAATATGGCCGCATCTGACTGGCTGCACTCTTGACTCGCTCCGGTGTTTGTGTTGTTTTCTGTTGTTTGCTAGCTCCTATTCGGATTATAATTCACGACTCCTTCACCAGGTGGTATTAAGGACTTTATTCTGTGGAATTCGTGGGCTTTTATTCGGTTATTCTGTTCTGATGCTGCATTTGCTGCAGCTTAGCTCGGCTTAAGCCGTGAGAAAACAGTCCATGATGGTTTTGAACGTTCCGCTTGACTGCACCACAGAATTCCGCGCAGTTTTTCACTACTCAAGAGCCTTTCTGCTTGGACTTGAGCCGACTTCCTCATTCCCCAACATCTCCTTCGGAGGTTACACCATAACTCTCCCGACCCCGTATTCTCAGCACAGCAAGAATCACGCTTACCAGAAGGTGGACACAATCCAGAGGCCACTTGGGTGAGGCGCAAAGAAAAAGGAAGTCAGACACAGACAGGCAAGGAAAGCCGACACAAACTTTGGTTCAACACACTCCTCGCGGCCCTTATTCCGATGCTGCAAAGTACTGAGTTCCACCTGGCGAGTCTGTAGGGATTTCAGTCGACACTACGCATGAAAAATCCTCAGTAGTTGGACTTAGTAGTGGTCGATGGTCGCAACGGGCCTTTGACGCCTAATCGAACATTTTATTATTATTTCATAGCCTAGTGCTGTAGGAAGACTCACTGGCATTCCTTGGCTCTTACAGTTGTTAGGTGTTGAATCTCTTGTATTATATAGCCTAGTCACACACGTCTTTTTCACGGATGCTTGATGCGGAGTCCCCTGCATCTCGTAGTCGCCCCCTAGTCGTCTTGTCCTTGACTTGCCACTGGGGTCGGGCGGCACGAGACGAGAGAGTGAGGATAAAAAGTAGTGCAGTTAATCCTTACTAAAAAATAACGCTAGCAAAATAAATTATGCCATCATCATCTACGATGGACGGCGGCATTTGCCTTTGTTTTGTACACCACAGATGCGACTTTTCTTTATCGTCCTAATACAAACGCAGCAAGTCAAATCATTGGGCAAATTCCCCCGATATTACAATGTAAGCATGTTACAGCGGATACCCAAAGAACGCTATACAGCAGAATATTCCTACCCACATTGTACTATCAGTGTCAGAATTGGATTACAAAGAAAAAAGAAACATCGTAACAACAAAGATGAAATGCTTGCACATAATGTTTGGAGTAACAAGAATACATGGAATTAGAAAGGAAGATATTAGAAGAGTAGTAGGTACAACACCAATGCTAGACCTCATTAAGAGACAACAAACTACATAGTTCGGCCACGTGACACGCCAGACACCAGATAGTATTCTTCATAAATCTCTACTTTACAGATACAATGGATACAAAGCCAAGGGCCACCCACACAAAAGACGGAAAGCAGAAATAACAGAAGCAGTGAAACTTCCAATGTACGTAGCACATACTAGGGACCGGTCAAGAAACCTCTTCATAACATGACGCTGAAAGGCACAAACAGGACCCCAAAAAAAGCGAAAGAAAAGAAAGATACATACTTCCTTAAATTATATTTCAACGGATACACCCTGTCGGTTTTGTTGCTTTGTTGTCTGTCCCAATGTATGCAAATAATTCTATTCCCAGTTTCAGGGCTGCATTATTCCACAAATACAAAACCATGATTATATTATTTCCACCTGCAAACATACCTTCATCTCTTACGTAACTAATCCACAAATCCCCATACGCATAACTCGACTTTACACTCGCTCGTCATTCAACGCCAAACTGGTATATCGAATAAATCAATATTTAACCATTATAAGAAAAAAGGTCAACACGGCTATACTGATGAGTGCGTTAACAATTACAAAAAAGAAAGAAAGCTACAGAACCTAGATAATGACTATATCTTTAGTTTTCAATATACAGTAACAACTATAAGAAAACCAAATGATACTGGACAAATAGTAGGTCAAATTACCAACACACACAAATTTATACTCTACAAGCTCTTTATCGACACACGCAGAAAGGACGGAATAGAAGAACGCGTACATTCAACTTGTTCCTTTTATTCTTACCATCAATAACTGTGGAATGTTTAATTACACTATTTAGATGACGCTGTAATCGTGGACCTGCTAATAGAATACAAGTCTGCAAAACGGAATGAACAAAAGAACTAAACTATTACAGTCGTGAGCTGAAGATGCAACACAGTGAATGAGTCGACAGCAGCCAACGACTGAAAGCTGAATGCTTGAATCAGGGTCAGAGAACCAGAGTGGACCGTGACCCTATACTACCTCCAAGTGACGGCCCTGGAAACAGGATGTAATAGTGTAGTCTGGCTTAGAGAATAGAAATTAAAGTTGGAAGGCAAACCAGGACCTTCTAAAAAAAAAGCTGGCTGAAACCGGATGTGGCTGGTAAAAAGGCGCAGATATAGTAGCTTCACTGTAAACTACGGCAGAACGTCACGACGTCCGTTTCACATTCAACACATAATATGAAGAAGTTACAGATTGTGGAAACAGACAATCTCTATGTATATATGTATGTACGTATGTATGTATGTGAATATATGATATACATATATGCTGTTGTTGCTGAATGCCAACAATGAGTTTGATTACTCTTTTGTACGCCCTCAAAAGTACGTTAAGTGGCGGATTGCTGTAGCTTTCCTCACATCCCGAGCGTATTGTTGAATCTAGACAGGGATCCTCCATGCGATTATTCTATGCTTGGCTTCATCTACGTGTAGATTCCCCCACCTCGTTAGCCAGGCTGCCATGAAAACAACCTGTTTCTAGAGGACTACGAGCAAGTATATTTTGCCTGACCAGACGTTAACCTTCCTCTCCCCCCCCCCCATAATAAAAAAATCAGGATTGTGAGGCTTATTATTACTGCGGAGCTGAGAGAAAAGCTGTGGGGCAGCCGCTCCGACCTGGTGAAGACTACAGACTTCATCGTGGCGACTGGCCTGCAGATATAGCATGACCAAAAGATCCTGAACGCAAAGAAAGAAGAAAGAACTGAATAAAAGAAATGTGCTTGGACAAGACGTAGATACCACTCTAAACGTCATTATATATAACTGCTGCGAACTGGCAACTGTGGACCAGTTCACTTATCTGGGATCCCTCATCAAGGATAAGCTCTCCCTAGACCCCGAAATGGGCAATCCCATTGGCAGGGCTGCTACCATTTGTTCTCGTCTCACAGCACGTGACTGGGGAAAACCCCAAATAAACAGCCAATACCAAGGCGATGTTCTACAATGCCTGCGTCGTCAGTATGCTTCTATATGGCACCGACACGTCGAAAACCTAACCGAAACAAGAGCACTAACTCAACACCTTTCACATACGGCGCCTGAGATCCATTCTTGGCGTCTCATGGAGAGACAGAGGAACAAATACGGAGGTGCATTCTCGCACCGGTCTTCCAAGTATGTACACTCTTCTTCGTCAATGAAGACTATGATGGCTTGGACATGTTTGTCGCATGGACGACGGTCGCATCGCTAAAGATATTCTCTATGAGCAGCTAGAGCGTGGTAAAAGAAGAACTAGCCGACCCCAGTTGCGGTTCAAAGAGGCATGTAAGCGGGACATGACGGCTCTGGATGTCGATCTTGACATCTTGGGAGGACATAGACGGATCCAAATGCAGATGTGACTTGAAGAGCCACTTCAGGCTGGGCGAAAATAAGCTCATGCAACAAAGGGAAATACAAAGACAACGCAGAAAGGAAAAAGAAAACCAAAAATTCAGTAGAGAGTTGCTGCTCCAAAGTCGCATCATCCTATAGTTAGACATTACTGAAGAGGGGCTACTTACTTACTTATAAATAATATATGTATGTATATGTATTTATATATCATCATTGGCGTCTCAGTCTCTGTAGACCACACGTGTAGCATCCTGTGAGGTTTGTCCATCCTATATTTTGACACTATCTGCTATGACTAAAGGTCGATATGCGAGTGACACTGACAGTCTCTGCCACAGATCATGCAACCATGCTGAGGAGGATGCCTTATATAAATGACAAATTTTCGCTTCTTTTTCTTCCATTTGCTTATTCATCCATACACATTCTTATTCATCTCGTATCCACATCCGTCATGTAAATCTCTGAACCTGTCGGCCCTTAACTAAAAGAGAAAAAAAACTAAACACACTACATGAGTCATTATAGACATGTTGTAAAAGGTGACATAAAGCGTTGTAGATAAGACCGACATGATTATGCATCGTAAAATTCCAAGGGTTACAAGAACCCTTATCGAAAAAACCTCATTGCACAGGTGACCATATGCTCATGTTACAGCAAACATTGATGATAATGATGATAATGATGATAATGATGATAATGATGATAATGATGAGAAAAATAATGGTATCCTTGTTGATGTTATCTTCTGTCTTGTTTTTCGTGGGAGGACAGGCTGGGAAATCAAGTCAATGGTTTCATCCTGGTCATTATAAAAACACAGATAAATGCATTGTTGAAAAATAAGGGTGGCAAAGTGGTCAAGCCGTTTGCCTCGTTTTCAGACGGTGGCGGTTCTAAATTGAGCTGCGATGGTCGGTTTACGATGAAAAATGTTTATCTAGAGATCCCTGGGTTCATCGCTGGAGCTACGAAGTTCGTGCTTTGAGCGATGCTCTCGGCAGGTTGGGGGGGGGGGGGGGGAATACCTTTCTGCGGAGAGGAGACCAGGCCATATGTAGAGACACGCGGCGATAAGTCGAGCCCTCGTCTTAATCAGCATTGTTCAAAAAGGTAGCATTTAACTTCTTCAGAAAATAGAAACATTTTGCACCAAACTAACGAAAAAAAGTAACATTTAAACCGGATGTCATTCATCATGAAAAAAAATTTTAATAAATCTTTTTCATTCGAAAAAAATTTAATTTAGTACCTTATGAAGAAAATACCATTTTAAACATATTTTCCAAAAAATGTTAAGCATTAAAAAAATGTTAGCCTTATTTCTTCATCTTGAAAAAATTAAAAATGTACCCATGTCTTCTGGAAAGTAACATTATTCATTGTCATTCCTGACTTGAAGATAATGTAACATTTTAGGCTTCTCTGCTGCATCTTGCAAAAAAGGTAACATCTAATGTTTCATCATTCAGAATATTCCTTACAGATCGTCGTTTCCATCTTAGCCAGCCTGAAATAAACTTCATCTCTTGTCAAATCTCCAGCCTGTCCCATAGTCAAGCCCAAGCATGTCTTGATATCGTGGTGCCATCGCCATCTTGATCTGCATATCATGGCTAACACAATACCCTCCATTACCATTCTCTTAGGATCGTTGTTTTTTTTATGTGGCTAAATTATTTACATTTTGTGTTTATGATATAATTTATGAACCAGTTCTCCTCTACGCCTACATCTTGTCAAATGTCTGTTTTCTTATTTTTTGTGTTCTATATCAAGAGTTGATCTTACAAAATTAGCATTTGTTCCTTACAGTCGTGACATTAAGATCAACTAACATGGTATGTCTTATCTACTGTATCTTACGAAATAGTAAAGTTTAGTACTTAGTTTTCTTTTCACTTGTGCCGTTAAGCGTCGTGGGGAGCTTAAGTCATCTGTCTTGCCCTAAGGGCACTGCGTCGGTCAATGTGAGCCAGGGTCGTTGCACAATTACTCTAATGTCATCTATCCACCTGCCTCGCGTCCGTCCACTTGCCCTGTAGCCAGAACTACCAGCGTTGTAAACCATCAGACAAAACGTAACATCGATTCTCTATATTGTAAAATAGTAACATATAATCATAATCTTAAAAACGTTACATTTAACCTTATTTTACACAAATGTAACATTTAATCATATTCTTAAGAGAAAGTAGCATTTAACCTTTGTTTGATAAAATAGCATTATATGATACGAATCTTACGGCAAACTGACATTTAATGTTATCTTACTGAAAGGTAAACATTTAAACCTTTTCTAAGGGAAGAAGAGAATACTGTCTGGTTAGGCAAAACATACTGATCGTAGGGTCAGGTAAAATATAGTGATCGGAGGGTCAGGTAAAATATACTGATCGGAGGATCAGGTAAAATATACTGATCGGAGGGGCAGGTAAAATATACTGATCGGAGGGGCAGGTAAAATATGCTGATCAGAGGGTCAGGTAAAATATACTGATCGTAGGGTAAGGTAAAATATACTGATCGGAGGGTCAGGTAAAATATACTGATCGTAGGCTCATGTAAAATATACTGATCAGAGGGTCAGGTAAAATTTACTGATCGGAGGATCAGGTAAAATATACTGATCGGAGGGTCAGGTAAAATATACTGATCGGAGGGTCAGGTAAAATATACTGATCGGAGGGTCAGGTAAAATATACTGATCGTAGCGCCAGGTAAAATATACCAATCGGAGGGTCAAGTAAAATATACTGGCCTAGACCCCCAACTCACTTCCGCGTAGGTCTCTCTGGAAATGGGCTGTTTCCATAGCAGCATGGCTAACAAGGTGGGGGATCGACGTGATCCTCGTAGTAGTGAGCGACAGGCAGATAAAGCCAAGCATAGCACAACCACCTGGAGGACCCTGGACCACCTTTATCGGCACGCTTGGTATGTTGTTGTTGTTGTTGTTTGCGAATGTCCACAACGAGTAGGTTACTCTTTTGTGCGCCCTGAAAAGGACGTTAAGTGGCGGGTTGCAGTAGCTTTCTTAACATCCCGAGCGTGCTGATGAAGGTGGACTGAGGTCCTCCAAGCGGTTGTGCTATGCTTGACTTCATCTGCGTGTCACTCACTACCACGGGGTTCACGTCGATCCCTCGCCTTGTTAACCTGGCTATTATGAAAACAGCCCCTTTCCGGGAAGGGCTACGAGGAAGCCAAGGTGAGGGTATTGTCCATCCTGTTTTGCCTGAACCTCACTAACATGTCTGATCAGTTTACTTTGCCTGACCAGTCATTAGTTTTCCTTCCCACGCTGGATATGTAAAGGCAGCTACTATAATCCGCCACTTTTCAGGGAGCACAAAAGGGTAATCTTAATCATCGTGGCCATTCAACAACAACTTCAACAACACCAACAACACCAACAACAAACCTTATGTGACAACAAATTAACAATTCGTCATTTTCTTGCAAAAAAGGATCATTTTATACTTATCAACGAGAAGGCAACATTAAATCATTATCTCTCAAAAAGTTGCATTTACAAAAAAGTTAACATTTATTTAATATCTTATAAAATATAAACAATTAATCTTTATCTTTCAAAACAGTAGCATATTCAGAACTATTTTACAAAAAGTAACAATAAATCATTATATTACCATATGTAATGTTAAATCATTTTCTTTAAAAGCAACATTTAACTATTATGTTACCAAAAAAATGCATTATTTATCTTAAAAAAAAAAAATTACTCGAATCTATATCTTACTGAGGGTAACATTAAATCATTACTTACAAAAAAAGTAAACTAAATTCTTATCTTAACCACACACACACAAAAACAAACAACAACAACACAACATTTAATCGTTTCAAAGTGAAAAAGTAACATTGTATGCTTAACTTTCTATTTGTATAAAAAGTTACATTTAATCCTTTTTGTCCTCACCTTAATCTACGAAGAAGAAACGTATACCCGGTAAGTTCCTTATTCCAGTATCAAAATCACTCTAAGGTACTTCTTACCTGTGAACTTCCATTAAAACATAACGCATTCTCTGCAAGTTGGGGTACCCAGAACATATCTCCCAGCACCAGGACTTGACTAGAGTCTGTCAGTACATTGACACCTACTTTATCCATTTTCTTTTCTTCCACGAGAAACAGACGCCATGAGACGGGTACACAGAATTGCGAGCGCAGCGCTAACTCTGCGGGTGAGTCAGCGGGTCGCGTCCCAATAAGCAAGCACCGAACTCTCGTTAAAATGAGCTTGAACTTCAGCGTTTGGAAATAACAATTGGTAAGAGAAATAAGTAAATAATTTCTTTGAAAGCTATGTTTTTGTGCGTTATTATTTCCCAGCGGTAGGCTTCAGTTAGAATGCTTGTATCTACTGCGGCCCTTCCGCTACCTTGCGGGATACCTGTTTATGGGAAAGACTTCAGGAGTTAGCCCTGAGGAAAAATCTGCATCACGTGTTATCTCCAGTCGTCTTGATAATGTCTTGCCACTGGTCCAAGATAATTCAGGACCAGAGAGTAGAGGTTGACAAAAGGCGAAGTTTATTCCTCAATTTAATCCCAATCACCGCGCATGTCAACCTTTTCAGTGGACACATCAAGAGAACAGACTGTCCACACGGCTGAACAAACAGAGAGGTCTTCATCGCATGTGATGGACTAACATCATCTACATCAAAGGGATGAGGTTCGCTCCCGTGACTCGACACTCTCAAGCATGTCCAGTTGTAACTGCGAACTTAGCTTGCGTTTAGGGGAAGCAAGTCTGAGAGAAAGGGAACTGATCACTTCCCCTATAAAGACGTGGTGATTAATTTCAAGAAAGTTACCAAAACGTTCTCCCTGACAACGGTGTCTACTATGGAACTACCTTCGTTCTTTAATAAATGTTTTTCAGTGCTAAGTGTGGTTTTGATTTGTGTGTGTTTTTGTGTATATCTGGACATTTATAAATGGGCGTCTGTATAGAATACAACACCAATGTAAAGTTTGTTTTATTGTGACTCTGAAACACAGAGAACAACAGAAATAAAAACGTTGCAGAATTTCATAACTGAGTGCTTTGTTATTTTACAGTATTAATCTAATTAATTTAACTTATAATTATATGTAGTACTCACCACAATCATATACTGAACAGGAGCGTGTGGTTTATGGGTGTTAATTGAGTGCAAGCTTGGTTTGCAATCTCAACATACAGGGTTCGAAATCACTTCGCGTTCAGTTTGGCTGGCTTATCAGAAATGTTTCTCGGCATGACCACTGATTGGCAAAACTACTGTACTGCAAAAACTGCTATAGTAAAGCACAATACAAACATATACGTCCTACATACACGCACCCACTGACCAACACGTCCACACTACACACGAATACACTCACATCCGTACATGGTCAATATGTCCTGATATCGTCCAAATGACTACCGTCTGGGGTGGAAAGAGCCGTGCCTTCCCCAGTAGAATCCAGAACGGCAAACCTACAATCAACAACAACAAAAATGATCCAATGAAGAGGAGCGCGTGGTGTAGGTGTAAATCAGTACAGGCTTGAGGTACAATTCCAGCATTCCCGATTAGAAATCAAATCGTGTGCAGTTTGACTGGCCATGTCGGAGATTTTTCTCGGCATGACCACTTCTCCACACGCAAAAAGTGTGGCAAAACTACTCTACTACAAAACCGCCATAGTGGAACACATTACAAACAGATCCACCATACACACATCCACCCATACACTGGCCAATACTTCCTGGCCTATACTAAATTACGATGGTCTAGAGTTGAAAGTGGTGTGCCTTCGACATGAGAATGCAGAATGGCAAATCTTTAACAAACACACAACAACAATGCATCCATTGAGATTCATCAGAACGTTTACATACCACATGCATGTAAACAGATCATTTCACCCTACCCTCGCACCCTACGGGTACATACAAAGACTAATGCGTCCTGACATAACCAAAAGGACTGACTGTTGTTGAAAGGACCACACCATGCCTGTAAATGAAGTAAGTCTACAGTATAAAGAAATCACAATCATCCATCATTTATCACAAAACACACATTTATGGCAACCATCCCCCTCTTTATCACAAAACACATTTATGACGACCATCCGCCTCTTTATCAAAAAACACACATTTATGGCAACCATCCAACTCTTTATCAAAAAACACACATTTATGGCAACCATCCAACTCTTTATAAAAAAACACACATTTATGGCAACCATCCACCTCTTTATAAAAAAACACACATTTATGACAACCATCCACCTATCACAAAACATCCATTTATCCCGATCGTCCACTGTTTTATCACAAAGCATGCATTTATCCCGATCGTCCACTGTTTTATCACAAAGCAAATATCTATCACAATATATATATCCCTCGGTCAACCTTCATCCGCACGTTTGGAATGTGAGGAAAGCTACGACAACCCGCAACTTACCGTCCTTTTCATGGCGCACAAAAGGGTAATCCTACTTTTTGTGGACATTCAACAACAACCTAATAATGTTCTATATGCTGTCATTGCTGGGAGTGAAGCTGATGATGACATCTCTCCATTCCAACTAAACGTTACGAGGTATAGACTTTGGCAGCAACATCTCAACTAATCTCGCACTCACAGATGTTCATGAATAATTAAACAAAATAAACTTTACAAAATCGTCTGCCCATCGCAAACGGTCATGCCGACAGAGTCAGGATGAAAAGATTTCTGTAATTGTATTAGGTCTGACCAAAGATTTCCGTAATTGTGTTAGGTCTGACCACAGTCTCTTGTAGGCCTTGGTCTGACGCTGTGATTTGTACTTTAATTAGACCTAGGTGAAGAAGATTTGTAGTATTATCAACCATACCCCCGCGTGCTGGGTAGCCTTGGTCCAATAGCAAACGTGCTAGCCTAGACGAATGGAAGTGGCACAGGTCACACGTTTTCTTCCGCCGGGCTTACTCACGACCAGGCCACTTGACTAGGAAATTAATTAATTTCCAATGTTCTTTGCCCGGACATCAGCTAACCGTCTGTTGTTTTTTTAAATTTTCAAATGTCAATGATTCTTTTATTGGCACAGAGTGTACACGGGGGTTCCGAGTTTATTGTCCGTCTCCGATAGGACTAATCACACTATCTCACGTCCCTAAAAGTGTGTGGTGATTTGAAACTTAGTGAATTCGTATTTTCGTTGTTGTTGTTGTTTTTTTTTACAGGCCAGCGACTTACCTCTAAGCTATAGCGACTCATGAGACTTGTACTAGTAGTAGAAATGTCGAGGTACAAGTCTGGCGCCATAAAATTAGAATGTTCAGAGCATAAGAAAACCGTCAGCAATGGGAAGTTATTCATCTGGCAGACAGTGAACTCTTGGCTTCAAATCACTCGCTGTCTTGTACACACACACACACAATACATACTACACACACCACACACACACACACACATACACACACAATACATACTACACACCACACACACACACACACACACAATACATACTACACACATCACACACACAATACATACTACACACACCACACACACAATACATACTACACACACCACACACACACACACACAATACATACTACACACACCACACACACACACACACAATACATACTACACACACCACACACACAATACATACTACACACACCACACACACAATACATACTACACGCACAATACATACTACACACACCACACACACACACAATACATACTACACACACCACACACACACACACAATACATACTACACACACCACACACACACACACAATACATACTACACACACCGCACACACACACACACACATACAATACATACTACACACACCACACACACACACATACACACACAATACATACTACACCACACACACACACAATACATACTACACACACCACACACACAATACATACTACACACACAATACATACTACACACACCACACACACACATACACACACACACACAATACATACTACACACACCACACACACACACACAATACATACTACACACACCACACACACAATACATACTACACACACCACACACACAATACATACTACACATCACACACACACACACACACACAATACATACTACACCACACACACACACACACAATACATACTACACACACCACACACACACACACACACAATACATACTACACACCACACACACACACACACACACAATACATACTACACACACACCACACACACACACACACACCATACAATTAATATAAGCATGCTACTCCTTGCCAAGAAGAGGTCAAGTTACAATACCAAATACTACAAACAGGTCACTGCAGATTGAAATACTATTTGTTCAACAAATACAAAATCGGGTGTACAGACATGTTTCCTTGTGGATAAAAAAAACAGCGCAACATATTCTATAGGTCTATAGGACGATGAGGCTAACGTCTAGTCAGGCAAAACACACTGATCAAACAATGTTTTTTGTTGTTGTTTTTTTTGTGTGCGTTTGCCTCACTAGTTTCTACTGGCGGAGGCGCGCCTTTTCCACCCTAGACCGTAGTCAAATGAGCGATATTAAGACGCATAAACAAGTGCTTGATGTATGTGTGCATCTGTATGTACCTATGCTAGGTTTGTGCGCTTTCAGAAGCCAGCCCAACCAAAGTGCAATGGAAGGGCCTATCCTGAAGGCGTGTGTGATAGTTGTGCAAGAGTGTGATTGTTGGACAGAGTAAAATGAAACAAAAGTGTGTGGAAAGAAGAGATAGGTAATCTTCCCAGGTAAGTGTCTTTCCAGAGTTGGCAAACCACACTGATCAAACAATGTTAGCCAGGGTCAGGAGAAATACACTGGCCAAGACCCTTACCTGACCTCCTCGTTGGTCGTCCTGGAAACGGGCTGTTGTCGAGGACAACAGTCTGGCTAACAAGGTGAGGTTCAGTGTGATCCCCGTAGTAGTGAGTGACACGCAGATGAAGCCAAGCATTGCACAGCCGCCTGGAGGACCGTGGTCCACTTCATCAGCACACTCGAGATGTCAAGAAAGTTACTACATTCTGCCATAAGTTCCGTCCTTTTCAGGGTGCACAAAAAAGGTTACCAACCCATTGTGGGCATTAGCAACCAACCAATGAACCAACCAACCAACAAGTTTATCAACTCCAGAGTTACTACATCGCCTACACCAACTCAATTGTGAGGTAAACTGTATGACGACAAGAAAAACATGAGAAGGACCGCAGGTTTATGAGGGAGATAGATGTGATTATTTAAAAGCAAACGACGACGAGGACGACGACGACGACGAAAGAAGAAGAAGAAGAAGAAGAAGAAGAAGGAGAAGAAGAAGAAGAAGAAGAAGAAGAAGAAGGAGAAGAAGAAGAAGAAGAAGAAGAAGAAGAAGAAGAAGAAGAAGAAGGAAAATTGTGGCACGACGTAATTTACGACAATAAAAACGACCAGTGGCGACCGAGCAAGAAGAATACACATCCACAATTTAGTTTCCATTTATTTCATGCAGATTACCTGAACATTTTGTGATGTTATCTTCGCACCATGGAACTGTCGTTATTACATACTAACTGTAAACACACTAATCTATCTGTCTGACAACAGCGCATATTACCAGCTCACAAGAGTTGAACAGGCGGTAAACGTTAGGACTCCCCACATATAACATCAAATTCAGATTGCATCTATTCTATCTATCTATCTTCAGTCCACTTATGTCGTTAGACGTCGTGGGGAGGTGCGACCTTTGTTTCACATTTTTTTGGCAGGTGAAAATCCCCTGGTGACTTTCCAGGTCAATCCCAGCATCTGTTAGCCCCTGGAATATACGATCGCCTATTTTTGAGACTGTTGGAGGTGGAAGCGTAAATTAGAGCAAGGTAGACCCATAGCCTGTCAGGCGTCATCTAAGCTGCTCCGCTAACCACATAACCAAGACCTGTTATTATGGCCACACAGTCCCATTTTTGCGACATACTCTGTGGGGCGAGAATCCCTTGAATAATTTGAGTAGATTTTTAACTTGAATTTTGCACGAGCAACGGCCCTTAGGCCTACTCCTTTGGATTTCCAACTGCTAAGGTATTTTAAACGTGCGCGCCACAGTTTGTATTCACCAAACTAATGGCATGAAAAAATTACTGCATAATATCTGCTGCAAAGGTGTCCAACATAAGAGGAGCAGAGAATGTGCATGTGGCTATCATCAATCTCAGACTGACTAATGCTTTCGTTAGATATATCAAGTTGACGTCTGGAGGCGAACGACGAAGAAGAAGATTTGGGAAATATCATTCTGCTTATCTCTATTACCCTCAAATGATTTCGTGCGAGTCTGCAATAATTTACTGTGAATTGTCAGTCTGGTAGTGGACAACACTCATTTTCACTTCAACGGTACGGGGTTCAACTCGTGCAATCGTCACGTTGCAGTCTACCTAGCTGTAAATGGTAACTAGATTTACGGTTAAGGGCAAAAAGGCAGCGAGGAAGAAAACTGGTCATCCAACCTCACGTCTGCTGTGGCTTAGCATACTAGAGTCTATGACACTTTATTTCCGACAGACGGTTGTGAGCAAATGGATGTCCGTTACCTTTGGACTGGCGCGAGGCGAGAATCTGAATAGAACCCAGTATGTTGCCACTCAACAATCCAGTCTGCTTTCTTGTTGAATAACTACGCAGTTTTTTCAGATCTCTCTCTCTCTCTCTCTCTCTCTCTCTCTCTCTCTCTTACTCGCTCTCTCTCTCTCTCTCTCTCTCTCTCTCACACACACACACACACATACACACACAAAGCGTGTAGATTTATTGATCGTTTCGATCTAAATAATTAATGATTTCATAAAGACTGGAATACGTTAATTGATTTCCTTTGTTCGTCGTCGATAACTCGTTTGCAACGTTATGCACAATCGGACATCTAAAGCTGATGTCTGTATCGTGGTTGTTTATAATTCTTGTGACGACACAAGGTGCCAGGACGTGTGTGACAAACAAAGCGCTAAATTTCAATGAGTTCTCTATCTGTGATTTCCTCACGGCATTTCGTTTTACACTGGCATTAATAGTTATGCTGGAATTCCCAACGTTAGATAGGATAATTGGAGACAAGACTAAGGGAGGTGGCGTTTTATTATACTGTATAAATTCTGTTAATATAACGATCAAAGATTATTTATCATGTGGTAACAAAAATGAAAGTGTATGGGGAGAAATAGAAAGTGGGGGTGAAAAAACAATGATTGGAGTGTGCTATAGATGTCCATCAAGTCAAAAAGAGGAAGATGAGGAGCTGATTAGTAGTATAGCAAAGGCAAGTAAAGGGAAATTATTATTAATGGGAGATTTCAACTATCCAGAAATAAAATGGGATATGGCAGAAGCCCTTGTAGAGTCAAAACCTTTTGTTACGTGCATAACTGACAATTTTTTAATTCAACATGTAGAAGCAGCCACCAGAGGCAAAAACATACTCGACCTAGTTTTTACCACAGAGGAAAATATGATTGAAAACGTTACCGTTGGGGAACTGTTTGGCTCAAGTGACCATCAAATCATCCGTTGGGATCTTATTGCAGGGAAAGAAGTAAACATAAACACGCGAACATACGACTACTCTAAGGCAGATGTTAAAAAGATGAAAGAGGCAGCGAACCACATAATCTGGAAAGATATTATTGTAGGAACAGATGTTGAACAGGAGTGGGAAAGTTTTAAAACAGTTCTAGAAACGCTAAAAGAGGAATGTGTTCCATGTAGGGAGGTAAACCCCAAGCGTAAAAAGTGGATAACTAGATTTGTAGTAAAATGTAGAAGAGCAAAAAATAAAGCATGGCAAAAATATATAGAGGCAGGTAAATCAAAAGAAACATATGTAAAATATTTGGACAAGCAGAACATATCTCAGAAAGCGAATAAAACAGCAAAAATAGACTTTGAAAAAAAACTTGCTCAGAGGATCAAGACTGACAGTAAAAGCTTCTTTTCTTATGTTAGAAATAAACAAAGAACGAAAGACAAAGTAGGCCCTCTCATAGACAGTACAGGGAAAATAATAAGTGAGAATAGGGAGGCTGCTAATCTGCTCAATCAGTACTTTGGCACAGTCTTCACAAAGGAGGACTGCTCCGAGATCCCAGAGCCTATAGATATTTTTCAAAGAGACATGGATACAGCGGGATTAAGATCAATCTGTATTACAGAGGAAATGGTTTTTAAAAAATTGGAGGGGTTGAAAGTGAATAAATGTCCAGGTCAAGATGGTATTCGCCCAAAATTGCTGTATGAAATTAGAAACCAACTAGCAAAACCATTGGCTATATTATGTTCTCAATCATTTACAAAAGGGATTGTTCCACGGGATTGGAAAGATGCAGGAGTGATCCCCTTATTCAAAAAATGCAAAAAATCAGATCCGGCAAATTATAGACCGGTGAGTTTAACGAGCATAGTCTGTAAATTGTTAGAGTCAATAATAAAAGAAAACATTGTAATGCATTTAGACAAATGTAATCTAATTAGAAATAGTCAGCATGGGTTTACTAGAGGGAGATCATGCTTAACAAATCTATTAGAATTAATGGAGGAGGTTACTAAAATCATAGATAAAGGGGAGCCAGTGGATGTTATTTATCTAGACTTTGCAAAGGCCTTTGATAGAGTACCTCATCAAAGATTATTTCGAAAGTTAAAATCACATGGAATAGGTGGCGAAGTTGCCAAATGGATTGAAAATTGGTTAACGGGAAGAAGGCAGAGGGTGGGCATAAATAAGGAGTACTCTGAGTGGAGTGAAGTGAAAAGTGGTGTGCCACAGGGCTCGGTTTTGGGACCAATTTTGTTCTTGATATATATAAATGATTTGGACATTGATATGAGATCCATGATTGCAAAATTTCCTGATGACACAAAACTATGCAGTAGTGTCTCATCTAAAGCGGAAGTGGATATATTGATGTCGGATTTAGTTAAAATTCGAGAATGGTCTGTAAGCTGGCAAATGGAGTTTAATGTAGATAAATGTACAGTCATCCACATGGGTAGATCCAATATGGAACATAATTACAGAATGGGAGAAAACAATATTAGAAAGATAGATAAGGAAAGGGACCTAGGGGTTATAATAGATCATACAGGAAAGGTGAGTGAGCAAGTTAAGGTAGCAGTGAAAAAGGCAAATGCAATGTTAGGTATGATAAAAAGAAATATTAAACATAGGAGCAAGGAAGTGATCGTCAAACTGTATAAAGCTTTAGTTAGACCTAGATTGGAGTTCTGTGTACAGGTGTGGAGTCCTTATCATAGAGGGGACATAAACATGCTAGAAAGAATACAAAAAAGAGCGACAAAGATGATAGTGGGATTCCAGAATTACAGTTATGAGGAACGACTCAGAAAAACCGGCCTACGGTGTCTCGAAGAGAGAAGAATTCGTGGTGACTTAATACAGGTTTATAAGATGATCAGAGGAATCGATAAATTAGACTATAACAAGTTTTTAAAAATACAGCCACCTACAATAACACGAGGGCATAGCTACAAGCTGATTAAAGAGAGGTCCAGGTTAGATATTAGGAAATATTTTTTTAGTCAGAGAGTGGTGTCTGCTTGGAATGCATTGCCAGGGGAGGTAGTGGAGGCAGGGACAGTTAATGCATTTAAGAATAAACTGGATGCGCATAGATTTTAGAGCAAGGTGATGTAAATGTAACTGGTTGTATACAGACTCTGCAGGGTCTTCTAAACCAGTATAAAGATGTTAAGTTAAGTTAAGTTAGCGTCTGAAGTGACCCTAAAGCAGAGGTTTTCAACTTTTTAATTTAATTGAATATTTATATTATATATATATTATTTTATTTTATATTAGATCCATTATAATATTGAGGAAACATATTTTGTTCATTGTTAGTACATATACATTTACTTGGTTTATTTTAGAGAGTTTTTCTAAATTTAAGATCGGTAGACAATGTTGATAGTTTCAAAACTTGAATAAGTTATTACATTTTCCAATATCCTCGACGTCAGTCCGGCGGTATGCAAGGAAGCCAATAATATTCTGTATACCGTCCCAATCTTTTGTAGTGCTGTACCAATGCGGGTCTAGGTCTTTGGTCAGTTCATCTCGCCATCGCATAAGTAGGCGACCCCGTGGACACACATATGACCACCGAAACGTTGTTCTACGTGTCTATGTGTTATCAGGCAAGTCCAGCCCAACAATGTTTGCGTGATATCGCTGCTTCCACATCGTAGAACAATAATGAATAATATAATGAATAATAAAATAATGAATATTGAATAAAAGTATCTTTTAAAAAAAAGTATTAATAACTGCGACCCCGCTACAAATGAAAACATTACTACTGCGATAGATATTCGAAACACCGTGTCATTAACATGTGATTTGGCAGTGTTGCTGCTAGCTACTTATAGGGCGTCCTGCAGGTGGTATTACAGAGCAGACGAGTAGCACGACGTCATTATATCCTTTCATTGATGGCCGTCCCACTAGTGACATATACCCAACCAAGCGTTCCGATACCCGTTTACATTTCTTATCAGCGAAGGACTGAAACCTCTAGAAATTAATCGGCAAATAAAGGTTCAGTATCATGATGAGTGAATGTCACTTCAGCAAGTGTACTAGTGAAGAAGGAAGTTCCATAATGGCATGTTTTCTGTGACATACTGATCTCGATCAGGTCGATTGCAGCCGGTGAGCGCATCGTGATGGTAGCTTTCCCAGTGTCTGAGAAAAATAACAGCACTTCTGGACATCAGTCAACGTATTGCACGGCACATCATCTATGATCTGTTCACGTTTCACAGAGTGCTTGCATGGTTGGCGCGACATCAGGTGACTCCAGAACTGTACCAGCGACGATGTGCCTAATTGGCTAGACCTGCGACCAAATACTTCTTTTTCTAGATGAAGACCCTTCACTTTGTCGTCCCTGTGAGGCTTTATTGAATGCAATGCAATTTGCTGCTTCATATGTTTGTCTCAGGGATCAAGATGCTGAGCAGCGCAAGAGCTGCAGTGGTCAGCGACCCATAGCTGACTGCTAGCGTCAAGGCCAGCGAACCATAGCTGCCAAGACCGTTCTACACCTCCACGCGGTAATCCTGGATAATAGGCTGCATCAGGACAGACTGGCTAAGGAGAAGGGATCGAAGAGGGAATGGTAACCCGGTACTCAAAAAATGCTTGCTGAAGTCGGATGTGTTGGACCGAAAGGTGCAAATAACGCAGTCAAGCTGTAAACTACGACACAACGCATTCCGTTCTCTGGACTACATTCTGCTATTTAAGCCCTTTCTGTGTTTGGTAGTGGGGAGATTGAGAACGAACGACGAAGAAGAAGAAGAAGAATGCAACGGAGACAACATTGAAGAATGGTAAAGATGTGTGCTCATTTTTATTGAATTATTTTGAAGAAATTACAAATTCAGATTTTCATTGGAAGCACACTCATAATTTAACAAACTAAATTGAAGCATAATCCGCCACTTCCTCAGTCCACAACACCACTTTCCACGCCAATAGAAACCCTGTAATTCTAGTAAACATATAGGGGAATTCCCGGCTAGCTGAGGAAATCAGTCGTAAAGGTAGTCCGTAGCTTCTCACGACAAAGATACTTGGTTCAATCCCCAGTCTCAAAACGCTCCGGTCTACCCAGCGATTATTGTATACCTGATTTACAGTTTGGCTTGGCTTGGTTCGTTCTCAATCTCCCGCTACCAAGCCCTGAAAGGGCTTAAGTAGCAGAATGTAGTCCAGAGAACGGAATGCGTTGTCTTAGTTTACAGCTTAACTGCGATATTTGCACCTTTTGGTCCAACACATCCGACTTCAGCAAATATTTTTTTAGTACCGGGTTAGCATTCCCTCTTCGATCCCTTCTTCTTAGCCATTCTGCCCTGCTGCAGCCTGTTATCCAGGATCACCACGTGGAGGTGTAGAAGGGTCTTGGCAGCTATTGTTCGCTGGCCCTGACGCTAGCAGTCAGCTATGAGTCGCTGACCGCTGCAGCTCATGCGCTGCTCAGCATCTTGGTCCCTTATTTACAGTTTGATAAAGTCAAACAACGCGGAAAGGAATTAGGCGCGACACCTAACAAATATGAGGCCTAGTAAAAACGACGTTTCTCACCTTCATCTCAACGGCAGTGTCTGCTATACAACAACATTTACCTTTAATAAATACTAATTTTGCCAGAATAGCACAAACAACAGCGGCGCTGACTAGGCTGCAACCTATTTGGCGAGACAAGCGCTTCGCCCTCGGCATAAAAGTCAGACTACTGCGCTCTTTGGTGCTGTCAATATTTCTGTATGCCTGCGAGACCTGGACCATTACAGCAGATATCCAGGGCAGAATACGTGCAATGGAAATGCGGTGCTATAGAACACTCCTAAATGTTACATATAAGGATCGTGTCACGAACGTAGACGTTAGAGAGTTGAAGACGCTATTGGTCCTTTTGAAGATCTGTTCACAACTATCAAAAGACGAAAGATGGCCTGGTGCGGGCACATCGCGAGGTCCACCGGAATTCCCAACTCGATACTCTTTGGTTCCGTACCGGGACAAAGAGGGCGAGGGCGTCCAAGGAAGAGATGGGTGGACAACATCCTTGAGTGGTCAGGCCTTCGTCCCGGTGAGATACGTCAGGCGGCGACAGACAGAGAGAGCTGGCGTGGGATTTTCATGTCTTCATGTGTGCCCCAACGACCTGATGGGTTACGGGATGAACTGAACTGAAATACTAATACTTTAAAGGCAATATTTATTTATCATTGTTACCCTTTTTTTGTCCAAAACCGGAGCACAGGACCACCATGATAAAGATCCCATCCAACTTTTCGAGAAGTTTTCCCTGGAAACAGACTGTGTCACTGTTTCATGGCAATCTGTCTAACGAAGTGAGGATCGGCAATGTGATCTCCGTAGTTATGAGCTCATTGGTGAGGCTTACATTGCACTACAGCCAGAAGGATCCCAGCCCACACTCACAAGATGTGAGGATAGCCACTGAAACCCATCACCAAAGAAAGTCGCTAAAAGTCGCTAACTCAAGTACGAGTGGCATTAGCGACAACAACAACATTGATCTTACTACCTTCTTCTTCTTCTTCTTCTTCTTCTTCTTCTTCTTTGTCTTCTTCCTCTTCTTCTTCTTCTTCTTCGTTCCAAATCTCTCGTTACGAAGCCCTGAAAAGCAGAATGTTGCCACGAGAACGGAATGCGTTGTGTCGTAGTTTACAGCTTGACTGCGATATTTGCACCTTTCGGTCCTGCACATCTGACTTCAGCACATTTTTGAGTATCTGGTCTGCCTTCTCTCTTTGTTCCCTTCTCTTTAGCCAGCCTACTATATTACAGCCTGTTATCGAGGATCACCGCGTGGAGGTGTAGAAGGGTCTTGGCAACTCTGGCCCTGACGCTAGCAGTCAGTTATGGGTCGCTGGCCCTGACGCTAGTGGTCAGTTATGGATCGCCGACAGCTGCAGCTCATGCACTGTCCAGCATCTTGATCCTATACTTAATCCCTACCTTAACCTAACATTTATATCCGTTTGCTATTTAACTAGTTTTTATTTCTCTGCCGTGTGGGAATACCCAACTACGTGAAGGCTTCAGGATTAAATGTAGAGAAATAATCCAGAGTCGTAGTCCCTAAGACAGTCTAGTGCCGACCGGCACTATTCTGTCAGCTACTGTGACCTGGCTGGTACCAGACTGTATCGATTATTATCAGATCAAGATGCTGAGCAGCGCATGAGCTGCAGTGGTCAACGACTCGTAGCTGACTGCTAGCGTTAGGGACAGCGAACCAAAGCTGCCAAAACCCTTCTACACCTCTACGCGGTGATTCTGAATAACAGGCTGCAGCACGACAGACTGGCTAAGGAGAAGGGATCGAAGAGGGAATGCTAACCCGATACTCAAAAAATGCTTTGCTGAAGTCGGATGTGTTGGACCGAGAGGTGCAAATATCGCAGTCAAGCTGTAAACTACGACACAACGCATTCCGTTCTCTGGTCTACATTCTGCTACTTAAGCCCTTTCAGTGTTTGGTAGCGGGAGATTGAGAATGAACGAAGACAAGCCAATCCTTCGGATCTACAAGCTATGTGGAGAAGGTGAATAAGCTGCATGGGCAACAGCTTGATATCCATATATGTGTGCCTAAGCTTGCACCCTGAAGAGTGCACTCCAGCTTCACTATACTATATACTATACTATTTTTCTTTCATACATTTTTAGATCTAGCCTTGTAAGGTATAATGCACTACTTCTAGGTCTGTTATTATCGGGTATTCTCATTATTTATCAGTGGGGTTCCCTTTGGAGCGTGTAGCCTAGTCGGCAGTGAGCTGGCTTTTTAGATTGGGATTACAGTGTGCCAGTGCTCGAGTTCACGTACAGACAGGGACAAATCCGGGCCGTATTTCTTGCCTGTTACGACCGCTTCTTCAGTCGACCCAGCTACAAATTGGTACCTGACTTATGAGTCAGGGAAGGTAAAAACAGCAAGGAAGGGAACTGGCCACACCCCCTCACATAGCCTGCGGCTTAGTATATAAAGAATTATCTTCATCCCTGATGGCAATTGTTACAGTGGGACTGACCGTTACCTTGGATGCTCTTCATCTTCCTATTATACGCCGTCCTCTTGAGTTCGATACACGAGACCCCGGCAGAAGGGGCTTCTTCTTCCATCGTTTTTCACCATAGTTTCTTGATCGCTCCGCCTCCCCCCTCTCTTTCCTTGTGGTTTCCGTTCCAGCATATGTCGTTGTTCAAAGCCAGTCTTTCTGAGATAATCTTAACTCCTGACAACGTTTATTTGGGGTGGGTTTCTGTTGTTCTTCTTACATTCCGAGGCAAACTTGAGAAAGTGGTCAGGGGCGTCTTGGCTGCAATGCAATGCGAGGCTGCTCAGTAAACTCTCTAGTGGGGATTACAGTGTCGATCCCTACCCTATTAGCCAAACTGTTGTGATACAGTCTGTTTCCAGGAGCCCTGGGAGAAAGAGAGGCGGGGGGGGGGGGGTGTCTTGATCAGTATGTGTCGCCTAATCTTTATGTTATTCTTCGATCCACTCTAGCCCATGTTATATTATACTGTCCGACTTCTTTCTGAGTGTATCTTATCCATCTCCATGTCCTTTCCCAAAATGTCCTACTGTAGGTTATTGTTGTGTTCTTTTCCACAAATTCGTGTTTGCCATCACCTCTGACCGTTTAATACGAAGTGTGCATGCAAATGTCTTCATTTGTTGATGGAAGTCTGTAGCCTGGATGAGCTACTCTTGGTCACATGTTATATCTCCCATTGTAGCCTGGATGGGATACTCTTGGTCACATGTTATGTCTCCCATTGTAGCCTGGATGGGATACTCTTGGTCACATGTTATGTCTCCCAGTGTAGCCTGGATGGGATACTCTTGGTCACATGTTATGTCTCCCATTGTAGCCTGGATGGGATACTCTTAGTCACATGGTATGTCTCAAATTGTAGCCTGGATGGGATACTCTTAGTCATATGGTATGTCTCAAATTGTAACATGGATGGGATACTCTTAGTCACATGGTATGTCTCCCATTGTAGGCTGGATGGGATACTCTTGGTCATATGGTATGTCTCGCATTGTAGCCTGGATGGGATACTCTTAGTCACATGGTATGTCTCAAATTGTAGCTTGGATGGGATACTCTTAGTCACATGGTATGTCTCCGATTGTAGGCTGGATGGGATATTCTTGGTCATATGGTATGTCTCCCATTGTCGCCTGGATGGGATACTCTTGGTCACATGGTATGTCTCCCATTGTCGCCTGGGTGGGATACTCTTGGTCACATGTTATGTCTCCCATTATAGCCCGGATGGGATACTTTAGTCACATGGTATGTCTCAAATTGTAGCTTGGATGGGATACTCTTAGTCACATGGTATGTCTCAAATTGTAGCCTGGATGCGATACTCTTAGTCACATGGTATTTCTCAAATTGTAGCCTGGATGGGATACTCTTAGTCACATGGTATGTCTCCCATTGTAGGCTGGATGGGATACTCTTGGTCATATGGTATGTCTCCCATTGTCGCCTGGATGGGATACTCTTGGTCACATGGTATGTCTCCCATTGTCGCCTGGATGGGATACTCTTGGTCACATGTTATGTCTCCCATTGTAGCCTGGATGGGATACTTTAGTCACATGGTATGTCTCAAATTGTAGCTTGGATGGGATACTCTTAGTCACATGGAATGTCTCAAATTGTAGCCTGGATGGGATACTCTTAGTCACATGGTATTTCTCAAATTGTAGCCTGGATGGGATACTCTTAGTCACATGGTATTTCTCAAATTGTAGCCTGGATGGGATACTCTTAGTCACATGGTATGTCCCCCATTGTAGGTTGGATGGGATTCTCTTAGTATGGTTGTCATTCAACAACAACATCAACATTTGACGTGGTAACAACCACAACAACAACAATATTTCCTTGTATATCTTGATGCGTATGTGACAGCAACACATATCATCTGCAAAATTTAGCTTTTCCAGATGCTTATCCAATGTCCATTGCATTCCAGTTTTCCAGTCCATGCTGGAGGATAGGTATCATTGTCTAGCAACAGTTTGAACTTTACACAGTCCTGCTAGCATGCCATTCTGGACTATTCTACATGTGGTCTCTTCATACACATATTGCATAGTCCTGATAAATGCCGCTGGTATTTCATAGTATCTCAGTATTTTTCAAATTAATATACAGTCTGTACCACCATTTCAAAATCCATGAAGTTCGTGTATAGAGATGTGTGCCACTTGATTCCATGAAGTTCGTGTATAGAGATGTGTGCTACTTGATTCCATGAAGTTCGTGTATAGAGATGTGTGTCACTTGATTCCATGAAGTTCGTGTATACAGATATATGCCACTTGATTCCATGAAGTTCGTGTATAGAGATGTGTGCTACTTGATTCCATGAAGTTCGTGTATAGAGATGTGTGCCACTTGATTCCATGAAGTTCGTGTATACAGATAAATGCCACTTGATTCCATGAAGTTCGTGTATAGAGATGTGTGTCACTTGATTCCATGAAGTTCGTGTATAGAGAGAGATGTGTGACACTTGATTACTCAATCGATATTCTGAACGTTTCTATTTGAGACTATTTCCTTCTAAGTTAACATGTTCGTTAGTTTGTACACAAATGACGTTTTTTTTCAACTCTTATATAAATTCAACGGTTTTGTTTTCCATATAAAAAGTGTGGTTTCCAAATGTGTTGAATGGAAAAACACACAGGTTAATATACAGCGACACTTACACGCACACTCATCAAGAATGACACGCACTATATATATGATTGTTATTGAATGCTTGCAATGAATGAGTCTGCTCTTGTGTGCACTATTAAAAGGGCGTTAAATGGCGGGTTGTAGTAGCTTTCCAAACATCCCGGGCGTGCGGATGTTGTGGGCCGAGGTTCTCCAGGCGGTTGTTTGTGTTATGCTTGGCTTTATCTGCGTGTCGTTCACTACTACGGGGATCACGTCGATCCCTCCCTCTTTAGTCAGACAGCCATAAAAACAGCCCGTTTACAGCGAGGAAGTCCAGATGAGTGTTTTGGTCAGTATATTTCGACTGACCCTGAATAACCTGTCCGATCAGTTTGGTGAATTATTGGTCAAGCTGTTTGCTTCGTGTTCAGACAGTCGTGGATCGAATTCGAACTGCGACGGTGGGTTCATGATTGCATTTTTTTCGGAGATCCCTGGGTTCATTGCTAGAGCTAGTTTCGTATATGAGTTATATATATATATATATTTTATATATATATATATATATATATATATATATATATATATATATATATATATATATATATATATATATATATATGACAAGTTTTGCATTTGAGGATATAATTTCAATTAATAACAAGATTTACACATGAGCTATATATTTTCTTACAGCTTGGAATATTGTTTAGGTGATGTGTCATTATTGTTCAACGTAGTCGGGGTTACACATCGGTCCACATACAATGTCACACAAGTTGTTGCATCCAGTCTAAGAAAAATCAGACGTAATTTCTCGAAAAGAGGTACGCACAGCTGCTTGCACCTCCTTGTCAAAAGGGTAACGTTGTTCCTTAGTGTGTTCCTTCAGCTTCAGGAAGACAAAGAAGTCCCACGGTGCCAGATCGGAGCTTTACGATGGGTGCAGGAGAATGTCAAACTTGAGACGCTCCAACGCAGCAACTGCTTGTTGACTCGTGTGTGGGCGAGCATTGTCGTGTTCACGAATTGCGTCAGCAAGCAAATGGTCCACCTCGCACACATTTTTCTATACCCAAGCAGGGCATGGATAATGGGGTGGATTCGCTCATAAGCACTGCAACGATATCTTTCTGTTTGACGCGGCAATGGGCAAAAGGGCAGGAGCCCATGGGCTGCTGTATCAATAACCGACACAGCAATTGACGCGAATCAGTCTGTCCCCGCGAGCTTGGTGTTGTTCGTTCACAGCTGTGATCAGTGGTCCGTTGTGAAGCTTGTCAGTTTGAGCTAGGTTCGTTCGTAGTTGAATCGTCGCCTTTTACAGTCTGTGCCTACCTCTTGACAATACTGACATACACACAGACGTCACCATATACTACAGTCATTCTTCGATGCATGTCGATGGGCACACAACCTTCCACCGTCAGGAATTTACCCACAGCATATTGCTTCAGCCGTATCGTCCCATTCCAGGCCCATCCACTAAACGCCCCTATAGTCACTTCATCAGAGATTATTTTCACATAGATGTCATGGCGCTGGAGGTAAAACTTTTCAAATCGCCCTCGTATATATATATATATATACACGAGTGGAGTTGTGTAGCGCAGTTGTTAGCGAGCTGGCTTTGCATCTGAGTGGTCGTGTGTTCATTTCCCGGTTGAGACGGAAAAGTTTTTTCAAGATCGCAACGGCACCGGGGTCGATCCAGCCTTAAATGGGTACCGGTTCATTCCGGGAAGTTAAAGTGGGGAGGGAGAGCCGTGCACCCGCCCTCATATAACCGAGCCTTGAAATGTGAGGTCGCTAACACTTCACACCTCTACGGTAGTTATGCTATGGGTTACTTTGACTTTATATATATATATATATATATATATACGAAAACACACACACACATATATATATATATATATATATATATATATATATATATATACGAAAATACACACACACATATATATATATATATATATATTCAAACAGAAGGAAAGAACTAGAGGTTAGCACTTATCTATATATATATAATGTCACATATAACCAAAAGAGAAATGTCAGTGATGACGCAAGCAGACATAACGATTAGACAGGTGCACATAGTTTAGATTTATCAAGAGGAAAAACTGGATCCGCATCGACGAGATTTGGACACGCGCTTGATACAATCAGACGATATCGATTTCCATTTTTAGCCGTCTTCTCGAGTTCCGCTCATGAAACCCTGGCTGCTTGCGCCCGCACTTTCTATTGCCCATCGCCAGGCTTTTCATTGCCAATCCACTTCTCAAATCCCACAAGACGATCAAATCTAGCGTTTATGTTTTGTCTGTACTGTTATATATTACGAGAAGAATAATGTGGCTTTGTAGTAGGAAAAGGGACATTTATATATATATGTGTGTGTGTGTGTGTGTGTGTATGTATGTGTGTATGCATGCATGTATGTATGTATGTCTATCTCCTCCTGATGAGATGGACAAGGCCATAAACGTACTTTCGATGGGAAAAGCCCTTTGCACGGATGAAATTCCAGCAGAGATCTATAAGACAGCTGAACCATGTCTTACTAGCAAGATCACTGAACCATACAGCGCCATGTGGGCTCAGTCAAGAATCCCGCTGGAATTTAAAGATGATCCAGTAGTTCACATATACAAGCGGAAAGGAAACCAGCAGAACTGGGATAACAATATCCCTGCTATGCGTCACCGGAAACATTCTAGCACGCCTCTTACTTAATCGGCTAAGCAAGCATCTTGCGTCACCCCCTCCCAGAACGTTTGTGTGGCTTCAGAACCGGGCGGGGAACTGTAGACGTTATCTTCGTTGCGCGACAGATACAGGAGAAATTCCATGAGCATATAATAGACATGTGATGATGTTCGCGGGAAATGCAAGAGGATATTGGTCGGTTCTCTGCTGCAAGCAACAACTTCGGACTGGTCATAAATGGTAAAAAAAACGGAAGTTATATACCAACCAACTCCTGGTACAGGATACGTACAACCACAAATCAAAGTAAATGGACAGATCCTGAAAGATGTGTGCAAGTTCACCTACCTGGGTAGTAAACAGTCGCGAACCGTCAATCTGGACGACGAGGTGGCAAGCAGAATAATGAAAGCCAGTGCATCCTTCGGTAGAACACGCATGACAGTATGGGAGCGCCGGGGTATTAGTGCCAAGACAGAGTTCAAGCTGCTATTCTCCCAACCTTGTTATACGCATGCGAGAGATGGACTGTCTATGCGAGACAGGCAAAAAGATTGAACCACTTCCACACAACCAGTCTGAGACCCAGACTTCGCATCCGCTGGCAGGACAATGTCCCTGACACCGGAGTCCTGAAAAGAGCAGACATGCCAAGCATCCATGCATCGCTGCAGGCGGCACGAGATAGGCTGGACCACCTTGTGCGCATGCCAGACACAAGACTACAGAAGAGAGTTCTGTACGGTAAGTTTAGGGAGAGCTGTCCAAAAGGAGGTCGACCAAACATGGATTTAAGGACAGCCTGAATGAAACCCTGAGATGCTGTCAAATAGATGAAGACAACTGGGAGAGCATTGCGGAAAACAGATCGATCTAGAGAAATACAATAAACGTGGGCGTTGCTGAAGGAAAAAGTCAGCACTTGCAGACTTAACAGATTGTTTCTTCCAGGCTGGTTTCACAATAAAAAAGTCAGCACTTGCAGACTTAATAGATTGTTTCTTCCAAGCGTGCACAAATGTAAAAAGTCAGCACTTGCAGACTTAATAGATTGTTTCTTCCAAGCTGGTTTCACAATAAAAAAGTCAGCACTTGCAGACTTAATAGATTGTTTCTTCCAAGCGTGCACAAATGTAAAAAGTCAGCACTTGCAGACTTAATAGATTGTTTCTTCCAAGCTGGTTTCACAATAAAAAGTCATCACTTGCAGACTTAATAGATTGTTTCTTCCAAGCGTGCACAAATGTAAACAGTCAGCACTTGCAGACTTAATAGATTGTTTCTTCCAAGCGTGCACAAATGTAAAAAGTCAGCACTTGCAGACTTAATAGATTGTTTCTTCCAAGCGTGCACAAATGTAAAAAGTCAGCACTTGCAGACTTAATAGATTGTTTCTTCCAAGCGTGCACAAATGTAAACAGTCAGCACTTGCAGACTTAATAGATTGTTTCTTCCAAGCGTGCACAAATGTAAAAAGTCAGCACTTGCAGACTTAATAGATTGTTTCTTCCAAGCGTGCACAAATGTAAAAAGTCAGCACTTGCAGACTTAATAGATTGTTTCTTCCAAGCGTGCACAAATGTAAAAAGTCAGCACTTGCAGACTTAATGGATTGTTTCTTCCAAGCGTGCACAAATGTAAACAGTCAGCACTTGCAGACTTAATAGATTGTTTCTTCCAAGCGTGCACAAATGTAAAAAGTCAGCACTTGCAGACTTAATAGATTGTTTCTTCCAAGCGTGCACAAATGTAAAAAGTCAGCACTTGCAGACTTAATAGATTGTTTCTTCCAAGCGTGCACAAATGTAAAAAGTCAGCACTTGCAGACTTAATGGATTGTTTCTTCCAGGCGTGCACAAATGTAAAAAGTCAGCACTTGCAGACTTAATAGATTGTTTCTTCCAAACGTGCACAAATGTAAAAAGTCAGCACTTGCAGACTTAATAGATTGTTTCTTCCAGGCGTGCACAAATGTAAAAAGTCAGCACTTGCAGACTTAATAGATTGTTTATTCCAAGCGTGCACAAATGTAAAAAGTCAGCACTTGCAGACTTAATAGATTGTTTCTTCCAGGCGTGCACAAATGTAAAAAGTCAGCACTTGCAGACTTAATAGATTGTTTCTTCCAAGCGTGCACAAATGTAAAAAGTCAGCACTTGCAGACTTAATAGATTGTTTCTTCCAGGCGTGCACAAATGTAAAAAGTCAGCACTTGCAGACTTAATAGATTGTTTCTTCCAAGCGTGCACAAATGTAAAAAGTCAGCACTTGCAGACTTAATAGATTGTTTCTTCCAGGCGTGCACAAATGTAAAAAGTCAGCACTTGCAGACTTAATAGATTGTTTCTTCCAGGCGTGCACAAATGTAAAAAGTCAGCACTTGCAGACTTAATAGATTGTTTCTTCCAGGCGTGCACAAATGTAAAAAGTCAGCACTTGCAGACTTAATAGATTGTTTCTTCCAGGCGTGCACAAATGTAAAAAGTCAGCACTTGCAGACTTAATAGATTGTTTCTTCCAGGCGTGCACAAATGTTGGTTTCACAATAACTCCCGTCCTTCTTTAAATTGGAGGATAATTAAAATTTGCAAACTTTACGGTTAGTATGTGCTGTTTACACCAGAAGTGACGTCATCATGCGCATCGTACGTATGTTCACTTGGTGCAGTTAGGTTTGGTTTCACTTGAACACGCCTCGTAATATTCTTGTAGTAACGGTATATGAAGAGCGTAGGGCCGAGTGATTTCGTTACTTGCCTGCTGACAAGAACAGCAGCGGATTGAATCCACTGTGAGACACATGTTGTTTTTCTGTTAGTGGTGAATAAACAAACTTTGCCAGCACACGACGTGGAGACAGCAGTGATGAAGCGGCATACAGTCCTCCGCCTAAAAACCCCATGACTACCCCAGCAGTGAAAATAGTACGACAGTATTTACGATATATATATATATATATATATATATATATATATATATATATATATATATATATAACAGTAACTGTAGGATTGCTAGGCCATTCACAGCATCAACACGCGTTTGCTCTAAATGATTAAACAGAAACGCGCCCTAATATAACCAAGGCAATTTTATTTTGGACTGAAAAATGAGCTAGTATAAACATAAAGTAGTCAATATCAGAAACTATCGTCAAGGATTAAATGTTGAAAGATTTCATTGTACGATGTCTTATCTTTAGTGACGTAAGGTGATCAGCTTCTTGCCTTGCCATCCGTAACTATAAGTCTCAGTAGCAATGTCCCATAATCGGCATAGAGCCACCAGAGATACGAAAAGTTGTCGCGTCAGAGATAGAAAGAGAGAAACGGATAAATGACCCAAGACACTCTATGTTCAGACATCAGAAGCAGCGCCCAATACTAAAGTCAAGACGAAGTTTCTTACAATCAACATAGCCCCTACAGATTAGTCCAGGAAATCTACGCATCGAAAGTTGGAAACAGCTGGCACAGGTCCCCTTGATCGAGTTACGGGAGGAACCTGCGCCTTGATATCTCCTGCCCTACGCAACATGAAACATCACTAAATAAACTTCGAACTGGTGTATCGCGATGCAGGAAAAACCTGAAAAGATGGGGATACCGTGATGATGAAACGTGCGAATGTGAAGTAACACAAGACCAGGACCATCTGATGATCTGCCCAAACCTCCCCGAGACTTGTAGCATGGATGACCTGCTGAGTGCCAGGGCAATCCACGTGGCTGAATACTGGAAGAATTAAGTATGACGTTGTGCCAAGGACAGGGGAAGTAAGTAAGTAAGTAGCAATGTGATAGAGCTAGCATTGGATTCATTGCACCTAGTGGTCTAACCATAGCCATACAATGATGTCCCTACCCCTTTAACTGTCACGTGCTCCTTGTTTACAACTCAAGTTTTACTCGGAATGTTACAAGGGCCAAAAATGGTAAGATCAGACTTTTAAAAAAAATGTGTAAAGCAAAGCAGACTTGTAATGTAGAAAACAATTTAAATTATTATTGTTGTCTGGCTGTGTGTGTGTGCCCATTTTCCCTTGGTTCATATAGCTCGTACTTATTTGGTCAGAGATTTCACTTCTCACGACATAGGTGTCTGATTCGATCATCGTTATCGAAACGCTACATTCGACCTAGCTGCATTTGGGTACCTGAAATACTGTTATGGAAAGAAAGACAGCGCTAGAGAAAAACGGAACTAGCTGCTCCGCCGCATAAAAAAGTTTCGACCTAATGAAGTACTAGTAGTACAACTAAGTCTCTAAACACTTCATCTTCAACAGCAGTTCGCTGTGGCGTTACCTTTACCTAACCGTAGCCATTTACAACTCAGTAAATTAGAGCGTGCCACGACTGCAGCTCAAACCTCGTACATTTACTGATAAAGACAATAACTATAGCCCCTCCCGCAAATATATAACAAATTAAAAGCATAAAAACTGAACTCTATGCAATAATTTATAATACATATCAATAACAAAAAAACTTCTTGTGGGCTCGCCTACTAAGTGCAAAGAAGTAATATTCTTTCCCTGTTTTCTGGTTCGTATTGTGTATTAAACTGGGGAGGAATTTAATATGTAGATACAATTATATTTCCGAGCCCACAGAAGAAATATAGCGTAAATAGAATACCCCAAATAATAATACACAATCGATTAGATGAGTGATTAATCACGTGAAGGATTTCGGTTATTTTCGGGTGCTTGTTGTCATTAATTGTCTGCGTGAACTGTCAAAGTTCAAGGCTAATTTCCGACATCTAAATTGAAAACACGAAGAGTAATCATGATGAGGGCAATGAACTAACCTGACGAGCTGGATATTGATTGTTGTTCATTTGTAGTATGCAAAATGGACTCACACCCCCCAATTGATGCTCAGGATAGTACTGATCAAGGCACACATGAACTGGTATGCATCTTTGATAAACTGGTGATAGAGACAATTGTTTACATGTTTTAATTGAGACTGACTACTACTTTGTCTAACTCAATGTGAATGTCACAATGTGGTGTCACTAGCTACTCTAAATGACTAGTCGTCTAGTGTGACATGGTGTCTCAGTCTGGTCTGAACTCTCTTGCCAGATGTCTGCTATTACTGTGAGTGGTCAATGCCTTGAATTTTTCTTACTAGGCAGTAACTGATCAGCGATCTATTCGTATTAATCATGGCATATCTTATGTCATGAATTTTAAAAATTTAAAAGTATTACCACTATTCCACTATGTCTATAGACTATTGCAAAGCTTACATTGATTACAAGTGAAGTTACATCACGTTTTTGTTTACAATAAAAATATGATGACATAATAATAATAAGCAGTTGTCGAGTTGAATCATGTTGGATTAGTCACAATGAATAAGTTACAAAAGGATGACATTCGAAATAGTTTTATAACAAAAAGTAAGCACGTCGGACATTTTTGTTTTTTAAAAACTAATAAATAAAACGAAGATTAATTGCCAAAATCAATCAATGCCCGTTGCTACTTTCAGGGCTTAGTAGGTAGTTGACCAACCTCCCCAAGGGCCTATCCCCAAGCAAGGTCTGTCTTGAGCTACCCTTTCTGCCTCTCTCCACTTGAGACCCAGGAACAGAAGTTAATTTTCAGTCCCTTCTGGCGTTTCTTGGACGACCTCTTCCTCTACTCCTGTGGTGGTGATTTCCATAGCATGTGTCATATCCATCCATATTTCCTACATTTGATATGTTGCTCCACAAGTTGTTATTGGCTCCTTTTTCCACGTTTTCATTCCTCACCATGTCTTATCAATCTATACCCATTGATTAGATCTATCCACCTTATGTATTTATTGACGAAGGGCTACAATTTATCCTGCATTGCCTTTGTCATTTTCCAAGTTTCTGCTCCATACAGGAGAACTGACACAACATTGGGATTAAACAATTTCAACTTGGTATTAGTCTTTATTTTCTTGGGTTTTTATATATTATTCAGTAACTGGAATGCTGTCCTTGTCTTTCCAATTCTAGCCCAGATATCTGCCTGTGTGCCTCCTGAAGTATCAAAATTATTAGTGGCAAACACTTGTCTTGAAGCCAGATATTGATTACTGAATTTTTTAATTTTTGTTTGGCCTATGTGCTGTATACAATTTGTGATTTAAAAAAAAATAATAAAAACATTAATAAAACATGTTTTTTTAATATTGGGTTGCAAATAAAAACTAAAGACTACAGGGAAAGTCAATTGTATTCTTCAGCCCCCAATTGTATTCTTCAGCCTTTAAATCCTTTTGGTGAACACAGCAATCAGAATATATATAAATATATACTCTATACAATATACACTATAATGATGATGAAGGTGACAATTTGGATGTGTGTCAGTTGTTTTAACGAGTTAACATGGACCTAAGTATGTAATTACTGTTCTCAATTGGTGGGGCTATTTACTTACTACACTCAGCTAGTGGGATGGACAGAGTTAATATTTTGCCCATCAATAAATAACTTAACTAAACGTCTTTATACTGGTTTAGAAGACAGTCTGTATACAACCAGTTTCATTTACATTATCTTGCTCTAACAACTATGTTCTTCCAATTTATTCTTAAATGCATTAATTGTCCCTGCCTCCACTATCTCCTGTGACAATGCATTTCAAGCATTTACCACTCTCTGACTAAAAAAATATTTCCTAATATCTAATCTGGACCTCTCTTTAGTTAATTTGCAGCTATGCCCTCTTGTTCTTGTGGGTGGCTGTATTTTGGGGAAAAACGGACAATAAAAAGAAATATTAAACATAGGAACTAATGCTTTATATAGTTTGACTATCACTTCCTTGCTACTATGTTTAATATTTCTTTTTATCATACCTAACATTGCATTTGTCTTTTTCACTGCTACCTGAACATGCTCACTCACCTTACCTGTATTATCTATTATAACCCCTATTTGCCTTTCCTTATCTAGCTTTCTAATATTATTCTCTCCCATTCTGTAATTATGTTCCATATTGGATCTACCCATGTGGATGACTGTACATTTATCTACATTAAACTCCATTTGCCAGCTCTCAGACCATTCCCAAATTTTATTTAAATCTGACCTCTATATATCTACTTCTACTTCAGATGAGACACTTCTGTATAGTTTTGTGTCATCAGCGAACTTTGCAATCATGGATCCCATATCAATGTCCAAATCGTTTATATATATCAACAACAAAATTGGTCCCAAAACCGAGCCAACTATTCCATGTGATTTTAACTTTCAAAATAATTTTTGATGAGGTACTCAATCAAAGGCCTTTGTAAAATCTAGATAAATAACATCCACTAGCTCCCCTTTCTCTATCATTTTAGTAACCTCCTCCATGAATTCTAATAGGTTTGTTAAGCATGATCTCTCTCTAGCAAACCCATGCTGACTATTTCTGATTAGATTAAATTTGTCTCAATGCATTACAATGTTTTCTTCTACTCTAACAATTTACAGACTATGCTCGTTAAACTTACTGGTCTATAATTTACTGGATATGATTTTTTGCTATTTTTGAATAAGGGGATCACTCATGCATCTTTCCAATCCAGTGAAACAATCCCTTTTGTAAGTGACTGAGAACATAATATAGTCAAGGGGACGGCATAGACTAGTGGTTAATTGGCACAGCTCACAATCCGAAGGTGCTGGGTTCGATCCCTATCACAGCACCAGCCATTACCCAGGGGAAGCAAACCCTTAGAAAATGCAGGAGGAAGCAGACCCTTATATAAAATGCATGCTGAAGTCAGATGCACTGGGCCAACAGGCACAAAATAAAAACCACAGTGCAACGCACACCGCCTTGGGGATAAGAGAAATAAAGGCAATCGCAAAAAAAAACAACAACAAAAAAACATAAAATATTCAATTGTTTTGCTAGTTGATCTCTAATTTCAAACAGCAATTTTGGATGAATACCATCTTGACCTGGACATTTATCCACTTTCAACCCCTCCAATGTTTTAAAAACCATTTCTTCTGTAATACAGATTGATCTTAATTCTGCTGTATCTATGTCTCTTTGAAAAATATCTATAGACTCTGGGATCTTGGAGCAGTCCTCTTTTGTGTAGACTGTGCCAAAGTACTGATTGAGTAGATTAGCTGCCTCCCTTTTTGCACTTATTAAATTTCCTGTACTGTCTATGAGAGGGCCTACTTTGTTTTTCGTTATTTGTTTATTTCTAACATAAGAAAAGAAGCTTTTGATCCTCACAGCAAGTTCTTCTTCATCGTACGCAGTCAGACAGTAACCATTATTTTTTAGAAAAAAGCAGCCGTCATCCTGAGGCTGTCGACACTGCCATAGAGCTTGTCCAGTGTTGCCACTGGTGATGGCCACATCTGCTCTCTCTGATCCTCGTTGGTCGGGCAGTTTTGCAGAAAATGCTCAGCGGTCATTTTCCCGGTACCACACGGGCATTCGTCGGTGCTACCTATCTTTAATTTGTTGAATAGGTGGTACCTCAGTCTATTGTGGCCAGTGCGAAGTCTGAAGACCACGACCTGCTATCTTCTGTTCAACTGGTAATAGGCATCGTTTTTGGTGTAGCCAGTATGTTCGGTTTCCCATTTGGTCATGTATCTAGCTCTAATAAGCTGTTTTGACTCTTCGTATGTCATACTAGTATCTGGTTGTGGTAGTTTTGCACCTTCATTTGCCAGTTTGTCTGCCACAGCAAGTTCTTTTTCAAAGTCTATTTTTGCTGTTTTGTCATGTTCTGTAATTTTGTAATGTTCTAAGTTAATTAGAGATGGAGCCAGAGTGTAAGTAGGGCACAAAAGGGGAGCAAAAAATTGTAAACACATGTCATAAGAAGAGGTTAAGGAGGGTTTGACTTGAGGCTACCTATCCTGTCCTTTAGAAAATGTATTGCACATTTTCGATATTGGTTTAAAAAGAAAGATGAGGATGACATTTGGAGTGACGGTGACAGAACATGTGAAATGAACGGGGAAGATGGTAGGTGATACATATTTTTTAAGCGGATGATGGTAATTGATGATATATTTATATAACTTGGAAACAAGCAGGGTTTCAGCTCGTATTATTCCCAAACTCATAACCGTCCCACCCATATTACGGTGTTAAAAGGCAAGTGCACGTTCCAGATGTACCCACTCATATTGTATGGCCATTCACTTATCACTAAGTAGTAGAAGGAGCGCTGAAAATGCCACATTGGCTTTGGGAGAAAGCATTGATTTCCACAATGTGCTTTACGTGTATGGTGGAATTATTTTGTCTATTTCATACAAAAACTTGAACTGACATGCTATTGAAAAATAGCAGTTTTGCCTCATTAGATGTATTTTTCAGTTTGTTGTAAATTAATGCATCCACTTCTACATGTCTATGAAAAATGCTGAGTTATTTTAATGAATGTTATCAGTGAAACAGTGATCAAATCAATAAATAAATTAGGTATACTATAAAATACTTAAATAGACTATAAATAAAATTAAAACAATTATAACTATCATTAAAAGTTAATTACCGCTATGTTACAGATTGGAGTAAATATAAATGAGGCCGATATCATTGAAAACAATTTTTTAAATGTCCACACAAACACAACAATGTAAAATATATATTTTATTTACATATAAATCCTCTCCATAAATGTTTGTGAATAATAACAACTATTTTGCTGGCACTGTGCTACGGCAACGAAACATGGTCACTAATGAAAGCACTAGAAAACTAATTATAGATAACGCAAGTGGCCTTCACAACAAAGACATTAAGCAGCATATAAGCCATTCAAAACACCTATGGGCTGGACAGATTGCAAGAAGGAAAGACGAGCACTGGAGTTCCTGAACTACTCTCTGTGGTATCCTTGAGAGAAGAAGAGACCCTTGGGTTGACCAGCCACCAGATGGCAAGACTTGATAGAGAGGAACAACAGCATTCACGACCTTATATCGAATAAACTGCTCACACATTATTCAACTCGTGTCCGCAACTGCAATGAGTGGAAACAGTTAGGACCTGCAAAAGGCCAACCACCTTGTTGAAGAACATGTCAATTATGATAAGATATTATCCTCCACACTTTAAATATACTAATTATTTGTATCAATATTTCCCATTATTATTGGTTCCTGTTTGATTTTTTGTATGTACATCTTAACTTAAATAATAATGCTCACAAAATCTTTTAAAATATATTTCCAGCCTCTTGTAACAGCTGCTCATGTATATGTACTGATGAAAAAGAACACGCGGGTGTCTAGAAATATCAGGGCATGCTGGTTCTTTAGACATCTAAGAAGAAGTGTAAATTTTACACCACCAGAATCTGTCGAGGTTAGTAATATTTAATTGAATCAACCAGTTCCATGATTCCTTAAGGCCTCTGCCAGAGATCATGTGACTTTATTAATCCTTTAAACCCGGTTCACCTGGTGCGTAAAATCTTATTCCCTAGTTCTTCTGAGAAAATAGGCACATGGTAGACATCTGAGGAAAGCTATTTATTATGACCAAACTATGTTCTCTTATTTCCTTATTCTATCTCAGATTAACTGACCTGATCATCTCCAATGTTCCTAATTGGTATGCCAGTAAATTGTGAAATATATTTATTGAAGACCACCTTGTATCAAATTTACTTGATAAATTACATGGCAGACATCTCTCGCCACTCTATCTGGTGGATGCCACCATTTTTGTTATCTCCGAAAATGTGTGTACTGTCTAGACGTCACGATATTATGGCCAAAATCCAAGCAGTACAGTCTGAAATATGCCTTAGAATAAAGGTCCACCCATCACATCAATGTGGCAGTGTAAGGCGTTTAGAGTTGCGTAGTAATTATCATATCAAAGATATCCTGGTCACTCGGACCAAAATAAGATATGTGGCAGAGTCTAGGTTTAGCTGAGTAGTTTACTTATTTATCTAAAGAGTTACAACATGTATCCACACCACGACATGACTTCACAAAGGAGAACACAGTAAACACTATCATGAATGGAAACATAACATTATCAGTTATTAACATGCATATCAACAAAAAAAGGAAAATACATCTAAACTAAATAATCATTATATATATATATTGAACTACAATCTGAGGTTTTAAGTACTAGCTTTTAGAATTCCTCCAAGGACATAATACCCAGGCTCTTGCAGCTGCAGTCCCCTTATCTGCACACTCAATACACAATATTGTCCTCACAATCGGATTACGTACTCAGTTCTGTGCATTCACATATAATCGATCACCTTCAATCAGGTGATCTGCACATTCATATACAATCGGTTCACATATGCTCCTGGGATCTGTGCATTCATATGTAATTAGATCACGTCACTTATAGTGGGATCACATACCCACTTGTGATCATTTACTCAGTTGATCTGTGCATTCACATACAATAGGTTCATAAAGTGTCTTACACATACGACATACATTCAGACCTTGTTCTTGGAGAATCTGTACAATACAATCAGATCATTTACAATCAGGCGATCTGTGCATTCACAAATACTTAGATCACTTCACGTATTCAAAGATATCTGTACATTCATATGTAATTAGATCACATATCGCTCACTAGTTGTCCTACACATACGACACACATTCAGATCTCTCACTGTTCGCATGGTGTCCAACATAAACACCTATGGAACGCTATGCTGGTCCAGACACCCTGCAAACTCACTCACTCACAAACTCCTAACAGCCTCTCAGCTTTCTTCCCAGCCAGCCTGCTTGAGTTCATCTTTGCAGAGTATTTTATAGTCTCAATCAACAACATGCCTATCCAATGGTCTTCTGTTGGTTGTCTGACTTAGCTATCACCCTAATTTGGAACTACCCCCAACTGATTGTTATTGGACTATTCCCGAATCCCTGTCACTCTAAATGTTGTAGCCAGCCATGTCGGCATCTGACTGTCACCAACCCCCCAACTATGCTAATTTGGAATGCCAGGGTGGTCAGCTTCGAACCCCCACCTCAGTTCCAAATACCTCTCCTGTACCAAACAAAGTCTTCCACCTAAACCCCTCGTTTCCTTTATCAACCCAGTGTCGAGACGGTGGTTGATCTTGGCACGCATTCAGGCAACCTTTGTTCTGTCGCCAGCACAATCTCCCCAGCCCTAAACGCCCATGCTCCAGCTGGAACTGTCACAACAAAACATGGATGTATCAGGGAATTGGGTCTTTACACACACAGGTTCATCAGTGTCACAGGTACAAAGGATTAATCACCATGTCTCTGCTAATTTCTACATCTGTGACAAGATGCGTCCTCTATTATTTATTGTATTATGACTTCACTTCTTTACATGCTCCTCTGTCAGTCTCTGTTCTTCTTTTCATGTGTATTTTCTAGTCAGTGCTAGCTGAGCTGTCACTGTTGTCCGAAGTTACTTGTGCTGAGTTTTTCAACCGTGACAAATTTGTTCTGGTAGTGGGTTGTAGTGGCTCTTGTTATATTCTGTGACATGCTGAAGAAGGTGGACCTAGACTCTCCTGGCTGTAATGCAATGCTAGTTTTCTCCGTCGGATCACCACTACAGACATCATGGTGATGATCCCCACCTTGTTGGCCAGGTTACTGTTACACAGTTTCTGGTGCATATCTTGAATGTGAGATGGGGGTGTTGATCAGTATGTTCTGCCAGATCCTCATGTGACAGACTTAGCACTAACTCCTGTGTTGTCTTATAGGTAAAATTCTGCAAAGTATATCCATTCCATATTATTCTTTATGAGATCTTCATTTGCTTGGTCCAATAGGTAACACTGATTTTCAGCATTTGATGTCACTTAGATGAAGTTTGTAGATATAACCTCATTACTTCCATAACAAATTTGTTATTTTTATTTGATATTATTGTAACAAGGACGGGTGACACCCTGTTCTCAACCATCCTTAACCCTTTACAGTCAAGTCTAATTGATTAGATTCTTCTTCTTCTTCATCGTACACAGTCAGGCAGTAACCATTATTTTTTCGAAAAAAGCAGCGGTCATCCTGAGGCTGTCGACACTGCCATAGAGCTTGTCTAGTGTTGCCACTGGTGATGGCCACATCTGCTTTCTCTGATCCTCGTATGTCGGGCAGTTTTGCAGCAAATGTTCATCGGTCATTTTCCTGGTACCATACGGGCATTCGTCAGTGCCACCTATCTTCAATTTGTTGAATAAGTGGTTTAGATTAGATTCAAGTCTTAATACTTTACATTTTGGTTTAATTGATTAGATTAGTGTCTTAAGACACAAATCTAATAAATTTGACAGGCTGTAAAGGGTTAAAACACAATCTAATAAATAAAGCATGGCTGTAAATGGTTAAAACACAAATCTAATAAGTTTGTCAGACTGTAAAGGATTGAAATGCATATCTAATAAATTAGGCGGGACTGTAAAGGGTTATCTGACACTTATGGACATGATTATACAGTTAATATATGTAACATTATAATTAACTCAAGAAAATTTTTGCTGTCAGAAATCACAACATAATTAGGCTTTATTTAGCTTTTCCTTTGTTGATTTCCTAGAAATTATACTTAATTTTGTGATCACATGTTTGATGTTTAGACCTTTGGACATGTTCCTGCGATGAATTTGGCCATTATTTTGGGCTTCTCTTTAGTTTTGAGTTTTGTGTTCAATTGTTGGGCCTTTACTGGCCATACAGAGGGCAGTCCTGAAATACATGCCGAGCAGTTTGTTCATTTAGTCAAAATGGTGCACAGTGTTGAAGTAGACAGTTAGCTTGTACATATATTTGTTCAGTATTTTGTGTCCTGACCTGAAGCCAAGAATGGTGATCTGTCCCTGCCATTCAAGGGTTTCTTCTTCTTCGTACGATGGCAGACGTCAACCTTTATTTTTTCGAAAAAAGCAGCGGTCATCCTGAGGCTGTCGACACTGCCATAGAGCTTGTCTAGTGTTGCCACTGGTGATGGCCACATCTGCTTTCTCTGATCCTCGTATGTCGGGCAGTTTTGCAGCAGATGTTCAGCAGTCACTTTCCCAGTACAGCACGTGCATTCGTCAGTGCCACCTATCTTCAATTTATTGAATAGGTGGTACCTCAGTCTGTTGTGGCCAGTCAGAAGTCTGAAGACCACGACCTGCTCTCTTCTGTTCAACTGGTAATAGGCATCGTTTTTTGTGTAGCCAGTATATTCTGTTTCCTATTTGGTCATGTATCTAGCTCTAATAAGCCTTTTTGACTCTTCGTATGTCATACTAGTATCTGGTTGTGGTAGTCTTGCACCTTCTTTTGCCAGTCTGTCTGCCTCCTCGTTGCTTTGGATGTTACAGTGGGATGGAACCCACTGTACCACTACTCTTTTTGGTGCGGACTTCTGGCATAGTTGACAGAGTACTGCTCTTAAATCATTAAGTTCAGTATTTTTCTGGCTTTTTAGTGCTGTGGCTACGGCCAGAGCATCTGTAAACAGGACTAGATGGCTTTCATTTCTTTTGCATGTCACCATTTCTTCTACTGCAGCCCTCAGTGCCTCTGCCTCCGCTCTGAAATTGCTTGAGTATTTATTAGTTGCCACTGACAGTGTTATTTTTCTACCATTTGTTAGGCTCAGGAATACCCCTCCCCCTCCATTCTGTGTTGTGTTTGTTACAGAAGCGTCGGTGTATGCATGGGTCCAGTCCATGCATGGGTAGTTTTCCCCTATGTACCTCAGGGTTATGTCTCTTCTTTCTTTTGCAGTCTGGCTGTTCTTGTTTCCAATACCTGGTATATTTTCTACCACCTCTAGAAATATATGCTGCCTCCAGGTAGGAATGATATACTGCTTCCATGTGGGTTTGCGTAACAGTAGGGATGGGCTTTGGTGTTGTTAATGCGTTCATAGGGTCTTCGCTCATCTTTGCTTTGGCTATTTCTGCAAAGTTTCTCCGGTTTAGTTTCCCATTTCCAAAATTATTTAGTCTCTTATGCATTGGATGGTCTGTCAGTCTTCTGAGTTTCTCTGCTTGCTGCTGGGCTTTGCAGTCTCTTCTGTCGGTCATGGATTGCAGATTTGTAATCTTTTCCAGTTCTACTATTGGCGTTGACTTCATGCTTCCTGTTATAACTCTCATGGCTTGGTTTTGGAGTTTGCTAATTTTATCAAAGTTCGCCTTTGCTGCTGTTGTCCATGCCGCAATGCCATACTCGAGAACTGGTCTCACTCTTCCAGTGTACAGTTTCTTTAGTATACTTTCGTCTGCTCCCCAGCTTGTGCCAGCAAGTTTCCTCAAGGGTTTGATAATTGTCATTTGGTTAGTTCTGTTCTTTTCTGATAACCTTGATTGCTCTCTCGTTCTCAAAGTTTGTGATTTCAACATCTTCATATCCACAATCTCCTCCCTTTTTGCAAGCTAATATGTCTGCACGTTCCCCAGTACACCACAGTGGGATTGTAGCCACTGAAGTATGGTTTGCTTTCTAGCAGCTACTTTTCTTTATTTCGTTCCTCAGGTGCCTAAGTTTACAACCCTTGAAATTACTAAACATTTGTTTGGGTTGAAAATGTCGATTTTTATTTTGTATATTAAAAAGCAGTTCAGATTTTCCACAATCAATTTACATAGGCTATCATTATCCTTCCTCCAGTTGGAGCATGGGACCACTACTGTTGTTGACCTCCTTGCTTGAAGCATGCACCAAAGCATTTATGTGAAGTTTTTATGGCACTTTGCTTGTCTTGTTGACGCACAGACCCCATACACAACCCTCTTTAGTTTAATTTTTTCAATGTGCTTAATACAGTACAGGTGGCCTATTCTTTATTCATCAATGAGTGTTTGCTTATAGGCATACAACAAGTTATCTTATAATACAAGTTGGAGTCCAAAAGTAACTTCAATATTATGGTAAATATTAATATTAAAATATTAATGTTACTTCTTTCATCTCATATTTAAATGCTTTTGAAAAGTGGTAGTCCACATTGATCCACTGAATGAAATAGTATTTTAGCCAAGTTTTCTTATAACTTGACATTTCAACAGAATTTCCTTAATTGTTTTATAACTTTTGATTTTAAAAATCATCTGATTTTAATACATTTTGTAGCACTAGTGGCTTAATCTAGGGAAAATAGATTAGGCTGTTTAACACTAATTTATTGGTTGGTCAAGGTTACAGAGAATCACCTTCATACTGGTTCTGTTACATGCAAGTGTCGAAGAGAGAGCTGACAGTTTGGTGAGCGCAGCAATGGTGGCGGACCGCAGATCAATAGACCAAGCTGATATCCTAAACACTGTTAGGTAAATTGGCAGAAAAGAAGGTCCGGTTGATCCAGACTATGTCCTTGGCACGAATGGACGAATTGGGGTGAAACAAGGTGAACACCATATGGGGATCTAAAGACGTCTGGTTCACGACAACCAAACTGGAACATTACAGTCATCACATGCTGGCAGAGATACTGAGGATGAGATCTTAGTGCTTATGGACTTGTTCTGCGCTCAGGGAAGATGATCTTGCTATTCAGTGTCCATGTTTCTGCGCCATAAAGTAGTGACGAGTATACACAATACCTGACAATTTTCATTTTCAATGTATCGTTTATGTTTGGATATAAGTATGTGTTATATGTTGCAGAATACCATCTTGGTCATACCTATTCTCTTTCTTTCTTTTTCACAGCTGCCTTCTTCCATTATTATATAGCCTAGATGGAGAAACTCTGTACATATTTCAGTATTTGATCATTTATTTTTATCTGCATACATGATTTCATTTCACTTTACCTGAGTATCATAGTTTTTGTTTCCTTTATGTTTATATCTAATTAAAACTCTTGACCTATTTTGGATATTGTTGTCACAAGCTCCTGTAATTCTTGCACACGTTTTGCCCTTGGCACATTCAAAGGTCCTTAAAAAAAACAAACCAGTCATAGCAGATGCTGCGTCAGAGATAAAGTGTTAGAGGCTTTCATTGTACTAAGCCACAGCTTATATGAGGTAGGGTGGACAGTTCCCTTCCACGTTGCCTTTTCATCTCTAACTGTACATCGGGTACTCATTTACAAATATACCCCTTTACAGCTGGATTAACTGGAGTTGAACCCCTTATCTTTGTTGCGCAAAACAAGTGCTCTAGCACTACACTACTCGGACACCCACAATGGATTTTTACCAGGGATTAATGACTGAACAGAGAAGGCCCATTTCTGGATTTGAATTTTAACAAACTGTCTAGGAAAGTACTGTGACATGTTTTTGTGTGTGTTGTTGCAGGGGTTTACGGAAGACCTGACTCTGGTATCAGTCATCCCACATGACAGTGAGGTTAAGCTGCTGCAAGGTCAGACCTACCAGATACATATAGGTCCTGAAACTGGTGTGACCTTCTTATCCTGTCAGTATAGGTTGTCTTTCACTCTTGACCTGAGTCCATCTCCTATGTCAGTGGTAAGTCAAGTATGTCAGATTGTTGGGGGGGGGGGGGGGGGGGGGGGGGGGGGGGGGGGGCTGATTATTTCTTTTGGATTTTCTGACAAAAAATCCCTTGATCTCTGGATAGTGAGATTGGATTCCTGTGTACAGTGTCGAGCACGTTAAAAATACCTTGGCAGTTAGAATCGAAAGAGTAGTCTTAACAGCCGCTGCCCGGACAAAAATTTGAGTTAAAAAATCTACCCAAATTATTAGTATCTTTCCCCAGGCTCAGTAAGCCGCAGGAAGTTGTAAAATACCTAGCGCACTATCTCCACACGATGTACTCACATTGCTGAGTGAATATAATTGGTGAGACTCAGAAACAGACTACTATCTTTAAGCACAGATGGCGCAACAGCTCAGCTACATAATCCACCCATGTGTGTCCCATGTGCAGTATGTCCTGTCATGCCAGGATGGGTCTATTTTTATATATCACAACGCAAGTGATGTTATTGCCATCTTTATTTCTGATGCGCAACTTCTATTAAAAACCTGTGATGTTACATGGGGGGTAGCGAGATCTGGGCTAGACATCCCGCTTGTTAAAGGAAAGTGAAGCATCTGTTATAGCCTGTCCTTTCCGGGTGTAGAGATCGCCGCTGAATTCACTGTTCGACTTGCCAGGCAGGAGTTTCCAAGCCAATGGCCCTAGCAGCACCTTAATGAGGGGCCCCCTGTTTCTTACAGAGCCTGCTGTGGGACGCGACCGAGTACCCCATGGTGTAACTGGGCGGACAGATTGGGCTCATTAGCCTTGGTTGGCAGCCAATCTAAGAGAAGGTAAACTCTGACTCTAAACCCAGGTAGACGAAGCTCATTATTCGGGCAGTTCTTCTAGGAGAGGGGGAACTGATTTTAAACCCACATGTATTAGGGAGTGCTGGCTAGTCCTGGGACAATGAGAGTATCATTGGATGTTTCTAGTAACTAGAATCTGCGGGCAACAACTTCACTGCTTTATTGAAACCTCAGGAGAGGGTAGGGCAACGGGAGTAAACCCAGAAAGAAAACCCAGAGTGGTAGCACCTAAGGTGGGTGGTTTCAAAATTGCAAACTTATTCCAGCAGATCCTGCAGCTGAGCTGGTGTCAAATTGTCATGCTTTGCATTCCTTTGGATTAAACCAGTGAGGCCGAGAGGGGGGATCCGGGATCCTGCAGTTTGGGCAGCGCATGGTCTTAATATTTAGTGCCCAGACTTGCGCCCTGGGAGGCTTCTCACAGGGCGCCACATGCATGGTCTACAGAGACTGAGATGCCCATAATAATGCTACATATGTGATGTGCAAAATCTATGTTATATTTTTGGTGTGTAAAATGTTTTGTGTCAAATACTAGGTGTGTTCAAAAAGCATCCGATCTTTGGGCCAGAACAATACAATTACTCACCTGGAGGTTTGAAACCCTAATCTTCTTCAAAGTACTCTCATTGGAACTTCACATACTTCTCCCAGCGGCCCCGCCAATGTTGGAAGCGTTTCAGGAAGGGCTCTTTGGGAATGGAGTACAGCTGGGTTATCGCATTCAACATGTCTTCTCGTGACTAAAATCAGGCCCCTTTCAGCTGAATTTTCAGCTTGTAGAACAACCAAAAATTGCAAGGAGCCATGTTGGGAGAATAGGAAGTCTGGTAAACCAGAGGAATGTTGTGTTTGGCCAAAAAGTCTGAATTAGATGCAAAGAATGGGCGGGTGCATTGTCATAATGGAGCTGCAAAGTTCCCATTGTCCACAGGTCTGGTCGTTTCCGTCGAACAGCATCACAAAATCAATGGATGACCTACAGGTAGTACTCTTTGGTAATTATTTGACCTTGTGGAGAAAAAAAACGGTCTGCATGACCGTCATTTCGTGGTGAATAAACACCCACATATGCTCACTACACTTAACACTGAAAGGCTGACTGTCAGCAACCGATGCAATCTGTGGGAAGGAAAAATTTTATGCATGCACATGACAGTCCCCTATACCTTCCTGCCGAAGGACAACACCATGCTTCATTTGTTTACGCTGAAAAAAATTAAGGTTGGATTCTTTTTGAATACATCTCGTATATAGTATGTAAATTCAGTGATGTCAAATATGTATTGTGTAAAATCAGTTGTCATATATGTGATGTGTAAAATAAGACATGTCTTACATGCTGTGTGTAAAATCAATGATGTTATCTAATATACGTATAATGTTTGAAATCAGTGATATCAAATTTGTGATGTGTAAAATTAGTGATGTCTATATGGGATGTGTAAAATAAGTGGTGTCATATATGGGATGTGTAAAATAAGTGGTGTCATATATGGGATGTGTAAAATAAGTGTTGTCATATATGGGATGTGTAAAATAAGTGGTGTCATATATGGGATATGTAAAATAAGTGGTGTCATATATGGGATATGTAAAATAAGTGGTGTCATATATGGGAGGTGTAAAATAAGTGATGTCATATATGGGATATGTAAAATAAGTGGTGTCATATATGGGATATGTAAAATAAGTGGTGTCAAATATGGGAGGTGTAAAATAAGTGATGTCATATATGGGAGGTGTAAAATAAGTGATGTCATATATGGGATATGTAAAATAAGTGGTGTCATATATGGGATATGTAAAATAAGTGGTGTCAAATATGGGAGGTGTAAAATAAGTGATGTCATATATGGGAGGTGTAAAATAAGTGATGTCATATATGGGAGGTGTAAAATAAGTGATGTCATATATGGGATGTGTAAAATAAGTGGTGTCATATATGGGAGGTGTAAAATAAGTGATGTCATATATGGGATGTGTAAAATAAGTGGTGTCATATATGGGATGTGTAAAATTAGCGATGTCTATTTGGGGACGGCGTGGGTTAGTAGTTAAAGCACACGGCTCACAACCAAAAGGTGCTGGGTTCGATCCTCATCACAGCACCAGCCATTAACCTGGGGAAGCAAACCCTTAGAAAATGCTGGAGGAAGCAGACACTTACATAAAATGCATGCCAAAGTCGGACGCACTAGGCCGACAGGTGCACAATAAAAACCGCAGTGCAATGCACACCGCCCTGGGGAATAGAGAAATAAGGCGAACGCAAACAAAAAAAGTGATGTCTATATGTGATGTGTAAAATTAGTGATGTCTATATGTGATGTGTAAAATTAGTGATGTCTATATGTGATGTGTAAAATTAGTGATGTCTATATGTGATGTGTAAAATTAGTGATGTCTATATATGATTGTAAGATGATTTTAAGCTCCAACATAATCATTCTTCCTTCTGGGAGTGTTAGGTCACCGCAGTAGTTGGTCTCTTTGGTCAGTACAATCTGGCTGGTGATAGGAATATAACATTTAGTAATATTTGTCTATCTGCAGTGTATTTTCTTGTCTCTGGGGTTAAATATAATACAATTTTACTCAATACTGAGCTCTGTGCAGACCCATAGAGTTCTAACCTCTTTCACACATGTGGCGAAGGGTACCAGAGTTCATAATGCTTGTAGCTCGCTAGGTGTACACATTCCTGATTCATGTCATAAGCATATCTGCCTTCTCAGTTCATTCCAAACTCCAACAGTTTGGGGATTGCCAATAATCTCCATTACAATATGCTATAATTAAAAACACACACAAAATTGCCATTGCAGATTTTATTCTCATTTCTGGAGTCCGCTAGAGATGATTAATAGGGTTGAAGAATAAAGGCCACTTGCACAAGCAGGTACCACCTAAAAAAAACAAACAAACAAACCGTAGACCAAACCAAAGTTTTGAGCTTGCATTTTTTTGGGCCAAGAGACCAGTATCCTAACACTTACCTGCTCCTCATGTTCTGGTTACAAGGCATACAAATTGGCACCAAGCCTATTTTGAGTTACGGAAGGCAATGCAGCAAGGAAGGGAAATGGTCATCACTCCTTCGAACACAGCTAAAGAGCTAGCATAATGGACTGTTCTTCTTTTCTTTTTTGACGTTTGTCCTGAAAGGACGCTGTGTTGTAGTTTACAGCAAGGCTGTGATATCTGCACCTTTCAGTCTGACCCATTTGATTTCACCTGACTTTTTTGTTTGCCATATTTGCCTGCCTTCCCATTGTGATCCCTATTATCTTAGCCAGACTACACTAGTGCAGCTTGTTTCCAGGGAGGTGGAGTAGGATCTTTGTCAGCTCTAGTTTGCTGACTCTGATGCAAGCAGCCAGCTATGAGTCGCTGGCTGCTGTCAGCTCTTTCACTGGGCTGCATCTTCGACCCCATAATGAAGTCCTCTTATCCCATATAGGACTAGCTTGCCTTATTAAACAAAAAAATAAAGATAAAGAGTTTTTATAATGGCATGTACTCCATCCATCTACAGGATATACACAATGGCCATTATGTTTACGAAGGAGTGTTCCAGTCATTGAGCAGGTGCTTACGGGGCCTTGTCATGCCAGTAAGTTTAACAAAAACAGTACGAGAGCTTACATTACTAACCCTGTCACTTTTATCTGTTGTGTTAAATAGAAGTACAACTCAGGACTGCCGTAACGCTGAGAAACAAATGTTGATCATACCATTAATAGTTATCATCCAGTTATTATAAGGGCATAGGGACAAAAGCAACTCATGTCATGACCAATGGGCCTTCATATTGGACTAACAACAAACTTACACACTCGCTCCTCTTCTACCCTGAGGTTTTATCTTTTTCTTGTGGTTCATAGTTTTTACAGAATGGGGTAGCTAGCCCCATGCCCAACCCTTCTTAGTTACCTCCCATGACATGCCTAGCAGGTTGCGCTCTAACTATTCTGTGTTCCTCTTTTGGGCCATGTTAACACACAGCATCTGATATTAGCATAGTGGTAGAGCACAACAAAGGTATGGGATTCAACTCCCATTGCTGGCATGCTCCAGTTTGCTCTGCTGTAAATGTGTACCCAGCTTACTGTTGGGGGTGGGGGGAGTGGGGACCTGGCCAGCCTCTTCTCATAAACAAGCTTTGGCCTTGTACAATGAAGTTTTGTACACGTTATTTCTGACAGCAGCGTCTACTATGGGACTAACTTTATCTTGATCTTTTAACAAACACTCGCTAAAAACAACGCATAAAAATATCTAGATAATGTTGTTTGTCCATCGTTTCTGAAGAGGATCACATCTGTCAATCTTGGAGTGGGTTTGGAGGTGGCTAATCAAACCAATCCGAGCCCGAAAACGCCTAGCTAATGTAACAGATTAGAGAAGAAAGACAGGATTCCGAGCAGGAAGATCTTGCACAGATCAAATAGCAATGCAGGGGACGGCGTGGCCTAGTGGTTAAGTGACACGGCTCACAACCAGAAGGTGCTGGGTTCGATCCCCATCACAGCACCGGCCGTTACCCCGGGGAAGCAAACCTTTAGAAAATACAGGAGGAAGCAGACCCTTACATAAAATGCATGCTGAAGTCGGATGCACTGGGCCGACAGGTGCAAAATAAAAACCACAGTGTAACGCACACACGCCTTGGGGAATAGATAAATAAGGCGAACACAAAAAAAAAAAAAAAAAAAGCAATGCTCAGAATTATCATAGAGCAATCTAGGGAGTGGCAAACACCTCAACATATGAACTTTTTAAGATTTAGAAAAGGCATCTGATAGTACTCGCCACTTGTCGAGTTGTCAGTCACCATACCAAAAATAGCACCTAAACTTGTGACCTTTAATCTGTCCATTGATATAATAATAATCCATGTGCTTACATAATTATTTTCATGTTTGCGGCGATTGTGCAATTGGTAAGAGTGACATAGTGGAAGGTTTATAAAAACAATGATGTTTCGAATCCAGTAGGAGCCAAATTCAATTCTTTCCAAATTATATGATGAAAAGATATGTTCATATTTAAAAAATTTTATTTTGAAAACCGTTTTTGAAGATGTGAATTAGATTAAAAGAATTTTTTAATTTTGTAAAAGTTTTGCCTTTCTGTATTTTACTAACGAAGGCACATCCTTTTCCACCCTGGACCGTAGTATTTTTAAGCAATATCAGGATGCATTAACCAGTGTATGGAGATGCTTGGATGTTGGATGCGTCTGTATGTACCTATGATAGTTAGGATTATCTCAGTGGTCAATCCAACCAAAGTGCAATGAAGGGCCTCACCCTGATGATGCGTGTTAGAGTTGTGTAGGAGTGTGATTGTTGGACAGAGTAATATGAAATGGAGTGATGTAAAAGTAAGTTTGACCAGAGTTACCCCAATTGATGTGGGAGACCCTTATCCAAAATTTTATTTCTAATTTTAGAATTGAATATTTATACACTGAATATTTTGTTGTTGTGTAAAGTGTTTGCCTCTCTGTATTCTACTGGTGGAGGCACGCCCTTTCCACTCCGGGCCGCAGCCTTTTAAGGGATATCAGGAAGTATTAATCAGTGCTTGAATGCATGTGTGTGTCTGTATGCACCTATGCTAGTTTGGGCACTCTCAGAGATCAACCCAACCAAAGTACAACAGAAGGGCCTCATTCTGAGGACGTGTAGGAAAGTTGTGTAAGAGTGTGATTGTTGGAGAAAGTAAAATGAAATAGAGTGTGACATAAGAAGAGAGAAAAGCGCTAGGGTGAGAACGTTAACAGAATATTTTATGCTCAGTGATATTTAAAAAAATCATGAATTGCACAACACAACTTATCAATAGGCCTGACGACAGCCCCAGCTTCTATTCCAGAACATGGCATACCACCTCCACTCCAGACTTGGCCTTCTCCACGGGGGATATTCACCACAAAATAGATCATCAGGTGCTCGGCCAATTGGCAGGTAGCGACCACAGGCCAATTAGGCTAGATATTGATATGGAAGTAGGCCCGTAGGAAATAAAACCGCTGACACGTTGGAACTACAGACAAGCCGACTGGGACAGATTTGCAATGCTGACAGATGGACTGTGTGAAACTATCAACACACGAAATAACAATATGAAACCTATTGTGGAAAGCCTAAGCAAAGCAATACTGCAAGCAGCCACCGAGACCATCCCAAGAGGGGCAAGGAAAAACTACAAGCCATATTGGAATCATGAACTGCAGAAAGCTGAGGATGAAGTCTCAAATACTAGAAACATGGCAGAGAGAGAGCAATCTATAGAAGCAAATATCTCCCTCAAGGCCATCACTGGGAAATACAAAAGAACACTGAACCAAATAACAAGAGAGTTGGAAAAAAAAACCAGAAAGCCTCAATCTAGATAAAGAACGGAACAAACTATGGAATTTAGACAGAGCCATGAATGACGAAACACCATCAAATAAACAAATTACCATCAAGCAGGGTGACAACATGCTTACTGTAAAAAAAAGCAGCAAACGCCTTTATAGAACATTATGCTAGAGCAAACCACATTGATGTCCCTACAGACAGGCATACAGACATTAGTGAAGAACAAAAGAGCCACGACAACATCAAGATGGCACCAGAGGAGCACATGATGGCAAAACTAACCATGAATGAAATGAATGAGGCCATGAGAACTTTAAAGAAAAAGAAATTGCCCGAAAAAGATGGGGTAACAAACGAAATGCTGATGGGGTTGGGCCAAACAGCAAAGAGGAAGTTACTATCAGTCCTGAACCAAAGCTGGAAAAGGGGAATTGTACCGCAGGCATGGAAAGATGCTGTACTAATACCCGTACCAAAGAAAGAAAAAGGTATAACAGATCCAAATGGATACAGGCCTATCAGTCTACTGAGCTGTGTAGGTAAACTGGTGGAGCTTATTTTTTTATTTTTTGGCGTTCGCCTTATTTCTCTAATCCCCAAGGCGGTGTGCGTTGCACTGTGGTTTTTATTTTGCGCCTGTCGGCCCAATGCATCCGACTTCAGCATGCATTTTATTTAAGGGTCTGCTTCCTCCTGCATTTTCTAAGGGTTTGCTTCCCCGGGGTAACGGCAGGTGCTGTGATGGGGATCGAACCCAGCACCTTCGGATTGTGAGCCGTGCCACTTATCCACTAGGCCACGCCGTCCCCTCTGATGGAGAGTATGATAAACACCAGACTGATGTGGTACCTGGAAGAAAAACACATATTAATTTCACAGCAAGCAGGATTTAGACAACACAGATCCACTGAGGACCAGATCGCTCTCATAGCACAGGAAATAGAGGATGCTTACCAAGAGAAAAAGCATATAGTAGCGGTTTGGGTGGATCTAGAGAAGGCATTTGACAAGGTGTGGAAAGAGGGACTTAAAGTCAAGCTACGAAGAAGTGAAGTATCTGGAAAAATTGTACAGATGGATCAGTCACTACCTCGAAAACAGAACAGCCAGAGTTCAAGTACAAGGGCAGATGAGCAAAAAGGTGACACTGGAGCAAGGAGTACCCCAAGGGGGAGTACTGTCACCCACACTTTTTCTGGTGTATATAAACACCATCATAGAGAATATACCAAGAAGAGTCCACAGCTCGGGAAAATGACCGCTGAACATCTGCTGCAAAATTGCCCGACGTACGAGGACCAGAGAAAGCACATGTGGCCATCACCAGTGGCAACACTAGACAAGCTCTATGGCAGTGTCGACAGCCTCAGGATGACAGCTACTTTCTTCGAACAAATTCAAGTTGACGTCTGACAGCGTACGAAGAAGAAGTCCTCAGCTCCATGTTTGCAGACGGTCTGGCTATGTGGACCTCTTGAAAAAAATCTCACCGTAGCAAACAATCGGATGCAGCAGGCCCTAACATCATTGGAGGAGTGGGCGAAATCATGGCTGGTCAAAATAAATGAAGAAAAAACAACATGTACAATATTCTCGCTTTCAAATAAATCACAGAACACCAAAATAAGTCTAAACGGCAAATATCTGCGGCCAAACGACAACCCAAACTACTTGGGCATCACATTTGATCGGCGCATGACATGGAAAAGTTAGATCGAGAGAAACCAAATGAGAGCCAGACAAAGAATGGCAATCATGAGGAAACTTGCTGGCACAAGCTGGGAAGCAGACGAAAGAATACTGAAGAAACTGTAAACTGGAAGAGTGAGACCAGTTCTCGAGTATGGCATTGCGGCATGGACAACAGCAGCAAAGGCGAACTTTGATAAAATTAGCAAACTTCAAAACCAAGCCATGAGAGTTATAACAGGAGGCATGAAGTCAACGCCAATTGTAGAACTTGAAAAGATTACAAATCTGCAATCCATGGCCGACAGAAGATACTGCAGAGCCCAGCAGCAAGCAGAGAAACTAAGAAGACTGACAGACCATCCAATGCATCAGAGACTAAATAGATTTGGAAAAGGGAAACTAAACCGGAGAAACTTTGCAGAAATAGCCAAAGCAAAAGATGAGCGAAGACCCTATGAACACAATAACAACACCAAAGCCCATCCCTACTGTACGCAAACCCACATGGAAGCAGTATATCATTCCGGAGGTAGTAAAAAATATATCAGGTATTGGAAACAAGAACAGCCAGACTGCAAAAGAAAGAAGAGACATAACCCTAAGGTACATAGGGGAAAACTACCCAAGCATGGACTGGACCCATGCATACACCGACGGTTCTGTAACAAACACAACACAGAATGGAGGGGGAGGGGTATTCCTGAGCGTAACAAATGGTAGAAAAATAAAACTGTCAGTGGCAACTGGAAAATTCTCAAGTAATTTTAGAGCGGAGGCAGAGGCACTGAAGGCCGCAGTAAAAGCAATGCTGACAGGCGAATGCACTGATGAATGCACCTTTGGAACAGGGAAAATGACCGCTGAACATCTGCTGCAAAATTGCCCAAAATACAAGGACCAGAGAAAGCACATGTGGCCATCACCAGTGCCAACACTAGCTGGACAAGCTCTATGGCAGTGTCGACAGCCTCAGGATGACAGCTGCTTTCTTCGAACAAATTCAAGTTGACGTCTGACAGCGTACGAAGAAGAAGCACAACACAAAGTGAGTGAGAGTGATACAAGGGGCTTGTCATAAGTCTTTACCCTGACTATGAAGTAGTAGCAGGGGAAAGTGGAAATTTGGCACATATGTTAGCTAATTCAATTTGTACTGGACTTGAGAAGTATGAATTTCCATCCTGGACGGGTTTACCCGGTATGGTGCATGGTGCAGCACACCTTATTGACCGGATCTGCTACTCTAATGGTTTGTCAGAACAATGGAGAAATCAGAGGCCAGAACTGTGATAAAATTTGTGTTGCAGGGAAAAACACCTACAGAAATACACAGGGAGATGGAACTAGTGTTTGAGGAATTCTATCCTTCGTATGCTTCTGTTAAAAACTGGTGTAGGCCGTTTAAGTGTGGCCGTTCCTATGTTGCTGATCTTCCAAGATCAGGAAGACCATCCTCAGTGCAGTGATGAAAATCATTGACCAGGAAAGGAAAAGGACAATTGCAGAGATATCTAGGTCAGTAATACTGAAGGAAAGTACAGTTTTTTAAATTTTACACAACAGACTGAACATGAGAGTAGTGCGCTTGCTGTGTCCCGCATCTGCTGATATGTGAACAGACACAAAACGAAGGTTGATTGCTGTGGCCAGTTGCTCAAAATGTGTCAGTCGAAGAACATGTTGCCGACCATGGTGACAGTAGATGAAACTTGGGTTCACCATTATGACCCAGAATCCCAAATTTCCAGCATGCAGTGGAAAACCTCGGGTTACCAACACATGTCAAGCCAAGAGCACATAAATCTGCAAGAAAAGTGATGCTGACTCTTTTTTGGGACGTCAAATGTGTCATATTGAAAGATTACCTGCCTCATGGCAACACGGTTAATGGGCAATATTATGCAGATCTCCTTACCAAACAAAGAAAGACTGTGACCAGAAAACGAGGGACAGCGATCACTCAAATTCTGCCTTTGCTTCAAGACAACGCACCCTCCCATAAAGCAAGGCTTGTGCTGAAAACAACCAATGATTTGAATGTTGAAATTCTTCCGCACCCACCATATTCTCAGGATTTAGCTCCATTAGACTTTTTTCTTTTACCAAAACTTTAAAAAAAAACAGCTGAAAGGAAATCATTTTGACAGTGACAAAGATGTCATTCTGGCATATGATAACTGGTTTAGTTTGAAAAATAGGATACTTCATTCAGAAGGTCTTTTCAAGGTCATGCAGAGAAGGCAGAAATGTATAAATTTGAGTGGGGGCGACATTGAGAAGGAATAAGCACTGTGCCAAATTTCAACTTTCTCCTCCTACTCCTTCATGGTCAGGGTAAAGACTATGACAAGTCCTTTGTATGTTGTAGCATCACTACTCTCTACTAGCTGATCTAGAGATCACTGGTCACTGCACCAATTAGGCAGTATATGTAGCAAGTCTCCCAGATACTTATACAGGTGACAGGCAACAATTACGAAATATGCAGCAGTCCCTAACAGTTAATACTGGTTTATCACGACGTCTCATCCAGTGGATTGTTTCCCCCCTACCCCAAATTAATTCCCCTTGCATGGAATGGAAACAAGAAAACGCAGGAAAAACTTCTTCATTATAAATGAAACCTATAGATAATATCTTGTTTTTACAACATTATTACTTATTTATATATTATTAATATTCCTATAGCGAGATTTGTTAGCAACTAGCTTGGCAGAATCTTGGAAACTACAGCCAGTTTGTTAGTCTATCACTTTCCTCCTCTCTTACTAGCCAACAATATGCAACTGTTCTTCTAATTGATTATCTAACTTGTGGTCTCGTAGTGCTCTCCGTCCTCTGGCGGTGTGGCTTGACCGACTGGTTTCTGAAAGTATGTAAACTTCTGATTGTCAGATCTGCGCAGTGGAACATAATTTTCTCACCATATATGTTGGTGGGTGTGCTCCCTGAGGAGTCTTATGGTCCACCTCACTTTCGATCAGGGGGGGGCAATGGCCGACCTCTCTGACCAATTTGATTCAGACATTTGGTACAACCTGACATGAGTAACTATTCGAGACAGTACGAGACTGCTCTTTTAGGTGTTCCTCTTACACCCTTGTTTGCTGTCATTTTCAACGAGCCACCAAGAGCAGATATCTGTGAAATCCACAACCGACAAGTCTCACAGGCCTTTTCCTGTTCTGACTGTCCACGTTAGGTCTGTCATTTTTAATGAGCCACCAAGAGCATAAATCCACAGATAACATTGTCACCAGCTGAGTCGCTCGAGTGATCAGTCTTCTCTCTTTTTCAGCAGATTATCAAGAAATTATGTCCATGAAAACCACCGTTACGTTGTCACCAACTGAATCACTCGTATAATAAGTTTTCTCTCTTGTGTTGCTGGGGAAGGGCCACCATTCATTTGATTTGACAAGAGTGCAAGGAACATAGTGAGATAACAAAATGAATTTAGTATCTGCCCTATCCAATATGGCTGACAATCACAAGGTACCTCTGTCCCCACCCTACTGACCAGTGAGCCGCTTGAATCACTATTATACCTGTATCACTTGTCAGTTCTCCCCCTCTGGAGCTCGATTAACCTCTCTTTTTATCTTGTCACTCTGTCAATTTCAATGTGACAGCCTGCCATCAAATTACATCTCGCTCAAATCCGCTACCCCATTGCTTGTGACTCTAGCTTCTACAGCAATGGACATATCTAACCCTGTACAAAATTTCTTGTGACAACTACCAATTACAACATTGGTGATACTTTAACTTGACTCCTAATGCCTAGCTCCCACCATCTTGAACAACCGTCGTACTTGTATTAAATCTTGTAGACTATAGCCCAAACCTGTAAATAATGCTAAATGTAAAACTGGGCTCGTCTTTGACGAAGAATGCCCACTGGCTGGCCTCTAAACTGACCTCTCCCATATGTGCTAAAATTAATTGAATTGTCTCGTCTAACGTCCTATGCTTTATACATGTCATTTCACATAATATGATACACACATGACATTGTCTTCCACACACATCTGACATACATGACAATATCACTGACACATCATACTGTTGCAATGTGAATCTAAGCTGCAATGATCTGAAGGCGTCTGTCATCGTGGCCGCGAACATCATGCTGAACAAAGTCGGGGCGAGTACACATCCTTGTTTTACTCCGTTTGATACTAGAAACGTTTTAGAGATTGCACCGCTGTCCAGTACACGAGCACACATGCCTTCGTGTAGCTGTTTCACCATTGTTATGAACTTGTTGGAGCAGCCAAACTTAGACATTATCATCCACAGCCCTCCTCTATTAACTGTATCAAATGCCTTTGTCAAATCAATAAATGTGATGTACAAGGCCTGATTTTGTTCTCGACACTTCTCTTGTACTTGGCGAGCGGCAAAAATCATGTCCACTGTTCCTCTTCCGGCTCTGAATCCACATTGGCTTTCTGGGAGGTGGTGGCTTTGTTCGAAGTGTTTGTTGAGCCTGTTTAGCAGTAAGCCGGCTAGGATCTTGCCTGCTACGGAGACTAGCGATATTCCACGATGATTTTCGCATTCCTGACGGTTGCCTTTTCTTTTGTACAGGTGAACGATTGAGGCGTCCTTTAGCTCCTGCGGAACTTTTCCTTCAGCCCACATGGGACAGAAGAGTTCAGTGATCCTTCTGGTGAGGGATGGGCCAGCTGTCTTATATACCTCTGCTGGTATTGCATCAGCTCCTTGAGCTTTTCCTATAGATAGTGAACTGATTTCCCTGTCGACTTCCTCCTCAGTAATGACTTCATCCAACGCCAGGTTCAGTTCCACCTACGGCATTCGCCGGATGGCCTCTTCATTTATGGGCGATGGGTGGTTTAGTATTTTGCAGAAGTGGTCTGCCCATCTGTCTAGAATCTGAACCTTATCTTTTAGCAGTACCCCATCCGCACTTCGAAATGGAGTATTACTAGAGGGCTGCGGGCTGTAGAGAGCTTTCAGTGCCTCGCAAAACCGTTTGGTGTCATGACGTTCGGCGAACATCTCAATTTCGTCAGCTCTTTTGCTGAGCCAGGAGTCTTGCATCTCTCTAAGCCTGGTCTGGACAGCTTTGCGAGCAGTATTGAAGGCAGCTTTTGCTGCCGGAGATGGTGCGTCCCTTTGGTATTCCCTGTGCGCTTCATGTTTTGCATCGAGAAGGCCCTGTATTTCCAGATCGTTCTCATCAAACCAGTCCTTATGCTTGCCCGTGAGTGGGCCAATGTGTTTAACAGCTGTATCGTAGAGTGTGTTTCTCAATGATGCCCAGTTCTCTTCGATGTCGTTCTTTTCAAAACGAAGCTCAGATAGTCTGCCCTCAAGCTCTTCCTGGAAGCCTCCTCTCGTTGGTTCGTATTTCAGCTGAGAGACATTTAGCCTCCTCTGTGGTTTCTTTCCCTGGGGGCGCATTTTGGGCTGGATCTTGAAGTTAAGCTTGGCAATGACAAGTCGATGGTCGGTCCAACATTCTGCACCACACATGCTCTTCGTTACTATAGCATCCGCTCGATCCCTACGTCTGATGATAATGTAGTCAATGAGGTGCCAGTGGCGGGACCTTGAGTGCATCCATGTGGTTCTATTTCGGACAGGAAGTCGGAAAGCTGTGTTTGTAATGAGTAGTTCATTTGCGGCACATGTCCTCAGAAGGAGCAGTCCGTTACTATTGCATTTTCCGATACCATGTCTGCCAATGGCCCCCTCCCAGGCTGTATGCAGTAAATAGATAAGGGGTTTAGCAACAATTTCCTTTTTGCGGACTGGCAGGAAATTTCTGATGACCGGCGGTTGGGGATCACTGCCCTAGACCACTGAATCTCTGACATGCATATATTAAACCAACAAATGAATAATGGTAATGAAAAAGCTTACCTTATATTTTCAGATTTTCATCCCAGGCAGTGATGTCTGGTACACCCCAGAACTGTATATATCTGTCATTTGTCACACACCTGTTGTCTGTTCATCTACCAATCAGGTTGGTGCATTTATTTACACTTGTGTCATTAACGGTAGTTTGTAAATTCTTTTGTGTTTTTCGTGTCGTTTTCTTTGCTTCACACACATTTGTATTTTATAAATTTTCATGTGTCTTCTTCTTCGTCATTAATTCTGAATAGGATGTTGTGTCGTAGTTTACAGCAAGGCTGTGATAACTGCATCTTTCGGCCCAACACGGTCGGTTTCAGTTGTTTTTGTTTTTGTTTTTTTGTGTAGCGAGTTTCACTCGCTGCGATCCTTATTGTCTTAGCCAGACTACACTATATGGCCTTTTTATATAGGGCCTTCGCTTTGGGATGGAAAAGGTCAGCTCTAGTTCACTGACCATGATTCAATGAGCCAGCTATGAGTTGCTGGCTGCTGTTAGCTTATCCACTTTGTTTCATGTTTGGCCTCATTTTCAAGTATCATTATCATCAAAACTCTCCGGTGTTTGTGTCAAATTTATCGATGTTTAGTGGTTCCTGTCCCGAGTTTTAGTGGTTCCTGTCCGGATTATATTTCACAACTCCTTCACCAGGTGATATCAGTTACTTTATTATGTGGATTTGATGTGCTTTTGATTGGTTATCCTGTTTGTTATGCTGCATTTCATGCCTGGCTCAAGCCGTGGGAAACCAGTCCATGACGGAGTTCAACGTTCCGCTTAACTGCACACCAGAATTTAGTCCAGATTATCACTATTCAAGGACATTTCTGCTCAGACTGAAGCTGACTTCCTTCTGCTCGCCTCTCCCTCCAACAGAGGCTACGTAATACCTCTTTCAACCTTGTATTCTCAGCACAGCAAGGGTCACGCTGACCAACAGGTGGACACAGTCAGAAGCCTGAGCTGTGGGACACATGGAAACAGGGAGTTTGACATGGACAGACTCTGAAAGCTTGTCACAAACATTGGTCTAACACACTTCTTGCTACCATCATCCCAAGGCTGCGGAGTACACAGCTCCACTTGGGGAGTCTGTAGGGATTTCGGTCGACGCACTACGCATGGACATAGCCTCATCAGTTGGACATGGTAGTAGTCAATCGACACAACGGCATTTGACGGCTACGCGAACATTATTATTATTATTATTATAATCATCATTTACCTTTTCACTCCAGATGACGGAGTCCAACAAAAGTCCAACACTGCTTTTGGTTTAGCTTGACCAGCTTTTAGGGAATCCTGGAAACATTTGTTTGCGGTGTGGTTATGGTAGCTATTATCTATAGTATTTACATGATGAGGCTTCCAGTCCTTCTCTAATCATCTATCTCAACCTTTCTGGAATTATCTTCAACCACATGTGATAAAGAAAAAAAAAAGTTCAAACTCATCCTTGTAGTTGGTTATACTGGAACATGGCATAGCAGGTTCACAGCCTGAACAATTTGAAGCACTTCATTTTGATTGGAGCAAGCAGTAGAAAATCTGACAGACTTGAAATTCTTCTTCTTTGTCATTCGTTCTCAGACTCCTGCTACCAAACCCTGAAAAGGGCGTTGCAAGTAGCAGGATGTTGTCTGGAGTATGGAATGCATTGTGTCATAGTTTACAGCTTGACTGCAATTTTTGCACCTTTTGGTCCGACACATCCGACATTTTGAGTACCTGGCTAGCCTACCCTCTTCGATAGTTCTCCTTAGCCAGTCTGCCCAGTTGCAACCTGTTATTCAGGATCACATGGAGGCGTAGAAGGGTCTTTGTAGCTCTGGTTTGCTGGTCCTGACGCTCGCAGTCAGCTTTGGCTTGCTGGCCTCAAGATATGAGGGTTAAAATTCTGTCTTCAGATATATGAGGGTTCAAATTCTGTCTTCAGATATAACTTAACTTAACTTAACGTCTTTATACTGGTTTAGAAGACTCTGCAGAGTCTGTATACAACCAGTTTCATTTACATCACCTTGCTCTAAAAGCTATTCGCATCCAATTTATTCTGAAATGCATTAACTGTACCTGCCTCCACTACCTCCTGTGGCAATGCATTCCAAGCATTCACCACTTTATATCTAATCTGGACCTCTCTTAAGGTAATTTGTAGTTATGCCCTCTTGTTTTTTTTGTGGGTGGCTGTATTTTAAAAAACTTGTTATAGTCCATTCCTCTGATCATCTTATAAACCTGTATTAAGTCACCATGAATTCTTCTCTTTTGTAGACACTGTAGGCCGGTTTTTCTGAGTCTTTCCTCATAACTGTAATTCTGAAATCCCACTATCAGCTTTGTCGCTCTTTTTTGTATTCTTTCCAGCATGTTTATATCTCCTCTATGATAAGGACTCCACACCTGCACTGAGTACTCCAATCTAGGTCTAACTAATGCTTTATACAGTTTGACTATCACTTCCTTGCTCCTATGTTTAATATTCCTTTTTATCACACCTAACATTGCATTTGACTTTTTCACTGCTACCTGAACTTGCTCACTCACCTTACCTGTATGATCTATTATAACCCCTAAGTCCCTTTCCTTATCTATCTTTCTAATATTGTTCTTTCCCATTCTGTAATTATGTTCCAAATTGGATCTACCCATGTGGATGACTGTACATTTATCTACATTACTCCATTTGCCAACTTACAGACTATTCTCAAATTTTATCTAAATCCGACTTCAATATATCTATATATATGAGGGCTCAGAGTCATCATCTTCAAATATAAGGGCTTAGATTCTCCATTTTCTTTTTGTCTTGCTTCTTACAAAGCATAGAACCACCACTGCAGTTGGCACCTGTTTGGAGTCAACATTAAAACAATGTGTGCTCTTGAAATTGTGGTTTATGTAGAAGAATCTTTAATATACTAGTCCCAAACACGTCTCTCTTTAGTAGTTTTTTTTTAATGACGTGCTTGCAAGATTGTATTGAGACAGTTCTTTACATATTTGAAACCTCATACTTGATATTTGTTTCAAATATTTAAACATCTTTGTCTTTCAAATGAAAAAATGATTTGTTATCTCCATGCTTTGAATTCTGTAATCCTTCAGGTCTTGGTACAGGGTGTCAAGGTTAACCAGTCAAACATAGACTACTACCTCAAGCACATAGAATCAGAACTCATCCAATATGAGGCTGCACTTTCAAACAGTTTTGCAACATTACTGAAGCTATGCAGACCAAAGGTATCTCCCTTTGATCATGTTTTTTCTTGTTCTTTAGTTGAAGATCTACATTCTTAGCAAATACTATGGACCTTAAACAGGAGGCAAAATATCGGTAGACTTTAAAAATAACTTTGCGATTAGGTCCAGATTAGATACTAGGAAATATTTTTTTAGTCAGAGAGTGGTGAATGCTTGGAATACATTGCCACAGGAAGTAGTGGAGGCAAGGACAATTAATGCATTTAAGAATAGATTGTGGCTGTAAATGAAACTGGTTGTATACAGACTCTGCAGAGTCTTCTAAACCAGTATAAAGACGTTAAGTTAAGAAGAACCAAAAGATCCTGTAATGTAAAAATAATGAATTGGAGGGCATCACATAAATGCGGACTGAGAGAAGTGGTGGAACATAGTTGCTATCTTGATGGAAGAAAACTTACAACAGAATTGACCATCTTCGAGGCATTTGTACCTCACTTGGTTAGTAACTCCTATTCTGCCCCAGTAGGGGTGAAGAGGTTTTTTTTACTTGCAATCATGTGTACAGACAAACATGTGATTGGCCTGTTATTTCTTTGTATGATGGAGGGATGCCTCATTTTAACCTTTTTCTTCTTCTGCGTTTGTTCTCAATTTCCTGCTACCAAGATCTGAGCAGGGCTTTGCAAGTAGCAGAATGTAGTTTGGAGAACGGAATGCATTGTGTCGCTAGTTTACAGCTTGACTGCGATATTCTTTCTGTCTGACACATTCGTCTTCGCCAGCATTTTAACCTTCATTCTGGCTACTTTTGAATAGAAATTTTGCTTTCATTAGAATTTTTCCCAAATTTTGGCTAACAACCTGTTCTTTTCTATTTTAAACTGCCACGGGTTCTTTTATGTGCACAGCGTGTAAACAGGACCTCTGAGTTTATTGTCCATGTCTGATAAAGCTAGGCATGGATCTCACCTCCCTTGAGATCAGGGAATGCCTTAAACTTGCAGGATTAAAACCAACCACCATTTTATGATTGTTTTTCATTTCTTAGGAAGCGAGTGACTTACTTCTTAATCTTAGGCACCCATGAAAGGTCTCTATGGATTCCACAAGAGATTGTGATTGAATCAAATAAAAGTAGTTTAACTCTTCACAGTCAGCCGAATTTGTAGAAATTGTGTCTAGCAGGCAAATATATAAAAAAAATGTTTCCCAAAATAAAATAAATTAATATTGAACAAATATTGAGTTAAAATTATGACAAAGATTTAGACACATAATTAAATTATCTATGACATGAAGCATTCTTAATAAAAAAATATATATTAGTACGAAGCGTTAAGGGGGGAGTATAATACCACAACATTTAAAATTATTTTTATTCACCATAGTTGCTGAATTGTTGGTTTGTTCTCTCTATAGTATTATCTCTTTTGTTGTCTCTTCCAAAGTCTGAATCGGATTTCTATTGAAAATCCACGTGTAATCCATATACATGATCATTGACCTGATCAAATGCCATTTCTCTGCTCTTAAAATCAAAATTCCATTTCATGAAAGCACAACAGAATCATATATCATATTCACAACATGTTTAAATATCAATAAATTAAAAAAAACTCTACATTAAATTAAAATTAAAACTGCACATGCGTAGGAAATTAAATTCCGCCATACTTATTGTCAAAACTCAGATCATCGTAGCAGAGCAACACAGTGAAACATTAGTGTTTGGATATCGACTCCAACCAAATTGGACTGTAACTGATGTTTTCCACACCATCAATTCCAATTGAATGGGACTGTAAAGGATTTTTAAACGCTTAGCTGCCAGTTGTGGGCAGAGACCCAGATGCTCTGTATGTTGGTGCTTAGTTAATGGGCTTCATTTTCTATTTTTATTGCATTGATCTGTGGTTTATTTAGCTTTACCTTTCAACATAACCAAACACAACTCTTACGTTGTTTACATCTTCAATAAAATCAAACAAAAGAGCATAGACAATCATTATTAGATTATTATTGTGGAGCTAAGAGCAATCAGAGTCAAGTGAAACATACCGAGATCATACTACCTTTAGGGATCAAGATGCTGAGCAGCGCATGAGCTGCAGTGGTCAGCGACCCATAGCTGACTGCTAGCGTCAGGGCCAGCGAACCAAAGCTGCCAAAACCCTTCTACACCTCCACACAGTGATCCTGGATAACAGGCTGCAGCAGGGCAGACTGGCTAAGGAGAAGGGATTGAAGAGGGAATGCTAACCCGTTACTAAACAAAAAATGCTTGCTGAAGTCGGATGTGTTGGACCAAAAGGTGCAAATATCGCAGTCAAGCTGTAAACTACGACACAACGTATTCTGTTCTCTGGACTACATTCTGCTACTTAAGCCCTTTCAGGGTTTGATAGCGGGAGATTGAGAATGAACGAAGCCAAGCCAAGCCATACTACCTTAAAACAGACTGTATCAAAGCAGTCTGGCCAATGAGGTGGGGATTAACACTGCAATCCCTAAAGTGGTGAGCTTAATGAGGAGCTGTACATTGCACTACAACCTGGAGCACCCTGGTACACCTTCTCAAGTATGCTTTGGAATATAAGGAAAGCCATTGTAACCCGCCACTAAAGAAATGTCATCAAGAGTTCAATTAACTCAAGAGTGAGTGACTTCCACAACAATTGTGATCTTTAGATATAAAAATCTAGCAGCAGCGGGGAATGAGCTGACAGCAACCAGAGCTGGTTGCATGCATCAGGTTCGATGACCTATAGCTGACCAAGACCCTTTTCTGCATCCAAGTGGCGACCGTTGAAACAGATTGCAGCCATCCCGCCTGGCTAAGACAATAGGGATTGAACAGGGAAGGCATATCTGGTCCCAAAAATATCATGCTGAAACCGGATGTGTGTGGCCAAAAGGTTCAGATATCGCAACCTTGCTGTAAACTATGACACAATGTGCATCTCAGGATGAAAACTGAAGTTGAATATATAATAATTTATTTGCCGGGGTTCCCTACGACCTCAACATTATTTCAAATATTCATCAAAGATACAAATAAAGATTTTGAAAATATTATGATGTTTTACTTCTAAATGTGTTAGTTATTAATATTGTTGCGCTGTGTTTTTGAAGCCAAGATGTCAGGTCTTCATTCCCACAAATCCCAGCATGGCCAGGACATGGATCCACACAAGTTCTTGGAGATTCGAGACTTCTATATTTACTATTCACTCATGCCACAGCTAACCGTTCTGCACCTTCTGAAGTAAAGATTGAAAGTCAGGGATATGGCCCTCATTTAAGAGGTCTCAGATAGTCACATCCATGCCAGTCATTGTATCTCCATTCTGATACTGGACGCTGTTGTCAAGTAGGCACCTAGTTTCACAAAATGCAGGTATTGTGATAGCACAGTCAACAATTGTAGTGTGTCATGTTTTCTTGACATGCAATAGCTTTGTTCAGTCCAATTCAGTTCATCCCGTAACCTATCAGGTCGTTGGGGCACACATGAAGACAACCCTCTCTGTCTGTCGCCGCCTAACGTATCTCACTGGGACGAAGGCCTGACCACTCAGTGATGTTGTCCATCCATCTCTTCCTTGGACGTCCTTGCCCTCTCTGTCCCGGTACGGACCCAAAGAGTATCGAGTTGGTAAATCCATTGGACCTCGCGATGTGCCTGCACCAGGCCATCTTTCGTCTTTTGTGGCTTTGTGGCATTGTTTATTTTGTTGCAAAGTTCACTTTACTTGTCCTTCATTTAAAATATTTTTATAAGTTTCACCTTTTCAGTGAAGGTACGCTGAATCTGAATGAATCTAGGGGACCCTTAGTTTTCGAAGAAAGAATATTACCATGACATCTCCATGTATGCCATAAAATGTGACTAAATAGAGTTGTGCATGGGGCTAGTTACTTTATGTTGTAGAACAAATTTCTACAGAAACAACCATTTCAAAGTCACATAAGGGGCTTTTTTGCAGGTTTCCTAAATGAGGCTCGCTGTAGTGGTGGCCTTATACTCCAATTAGAGTGAAAAAGGGATAAGACGACTCATCTTTCGGCTGTATAGTCCATCTGATTATATTAGGACATATTGACCATACAAAATAATCTGGATACAGATCTGAACTCTTTATCATTGCTGAAAAGTTTTAAGACTTTAAAAGTAATGAACTCTGACCTGTATTGCTCAGCAAATGGATCATTGCTTATGTAATTTCAGTCAGTTCTCAATCCATTGTTGTTGGCTCCAGAAGCATTCAATGTCAACTAAAATATCTTGCAGGAGAATTTTTTTTTGGATGAAGGAGAAGACGAGAATGCTACAGCTGACTTCAACTTACAAGACCACATGGGCAACCCAGAAGCAGGCTTTACCAACATGCTCAGATATGGTATACTGGCTCTGCAACTATTACCTGATAACTCAAGCTCTGGTAAGCTGAATTGTTGCTTTTTATTTTGTTGTGATGGATTATAACCCAAGATTTGTATAGCCTGTTGTGGGAACCTTGTGCTCCTGGTAGACCAACAGATCATTGGAGGAGGTTAGATACAGAAGAAACTCCGTGTCTGCATCCAGGTTTGATTAGGGTTAACAATTTAAACTTGTTAATAAAAAAACATTTACAGAACATATACTGCAGTGCAAAACAAATAATACTGACTTAATTCTCGATGACCACTCTAGAGTATAAAAACATGGATAGGAATGGTTTCTTGGAATAAAAACAAGAACAAAACTTACATTATGGCAGAAAGGTTTTCATTAGAGACAACTGGCAATACATATAAAAACAATTAACACATCAAGATGAAAAAGATACTTAACTCAGGATCTGTGTGTACTTGTCAGCCATTTTTGCTGGGAGTAGAAAGACTGGCCATGAAAGTGAAAAGGCAGAATAAGCCGATAGATGAGAAATGACACAATGGTGACATGTGTACATAAAACACATGAAGATGAATGCAAGACCTATTGTGCAACGTGATAAGAAATTGGAGTTTCTTGACCAGATCTAAACAAATTTGGCTCAAAAGGGACAATTTTGCACTGTTTTGGGGTACACAACTGAGCACTTATAGCAATGTCTCTCACAGCAAAATATTCAATTTGCTATAGTTGACCTGGCTGTTAAAAATAAACCTTCATGACTTTTTCCTGAGTTGAAAAAAGTATGATAGTGACGAAGGTATTGATTGAGAGCAAATGTTGCAGCTAAGGGGAACCAGAAAGAATAACTCAATCCAGTTACTGACATGTTTTCTTGTATCATTTACTGTTCTTATTTAAAACTATCTCTATCCTTTTATTGTTTGTCAGTCATCATACGGTCTGCAGTTTTACAGCAAATCTTCCTAATTCATTTTACATGTCATTATGTTGACCACTTTGTGTTTGGTCTACCCGTCTTCATATTGGGTATACAGCGACTCACACATTCCTGGCCATTTTCTGGTTATGGCTACCAACTCAAACTGTATTGTATGGCCATGTCTTGTTTTTTTGTTGTGATTTGTAAGATGTTTTTGTTCTTTGTCTTTGATGGAGACCTTATAGCTGTAACATCAGAGTCATTTTGTTTTTGTCCTAGTGTGGTCACTGAGCCATTTCTTATATATGTTTTCATCATCTATTGACCTTCAGTACTGCAGCAACTTCAATTTCTTTCTTTATACATAAGATTAACTTTAGGTTGCCACATTATTTTTTCAGCACGTCACATTTCACTATGGTTGTTGACTTTGAGAGCCTGTAACCTGTTTATCTGTTGGTCTAAAGATATGATTTTGTTGTGTGTAGAGACATAAAATAATAAAGAACTTGTTCGTGTTTTGTTCTTGTTGTGTGTGTTAGTTTTTGAGATACAAGAAGATGAATGTGATAGTGTTGATAAAATAATAATAATAATAGCTGTCCATCGTTGCCGATGAGGATCGCCGGCATCATCCTTGTCACAGATTTCCCTGCTGGGTGTGGGTGCGCATGTGGCTGAACAGGCCAATGCGGGCACAACAACATCTGCTACATAACGGGCACACGAGGTTTGTAGAAGGTGATGGTGTTCCAGCTGTTCGGGATTTCCGGGTCTCGCGTCTGCTCCCGGCTTTCACAACACGGTCGTCTTCGCCGGTAGCCACACCCGATTTGACTGCGCTTCTTCAGTCAGATCTGTTTTGCGCAAGACATTCCCAGGTGATGATGTCTATCTGGCAACTTTTCAGTGAGTCCTTCAGACCGTGCTGCCCAGATATGTGAATTTGTCTACGACATTCAGCGTCTGCCCACTGACTGTAGTCTCTGGTTTTGTGTATGGCATGCCTGGTGCTGGTTGGTACATGACCTCTGTTTTCTTGGAATTTATGGTCAGGCCAAAATTTTTGCATGTTGCAGAGAACCGGTCCATTCCAACCTGCATGTTCAGCTCTGAGTTGCTCATTAGAGCGCAGTCGTCAGCAAATACAAGTTCCCTGATTATGTCGCCAGCCACTTTGGTTTTGGCCTTCATTCTTCTGGGATTGAGTAACTTGCCATCTGTGCGGTACTTTATGGGTATTCCAAGCTCCAGTGATCTGAAGGCATCTGTCATCGTGGCCGCGAACATCATGCTGAACAAGGTCGGGGCGAGTACACATCCTTGTTTCACTCCGTTTGATACTAGAAACATTTTAGAGATTGCTTCTCTGTCCAGTACACGAGCACACATACCTTCGTGTAGCTGTTTCACCATAGTTATGAACTTGTAGGGGCAGCCAAACTTGGACATTATCATCCACATCCTTCCTCTGTTTACTGTATCAAATGCCTTTGTCAAATCAATAAATTTGGTGTACAAGGCCTGATTTTGTTCCCGACACTTCTCTTGTACTTAGCGAGCGGCAAAAATCATGTCCACTGTTCCTCTTCCGGCTCTGAATCCAAATTGGCTTTCTGGGAGGTGGTGGCTCTGTTCAAATTGTTTGTTGAGCCTGTTTAGCAGTAAGCGTGCTAGGATCTTGCCTGCTACGGAGAGTAGCGATATTCCACGATGGTTGTCGCATTCCTGACGGTTGCCTTTTCTCTTGTACAGGTGAACGATTGAGGCGTCCTTTAGCTCCTGCGGAATTTTTCCTTCAGCCCACATGTGACAGAAGAGTTCAGTGATCCTTCTGGTGAGGGATGAGCCAGCTGTATTATATACCTCTGCTGGTATTGCATCAGCTCCTTGAGCTTTTCCTATAGATAGTGAACTGATTGCCCTGTCGACTTCCTCCTCACTGATGACTTCATCCAACGCCAGGTTCAGTTACACCAGCGGCATTCGCAGAATGGCCTCTTTATTTATGGATGATGGGTGGTTTAGTATTTTGCAGAAGTGGTCTGCCCATCTGTCTAGAATCTGAACCTTATCTGTTAGCAGTGCCCCATCTGCACTGCAAACTGGAGTATTACTAGAGGGCTGCGGGCTGTAGAGAGCTTTCAGTGCCTAGTAAAACCGTTTGGTGTCATGATGCTCGGCGTTCATCTCAATTTCGTCAGCTCTTTTGCTCTGTTGATAAAAACAGCATATTAAACATATAGACTTGCACGTTTTCAGCGTTCCTTGCTTGAAAAAAAAAGTTTTAAGTTCCACGGAAGATGGATAATCAATGTTTACAAGATGGACATATCTGTTATTTTCACTTTAAATGTATTTATTATATCCACATAAGCAAAATAAGCAGATTGACCTCAGAAAAATCAGTTACAAAAACTTAACTTCCCCTTTCTCAATAATGGGTGAATCTTCAAATCCAAGTGAACAGAACAAGAAATCATTTTCAAATGTCTAAAACAGATTTCAAAATTGCCATTGTGTTCAAAGGGCAGGACGGAAGTGGAACTCTCTTTAATCGAAAGAGCAGTATTTTCAGCTGATTTCTGCTGTAGCATGGTTGCATATCTATAATTAAAAATGTCGGCCATGTGACAATGCTCCGGGCAAATTTTTTTGCTAATAGTTACCTAAAAGTTAATAATGGAATTTTGTTGCAACCTATCTAGGCATTGTAGTCATTAGATATGTTTAATAATTGCATTTTGTTGTAACCTATCTAGGCATTGTAGTCATTAGATATGTTTAATAATAGTATTTTGTTGCAACCTATCTAGGCATTGTAGTTGTTAAAATTGTTTAATAATGGTATTTTGTTGCAACCCATCTAGGCATTGTAGTCATCACAGATGGAATTGTAGGACTACCCAGTTCTTCTATGATAGAACTTCTCCTGAACCGGATGCGAAATAACACTATCATCTGCAGCTTCATCAAAGTTGGGAGCCCTTCTGGCCTGTACCGCAAGTTGTCCCATGTACCACATATCGAGCTCATGCAGGCGATCTCCACAGCAACATTTGGAGCCTACCTTGGTGCCGCGCCTGATGTGGTATGTACAAGATGCTGGTTGTTGTTCTTCTTGTTTGAAGCTGCATGTGTTGAGTTTAACTTTTGGCAGCCCTGGAAACAAGCTGCATCCATGCAGTCTGGCTAAGAGATTAGGGATCGCAGTAGGAAGGTAATCCTGGTACATTAACCTTTAACACACCAAGGTCAAGAGCTAGTCGACCAACTTGGCCTACAAAAATGGTGTTCGTAAAAAAAAAATGTCTTTTAACGGAGGCACTCCCAACAGCCAGTAAAAAAAATGCTGAATACGTCACCATATATACACGATATTTTGCCGGTTAAAGTATCATATGTTAGATTACAATTTGCTTTTGAACAATTTTAATTTTGTATACGCTGTTTGGAGCAAGCCGACTTTTTGCGAAAGGGGAAGTAGGTTGTTGGGAAAGATCTTTATTGAGTAGATCTGTTTATTTTGTTTGTTTAGATGAAAGAACTACGTTTGAATTGGAAACTAACAGTTGTGTCGATATTGGAAACACAGTATCGATACATTGTTGTGGTTTCAATGGTTTTCTATCAGAGCGACTAGGCCTAGCGGTCGAGTCCAAATTTTTTCTAGAGATTTTCATAAATTGTCAACTTCATCTTTTTGTAACTCAGGAACTAACAAACACACAACAAAAACAATAACACCCACGAGTTCTTTATTAAATTGTATCTCTACACACAATAAAATCATATTTATTGATAAACAAAAAGAAAAGTTACAAATTTTGAAAGTCGGCGATCATAGCGAGAAATAAATGTGATTTAATTAAGTAAAATTTTGTCTCAATGACGTCATGGCATGCTAATGGTTCAAAAGAAGAAGAGTAGTTAACTCTTGATGACATTTCTTTGGTAGCAGATTACAGTGACTTTTCATACATCCCTAAGCGTACTTAAGAAGGTGGTCTACTAAGGTCCTCATGTCTACAGTGCAATGCGAGGCTCCTCAGTTAGCTCACTACACTGAGGATTACAGTGTTGATCCCCACCCCATTGAGACTGCTGTGACACACCCTATTTCCAGGAGCACGAACAAGGATATGTAGAGGGGGTCTTGATCAGTATGTTTTGCCTGACCTTGATTACTCTTTGCTCTCAGATACTGACTGTAAAACGGTACTTTTTCTTCAGCGTTCATCTTGAAAAGGACATTGTGTCATAGTTTACAGCAAGGCTGCGAAATGTGCACTTTTTTGCTGGTTTCAACTAGCTTTTTGGGAGTACTGGATTCACCTTCAAAAGAAGTGCTGATTAGGTTTGTGTTCAAGAAGTGCTGATTAGGTCTGTGTTAAAAAGTGCTGGTTAGTTCTGTATTTAATAAATGCCTGGCAGCACATTTGAAGTAGGTCATTTTACTTCCAGCTAGATATTATTGTGTTATAATGAGATTCAAAAGGTGAGAAGTTTTTTGTAATGGAAACACCCCCAAACTTTAGAAAAAAGCAACAATAATAATCAATCAAGAACAGGAAGAAAATACTGGGCATTAAAGGTCTTCTTCTTCTTCTTCTTCGTACACAGTCAGACAGTAACCACGTTAAAGGTCAAATGTAGTTAAATTATTTGTGTATAAGGTAACAAAGTCTACCATGCAACCATCATTCCAACCCTACTGTAGGCCTGCAAAAGCTGGACTGTATACTCTGGACATGCAAGGAGGTTAAACCACTTCCACACAGGTTGCCTGAGGCGAATATTCCACATCCGATGTCAAGATCGTGTCACTGACATCGAGGTTCTCTCGAGGGCTAACATGCCCAGCATCCATGCACAGTTAGAAAAAGCATGATTAGGACGCGCCGGACACCTTGTCCGTATGTCAGATAAGTGGCTCCAAAAGAAGCTTCTCTACGGCGAGCTGAGAGAGGGATGGCGCGAGAGAGGGCGCCCAAAGAAACGTTTTAAAGATGGTCCGAAGGACTCACTGAAAAGTTGCCAGATACACATCGACACCTTGGAATGTCTTGCGTAAAACATATCTGACTGGAGAAACGCAGTCAAATCGGGTGTAGCTACCGGCGAAGACGACCGTGTTGTGAAAGCCCAGAGCAGACGCGAGACCCGGAAATCCCGAACAGCAGGAACACCATCACCTTCTACAAACCTCATGTGCCCGTTATGTAGCAGATGTTTTCGTGCCTGCATTGGCCTGATCAGCCATGTGCGCACCCACACGTAACAGGGAAATCTGTGACAAGGATGATGTCGGCGGTCCTCATCGACAACGATGGACAGCTATTACCATTACCAAGGTAACAACGTTTCTTGTTTGACTTTTCAGACTGAGGAGAAGAATGAGACCAACCTATACCATAGGGCCATGTTGTTTTGGTCATTCCAGCGAGGTCTAGAGGGGTTCAAGTATGATCTGACACATTACTCCGATGAAGACATGCCTGGGTCCATTTCCTGGATAAAAAAGTGAGTCAATTTTGTTAATCTATGAGGGTTGCTCAGAAGGCATTGCCTCGCAATCTTTGTTGTTCTCTGAAACTGTTCACAATGTATGAAATTCACTTTCCTGTTCAGAGAATAGGTATCACAGAGGGAAGGCAAACCCGGCCGAAAAATGGCGTGTTAAAACTGAATGTGTTTGGCTGAAAGGCGCAAATATCGCAGCCTTGCTGTAAAACTACAACACAACCCCCATTTCAGGACGAACACCGAAGAAGAAGAACATCCATCACAGTTGTGCGGAAAGACTCAGAAAAACTGGCCAACAGTGTCTAGAAAAAAATGAATTCGAGGTGACTTAATACAGGTTTATAAGATAATCAACGGAAAGGATAAATTAGACTATAACCAGTTTTTCAAAACACACCAACCTACAAGAACAAGAGGGCACAGCTACAAATTAACTAAAGAAAGGTCCAGATTAGATATCAGGAAATATTTTGTCAGAGAGTGGTGAATGTTTGGAATGTATTGCCACAGGAAATAGTGGAAACAGGGCCAATTAATGCATTCAACAATAGAGTGGATGCACATAGTTTTTTGATCAAGGAAATGTAAATGAAACTGGTTGTATACAGACTCTGCAGAGTCTTCTAAACCAGTATAAAGACATTATGTTAAGTATCGCCGTTTCATTTCATGTAGAACGAGCACATTTATTTTTACTTCTAGCTATTTGAAATGGACACTTTGAAGACAGATAATCAAATTTAACTCTCAAAGACCAGAATTATTTTTTCTATAAAAGCAGTTTCTTCATAAAACTTGACTTTTCTTAATTATTTCACAAGGAAGACAAACATGTTATATATCAACTTAATGTGCAGTAAGAATATGATGGTCTTCAAAAAATGTTACAAGTAATTAGTAATAATTATATCATCATATTTTGTAATAAAAACTATTCTTCACACACAGAAATGTACTCACTAATCTTGGATAACCACTGAAACGTAATGCAGATTGGTTCAGTGTACTTCAAAATAACAGTAATAATATCTACTATATTCAGCTTTTTGTGACCATCCAGTGAACAGTATAAAAATGATCAAAATTAGAAAAACGCAAAATATTAGATGATCCTGAAGTGCTGGGTTTGCTACACATTTTTGTGATAAACACAACAAAAATTTGGCTGACTTGAAAGGTGATAAATGTTTTCCTACTTTGAATTTCCACACAAAGCATCTTGCTGCTTTCACAAAATAAAATGCAAATATAACAGTCACTTCCCTCACCATGTAATGTCAATTAAAATCTAGAAACACTGAAAAAACTAAACAAATTTAGTTCAATGTGATGTTAATGATGTGAGCGTTTTTCTGACCTTAAGAAAGGATGTCAACAGCATTCTTATGGCCTTTAAGAGTTAATTCAAACCATTTGTTGAAGATGTTTCTACTTCATCTTAGTTCGCTCTTTTTCCTACCTTTTAAGAGTTTAATAATTTGGGCTGCATTTGACAGACTGTAATATGTGTCGTTCAGCACTTTACGTTCAGCAAGTATCTTGATTCAAGTTGTCTCCCTGTGACATACAGATACTTTTTGAAGAATTTCACGGTTGAAATGGTACGACAAGGTCACTAATGGGAGGCAAACATGAGGGTGGTGGGATTGACATGGCAGATGTTGTTGGGAGTGGGTGGCAGAGGATAGACAGACTTGGTATGTGTTGATTGAAGACTTATGCTTCACAGTGGTCAGTAGAATTGTGATTGACTAATTTATTGAAGTTTCTAGCCTTTGGCTTTCATCAGACTTCTGCATGGCAGCTGGTGGTTTGATGTCAGTTTTTTTCCTGAATGGTTGAGATCTCTCCCACCCTCAGCTAATGGGCTTCACATCCCCAGAGTATTCTGGCTTTAGGACACCAGAAACTCGTACCCAACCCCTATTTCTGTTAGGAATAGTCCCGCTGGTGATTTTGCTGTTGAGTTCTATGTACTGCATATACCTTGACAACAATTGGCTAGAATTGAGAGCTTGTTCTCAGTTACACACCTGACTTTGACAACATTGGGGAGCTCGTAGACTCTGGACGCTTGCTATTTTATGATGCCAGTTATTTGTCATTTGTCAGAACTGTGTTTATGTTAGCAGGGGGGCACCTCAGGTTGGCTATGTTGACAGAGGCTTTTTTTTCTCACAAGCATTGCTGTTTATTTTGCTTATGTTTTTTGGACCTTGCTATCACCACCACCCCATTAATCTAATATGGATTCCTCAAGCTCAAATATTTTTCTCTCAACAGAATGCTTCACCGACATCCAATTACAGGTGAAACCTTTGGGTTAGAGGCATTGCGGAAAGAGAGAGACAAACGTACAGTTGTCGCAGGCATTCATAGTGTACTATCTGTCAGATTAAGAGAGGGCTATACTATCAAAAGTGTTTCCTTCAAGAAAGGTAAGCTTTGTTTAGATAATATGCTGCTAATAACTTAGTTGAGCCAATAGATTTGAAAATATAGAAACAATTTTACTGAAGGGTTTTCAACAGATGGAATGGAAATAAATTGTGTTTGTTGGTTGTAAGAAAAATAACTAAAAACTGAGAATGTTATAGAAGAATGTATTTTGGTATTAACCTATTTTAATATTATAACTTGCTTGTCGCTACTCAGCCATACTGGTAAAATGTATGCGAAGATCCTAGAACAGACAATAAGACCTATTGTTGAACCTCAGTTGTCCTGAGCTCAATTCGAATTTCGCCCATGTATGGGTTGCACAGACACCTTTTTCACCTTAAGGCATTTGAGCGAAGATCAATAGAATACAATGAAAATCTATACATTGCTTTCATTGATCAAAAAAGGGCATTTGATAGGATAGACAGGACTAAACTTTGACAGATCATGGTGTACAAGGCCAGCTACTTGATAATGTCAGGGTAGAACACTGCATCATTCGAGTATAATGTCGTCAGAACGACTGATAGTGTCACAAATGCTTTTGTTCACTACTGCCATGAGACAAGGGTGTGTGCTTTCTCCTCTGCTGTTTAACATCTACATCGACAAAATCGCATCAGAGACTAGTCAAATTGAGACATCTGAAACAGAACTCAATATACGAATTACTCTGCAGATGACCAGTGTCTGCAGTACGATGATGGAAATAAACAGCATAAAGCATAATCACATGAATGTGCCAGTGACTACCTATGAATCCAATATACGAATTAACAAAAAGAAAACAAAATATGAGAATCAATAGAACACCTGGGGCCACTCAACAGAAGTGTAAATGATATTGCTCTTCAATAGGTCCATGAGTTCAAGTATTTCGGCAGTATTTTCTTGGCAAACAGTAGGATTGGCAGGGAAATTTAGATTAGGTGTCAGAAAGCATCTCATGTGACTTATCAGTTGTCACCTCTGCTTAGACACCCAAGCATTAGTTTGGCAACAAAGCAACAACTGATAAACAGTATATTTATGTTGACTCTGTGCTACCAGTGATAAACATGGTCAGGGTACGTGAAAGCAGAATTTCTACGTGTCGAAATGAAGTGTTTAAGGAAAGTCATCGATGTTACCAGGAAAAAGAGAATGCGAAAATACGACATTCGAAGTATGGTCGGGACTACGTCTTGTGCAGAGTACATTTCCAGGCACAAAATAAGTTGCTTTGGTCATCTCAAGAGAATGCTCACTCATCAACTTCCACTGATGGCTTACAATGCTGGTAGATCTATCTACAGGACAAGGTGGCGGCTGCAAGGCAGGGAGATAGATTACATTACAATTATTGTGCAATGACACAGTCTCACATTGATCGACACACTGATTGGCACAGGCACATGACAGATGGCTGAAACTCTCCACGACGCTTAAAAGAGACAAGTGGAAAGGAAACTAACTTGCTTATCAAGAGAATCGATGATAATACACTATAAAAACAATAATGAAAATGGTCTTAGAGCAAAATAAGTTTTAAAAAGAAACATTTGTAGATCTGTAGATTCTATCAATAAAATAGCATAGAATAGTTCATTATCATTAGAATAATAAATGTTAGAACACAGAGAATCAGTGACATTCAAGTTATTTCTATTACTAGATATGCAGACACTTTTATGGAGATGAAAAGAGACATGCATGATCAACCTCTGTTATCTGTGTTAGACATTGATCCTGACGATCCACAAAAATAAAATATTTGCATCATTTGAAATGAGATGCTTATAAAAAGCAAGAAAGATGGTGTCAAGCTAAGACATCCAACAGCAGGGAAGGTGTGAACAATCTCATGCATAACAAATATAGATATGGTTTGAACATTTGACAAAAATGTCTCCAAACCTATCCACCACACACATAGCACTTAACAGCATGGAGACAGAATACGAATATAATAAATGTGACTAGTAATAATACATAATAATAATAATAATAATAGCTGCCTATTGCAAGCAAAGATGGTGACAGCATCAGATTTATGTGATCATATATTTGAGATGTGATCTTATATTTGAGATGTGATCTTATATTTGAGATGGGATCTTATATTTGGATGGGATCTTATATTTGAGATGTGATCTTATATGACTGTAAAGTCCAATGTACATTCCAGCAACTGAAGATAAAAGCCTTAATTTGTTCACATGTTTCCTTTTCCCCTGTTTGTCTGGTGCTGTAATTTGCGCTTGAATATATTAAATTAGGAAAGATTTGCACTGATTCAACCACATTCTCTGGTCCCCTGCTACCGAAATCTGGTGGCAAGATGTAGTTGAGACAATTGTAGGTACAATGGGATGCAGATTTTTCCTCAGGGTTTCCTCCAGAAGCCTTTCCCGTAAACAGGTGACCCACAAGGCTACAGCGATAAAACCACTGACACGTTCAATCAGAGCCCAGGTTAATCAAGAGACCATTTCAAATGTTATTGTCACATTATCGCCATCAGTGAACAACTCATGAATACAACTCTTGCAGGTAGTTTTCACACTTTCTACGGGTATGACATTTGTTGTACGTTAAACATTTGGTTACATTATCAAATTAGCTCATTTGCTCAAACTATGTTGCCATTAAATAATAAATTTTTGTCCATCATTAACAACATTCTCTTCATCCACTTGTTTTTTCAGATAACACAGAGATCCATGTTAAGCTGCACTTTCCATGGCGAGATTATGGCAAGATTGAGTATGCTGCATCTGCTACTTGGCCTTTGGATGCTTCAAAGTGAGGGCTTAAACTAGAGCATTTATGATAAGCTTCTGATGATCAGATGTTCTATTGCTGCAATGCTCTACATACAATTTCCTATCAAATATACTGTACGACTTAATTCTTCTGGTCCCTCTTGTAACACAGGGCTGTAACAGATGCAATGTATCAATTTTTATTTTCAGCTGTCATCTTGATCTTCACCCATGAAATGTAAGCTGCCATGACCTGCTCTTTCACTTTTCTTCACCAGGTATTACTTGGTCTTCCCAACCTTCTCTTTCCAAGTGGGTTCCAATAAAGAGCATATCTAGTCATACTGTTAAGTTCCTTTGTGTGGATATGTTCCATCTCTCCTTAATCTCTCATTGCATTTATTGTTGGTGGGTTCTTTGCCACAGATCTGGATTATGTTATTGAATTTGGTCATCTAATGCGAAGTATGTCAAGGAGACATATGTTGGTGGTAATCTACAGTCTGAATGTGAGAGAGACATATTTTGGTGATGCTCTACAGTCTGGATATGAGAGAGACATATGTTGGTGATCATCTACAGTCTGGATGTGAGAGAGACATATGTTGGTGATACTTTCTACTTTCTGAATGTGATACTTTTAGTTGTGTGCTATTCGGACTACAAATGCAGACTGAAAATTATCTGTTCAACAAATTAAAAATTAGTCACAAACATATGCCCATTTGCAGAGAACAAACAAACAAACATTAGCAATTTTCTCCAGGTATGTCAACTCCACGGGAGGAGCAGTATGACAAAAAAAAAAAAAAAAAAAGAAGCCAGCTGCAACTGAAATTGACTAACCTGATCATTTCTAATGTTCCTACTTGTTATGCCAGTAGATTGTGGAATATATTTATTGAAGACCGTCCTGTATCAAATGTACATGATACATTGTGACATTGGTTCATTGGTATTTTTTTTTTTTTTTGCTTAGATGTTTGCCTCACTAGTTTCTACTGGCGGAGGCGCGCCATTTTCCACCCCAGACCGTAGTCCATTGGGCGATATCAGGGCGCATAAACCAGTGCTTGGATGCATGTGTGCATCTGTATGTACCTATGCTAGGTTTGTGCGCCCTCAGTAGCTAGCCCAACCAAAGTGCAATGGAAGGGCCTCACCATGAGGGCGCGTGTGAAAGTTGTGCAAGAGTGTGACTGTAGGATAGAGTCCAATGAAACAGAATGAGGTAAGAGGAAAGAGAAGGGGAAGAGTGGCCCCCAGGGTGAGCCTCGTCCATGACGCCCTGGTTTGTTGTTCATTGGTATCACAGTTTTTGTGGTCAAGCATGCCTTTTGAAACACAATATATCTTTTTAATGTTGTAAGATGATTATTATTTCAATTGTTGTGTACATTTCCAGACCTGTGACAAATGTGGAGATAACTATGGAAGGCAGCTACGACCTGCTCCATGAAATGCTGTGCAAGCCCAATAATGAACAGAAGAGTGCTCTACGAGTTAACAATATCAAGACACTGTGGGCTATAATAGAAAGGTGAGCTCCCCTTGATAAAGTTCTGTTCTTCAGATCTCTTGTCTCAATATTTGTCATGCTGAAGTTGCCAAAAAGATAATGTATCTCTATATATTTTATGTTTGACAGTATATTCTGTAAACCATGAAAAATATATACCTTTTACTTGGAATTCTGGTATTTAAACGGAAATGTATGCCACTACCATGTAGTATGCTATCCAAAGTAGGTAATTTTGTTGCGATTTTAGATCCTGCCTGAATTTTTTTTAGCAAACAACTTGCTTGCTCTTTTAGATTTTTAACTGCTAAGGGTTCTGCTATGTGTGCAACGGGAACACAGGACTTCTAAGTGTTTTGTCCGTCTCTGATATGGCAAGGCACTCACTTCACCTCCCTTAAGACCAGGGAGGGGTCACTTGAAAATTATGGGTTTCGAACACCCACTGTTTTGTAATTTTGTTAGTTTCATGAGAGACCAGCGCCTTACCCATCTGCTGAAGCAGCCCTGCATATATATAATTTTGACTAACTTACGGATGTGAGTCATGGGGTATGACAACAACCCAGGAAAGTCAGCATAGATGAGATATCTAAGGAAGGTTTGCCAAGTAACTAGAGACAAGGTCTGCTTTTTTCATCACTGCTTTCCTCAGAGACATTCAAGTTCACGTCTGAAAGTGTACAAAGAAAAAGATGACCAACGTCTAATACAGGATGGTGAAGACAGACTTCAAAATTGTATGAATGCACTAGTACAGCCTGTGAAAAATATGATATGAAGATTTGCACATCAAAGATGGAAACTTTGATTCGTGTAAACAACTGGGGTAGTTGTCTCGCCGCCGCGATTCAATCTCAACCAGTGTTCGTAAAGCGATCTCAGTCCCGCCAGACAGAGCGATAGCGCGGGCTTGCCCGCCTTTCCCCGTAGAGGTATCGGGAAGCGGTTTTTTGTGTCGTGGCCTCCAATGAGGTGCGCTGCTCTGGTCCGTAACGAGAAACTTTGACAGTCGGTGGTGATTTTTCGAAGGCTTATAGCAGAGCTCCACAGTTCGTCTCGCTGGTGGTCAGACTCTCGCAAAGAGCTTGTGACCGGCAAATGGAAAGCAGGAATCGTGCCTGAAGGTCCTGTGTTCTCCCGGGGACCAACCCTCGGGAGAAGGGCAGGCCGGCAGGCCAAATTGTCTCTAGTCCCAGTGAAATTCATCGCCGGGGTCGTTGGGATCCGTTCTGCACAGAGCGCTGCCATCGCTCCTCGAGCGAGCCTGGTCGGTCGGTCGTCTGGTGCGTGTAGAGGCCCCTGTCAGGCGGTCCTAGGTCGACGGAGTGAGGGACGGGGGGAACAACCGTTCGTCAGTCGGTCCCTGCGGCCGTCCCAGTGAGGCTTTTTACACACCCGTCCTCCGCCGACCGGTATGTGCGGTACGTACGTCTCCGACAGATATCTGGTTGATCCTGCCAGTAGTCATATGCTTGTCTCAAAGATTAAGCCATGCATGTCTAAGTTCACACTGTCTCACGGTGAAACCGCGAATGGCTCATTAAATCAGTCGAGGTTCCTTAGATGACACGATCCTACTTGGATAACTGTGGCAATTCTAGAGCTAATACATGCTTACCAAGCTCCGACCCTCGCGGAAAGAGCGCTTTTATTAGTTCAAAACCAATCGTCGTTTCCCCTCGCGGGGTTGCGGCGTCCCCACTGGTGACTCTGGATAACTTTGTGCTGATCGCATGGCCTCATGTGCCGGCGACGCATCTTTCAAATGTCTGCCCTATCAAATGTCGATGGTACGTGACATGCCTACCATGTTTGTAACGGGTAACGGGGAATCAGGGTTCGATTCCAGAGAGGGAGCGTGAGAAACGGCTACCACACCCAAGAAAGGCAGCAGGCACGCAACTTACCCACTCCCGGCATGGGGAGGTAGTGATGAAAAATAACAATACGGGACTCTTTCGAGGCCCCGTAATTGGAATGAGTACACTTTAAACCCTTTAACGAGGATCTATTGGAGGGCAAGTCTGGTGCCAGCAGCCGCGGTAATTCCAGCTCCAATAGCGTATATTAAAGTTGTTGCAGTTAAAAAGCTCGTAGTTGGATCTCAGGCGCAGGAGGGCGGTCCGGCTCGCGCCGGTTCACTGCCCGTTGTCTCCTGCCCTACCGTCTGCCGGCTTTCTCCCACGGGTGCTCTTCACTGAGCGTCCTGGGTGGCCGGCGCGTTTACTTTGAAAAAATTAGAGTGTTCAAAGCAGGCCTCGGCTGCCTGAATAATGGTGCATGGAATAATGGAATAGGACCTCGGTTCTATTTTGTTGGTTTTCGGAATTGGAGGTAATGATTAACAGGGACAAACGGAGGCATTCGTATTGCGGCGTTAGAGGTGAAATTCTTGGATCGCCGCAAGACGAGCTACTGCGAAAGAATGTTTTCATTAATCAAGAACGAAAGTCAGAGGCGCGAAGACGATCAGATACCGTCGTAGTTCTGACCATAAACGATGCCGACTAGCGATCCGCAGGAGTTGCTTTGATGACTCTGCGGGCAGCTTCCGGGAAACCAAAGTGTTTGGGTTCCAGGGGAAGTATGGTTGCAAAGCTGAAACTTAAAGGAATTGACGGAAGGGCACCACCAGGAGTGGAGCCTGCGGCTTAATTTGACTCAACACGCCAACACTGTAAAATAACTGTCAGACTGAGAGCACTCTCGTTGGGTCTAATAGGGAATACGTGCTGGTATTAGACCCACGGAAGACAGGTCAGTTGTACCCTCCTAATGAAAGAGCGTCTGCTACGGTAACCCTGCTTAACCCTACAGAAATCGCAGGTTCCAGACACTTGGTCATTGACTGACTAAAAAGCCCTCTATTGATTCGTTGGGTCTAATAGTGAACGGGTGCTGGTATTAGACCTTCGGAAGACAGGTCAGTCTTACCCTACAAATGACAGGGCGTTGCTACGGTAATCCTGCTCAATTCGAGAGGAGTCGCAGACATTTGTCCACGTACAAGGAATCCAATGGCGCGAGGCTACCATGTGAGGGATTACGGCCGAACGCCTCTAAGCCGGAATCCCGCCCTAAATCTCCGCACCACGGTGATGGGAGGCTACGATATGGTTGGGACCTGGGGCTCGCGTCTTAGCCCGACCTGGTCGAGCCGCAGAAAGAGATCTCTGCCGTCCGCCGAACAAAGCGGGCGGGAAGCTGCGCGATACTCACCCCATACGGCGATGAGGTATGAAACCACTAGTAAAAGACTTAGTTCTCGGTCGGAGTGTCTTAAGCAGTAGATCAGCTACCTCACTGCGAACTGCTGAGACTCAACCCTTGACCATGAGATATGTCCGCACACCAGGCGAACAACATCTCCGTGCCATGACCAGGCTTGTCCCCTGGTCAAATGCACTCCTTCGAGAGGAACCACAGGTCGCTGATATTTGGTCTACGTGCTTGGCTGATAAGCCAATGGTGCGAAGCTGCCATCTGAGGGACTATGGCCGAACGCCTCTAAGCCAGAATCCCGCCCCAAATTTCAGCACCGCTGTGATGGGAGGCTACGTCATGGCTGGGGCTTGCGTCTCAGCCCGGCCCGGTCGAGTTGCAGAAATGCACCTGGTTAAATGCACTCCTGCCTCGCTCTTTGCCTCCAGCGGACATTGCACCTCCTGTCCTATTGTGACAACCTCCCTGGTGGCAGGGAATGCTAGGCGTACCATCACTGCAGATGAGCCGAGAAAATAAAGGGAGCAAAGAGATACCTCACTCACATGCATATGCTACGTTCTGGCAGGACGTGACGATCCTGGGACACAGTCACACTGGACTGCCTCTCTTCCGGGATAGTACAAACTAGTACATAGTCCATCATATCATTGCCAAACCCTATAGACACGAGTAGGGAAGACTCGAAAGTCCTGCAAGACAACTTCCTAAGAGAGACAACTCTGACCAAAAACAACTGCTGCCTTGCAGTTAGGCTGGGGACAGCCAAAGGCTAAGGAGGGCAACCCTACAGAAACGCCTGTTGAAATCGGATGCACTGAGCCACAGGCTTAACAAAATAAAACAGTGCAACGTAAATATCGCTGTAAACAGCGTACGATGAAGAAGAAAGAAGATTCGTGTAAACAATATCCAGCTTAAACAGGTCCAAGAGCTCAAACTACATCCACAAAAAGTGACATTCTTCTTCTACCCTTGTCTTAGACCTCTCATTCTCTCTCTCCTGTCGCACCTCTCTCTCCTGTCACACTTGCTTTGTCTCAAATATTGTCTCGAAGATCAGACAAGGAGGGACAGTCTGCTCCTACTGTCATGTCACTCTCATTCAAATCTTTCCACTTGTGACACTTTCATTGTCTCAAAGATAAACAAAACAGTGTCACAGTTTGTTCTTATTCTTGTCATATCACTCTCTCATTCACATCTCTTTACTGTCTCACAGTCTTTGTCTAAAAAAATCAAACAAGGTGTGATAGTCTTCTCCTATTCTTGTCATTTTACTCTCTCATTCATATCACTAGTGTCACAAGCTCCTTTCGTGTTCCCCATACAAAAAACAACAACCAATGTTACATTACGACACATATGCTTGTTGTGTAATTAATGAGACAGTAATTTTGACTATCTCATTATTTTCTGTGTTCAAGGATAGCCTCAAGTGATCAAATATTGGAGCACCTTCAGTCATTCTCCTCCCAGCCCACCTACTACCAGACGCCAGAGTGCATACGCAGTGGTGTTCCGTTGTTTTACATGATGCAAGAAGGACCATTGATCAACATGCAGCTAAAGGCCAGGTATTCTTTTAATAATGTGTTTGGTGAAACAAGTTAGATATAGATTTACCTGTGGCATTTTTTTATGCTCTTGAAAAATAGATACACATTTTAAATAGAGCTACTATAAGCTATCTTCACATCTACACTGCAGGCATTAGTTAACAGATGTGACATATAATTTGTGTTAGATGTTCAGTTCAAATGCCATCTCCACATCAAAGGTCAGCAGCTATTGATCTCCAATATCCTTTATCTCTTGCCATGAGGGTGCATTAAGCCGAACTTTTCATTGTCTGTCATTTTTTATATTACTCCAGTTAAAGCATTGCTTACCTCTGATCTGTTTTCCCTCTGCCTTTCGTTCTAGTATTGTTTTCAGCAAGGTGTTAGGTTTTTAATCTGATCAAAATATCTTAACTGCTTGACTTTGATTTCGTTCATCAACTCTCTTGGCACCCTTAATTTCTCTGACCTCTTTAATTGTTTTCTTCCCTTTTCATGAAATCTGCGCTATTTTTCTATATATCTACATTTCAAAGGCATCAATTCTCTTCTCCACCTGTTAAATGCGAGAAACTCTTCACCTGTTCCAATGTTGGATCATCTATTGTTATTTGTAGAGTCTACTTTACTAATTATTCTAGTTTTTGTTTTCTCAGTGTTAATGTTCAATCAATATGCTTGACTTTTGTTCTTTATTTAAATCATCAATTCCTGCAGTGCTTGTTTGCTTTGTGTTAAATAGCTAGCGTGTGAGAGCAGGTCATTGCTGAGCAGAACAGGTCGTTGATCAGGTCGTTTCTGAGAAGAACAGGTTGTTGATCAGGTCGTTTCTGAGAACAGGTTGTTGATCAGGTCGTTTCTGTGAAGAACAGGTTGTTGATCAGGTACGTTTCTGAGAAGAACAGGCTGGTTTTTCTGGTCGTTTCTGTGAAGAACAGGTTGTTGATCAGGTCGTTTCTGAGAAGAACAGGTTGTTGATCAGGTCGTTTCTGAGAAGAACAGGTTGTTGATCAGGTCGTTTCTGTGAAGAACAGGTTGTTGATCAGGTACGTTTCTGAGAAGAACAGGTTGTTGATCCGGTCGTTTCTGTGAAGAACAGGTTGTTGATCAGGTCGTTTCTGTGAAGAACAGGTTGTTGATCAGGTCGTTTCTGAGAAGAACAGGTTGTTGATCAGGTCGTTTCTGAGAAGAACAGGTTGTTGATCAGGTTGTTTCTGAGCAGAACAAGTCGTTGATCAGGTCGTTTCTGTGAAGAACAGGTTGTTATCAGGTCGTTTCTGAGAAGAACAGGTTGTTGATCAGGTCATTTCTGAGCAAAACAAGTCATTGATGAGCAGAGCAGGTCGTTTCTGAGCAAAACAGGTCATTGATCAGGTCGTTGATGAGCAGAGCAGGTCGTTTCTGAGCAACGCGTACAGAACAGCAACCTACAGTATGAGATTGAAGATGAAAACAGTGTCTGCAGCACTGTTTGGTAATCTGAGACCTCTTTAACAGGGGCAGTCATCATGTCAGACTCCAAATTCTTACTTCAAAAGGTACAGAAGGGCTGGCTGAGGCATGAGGGGATTGCAGCTGTAGAGGCATCAAATGTGGAGAGACAATGAAAGAGCTGACATCCTGGACTCGCAGACACCTATTATGGGTACACTAGATAGGGATAGAAGGGACATTTGAAGTTTATCAGTGACGGCCTGTTGAATGATGACACCACAGTAGATGAATCAGGAATTCACATATCTTTGATATCAAACCAGATTCGAGCAGACTGGGATGCAATAGAAGAAGGAACAGGAGTGTGTATAACCAGAGAGCTGCAGGAACCATCAGTATCCACACCCTCTGCCATTTACTGAGAGAGAATGAGCACCCATGAGTATGCTCGGAGTGCAGTAAAGTCAGTTCTTAGGAACAGAACATGGATGACCAATTTAAAAAACAAAGAAATCTTTAGCAAAGACCTCAACAACAAGCAGTGCATCAAGAGATTTAAAAGAGAAACTGCAAAGAAATAATACACACCCTGAGAAAGAAGCTTAAAACATAACCAGATGTATGCTGGACTGGAAGCCACAAGGTCAGGGAAGCAAGTGGAGACCAAAAATCACATGGCAAATAAAGCTGAAAGAGACAGCTGAGGCATCAGAAAACTCATGGAAAGAGTTTAATAAGACAGTCCAGAATTGAACTTAGTGGAGAATATACCTTGCAGTCCAGTGCTCTATTGGGAACCAGATAAATGAAGTCTAGTTAAGTCAATGATTCTTACTAATTATCATCATTGTCCTAAGTTTGTTGCTCTAATAAGAAGTAGGAATACTTGGAATCATAGATTCAAACAGGCAGGTGTTTCTATATCTGCTGCTAGGAAGCCGAAGGCTATCCGTATTACATTTTTATTTTATTTTTATGTGTATGAAATTGTTGTTTCCTAAGGCTTACTAGGCCTGGGGAAAGGTACGTTGCATATTGGATAGAAATTTAATTCATTCTTTAATTTTATCCTGACAGTAACTAACAGCCTACTCTTATCGATTTTCAATTGTCAAGGGTTCTTTTACGTTCAAATTTTTTTCTTTCATCTCCAATAGAACTAGGCACAGGTCTTACCTTCTTTGAGACCATAGGATGCTTTAAACATGGGGGATTAGAAAACCCCCATTGTTTTGTAATTTCTTGAGAGGCAAGCGTCTTACCTCTCAGCAATTGCAGGGCGCTGGAAGCCTGCACCAAAACGTTTATATGCTTTTGCAGTAGTAATATATGTAGCCTTTATTTTTACATGATGAGGTTGCTTGTTGTGAGCAAAGCTATCCTTTTACAACATTCATAGTTTGTCAATCAATCAAAACCTTTTCATCTCCCTGGGCAGCATAATTGTTAAACAAATACACACCAAATCAACAAATGTTGACCTGACTGAATCGAGAGATCTTTTTGAGACTTGAAGTTTCTGCAGAATTGGCTATCCAGCCCCATGCCCAACCCCCTTTGCCTCTTATGACATGCATGGCAGGCTACAGTGTTGCTATTCTTTGCTCTTCTTTCTGGCAATGGTAACACTCAGGCAATTTATAAACTGAGAATAGGAACCCAGAAATGTCTGATATTAGGAAATATATTTTTAGTCAGAGAGTGGCCAATGTTTGGAATCCAATATAACATGAAATAGTGGGGGCAGGGTCAGTTAATGCATTCAAGAATAGATTGAATCCACAGTTATTTTTAGATCAAGTGAAGTAGAAGAAACTGGTTGTCTGCAGAGTTCTAAATCAGTATAAAGAAGTTAAGAGAGACCCACATAGGTCGATACAGATATTAATTTAGGAGGATCACACTCTCAGAATGATATCTCACAAAATACAAAGGCAGGGGCTGAATTAGAGCCCACAAGAAAAAAATGCAAACCAAAGATCACATGGTAAAGAACAGTTGATGAGGGAGACAGTCAGCGGGTTTCTCTTGGGCCTAAATAAGATCATCAGAGAGGATTCTTTGCAGACATGTTCCAAAGGGAACCTGATAGATTCAGTAGTCAACTATCTTGACATCAGCATCATTCTAAATGTTTTGCTGCCCATGTTCATCCGATGATACCATAAAATGTACTATTAATATCCATACCTCATTTGCTGTTGGCTTATCTGTAACGAAACACAACAAAACTAATATTTACTATTACTTCCCACGCACCATGGGAGGGGTCGTTAGCTCAGTTCTTAGCAAGCAATTTGCTATTTTCTGTGGTAACAGCATGCCTAGGTTCAAATCGGGAGACTACAAAAATCCATGGCCGTGATTTTAATCGGGGACAGCTTCTCCAGTTAACCCAGATGTAAATGAGTACCTCACGCATGAGTTAGAGAAAGTAAAAACAGCAAGGAAGGGCACTGGCCATCCAACCTCTCACAGGCTGCTGCTTAGTACAATGGAGTCTTTAAAAACTCCAGCCAGCGGTAAATTCTGCTGGATTTCCACTTTACTCTACTTACAAACTATGTAAATGCAAAACACAACATTTATCTTCATTGTTTAATATCACTTCTCAGTGCCATGGATCAGTTTGCTGCATTCTGGAAGGCAGTCATACAACTGGACACAAACAACTGGTGAGTATTGATTGGATTTTCTAATATGATCACAGAAATGTGGACAAGGATGAGTTTGTCAATAGTGTTTCTATTCTTGGCATATAATAGACATATGGGTGTAGTTATCTTCTAGTAGGAGGCAGAGTGGTAGAAATGGAGCCTTCTTCTTCTTCATTCAACTGATGCTATGCTTCTAGTCCGGTAAGATTTATGAAGAGGACTGCATTTCAAATCTTCGCCGATCCCCCACAACTTTTTGAGCATAGTCACTCCCTCGGGCCAGACTGCCTCTCTTTGATCTGCATAAGTGGGGCAGTCCTGCAGGATATGTTCTGTTGTGTGCTTGAGTTCTCCGCATTCACACGTGGCAGTATCTCTAGGACTCATTCTGTGGAGGTGGGCCTTGAGTCTGCAGTGTCCCGTTCTGAATCTGAAGATCTTAGTCTCCCCAAAAGGGCTAATGTGTCTGGAAATATTTTGTAAATAAAGCTAATGAAGAGACCAAGGGACAAATGATAAGTAGGTACAAGAAGAAGTGGGATACAGAGCATACAGGTCGCATCATCATTGGTGTACATTACCAGCTCAGTAGAACATACTGAGATACCAAGGGCAAGAAGTACTAATGTGTACAACTGTGGACTGAAGAAGAAGTACTGATGCTGAGTATCTTTTAAAATATACGTGGAGCAGAGAAAGAACATATGGACATCACCAGTACCATTCTTGGATGAGCTATGTGAAGATAATAATGGTTGCCCATTGCAAGCGAGGATTGTGGCAGTATCAGACTTGTGCTGCGAGATATGATCTCATATGGCCGTAAAGTCCAATCCTGGCACTGCAGATTCTTCCGCACTCAGGACGCACATATAAGGAGTTGGATGTGGGGTCGTCGTGCATTCTGTTTATTTGGGACGGTTCCCATTCTCTGAGCATCTGCGGTGATGTTTTGCTCTGCTATCTGAATTTCCAAGCTTTTCAGAGACATTTTAAGAAGTCTTTTTAGTGTTTCTTCTGTTCCCCTGAGCGTCTGCCTGTTCCGAGCAACCATATAGCCGCTGCTTGGGTAGGCACTCATCGGACACATGTCTCATTCATCTTAACTGAGTTTTTTTCAGAAGCGTATGGATGCTCAACATGTTGACTTGTTAAGAATTTCAGAGTTAGGCACTTTGTCTTGCCACCTGAACAACCTGCACAGGCAGCTCACATGAAAAAGATTTAGCTGTCTGCTATGAAGATACATATTACCTCAGGCTAACTTAACTTAATGTTAATTTAGCCTGAGGTAATATGTATCTTCATAGCACTGTTATCTTTAGATATTTACAAGTTGATATCTGCAAGCGTAAAAAGATGAAGGGCAAGTTCTATGAAGATACATATAACCTCAAACTTCTTCTTCATGTTCATCTCTCGTTCTCAAATTCTAGCTACCAAGCCTTTTGCAAGTAGCAGGATGACCGGAGAACGGAATGTGCTGTGTTGAAGATTAACAGTTTGACTGCAGTGTTTGCACCTTTTGGTCCGACATATCTGACTTTAGCAGGCATTTTTTTTGGTATAAGGTTCGTCTTCCCTCTGTGATCCCTTCTCATTAGCCAGTCTGCTCTGTTGCAGCTTATTATCCAGGATCACCACCTGGAGGTGTAGAAGGGTCTTGACAGCTCTGGTTTGCTGGCCCTGACGCTTGCAGTTAGCTATGGGTCGTTGACCACTGCAGCTTATGCACTACTCAGCATCTTGATCCTAGATATGTTCAAGTTGATGTCTGGAATTGCATCTTCTTCTTTCTTCCTCGTTTGTTCTCAATCTCCCGCTACCAAGCCCTGAACAGGACTTTGCAAGTAGCAGGATGTGTGGCAGAGTCCAGGTTTTCACTGTGGTTTTTCTATCTAGAATGTTACCACATGCATCCACATAATTCAAGACCACACACAGCAAATAACTTATCAAACGGCAGGTAATAGTCCGTGTTTATTTACATCACTAAAAACCAACAAAACAGAACATTCATAAACGATATTATTACAAATGAACATACGCAATATTATTGAAGTGAGTGCAATGAGATTACAAAAAACACAAGAAATACATCTTAACTAAATAATCATATCTTATAATATTTCTGTATTATTAATAACTTCGCGGAGGTTGTAAGCATAAGCTTTAGAATATTGCCCCAAACTACCCCAACCCAGTTCTAGCTACACACTCCCCTCCCCTCCCCTTATCTGCACCCTCAACACACTCTCAAAAACTCGTCTTCACCATCGTATTCTGTGCATTTACTCACACTCAGATCCCCTCAGGCGGGTGATCTTGACATTATACAATCAATCGATTCAACGTATACTCACATGTGATCGAACTGCGTATATACACACTCCGGAACATACATCGTTCCCTCAGTGTCCTTCACACACCACACACACATTCAGATCTCTCCTAGTCACAGGGCGTCTAACACACACCCTATAGAGCGACTGGCCAAGACTGAAAAGGCATATGCTGGTTCAGTCACCCTGCACTCCATTCTATCTCTCTAACATTCATAAAACAGCCTATCAATCGCTCTTCTATAAAGTCGGCGAGCTAAACAGATCCCTAGCTAAATTCTGTCTCTCTCTCTCCATGGCCAGCCTGCTTGAGTTAAACTTTGTCTAATATTATATAGTCTCAAGCAGTATCAGAGCTGTCCAATGATCCTCTGTGGGATGTCTGACCCAGCCATCCGCTAGTTTGGATCTACCTCTATTTAGTTGCTATTGGCACGAATCACTCAGTGCATTGCTTTCTTTTAGCGTAGAATTCTTTTTGTACTGTTTTGAATGTGTAAAAAATTTGGACTTCAAATGTCCACAATAATGTACTTTTCTTATTTCTTATCTCCTGCTTAATAATAATGTTCGCCTAGGCATCTAGGGCCCGTTGCGTTGATCGACCACTACCATCTCCAACTGCTGAGGCTTGTAGCCAAACCTCGTTCAATGGCAAAGGAGAGACTGCTATCTGTCGGAGCCATGTAGAGCGGGAGTGGCCCCTTCCACGTCTGCAGCCTATCGGTGGGAGACTGTTGTTACACTTAGCTGACTTGGATATTATTTGATGAGCCGGAGCTTCCTGGTCCAGTTGAACGGGACCAAATACAGACAGGTGGTGACAGACCAGAGTTCAGAGATGGAGGGAAGACTTGTCTTTGTAGACACCTTGACATTACGGACACCAAGGATGCGTTGCTGAGTGTGCATATGAAAGGAATCGAATCTTGATAAGTCCTGTTTTTTTTTTTTTATCTCCTGCTTGCCCCATTGGAAACAAAGCTTGATCACTGCAACTGGCCTCCTTATGGGAAGCCTGTATCCAAGTTCTTATATGTGCATTCTTGCAGTGGCGGTTTTTTTTCACAATTCACTTTACATAATGGGGTTCCTATGTACAACTCTCTTTAGTTTGAAAGACTGCAGTGGTTATGTTGTATCTGCTTTGGATGCCATAATTAAATAGATTAAATAAATTAAGTTACTGTGGTCTGTAGAGAATAATAATGCTGTAACCTGTTGGGCATGTTGTAAGAGGCAACTAAGGAAGGTTGGGCATGGGGCAGGCTACCTCATCCTGTAGAAACTTTAACCTTTACCACATGTGCGACGAGTCTGGCGACCTGACGTCATGTAAATCGACCAGCGGATGACGAGTCTGGCCGACTTACGTTGCCATTCTATGGCGATTGGCCTTTCTAATCAAATTTAAAAGCGAACACCTACATAGTAATAGTCTGAACAATGCTCTTTTTATTTATATATACGGTTAGTTACCAACAATTGCGATCATGGAATTATTTTTAGGAGTTTGAAAATGATTTCTTCTGTTTTTCACTTGGATTTGAAGATTAACCGATTTTTGAATAATGGGGGAATCAAATTACTGCAATGGATTTTTCTGAGATAGATCTATTTAGATTGTTTATTTAGATACAATAATTAAGTTTATAGTCAAATTGATAGACTACAAACTCTAAACTGGTAAAATGTTGTCTGCGATTATTTAGATTTTTTTTTCCAACCGACGTACACTGAAAGCACAGTGAAACACACAAAAAAACAATAACGCCAACAATATCTTTATTCATTTATTTCTCTATTCACAAACAAATCAAATCAATAGATCGTCTAATAAAAATGTTACAGGCTCTCAAAGTAGCAATAATAGTTAAACAAGGTAACATCACGAAAAATAGTTCTGCTGCAGTTTAAATTGCGTGCATTTTGTATGCAGAGTGGTAAATGGGAAACCGAACATACTGGTTACACCAAAAACGATGCCTATTACCAGTTGAACCGAAGAGAGCAGGTCGTTGTCTTCAGACTTCGCACTGGCCACAATAGACTGAGGTACCACCTATTCAACAAATTGAAGATAGGTGGTACCGACGAATGCCCGTGCGGTACTGGTAAAAGGACCGCTGAACATTTGCTGCAGAACTGCCCGACATACGAGGATCAGAGAGAGCAGAAGTGGCCATCACCAGTGGAACTGCAAGACAAGCTGTATGGCAGTGGCGACAGCCTCAAGATGACCGCTGCTTTTTTCGAAAAAATAATGGTTACTGTCTGACTGCGTACGAAGAAGAAGAAGAAGTATGCAGAGTGGTAAATGTTAAACAACGTGACATCATGAAAAATAATGCAGCGGAAATTGCGTGAATTTATTATGTAGAGTGGTAAAGGTTAAGTCACAAAACATTTGAAATATATGGGAAGATCAACATTTGATGATTTGGTGTGTATATGTTTAAGACCTATGCCCCACAGGGAACAAAAGGTTTTAATTGATGAAATAAATATACTTGTGGATTGTTTGTAGTTATTGTCAGATGTAACTTAATGACTATAATTTTCCATCTAATGAAATATTTTAGTTTAACTGACAGCAATTTCTTTTCTCCGCTAATTTCTTCTTTATTGTTTTTTGCGCTTGCCTTTTTTTCTCTTTTCCCCAAGGCAGTGTGCGTTGCACTATGTTTTTATTTTGCGCCAGTCAGGATCAGTGCATCTGACTTAGGCATGTATTTTATGTAACGTTTTGCTTCCTCCTGCATTTTTAAAGGGTTTGCTTCCTTGGGGTAATGGCCGGTACTATGATTGGGGAGCGAACCCAGCACCTTTGGGTTGTAATCTGTGTCACTTAACCACTATCCCACGCCATCCGCCCCACTAAATTGAAATTAAAAGCATTTATATGTGTGTTTCAGGCAGAAATGGCTGCATTCTCACCGCATTGGACTTGTCCTAGAGCATGACAGACAGTTCCCAAAGTGTTTCCAGGTTCCCAATGCTAGCTCCAGGTTCACATGCATCCAGTGTCGACAAGCCTTAACATCGCTGAGTGTATTGCTTAGAGAATGGAGCACATTTGTCTTGGCAGAGAATCATTCCTACATCAAGTTTTTGCAGCAGTGAGTTTGTGTTCAATTTTGATAAATATCCAATTTGTGTAGAATCTCTCGAATCAGTATCAGAACAAACTAGGCTAGATGAATCTTTCAATCAGTCTATCAATCAATCATTTGAGTAGAATCACTTGTATCAGTATCAGAACAAACTAGGCTAGATTAATCTTTCAATCGGACTATCAATCAATAATTTGTGTAGCATGACATGTATCAATATCAGAACAAACTAGACTAGATGAATCTTTCAATCAGTCTATCGATCAATCATTTGTGTAGAATCACATGTATCAATATCAGAACATACTAGGCTAGATCAGTCTTTCAATCAGTCTATCAATCATTTGTGTAGAATCACACGTATCAATATCAGAACACACTAGAGTAGATTAGTCTTTCAATCAATCAATCAATTAAAATCATTCAGCTCACTGTGGAGCATAGGTCCTCAACCAACAACCTCCAAATCTATCTGTCCTCTGTCCTATTCACCAACATAGGTCCTGACAGTCCTAGTCTCTCATCTTAGACTACAGTTCTCTTCTCCAAGTGTATTTTGGTCTGCCCCTACTCCTCTTACCCTTTAATTTCCAGAACAGTATCTTAACTTAACATCTTTATACTGGTTTAGAAGACCCTGCAGAGTCTGTATACAACCAGTTACTGTCTTACAATGTCGTCTGGATCTTTACAAAGTATACCCTATCCAACGCCAGCATCTTCTCTTTATGTCTTGTCCCACTGAGATCTGTCTAGATCTTTCCAGCAGGTCAATGTTGATGACCTTATTGTACTACTTTGAACCATCTATTCTGTGCAGGCATCTGTTTATGAATGTTTGTACCTGCTTTGTTGTCCTCCAAGCTTCAAAGTCATGTAGCAGTATCAACTTTACATTCAAGATGAAAATTGTAATTTTCACGTCGAACTTGATTTCTGTTACGCTTCAGGAGAGTTCAAACATTTTTTCAATATTAACCCTACCACACCTGAGGCCCTGAACCTAACTGTGCCCCATTCCTGGGCTCCTGGCATTAACCCTTTCAGACCCGAGGCCCTGAACCTAACTGTGCCCCATTCCTGGACTCCTGGCATTAACCCTTTCAGATCCGAGGCCCTGAACCTAACTGTGCCCCATTCCTGGGCTCCAGAGCATTAAAGAGAAAAAACCAACATGATATAGAAAAATGTTAGTTACATGCAAACAAGTGGTTAGAATAAGATGTAACTTGGAGACATTGTAGAAAATAGGTTTACCATTCATCTAGCGTCAATATTCCACCTTTGTGTGCCAATCCACCCAGCAAAAGGCAAAGAATCTGTCTCGAGTCATAACATTTCGAAATCCGGGAGTAAACACAACAAAAAGCCCTCATTTGTCCAATAATCCTGATAGCTGGGCTTTATACATGAGTATTCCATATAGATCCTCAGTCCAAGAAAAGCCTTCATCTAATCACTCGAGCTCTCTCTGTCTGTTTCACTTGAACAGAGTCTGAATCAACCAAATTATTGATCACCTGTTGGACTGTCATAAGCCTAGACTTACTTTGCTTTCCTGTTGAAGTGCTTGGTTCATCAGCTGCTCATTTCATTGTCGATTTTCCGAATTTGTTCACGTTAAACCCCACAAAATCAATTAAAACATGGGGGCAGCCATTTGCAATGACTAATCACGAGGATTGACCACGATTGGTTGGTTATTTTTAGATTCTGACGCATTTTATTACATACTACCCAAAGTACCGAAAATTAGGTCCAGAGGTATAGCGGCAGTTCAGGAAATTATCGAGAATTGGGTACAGCGGTTTGGTAGGGTTAAAACCTCCCTCTTGTTTTCTGTATCCTTAGCCAAATATAGTTTTTTAGCCCACCGTTTTCCAGATCTTGCCTATGTTGCTGTCTAAGTAAATGGTGTTATAATTGTTGATTTTAACCTTAATTACTGTAGAGAGAGACTAATGTCTGGTCAGGCGTCTAGTTCGGGTTGAGTTTTCTGTTTTGGGTTGTCTCCCATAGCTTTTCCAACTCCTGATGGTGCATGCAAGGCAGTAGGTATTACCTGCTTGGTGTACATATTGTAGGAGCCATAGGTTGTTTCAGTGGGGACATCAGTGCCAGATGTTGTCTTGCCCCATCCTGCTGGAATACACCACTGTGTGGTCAACGACCGCTTATTCATCCAGTTATTATACCTGACATATCGCAGCTGGCGCTCCATATCTGGAGGTCGTTCCACTATGCACCACCAGTGGACATGCCTGGTTGGGATCGGTCCCCCTTATTCTCCAGTAGCGGATACTAATGTTCGAATAATGCTCCTTCCACTGAGACCAGATATATGGAACATTTTGTAAGGGACTAAATGGCAACTAATAAACACACGCAGATACCATTACAAAGCATTGGACGAGAATTCGGATGCTGCTGGATCCATAACAGCAGTAACATTAGGGATGCATTGAATATTCGATTTGGTGCCGAATAGTGCATTCAGTGAACTATTTAAATATGAATAGCTTGAACATTTTTTACCAAAAAAGTTGGTTAACTTTCAGTTTCTTCTTCTTCTTCGTTCGTTCTCAATCTCCCTCTACCAAACCCCGAAAGGATAAGTAGCAGAATGTAGTACAGAGAACGGAATGCGTTGTGTCGTAGTTTACAGCTTGGCTGCGACATTTGCACCTTTCGGCCCAACACTCTGACTTCAGCAAGCATTTTTTGAGTACCGGGTTAGCATTCCCTCTTCGATCCCTTCCCCTTAGCCAGTCTGCCCTGCTGCAGCCTGTTATCCTGGATCACCGTGTGGAGGTGTAGAAGGGTCTTGGCAGCTATGGGTCGCTGATCACTGCAGCTCATGTGCTGCTTAGCATCTTGATCCCAACTTTCAGTTTCAAATCTGAACTAACTTAAAACACATTGCTTCTTGCAATGAGTACTCTATAGTGTCACAGGTTGCATCAACTAACTAGGCAGAGGATAGATCGCCAGTGAGTTAAAACCAAGCCTGTAAATATCACCATCTGTGTAAGTCCTGGCAGTGTGACTTGTATTAATGTACGTCATGCCTTGTTGTTTTGCTATACATACATTATAGTGATTGTTTAAGTTTAAGAAATAACGTTCCTCGAACAAATGTCACAAGTGAACATCTGTTCAACCCTGTTGACAACACATTTTCAGATAACAGATGTCGTCGTTTGTTTGAGAATGTTGAGAGACTCATACTTATTAACGCAAATACATGTTTCACGTGGCAATTACTTTTGGACTGGATTAAAAAAGTGATTAGTTAGTAGCATTAAATACTTTTAAAATATTTGCCCCATTTTTGTAACGATGTAGCACTTTGAATTGTCATATGTTTATTGTTCATTACTTTATAATTTTAGAAAATGAATACAACTTTGTATCTCAAGCCTTCACTCATTATTCAAATTCCACCGAATAGTTAGCCTTGTATTCATATTCGGTTGAATAATCAAAGCCCCTATTTGGTGCATCCATAATGTTAATATAAACAAAATGTGGTTTACATTATGATAAAATGTCTAAATTTATATTTCTAAAATTAATTCCAGAGACCAAGACAAGCCTCCCAAATTCTTCTGTGTTCTAAGACTAACATCCAAAGCTCCCAACATGATCATCAGACTTGGGTTTTTGGGTGGCACTCCTGCATCTCTGCGACTGGAGGAATTGGAGATTCTCAGAGAGAAGATAAAGAACTTGAGGTTCCCTCAGAGAGGGACTCAGAAGACGGTCAAGAGATCTTCAGTCAGCTCAGCATTGGGTGGGCAGGAGAGGCCTAAGCCACATAAATCTCCCCTAAACAGAGAGGGATCTGAAATTGCATGTTGTGTACTGCTCAAGAAGCCTGTAGAGAAGATCCTGGTTGTGTAAGTAAGGTCGTCCTTTGGCTGTCTTTCATTGTAAGGGTTATTTAGATGATTTGTGTACGTATAGTCGTCCTTTGGCTGTCTTTCATTGTAAGGGTTATTTAGATGATTTGTGTAAGTATAGTCGTCCTTTGGCTGTCTTTCATTGTAAGGGTTATTTAGATGATTTGTGTACGTATAGTCGTCCTTTGGCTGTCTTTCATTGTAAGGGTTATTTAGATGATTTGTGTACGTATAGTCGTCCTTTGGCTGTCTTTCATTGTAAGGGTTATTTAGATGATTTGTGTAAGTATAGTCGTCCTTTGGCTGTCTTTCATTGTAAAGGTTATTTAGATGATTTGTTAAAGTATAGTTGTCCTTTGGCTGTTTTTCATTGTAGGTTTTTTTTTTATTTAACGTTGCCGCAAATCCCACTTGTGCTTGAGTTAGGTACTTTTAATAACTTTCTTTTGTGGTGGGTTACAATGACTCTACTTATTCCAGAGGCACTCTTGAGAAGGTGGAACAGGTTCTTTCTGGCTGTAGTGCAATGTGATGCTCTTCAGTAAGGTCACCACTATAATGATCACAGTGTCAGTCTATATGAAACAGCATTGTTTCCAGAGAGAAATGCTTGGAATTGAGGTGGGGGTCTCAATCAGTATGTTTCACATGACCCTGACTAAACATAATCTGATCAGTATGTTTCACCTGACCCTTACTAAACATAATCTGATCAGTATGTTTCACCTGACCCTGACTAAACATAGTCTGATCAGTATGTTTCACCTGACCCTTACTAAACATAGTCTGATAATATATATTTTTGCCTGACTGGCCATTAGTCTCCTCTCCCCTTTTGGGTGAAACAGTTGATCCAAAAATTAAATTTAAAAAAAAATGTAAATGCATAAAATTCACATTTTTGAAACTTACATAAACTGATTAATTTACCTTATCCATCCAAATAAATCATAGAGCCACCACTAGAGCTGGCCTTTTATAAGCATTTTCAGTGATGGTTTTATAGCCATAGTTTTACATAATGAGGTTGCTAGCCCCATGCACAGCCCTCTTTAGTCACCTTTTGCTACATTCTTTGAATATTCAGTGGTCCTATTTTTTTCCAACCTGGTTACCACTCGGAGGATGTATAGATTAGTTTGTTGTATATTTTAATATTCCCCCTCTCATGCCGTCTGGAGTCACTTATTGATATGAAATAAAAGAATAATAGAACTGCTGCACCTGATAACTGTTGTTATTGACATCGGGGCAGCCAAAATTGTTCTCATCACTGCACATCCCGGAGAGGGTATGTGACTGATCAGGCCAATGTGAGCATGAAAAGTTTTTTAGCATGATGGCAGATCTGCAGATGGCATCAGTGATCCCTTTGTGCGTAATTTCCAGCTCTGCTCTGTGCTGCCTGGACATGATCATCTTTGCTGGCAGCTATGCCCACTCTAACTGCACCTCTCAAGTCAGATTGGAGTTGCACAAGGCCTTCCCAGATGGTATCTGTCTGGCAGCATTTTAGCGAGTCCCTCAGACTGTCCTTAAACCGTTTCACCATCCCTCCCTTAGCTCACTGTACAGGTGCGTCTTTACCATTCATCTGGCATATGTAGAAGATATCCAACCCATCTCAGTTGTGCCTATTGTGATACTGCACAGATTCTGTAGTGTATGTTGTGGGTGGGTTAGATTCAGGTACTTGTTAAATGGAATGTGTTGGAAATCTGATCCCTTGTTTTAAATTGATTGATTCTGTCATTTGTATTTGGGAGTGCCGTATGTCTGAAGACCCCCGTCTCTGTTTCCAGTAGCTTATCTGTTATCTGTTCATCCAAGTTTCCTTGTTTGCTGTTTTTATGATTTGTCATTATGGCCGATAACATGCACATCATTGCTGACGTGAATTATTCAATGTGATTCAATTTTTACAGTTTTTATTGATATAACCGAATGGTCCACCGTGGTGTTTGTGTATGACAAGGACAAGAATAGCACCACTGCCCAACAGAGAGCATGTCGTAAGATGCGACTAACTGTGTGACATGGCATAACACTAGCCATGGTTAGGTGGTTTGTTAAGAGCAGCTTAGATGGTATCTAACAGTCTACTTTGCTCTAGTGTTTGAGTATTTTTGTTTTGTTTTTTTCGTTCGCCTTATTTCTCAATTCTCCAAGGCTGTGTGTGTTGCACTATGTTTTTATTTTACGCCTGTTGGCCTAGTGCATCCGACTTCTGCATTCGTTTTATGTAAGGGTCTGCTTCCTCCTGCATTTTCTGACGGTTTGCTTCTCCAGGGTAACGGCCGGTGCAGTATTGGAGATTGAACCCAGCACCTTTGGTTTGTGAGCCGTGTCACTTAACCACTAGGCCACGCCGTCCTCGTTTGAGTATATTAAGATGGACACAAACATTGATTAACCACCCTCCGCGGCACTTGTCCCTAAGCAGCTGAGTTATAAGCTGCTTGAGACTAGCCTGCTGATCAGGAAATCGGCTACATCCAGCTCACCCTGGAGCTGGGATCTGCACAGGGGTATCTTCTACCCCTGTTGAAGTTCAGGTCGACTAAGAGTAAGAGAATTGAGGTAAAGACGTTAGATGTCGATTACTGTTTTAATTGAAAACGTTTTTTCTAATCTTTCTTATATGTCAGCCTTACCCTGCAGTCCCTCATATGTGTGATAATTTTCAATTGCTGATCAATTTCAGATATGAAAGCAAGCCTCGAGATATGACCGTCGTTAAGGAACCAATGAAGGAGACCAATAGCCGGCAACACATGGATCCCATGAGGTCTGTTTTCCGCACTCTGACCCACTACTTGCAACATCAGAGGTGGGTGTGGAACATCCAGGCAAACAGCAAGGGCACTGTGACCATGGGTTCAATCAGCCGTATGCTGGCCACTATTACAAAGTAAGTTTTCTAGAGAGGTTTACAAAATGACATTCTTCTTCTTCTCTTTATCTATGTCTCGCTCCTTATTAAGCTCGTCTCTAACAGGAAGTCTGCACTAAAGCACTTTGTGCATTCCTGCAGTGTTGGTTTCTGTAGCAATTTGTTTTACATGATGAGGCTGCTAGTTTAATACACACCCTTCCTTTATTACATAGGATAGTTGCAGTGGACTCTTCCTTGCTCTTCAAAATTCACATGGGTGATTGTTACAATATTATACATTTTTCTTCAGGGTCATCTGGTCCCCATTGTCGGTGTTTCAAAGTCAAGTTGTCTGCTCTTCCATTGCCATAAACCCTAGCATGATAGGTACATATCAAAGTCAAGTTTTCAGCTCTTTCATTGCCATAAACCCCAGCATGACCAGGCCAGTAGATCCATACAAGCTACTGCCAGTTTTAAGACCTTTGTGTCTGCTGTCTACCATAATTTTTGGGGCTAGGTTTGCCTTCGCTCTTTGATCCCTATTTGCTAAGCCAGGCTGCTTGGATGCAGCCTGTTTCCAGGACCACCACTTGGAGGTGGAAAAAAGTCCCGTTCAGCTCTAATAAAAGTACTGTTCAGCTCTTATTCACTGGCTTTAATGCAAGCAGCTAGCTAAAGTTGCTGGCTGCTGTCAACACTTGCTCGTTCGTTCACTCACTCATACACACACACACACTCACCATCTCACTCTCTCTCTCCCCCTCTCCCTCCCTTTCTCCTGTATTAAATATTTGCACATATACCTAATCATCTTGACTGGCCCTTAAATGACCACATCTATTTTCATCGTGAACCTGGTGGTTTGTCTCAAGCTTCTCTGATCACCGCACCCTTTGTTCATCAATTAAGTTGGAGAGAGTCATGCTGTCACTGGTTTTTTTATTAAGTCCACATTCTAATAAAATATGTTTGCTAGTCTGTTCTCTCCACCCATGTCTGTCTATAAAATTTTTAGTTTTTTTAACAGATGATATTTCAGTCTGAAGTGTCATGTACGCATTTCTAAATATTGTCATTTGATCTCTTCTTGGCAAGGAGATTTATGCATTTGTCAAATCAGATTCTGTGTATTATCTGTGACATTTGTTCAAGAAATATATTTCTATAATTGTTGTGAATGTGACCACTGCAACCCACCAAGCGTGTTGGGACTAGCAACTTCACCAGGTGAAACACATTGTTACAAAAACTCTCATTACAAGAGCAGATAATAATTAGTTACCATTAACTTGGATATCTTGTGTTTTGTTAGTGACCAAGAGAAACATGTCTAAAAAGTCACATTAACACGGAGACAGTTCAGTTCGTTTATCCCCTAATTCTTCTTCGTCTGCATTCATACAGAAAAGGAGGTTGTAACATTGTGTCGTAATTTACAACAAGACTGCTATATCTGCACCTTTTGACCTGACACAGTCGATTTCGGCCGGTGTCTTTGAGTACCTGGTTTTCCTTCCTACTGCGATCCCTTATCTCTCGTAGCCAGACTACTTTTTGACGCTCTATACAAAACAATTTGGGGAAAAGAAATTCACTTAAAATTCCAGTTTTTGATTGAAGGATTTATAGTCTTTTAAGACAGCGAGAAAATTGAGCTAAAACAAGTTCATTCTTCTGACGAGTGTGTGTACAAGTGTCAGTGAGGTGTGTTTGTTTGTATCTTTTTTCAGCAAAACGTATTATAAACCACACTTTTTATATGGTAAACAAAACCTGGAAACTGACAAAGAAAATGGAGAAGAGTATTGACGGCTTTTGAAATATGGGTATTCAGAAGACTTGGACGAGTTTTTTGGAGAGATAGGTAAACCAATAGTGAGGTTCTGTAACAACTCCAGGTGGAACAGATACTTCTGAAGAAAATAAAAGCAGAAAAATTATATATTTTGGCCATGACAGTCTGCTAAAGGTTATTTTGGAGGGAAGAACAGAGGCCAAGAGAGCCAATGGGTGATAGAGGTATAGATGGGCAGATAACATCAAATTGTGGTTGGGACACAGTTTGTCTACGTGTAAGTTTAAGTTTTTGCAACAAATTTTTCAGAGGTATATCTTTTTAGTTTGTTTATCTAGATGTAATAAATACGTTTGTAGTGGAAACTAAAAGATATGCCCATATTGTAAACATTGACTATCCATTCTTTGTGGCATTTTCTACAAAATTTACAAAATTCAGGGATGCTGAAAACAGGTGAGTCTATATGTTTGTGCTGTTTTTCAACACAATCACCTTCGTCTTCTTTTATCTCAGAAACTAACACACATTCAACAAATATAACAACATCAACAAGTTCTTTATTCATGTATGTCTCTACACACAACACAATCATATCTATAGACCAACAAACAAAAAGGTTACAGACTCTTAAAGTCAACAACCATTGCAAATTGTGACGTCCTAAAAATAATGCTGTCACAGATAAAATTGCGTTCAGTTTTTAATCAGGTGTGATAAAGGTAAAATAAAACTTATTTCAAAATGCACTAAAAAGTATACAATAATTCAGTTCTATTAATTTATTTAGCTTTACTTTTATGTCCGATGCCAATCACTCATTATGTTTCACAAATATAGAATAAAAGATGCTGCCGAAGACGGATGTGTTGGACTGAAAGGTGCAAATATCGCAGTCAAGCTGTAAACTAGCGACACGCATTTCGTTCTCCGGTCTACATCCTGCTGCTTGCAAAGTCCTGTGGTCGGGACTTGGCAGCGGAAGATTGAGAACAAACGCAGAAGAAGAAGAATAAAAGCATTGTGGCACTGGCACCTAGCATTTAGTTGCGTATAATTATTCAGCACCCCATGCTTTTATTTCATATTTGTGATGAAACGGAGTGATTGGCGTTAGATATAAAAGTCAACAATCATATTTAGTCAGACATATTTAGTCAGACATATTTAGTCAGAGAATGGTAAATGCTTGGAATGCATTGCCACGGGAGATAGTGGAGGCAGGGACAATTAATGGATTTAAGAAAATTATTCAGCACCCCATGCTTTTATTTCATATTTGTGATGAAACGGAGTGATTGGCGTTAGATATAAAAGTGAAGCGAACGAAGTTAATAGAACTTAATTATTATGTACTTTTTAGTGCATTTTGAAATAAGAGTTTCTTTTAACCTTAACCACACCATATTAAAAATGTTATGCAATTTTAACTGTGACTGCATTATTTTTAGGACGTCACATTTTACTATGATTGTTGACTTTGAAAGCATTTAACCTTTTTGTTTGTTAGTCTATAGATACAATTGTGTTGTGTGTAGAGACATAAATTTATAAAGAACTTCTTGGTGTTATTGTTTTTGTTGATTGTGTGTTTGTTTCTGAGATACAGGAAGATGAAGGTGATAGTGTTGAAAAACAGCACAAACATATAGACTTACCTGTTTTCAGCTTCTCTGTGTTGTCACTTTTGTTGAAAGTGCCACAAAGGACAAATAATCAATGTTTACAAGATGGTCATATCTGTTAGTTTCCACTACAAACGTATTTATTACATCTACATAAACTAAAAAGATCTATCTCAGAAAAATATGTTGCAACAACTTAACTTCCCCATTCTCAATAATGGATGAATCTTAAAATCCAAGTGAAAAAGAGAATAAATAATTTCCAAATGTCTAAAACAGATTTCAGTAGCTCAATTCCAAGTCTGAACAGGATACATGCGGAACTCTCTACGTTTGAAGCAGCAGTATTTTCAGCCAATTTCTACTAAGCCCAATTGTCTATATATGATTAAAACAGGGTAAATTCTACCATCGCTTTGACACGACTTTGGCCTTTATGCTGAAATTTTTTCTCACTCAAATAAAAGCGACAAAGGTGCGGTAAAGGTTAAACAAAATCTGATTAATTTTAGAATTTTATATATAAATCTATCATCCAGCTTTTCTCTTCAGGTTGCGGTTACAGGAAGGTTTCCATTTTGCTGTGTCTGGAGCAGGTGTTAACAACCTTGTTTTAGAGGTAGACATGAAAGTAAGTATCATATTTAGAAAACTTAGGAGACGACGTAATCAAATCTTTTCTTAGCTCCCATGGAAAGTCACAATTTATTTGGATTTGTTATTGCTGTTTTTTTTTTGCATTAAAAATTTTCTATATAGTATTATTAATTTTTTTCTTGAGTGTATGATCCCACTGTTTTTATTGGGGGGGGGGGGGGGGGGGGGGGGGGGGGGGGGTTTAAATAATTTTACCTTCATGCGTTGAAGAGCTGTGTAATGGTATCAACCTAGGGGTTTTAATAGATCATACAGGTAAGATAAGTGAGCAAGTCCAGGTAGCAGTGAAAAAGGCAAATGCAATGTTAGGTATGATAAAAATAAATATTGAACATAGGAGCAAGGAAGTGATAGTCAAGCTGTATAAAGCATTAGTTAGACCTAGATTGGAATACTGTGTACAGGTGTGGAGTCCATGTCATAGAGGGGATATAAACATGCTGGAAAGGATACAAAAAAGATTGACAAAGTTGATAGTGGTATTCCAGAATTACAATTATGAAGAAAGACTCAGAAAAACTGGCCTACAGTGTCTAGAAGAGAGAAGAATTCGAGGAGACTTAATACAGGTTTATAAGATAATCAGAGGAATGGATAAATTAGACTATAAGAAGTTTTTTTAAAAATACAGCCACCTACAAGAACAAGAGGGCACAGCTACAAATTAACTAAAGAAAGGCCCAGATTAGATATTAAGAAATATTTAGACAGAGAGTCGTGAATGCTTGGAATGCATTGCCACAGGAGATAGTGGCGGCAGGGACAATTATTGGATTTAAGAATAAATTGTTGCGCATAGCTTTTAGAGCAAGGTAATTTAAATTAAACTGGTCGTATACAGACTGCAGAGTCATCTAAACCAGTATAAAGACATTAAGTTAAGTTACACATATATATGTATACATGTATACAGACTCTGCAGAGTCATCTAAACCAGTATAAAGACATTAAGTTAAGTTACACATATATATGTATACATGTATACAGACTCTGCAGAGTCATCTAAACCAGTATAAAGACATTAAGTTAAGTTACACATATACATGTATACAGACTGCAGAGTCATCTTCTTCTTCTGCGTACGCAGTCAGACAGTAACCATTATTATTTCGAAAAAAGCGGCGGTCATCCTGAGGCTGTCGCCACTGCCATAGAGCTTGTCTTGCAGTTCCACTGGTGATGGCCACATCTGCTCTCTCTGATCCTCGTATGTCGGGCAGTTCTGCAGCAGGTGTTCAGCGGTCATTTTACCAGTACCGCACGGGCATTCGTCGGTACACCCTATCTTCAATTTGTTGAATAGGTGGTACCTCAGTCTATTGTGGCCAGTGCGAAGTCTGAAGACAACGACCTGCTCTCTTCGGTTCAACTGGTAATAGGCATCGTTTTTGGTGTAACCAGTATGTTCGGTTTCCCATTTGGTCATGTATCTGGCTTTGATAAGCCGCTTTGACTCTTCGTACGTCATACTGGTATCTGTTTGTGGTAGTCTTGCACCTTCTTTTGCCAGTCTGTCTGCCTCCTCGTTGCCTTGGATGTTGCAGTGTGACGGAACCCACTGTACCACTACCCTTTTTGGTGCGGACTGCTGGCACAGTTTGCAGAGTGCTGCTCTTAAGTCATTAAGCTCAGTGTTTTTCTGGCTTTTTAGCGCTGTGACTACGGCGAGAGCATCTGTCAGCAGGACTATATGGCTCTCATTTTCACTGTGTCACCATTTCTTCCACTGCCGCCCTCAGTGCCTCTGCCTCCGCTCTGAAATTGCTTGTGTACTTACCAGTAGCGAATGACAGTGTTATTTTTCTGCCATTTGGTAGGTTCAGGAATGCTCCTGCCCCTCCGTTCTGTGTTGTGTTTGTTACAGAACCGTCGGTGTATGCATGGGTCCAGTCCATGCTTGGGTAGCTCTTCGTTATGAAGCTTAGGGTAGTATCTCTCCTTTCTTTTTCAGTCTGGCAGTTTTTGTTTGCAATACCTGGTATATTTTCTACCACCTCTGGAAATATATCCTGCCTCCAGGTAGGTTTTCGTACAGTAGTGATGGGTTTTGGTGTTGTTAGTGCGTTTATGGGATCTACGTTCATCTTTGCTTTGGCTATTTCTGCAAAGTTTCTCCGCTTTAGTTTCCCATTTCCCAAATTGTTTAGTCTCTGGTGCATTGGATGGTCGGTCAGTCTTCGGAGTTTCTCTGACTGCAGCTGGGCTCTGCAGTCTCTTCTATCGGTCATGGATTGCAGTTTTGTAATCTTTTCAAGTTCTACAATTGGCGTTGACTTCATGCCACCTGTTATAATTCTCATGGCTTGGTTTTGAAGTTTGTTAACTTTATCGAAGTTCGCCTTCGCTGCTGTTGTCCATGCTGCAATGCCATACTCGAGAACTGGTCTCACTCTTCCAGTGTACAGTTTCTTTAGTATGCCTTCGTCTGCTCCCCAGCTTGTGCCAGCAAGTTTCCTCATGATTGCCATTCTTTCTCTGGCTTTCATTCGGTTTCTCTCAATCTGACTTTTCCATGTCATGCGACGAATGTGACTCCCAGATAGGTTGGGTTGTCGTTTGGCTGCAGGAATTTGCCATTTAGACTTAATTTGGTACTTTGGGGTTTTAATGAAAGCGAGAATATTGTGCATGTGGTTTTCTCCTCGTTTATTTTGACCAGCCATGAGTTCGCCCACTCTTCCAGCGATGTTAGGGCCGTTTGCATCCGATTTCTTGCTATGGTGAGATTCTTTTCAGAGGTCCACATAGCCAGATCGTCTGCAAACATTGAGCTATGGACTCTTCTTGGTATATTCTCTGTAATATCGTTTATATATACCAGGAAGAGTGTGGGTGACAATACTCCCCCTTTGGGTACTCCCTGCTCGAGTGTCACCTTTTTGCTCATCTGCCCTTTTTGCTCATCTTGCTGTTTGCTTGAGAGTGTGTTTGTACTTCGCCACGGCGGCTTTGAGGGCGATGTTTGCCTCCATGGATTTTTCTCGCTCTGCCATGTTCCTAGCATTTGTTACTGCATCTTCCACTTCCTGCAAATCATCATTCCAGTAGGGCTTATAGTTTTTCCTAGCTCCTCTTGGGATGGTTTCAGTGGCGGCTTGCATTATTGCCTTGCTTAGGCTCTCTGCCATGGGCTTCATTTTTGGTGTTTCGTGTGTTGATGGTTTCACACAGCCCATCTGTCAGGATTGCAAATCTGTCCCAGTCGGCTCGTTTGTAATTCCAACATGGGAGCGGTTTTGTTTCCTGTGGGCCTACTTCCATGTCAATGGTTAGCCTGATCGGCCTGTGGTCGCTACCTGCCAGTTGGTTTAGCACCTGGCGGTCTATTTTATGGTGTGGAGAAGGCCAAATCTGGAGTCGAGGTGGTATGCCATGTTCTTGAATAGAAGCTAGGGCTATCCACCGGCCTATTGATTAGGGAGAGATTTGCATCTATCTCCCAATCTTCCACTTCGTCACCTCTGCTGTCTGTGTCAGAGTATCCCCATCTCTCCGAGTGGCTGTTGAAATCTCCAACTACTATGCAGTTGGAGTCTCTGACCTCCATACTCGAGAGCGATAGGTCTCTATTTGGTGGTCCGTACAGATTGAAAATGCGGAGCTTCGTCTCTTGAGCCATTATGTCAACTCCTACAATTTCTGCTTGTCCGGTGTGATTGACAGATACCGCGCTACTCGGTATGCAGTTTCTGGTCAGTATCAGGACCCCTCCTTTGTGGCCTTCTCTATCTAGACGGAAGGTCTGGTATCCTCTGATTGAGAATTTATGATTATTGTTGAGGTGCGTTTCCTGGATACATGCCACGTCAATCTTACCTTCATGCAGGTGATGTGTTAGGGAAAGTTTTTTGTTAATGACTCCTTCCGCATTCCACTGTAGTATTTTGAGGGTCTTGCAGAGTCATCTAAACCAGTATAAAAACATTAAGTTAAGTTACACATATACATGTATACAGACTGCAGAGTCATCTAAACCAGTATAAAGACATTAAGTTAAGTTACACATATACATGTATAAAGACTCTGCAGAGTCATCTAAACCAGTATAAAGACATTAAGTTAAGTTACACATAGAGTGCATGGTACTACCAGCTACCTGGATTTAACACTTGTATCAGCTGACTTGATAGAAAACACCATCACTAAAATCTTGGAAGATGTTGGAAGCGATCATCGTTCTATCCTAACAATTATTGAAACACCACTGAGGAATAGGATGGTTTTGGACAAGCCATCATGAAATTTTAGGAATGCTGATTGGACCTATTATGACGGAAACTGGTGCTGGGTTTAATCAAATAAGTCAAAATGCTGACGTCAATACAACTTTCAAACATATGTGCCACCATTACAACAGTTGCAAATAAATGCATCCCACAGAGCACATACAGGAAATATAAACCGTACTTGAACTCAGAGCTGGCTGCAGCTGTCAAAGAGAGAAAAGAGGCCAGGAAGAAGGTAGAAAAACCTCCAAATACCCTAAATAATACAGAGTACTCTAGCTCCACCTCAAAAATAAGGTACATCACTAACAAAGAAATCGGGAGACATGGAGAGAAAATTGAAGCAAGCTAGATTTAAACAGAGAATGGAATAAGGTGTGGAGGCTGCTGAGCAACCTTGAAAGGAGCAAAAGAAAGTCAAACCCAACACCCCTGACCAGAGAAACTGAAAACAAAAAGCACCAAGAAAGTTGTAATTTTTAACAAATTCAATGCGAGAGTAAATCAAGCACAGACAAGATAACTTCTAGATAAAGCACTTTTAAGGGACTCCTTTAACATTGACTCATCTTTATTAGCTGTTTTAAAAAATCACTTAAATTCACAAGAACTGAGTAGGATGATGAAGAAACGGACAAAAAATCAAGTACCATGCGGTAGATAAAGTTGAAAATGAGATGAAAAGCAAATTAGGACCAAAGGCAAAAGAGGTACTTTTATGGTTTATCAACAGAACATTGGATGAGGGACAGCTGCCACCAATTTGGCTATCAGCAACTATTAAAACCATACTGAAGAAAAGGAAACAATCTGGACCACCTGGAAACTACAGGCCTGTGTCCCTTACCTCATGTTTAGGCAAACTGGTTGAAAGAATGTTAAACAACAGAATATATAGTAAAAAGTAAAAACCTCCTTGATAAAACCGGGTAGGCTTCAAGTGTGGACATTGCATGGATGATCCCTTCTTTAGATTTACACAGCATGCGATGGATGGATTCCAAGATGGGAAAAGCACATTAGCAGTGTTCATTGATCTAGAGCAGGCATACGATAATAATAATAGTTGCCCATCGCAAGCGAAGATGACGGCAGCATCAGAATTTTGTTGCGTAATGTGTTTTCTCATGGTCGCAAAGACCATTCCTGGAACGGCATACCCCACCACACCTGGGGCATACACAGGTTGACCCAGCTGCAGAGCTGCCATGCATTTTGTCGCCTCAGGCAGCACGCATTTGCCGAGTCTCCGCAATGGCATTGCTCTGTGCAATTCAAGCACCCTCTGTGATACCAGCGTGCCAGATAGTACAGCATTTGATAGGGTCTGAAGGAAGGGTCTTTTTTAAAATAAAATTGAGGAAAATTGGAATAGAAGAAAAGATTTTCAAATGGATATAGACTTTCCTGACCAACAGAATCATAGATATCAAATTTAAAAGAAAGCTGAAAGAAGGTCTGCCACAAGGCTCTCCTCTAAGCTGCACCCTTTTCCTCATTTATATAAATGACCTTACTAAATATCGAAATGTGTCAAAAAACACTGTTGGCTGATGATCCCACTATCTGCACATGGAGAAATATCCCATTTTGGAAAAGGCCAAGATCAACAGTTGAAGTTATCCTAAAATGACTTCAAAATCAAATGGAATGTATTGATAAAAGTATCAATGAGATTTTAAATAGAAAATTCTAAGAAGAAAAAAATCATAGGATTCGTCAAGGATTTTAGCCACAGACCTCTAGCACCCTAGGCAAGTATCACACCGATAGACCACATTGTCGATTGAAAACGAAGTTTCAGAAAGGAAGTTTGTAGTATTGTTTTTTTTTTACTATGAAGGCAAAGAGAAACATGTTACATTTCGCACACAAATAACCTTGCTTTATTGATTACAAACAAATTCACTTTCATTACAACTATGTAAATTTGGTGCCACTTACAGCCCAAAAAATAACAAATCTCAGCTGTTTCCCAATCTCAACTATTTATTTATTGATGCTATAATAGAATGGAATGTATTGACCAGATTTTAAAGAAAAAAAATTAGATAGAATAAAAAATAAGGCTCATCTGGGATTTAAACTTTTGACTTCTCTCAGAGTAAGCGAAAATTACGTGATTTGATCAGCCAATAAAATCATTATCAATAAACAAATATCACACAGGAATTAATAATAAGATTGTATTATATTTGTTGACAGTTTCATGTTATAATGAATACAAAAGATTGTTAAATTTGTTGACAGTTTCATGTAATAATGAAAATTGTGTTATAGTTGTTAACAGTTTCGTGTAAATATAATTGTAACTGTTTGCCATCAACAGGAGAGTGGAGACTGCAGTGAGGAGGACCCCGACAACCTCCAAACCTGTGTTGTGCAGTATATCATCTTTCCTCCACACACAAAAACCATTGATGATAGGTGAGTAAACATGTCCTAATATGTGTTATCACAGATGGGGCTAAACTCATAGTTGTAGTTCACTAAATGTGAGAACAAATCAATAAATAGGTCACAAATTTATATTTTAAAAATGTACGCAATTTCCCCTGCCACTGAATTAATTTTCAGTGCATCATGTATGTCTAGGTTGTTGACTTTAAGATCCTGTATCTTTTTTGTTTGATGTTGTATAGATATAAAGGAATAAAGAACTTGTTGATGTAATTGTTTTTGTTGTGTGTGTTAGTTTCTGAGATACAAGAAGATGAAGGGTGAAAATGAAAAACGGCAACAAAATTTAGGGAAGGTGTGACTTTGCAGTGCCCAGCATACTGAGTTGTGTTAACTCTTGACAATATTCATTGGTAGTGGGTTACGCTGGCTCTGTTAATATCCCAAGACATTTGAGAAGACATACTGGGGATCTCCGAGATGCAGTGCAATGCATAGTTTCTTAGTTAACCTTTACCACTCTTCGTTTAAAATTGATGCAATTTTCCCTGCAGTGGCATTATTTTTCACAACGTCACGTCGCTTAACTATGTTTGCTACTTTGTGAACCTGTAAAATTTGTATTTTATGTTCTTTTGATATGATTTGTTTGTGAGTATAAAAATAAATGAATAGAGAATTTGTTTGTGTTATTGTTTTTGTTGTGTGTGTGTGTGTTAGTTTCTGAGATAAAATAACAATTGAGGTTTATAATGTTGAAAAAAACAGCACACTTAGACTCTCCCGATTCCAGTGTCCGTCCAGTGGAAAAAAAAAAAATTTATAGCATCGCAGACAACGGATTATCGATGTTTGCCATAATGGCTATGTTTGTCACTTCTACTATAAACGTAATTATTGCATCGAAATAAACAATCTAAACAGATCTACCTCAGAAACTTGACTCCCCCATTCTAAACAATCGGTGAATCTTCAAATGCAAGCGAAAAACTTAAGAAATCATTTCCAAATGCCTAAAACTAATTCCACGATCGCCATTGCTGGTGTCTAACCATACATTACTGAAGTCGGAACTCTCTACAATTTAAGAGCAGCATTGTTCAGACTATTACTACGTAGCTGTTCATTTTTAAGTTTGATTAGAACGGCCGCATCTATGCAACGGCAACATAAGTTGGAGAGACTCGACGTGCGCGCATGGATTATCATGAAGTCAGTCGGCCAGACTCATCGTGCGCGTGGTAAAGGTTCTCACCATGTTGGGGAATAGAGTGTCAATCTCCACTTTCTTTGCCAGACTGCTTTGACATGGCCTGCTTCCAGGGAGCATAAACAAAGATGCTTCTTCTTCTTCTTCTTCGTACGCAGTCAGACAGTAACCATTATTTTTTCGAAAAAAGCGGCGGTCATCCTGAGGCTGTCGCCACTGCCATAGAGCTTGTCTTGCAGTTCCACCGGTGATGGCCACATCTGCTCTCTCTGATCCTCGTATGTCGGGCAGTTCTGCAGCAGATGTTCAGCGGTCATTTTACCGGTACCGCACGGGCATTCGTCGGTACCACCTATCTTTAATTTGTTGAATAGGTGGTACCTCAGTCTATTGTGGGCAGTGCAAAGTATGAAGACATTGACCTGCTCTCTTCTGTTCAACTGGTATTAGGCATCGTTTTTGGTGTAACCAGTATGTTCGGTTTCCCATTTGGTCATGTATCTGGCTTTGATAAGCCGTTTTGACTCTTCATACGTCATACTAGTATCTGTTTGTGGTAGTCTTGCACCTTCTTTTGCCAGTCTGTCTGCCTCCTCGTTGCCTTGGATGTTACAGTGTGATGGGACCCACTGTACCACTACCCTTTTTGGTGCGGACTGCTGGCACAGTTTGCAGAGTGCTGCTCTTAAGTCATTAAGCTCAGTGTTTTTCTGGCTTTTTAGCGCTGTGACTACGGCGAGAGCATCTGTCAGCAGGACTATATGGCTTTCATTTTCTTTGTGTGTCACCATTTCTTCCACTGCCGCCCTCAGTGCCTCTGCCTCCGCTCTGAAATTGCTTGTGTACTTACCAGTAGCGAATGACAGTGTTATTTTTCTGCCATTTGGTAGGTTCATGAATGCTCCTGCCCCAACGTTCTGTGTAGTGTTTGTTATGGGTCCAGTCCATGCTTGGGTAGTTTTTCGATATAAAGCTTAGGGTAGTATCTCTCCTTTCTTTTTCAGTCTGGCAGTTTTTGTTTGCAATACCTGGTATATTTTCTACCACCTCTGGAAATATATCCTGCCTCCAGGTAGGCTTTCGTACAGTAGTGATGGGTTTTGGTGTTGTTAGTGCGTTTATGGGATCTTCGTGCATCTTTGCTTTGGCTATTTCTGCAAAGTTTCTCCGCTTTAGTTTCCCATTTCCCAAATTGTTTAGTCTCTGGTGCATTGGATGGTCAGTCAGTCTTCGGAGTTTCTCTGACTGCAGCTGGACTCTGCAGTCTCTTCTATCGGTCATGGATTGCAGTTTTGTAATCTTTTCAAGTTCTACAATTGGCTTTGACTTCATGCCTCCTGTTATAACTCTCATGGCTTGGTTTTGAAGTTTGCTAACTTTATCGAAGTTCGCCTTTGCTGCTGTTGTCCATGCCGCAATGCCATACTCGAGAACTGGTCTCACTCTTCCAGTGTACAGTTTCTTTAGTATGCTTTTGTCTGCTCCCCAGCTTGTGCCAGCAAGTTTCCTCATGATTGCCATTCTTTCTCTGGCTCTCATTCGGTTTCTCTCGATCTGACTTTTCCATGTCATGCGCCGATCAAATGTGACTCCACAAATTGAAGATAGGGTGTACCGACGAATGCCCGTGCGGTACTGGTAAAATGACCACTGAACATCTGCTGCAGAAATGCCCGACATACGAGGATCAGAGAGAGCAGATGTGGCCATTACCAGTGGAACTGCAAGACAAGCTCTATGGCAGTGGCGAGAGCCTCAGGATGACCGCCGCTTTTTTCGAAAAAATAATGGTTACTGTCTGACTGTGTACGCAGAAGAAGAAGAAGAAGAAATGTGACTCCCAGATAGTTTGGGTTGTCGTTTGGCTGCAGGAATTTGCCATTTAAACTTAATTTGGTATTTTGGGGTTTGATTGAAAGCGAGAATATTGTGCATGTGGTTTTCTTCTCGTTTATTTAAACAAAGATGCGAGGTGGGGGTCTTGATCAGTATGTTACACCACACCATAATTACTTTTCATTCCAACTTTTATCAGGATGTTTCACCTGACCCTTATTACTCTTCACTCCCACCAATATCACCTAACCCTAAAACGCTTCCACCTTGATCAGTATGTTTCAGCTGAATAATTGTACTTCGCTTCCACTTTGATCAGTACGTTTCACCTGACTCTGATTGCTCTTAGTTTCCCAAGATAATAAATAATACTCAAGAATTATATTTCACACTTTATTTGATAAAGATATGTTTGCTTAGAACCCCTTTCATCTTCCAAAATAGTTAGATGAGTGAAATATTCTTTCAATGAATTATTGGTAACAGTTTGTCAGAAGCCGACCAAGAGATTGAGACAGCTGAGGCAGATGGTGAGGTACAGATAGTGACAGAGTGCTGGGTGGAGCCACAGTACGGTGTCTGCTGTAACAACACACCAGAGCGGCAGCATTTTAATGGACTGACGTACTTGGACATTGCTAAAGCTGTGAGTACTTAGTGTTGTTTGTCGGATGTAAGATCGGGGTAAATGGTAGAGTCATTGCAGGACTTTCATGGGGAAACTGGGACATTAATGAAATAGTGTAGAAAATTTGAGAGTTAGTGTAGGTCATACGCAAGGCTGTGTGTGGCATTCACAAGGTAGTGTAAGACAGTTTTGAGTTTATCTAAGACATCCATGAGTTATTGTAAGACATCCATGAGTTAATGTAAGATGTTTGTCAGGTAGTAAAAAGCAAAGTGAATCTGGATGAAATGGCCTGGAAAATAATTGTCCCTAATGCAATATAGGACAATAGTTGGACTCACGGTAAAGTTAATTTCTTTGACTAATGATTGTTACCCTCTTTAATGAAGATAGGCTGTTCAAAACTGATCTGGTACATAATTAAAAAGGTTAACGTTCTTTGAACTATTAAAGGAAATTACATATCTAAATAGTGTGGTTTAGAGCCCTTGCCTCAATCATCTTTGGGTAGGTCACTGCTTCTCCACCACTGTGTGTTCACTATACGCCTGGAAATCTTCATCAACTTTCCAGCACACTTGTCTGACCCCATGCCCAAGTAGAAAGTTCACTATGTGTTGTTTATTCTCTGGGTTTAGAATAACGTTAAATACACTGATTTGGTGCTACTTTTTAATATAGATAAGTCTGGTTTAAATACTGAGCCGGAACAGAACCATTACGAAACTTAATTCCCACAATGCCTGCGTATTGGACAAAGAAGAACACAAATGGAAACACTCAACAAATCACAACAAAAATGATGAAGATAGACAACACAATATATCAACCAAGTCTTTGTTCTTGTGTTTTGTTAGGTGTTATAATTTGCGGTTGTTGTCCCTAATGAAAATATTGAGCTTTAATGTATTTTTAATTTTGTTTCTGTTCTGGCTCAAGTAAATTGATCGACACTGCAGCGGTTATTGTTGTGAATGCCCACAATGCGTACCCTGAAAAGGGCATTAAGTGGCAGGTTGCAGTAGCTTTCCTCACATCTCGGGCATGCTGATGAAGGTGGACCAAAGTCCTCCTGGCTGTTATGCTTTGTTTTGTTTCATCTGCATGACACTCACTAATGTGGGTATCACATCGATTATCCACCTTGTTAACCAGAATGCCAAGGAACAGCATGAAAGTGAAGTAGCTGTCTTGGTCAGTATATTTCGCCTGACCCTGATTAACCTTGTCTGTTCAGTATGTTTTACCTAACCAAACATTAGTCTCTTCTCCCCATGCTCCAGCGTTACTAAAAGATATTGATAAAAACAATATAGGTAAAGCCTCAGTGATCACACATTACGGCCACAAGGTCTTCATCAGGGACAAAGAACAAACAAAAAATAACTAACAAATCACAATAAAAAACAAGACATGATGTAAAATAAGCAATTTAAGTTTTCTGCCATACCAAGATATGCCAGGATAGTGTAAGACACAGTAGCGAATTTATGAAATAGAGTGAACCAAACAATAAATGGTCAATATGTTGGCATACAAACAAAAATGGACGGATCATGACAAATTCACAAAAAACAAATCACAATAAACAAACAAATATCATCACTTATATAGAAAAATATGGGTACAGAAATTAATGAATAAACAATAATAATCTTTGTCTTAGTTGACCTGTACTTCTACTGGGTTGGATGCCCCTGTGCAGGTCACAGTTCTGATGTGAGCTGAATGTAGCTGGAAGGAGAATTTCCTGTTTAGCGAGCTAGGTTTGACCAGCATATACAACAATAATAATAAGAGAGAGAGATATATAAAGAAAGAGAAATGGAAGGAAAAAGAGAGCAGAATGAACAGGGAAGCATACACAAACGTATGGGATGTAATCAAACCTGAGACATACTTGCTTATCTTGTTATTAGCTTTTGACCTACAGTACCTTCTCAGCTTTAGTTTGTTTTTGGATAAAGATAACTGCTTTCAATTAGTTTTGTCAGGCTGTAAGAGAGATGTGTTCTTTCCCAAAAGACAAGAACATTAGCCTTAAATCGAAGCTGACTTTAATGTATACAATGGTCACCTCGGTATACCTCTATGCTTGTGAGACTTGGACTCTGACGACTGCTCTAGAACGTAAAATTTGCGCAGTGGAAATGAGATGTTTGCGAAAAATTCTTGGCATTTCATATTTGGATCGCGTTACAAACGAGAGTGTTCTTGAAACTGGAAAGAGCTAGGCCAATATAAAAACCTATTGATAATAGTAAAAACACGAAAATTGACATGTTATGAACATGTTAAGATCGCTGGAGCTGTCCAAAACTGTTCTGCAAGGCACTGTGCCTGGAAAGCGTGGGAGAGGGAAACACCAAAAAAGAGATGGGAGAATAACATTAAAGAGTGGACCGGAAGGTCCATAGCCGAAACTAAGACCCTGGTGAAAAATGTTCACGTATGACGTGAACTGGTTCAACAAACTGCAACAACGGTGCATCAATGACCTTCTATCTTAGGGGACTGATGATGATTATGGTGATGTACGAGAGATCAGTTATTTGACTTGATCATGAAAAAACACACTTCATATAGTAAATGTACAAAAAAATAAATCTAAGCTTTTGTGGTACTAATGGTAACAAATTAATAACATCAAAAGGTATGGCTCATTTCATCATCTTCAATTCTCATTGCTCCTTTCGGGACATAGACCATTGACAACCCTCCTCCAGCAAGTTGGATCTCTCCAGCAAGTTTGATCTTGAGTTGCCCTTTCTCTCTCTCTCCAGTTGAGGTCCAGGGACAGAAGTTCATTTCCATAGTCCCTTCTCCTGGTTTTTCTTAGTCTACCTCTCTTCCTCTTCCCATGTGAAACTGGTCTGTCTGGCCACATTTGATGGTGATTTCTGTAGCTTATCCAACTCTATTTCCTACATTTGATCTATTACTCCACTGGTTGTTGTTAGCTCATTCCCACTGGTCTTCATTCCTCGCCATCTCTTGCCAGCCTATACCCATTACATTATTGTCCATAGACATTTATTGACAAACGCCTGGAGTTTCCTTTTGTTGTTTTTTGTTGTTGTTTCCATGTTTCTGCTCCATACAGGAGTACTGACTTGACATTGAAATTAAACATTCTTAACTTGGTATTGCTCTAACATTTCCCTGGATTTCCATAAATTATTCAGTAATGGAGTGAAATCCTTGCCTTTTCAATTCTTGTCCTTACATCTGCCTCTATGCCCCCTGAAGTTTCAATGGTGCTGCCCAAATATGTGAAGGTGTCCACCTCTTCCAGTGTCTCACTTCCAAACATGACTGGCTCTTTGCATAAGGCATTCATTTTAAACAGCTTGGATTTCTTCATTTTAACATTTAAATGACTCATTAAGGAAAAAAAATGGCTCATTTACTACACCGTAACAAAAACAAAACTAAACATACTCTATGATCACAAGATCTTCTTCAGAGACATCATTGGCTCTTTTCGTCTTGTTAGATGATAGTAATTGTGCTTTTAGCACAAAACTCGGGCAGAAATATAGAGGCCGTGTGTTGCCCATGCAGTATGGTCCCTCTCTCGGTCTGCCTTGTTTGCTCCAAGGGAAAGGTGATACCAATACATTTGGAACAAGGCAAGCTGCAGAAGCTGCCGGATCAGCAGAGCAATGGTCTATCTGTTCGTCTGTCGGGGCTTCACTCCTAGACCAGCCGGCAACCAAGACTAAGGGCCTGGTCTGCCCTGCCACAACTCTGAGCTGAGGTTGCCTTTCCTCGCTCTAGGATAAGGCATTTGTAACCTCGCGTGTGCTCCTTCGCACATCATCGGTTGTCAGGTTTCGTAGACACTGATCAACTTTCAGAGACATAGAACACCACAAATAACAATACGTAACAAATCGCAACGATAATAAATAACATAAATTGAAAATCATGAGATAACAAATTGTAGAAGACCTAGAAGGGATACAGTAAAAATAAATCGAAGCTGCTGGGGTACTGAAGGTTGATAATAACATAAAAGGGTATGACTACTTTACTGCACAGAAAACGAAACAGGACCCACTTTATGAACATTCACATAAAGTTATAGCCCATCACAAGCGATGATGGCCACAACATCAGATGCCTTTGTCTTAATAATGTGATGTGCGCTGTATGAGGATTATAGTGAGAAAGAATATGTGCTGGTCATCAATCTCACTCTTATCCCGAGTTACCTTTGATCAGTGGCAAGACTTTTGGTCGAGACGACTGGAGGGAGCTCGGAATGCAGGCACTCTGGTTTTACCTCCAGTGAGACCAATGGTCGCTTGAAACTTGCGGGGTTCGATCTCCCACCGTTTCCATTCGTCACTGTGAGAGATGAGTGTCTTAACCTCTTGACTATAGCGACTTCCCATTGCTTGGGTAGTCGAGGGATTTTTAAGCTGAAGACTACTGGTGCTGTCTCCACGTTGTGTGCTATGTTTGTTCACTCACCCCCAACAGGAAAAGAATTAACATTTGCTGTATCAGGAATTCAATCTGCTGCCTCCTTGTCTGCAGACAGACATTGAAACCATTCGGCCACGTACAAAAAGGTATGGCTAAACTGGTAAATCTGCAAAATGTTTCATGATACCCCACATCAAACTCGGCCTATATTCCAAAGTTGCAAGGGTTGAATAATGAAAGGCTTGACCAGTTGGAACACCTTACCACAGTCAAATACCTTCACTCATCTGTCTCTTGTGACAAAGCGCTTTTATCACCTTGAGGTCTCGTTTGAATCCAAACTTCTCGTTATCGTTATACATGTATATGTTTTTTGAGTGCAGAAAAATAGTTTTTATGATCTTTATCACTAACAAACATACTTTGTTTGCAACTCACTACCTTAAAGTTTCCCCGTTTTCCTCATCACTTGAGAAAGAATGAGATATACAGGTCTAGCAAATGGAACATTTAAAAATTCGTCACTTATATTTTAAGCTTGACTAGCTTATGAAGATCTGAGATGAAGGGGTAATCCTAGTTTCAAGAAACCAATAGGGTCCCGCCCTTTCAGTTGTCCCATGTGGCAATATAAATCGAATTACATTTTTTCTAAATATCAAGGACTAATATATATTTCTTCTAAGGGCTCTACCTTTTAGACACCAATTTTGATTAGACATCCCCTCATTTCATCCAAACCTATTTTGTCCAGGTTCATTTATAATATTGTAGATATGTCAAATCAGTGATCAGACTGTATTAAGTTTAGTTGTTCAATGGTTGCCATTCAGAAAATCGAAGCATACCTAATGAAAGAAAAAAGTTATTAGAAAGTTGAGAATCATAACTTCCATTATGTCTGCCATGCTTGTAGTGGAAGAAAAAAGGAAGTGAGAGGGCGTGTGTGTGTATGAAAGAGAGAGAGAGAGAGAGAGAAGGAGAAGAAGAAACGGACAAGAAATGAGATAAATGGGATAACGAGGGTCACGTTAGAGTGAATACAGGCATGAGAATAACTGGTGAGTCATAGACACATGCGAAAGACAATGCCTGCACACACAATGGAGAGACTGCCTACACACTAATAAAAGATAGTGTGTACACACACATATACATACACGCACATTTTTGCAATAATACAAGCTCAAACATGCACGGCCTTGAGAAGAAGCACATGTTAATACGAACACAGCCACTATTACTGTAAAATTGGCCATGTCCACAACGGACCTCAAGAACTTTGAGACCTACAACAAAATGACCTTTATTTAGATCATGCTTTGAGATGTTCCTTTCACCAGTGCCCGAGCTGTTTATGAGAAGTGTAACAACATATCAACTTCAATTATGTTATTATGAAAGGGCCTACAACGCAATGGTCTCTATTTAAAACATGTTTTGAGGTATTCTGTTCCCCATCCGTTTATGGGAGATGGTAAAAACATGTCAATTTCAGTTATGTTATCAAGAACTGGTTGGAGGCCTACACCAAAATGGCCGTTATTTTAAACATATTTTGAAATGTTATCTTCCCCCAGCCGTTTATGGGAGGCGATAATAATATGTCAATCTTCAAATGTGCCATCAAGAAAGGGCCAAAGGCCTACAACGCAAATGTCTTCATTTAAAACATGTTTGAAGATATTCTGTTCCCGAGACAGTAACAATATGCCATCATAAAGTATGTTACCAAGAAAAGGCTTAAGGCCTACAACACATCGATTTTTATTTAAAACATTTTTTTGAGATGTTCTGTTCCCCATCCGTTTTTGGGAAACAGAACATTTCACCAACAATTATGCTACCAAAAAAGTGCTAGCAGCCTTCAACACAAGGGTCTTTATTTAAAACATGTTTGAAGATCTTCTATTCCAGAGCTGTTTATGAAAGACAGTAACAATATATCACTTATAATTAGTTAGTTTTCTTTCCACTTGTGCCGTTTAGCGTCGTGGGGAGCTTGAGTCGTCTATCCTGCGCCAAGTGCGTTGCGTCGGTCAATGTGAGCCCTTGTCTTCGCACAATCACTCTAATGTCATCTATCCACCTGCCTCGCGGCCGCCCATTGCCTTGTAGCCAGATCTACCAGCATTGTAAGCCATCAGTGGAAGATGATGAGGGTGCATTCTCATGAGATGACTAAACCAACTTATTTTCTGCCTGGAAATGTATTCGACACAAGATGTAGTGCCGACCATACTTCGAATGTCGTCATTCCGCATTCTGTCTCTTCTGGTAACATCGATGACTTTCCTCAAACACTTCATTTCACAAGTCGAAATTTTGCTCTCGCACGCCCCGACAGAGGCCATGTTTGGCATTGGTAGCACAAAATCGGCATAAATATACTGTGTATCAGCTGTTGCTTTGTTGCCAAACTAATGATCTGGTGTCTAAGCAATGGGAACAGCTGATAAGTCACCGCAGATGCTTTCTGGCACCTTGTCTTGATCACTTATAATTATGCTACCAAAACAGGGCTAACGGCCTTCGACACAACGATCTTTATGAAAACTATTTGGAGATGTTCCGTTTCTCATTCATTTATAGGAGGATAAATGTGCATGCCAGTATAAATATTGTTTCTAGCCAGGGTTTCTCGATCGTGGCACATGAGCCTTTGTTTTATTTAAAACATGCTTTGAGATATTCTGTTTTGTCACATAAATATACCATAATCGTAGTTGAAGTGTATCGGAAGAATGATCCTTTCTCTGCCATTCAAAATCGAGTATTTAATATCTTAGCGGGAAAACTTCATGAAAAACAAATAGTGTCTGGTCTCTTCTACAAGAATGCCCACTTATAGTGAAATGAGATGGTAGACCATGGCCAGACGGTGCGAAGCTGAGACAAAAGCTGTGGGGCGGCCGCTCCGACCTAGTGATGACTACAGACTTCATCATGGCGACTGGCCTGCAGAAATAGCACGACAAAAGAATCCTGAACGCAAAGAAGAAGACGTGCCTGGTCTCCTCTCTGGGTTAATCATCGCCATCAAGTGTCATGCCGACGGACATACGACAGTCATGACTCACTATAATTTCATGTCTCTAGTAGTAGGTGCGGATGTTGGCCGTTGTTCATGCCATGATGTTTAACTGTCCAGAATCTCTTTCTCTCTCTCTCTCTCTCTCTCTCGCTCTCTCTCTCTCTCACTCTCTCTATCTGCCTGTCTGTCTATCTATTTATCTATTTATATCTTTCTCTCCTGTCTCTCTTGTTGTCTCTTTCTTTCTCTCTCTGCTTCTCTTTCTTTCTCTCATGTCTCTTGCTCCCTCCCGTCTCTCGTTCTATCATTCTTTCTTTCTCTACTTCCGTCTCTTTCTCTTTTTCTTGGGCTCTCTTTTTCTTTCTTTCTCTATCTTTCTTTCTATTGCTTTTCCGCTTACTCTTCAGTGAGAACACTCCCACTCTTACTGTCCCATCCTTGTACTATCCTTGTTGTCCTACCCTTACTGTCCCACACTTACTGTCCCACACTTACTGTCCCACACTAACTGTCCCACCCTAACTGTCCCACCCTAACTGTCACATCCTAACTGTCCCACCCTAACTGTCCCACCCTAACTGTCCCACCCCAACTGTCCCACCCTAATTGTCCCACCCTAACTGTCCCACCCTAACTCTCCCACCCTAACTGTCCCACCCCAACTGTCCCACCCTAACTGTCCCACCCTAACTGTCCCACCCTAACCTTCACATCCTCACTGTCCCACCCTAACTGTCCCACCCTAACTGTCCCACCCTAACTGTCCCACCCTAACTGTCCCATCCTTACTGTCCCACCCTAACTGTCCCACCCTAACTGTCCCACCCTAACTGTCCCACCCTAACTGTCCCACCCGAACTATCCCACCCTAATTGTCCCACCCTAACTGTCCCACCCTAACTGTCCCACCCTAACTGTCCCACCCTAACTGTCCCACCCGAACTATCCCACCCTAATTGTCCCACCCTAACTGTCCCACCCTAACTGTCCCACCCGAACTATCCCACCCTAACTGTCCCACCCGAACTATCCCACCCTAATTGTCCCACCCTAACTGTCCCACCCCAACTGTCCCACCCTAACTGTCCCACCCCAACTGTCCCACCCGAACTATCCCACCCTAATTGTCCCACCCTAACTGTTGTCTCAATGTCTTTCCTCTTGTCGTGTCACACACCCACAAAGATGAACTGCTCTCTCTATAACAACTGACCATCAACTAGACTCCTGCTGGCGCTGAACTAGACATGTGAAACTGTTTCTTCAGTTTGGGTTTTGCTTCCTCCCTCTTTAACTACACTATTCTTCTCCACAATACCATGTATTATTCGGCATGTGTTCTGCTGAAAGAGCCAAATATATTTTGTTGTATACACAACAAATAGTTGACAAGAATCGACACAGATGCCTGTTATGTTGCGCCAAGAAAGCAGGCCTCACCATAATTATAGAAAAAAAGAAAGCTGTGCCCAAACTCCTAAACGATACACCACTGAAGGATGTTGATGAATATAACTACCTCGGCGGCCTGCGGAGGGAGTCTCACGTTTGGTCAGGCAAAATATGCTGACCAGACATGTTAGTCAGGGTCAAGCAAAATATACTGGCCAAGACCCTCACCTCGGATTCCTAGTAGCCCTACCTGGAAACGGGCTGTTTTCATGGCAGGCTGGCTTACGAGGTGAGTGACCGACGTGATCTCCGTAGTAGTGAGCGACGTGATATCCGTAGTAGTGAGCGACGTGATATCCGTAGTAGTGAGCGACGTGATCTCCGTAGTAGTGAGCGACGTGATCTCCGTAGTAGTGAGCGCCACGCAGATGAAGCCAAGCATAGCGCAACCCCCTGGAGGATTTGAGAAAAGCTGCTAATAACGGCCTCTTAACGTCCTTTTCAGGGCGCACAAAAGAGATCTTACTCATTGTGGGCATTCGCAAACAGCAACCTCGACCGCCTCCACGACATGGAAAATAACCAGGCGCCAGGGGACGGCGTGGGCTAGTGGTTAGGTGAACGGCTCACAAGCCGAAGGTGCTGTGTTCGATCCCCATCACAGCACCGGCCGTTACACTGGGGAAGCAAACCCTTAGAAAATGCAGGAGGAAATAGACCCTTACATAAAATGTATGCTGAAGTCGGATGCACTGGGTCGACAGGCGCGAAATAAAAACCAGTGCAACGCACACCGCCTTGGGGAATAGAGAAATAAGGCGAAAGCAAAAAACAAAAAACAACAAAAATAAGCAAACCAGGCGCCGGCGAGCAGGCTGGACTGCCCTCTTCTCGATGAAGACGGCAACAGACGCCACGAGAGACACTAGTCTGCGAACAGACAGAATCGAGTGGAAACCGAGTTGAGACAGGCACAAAACCAAAAAATACAGCACTGCTCGAGCCTAGCCCGCTAAGCAGAGAAATGCACCCGGCTACTACCCTCGCACAAGAGGTTGGACCTTTACAAGGACAACATCTCTTTTAGATGCACAGGTCGACTAAAACTAAAACTAAGACTAATACTATGACTAAGACTATGGCTAAGACTAATACTATGACTAAGACTAATACTATGACTAAGACTGATACTATGACTAAGACTATGGCTAAGACTAATACTATGATTAAGACTAATACTATGATTAAGACTAATACTATGACTAATACTAAGGCTAAGACTAATAATATGACTAGACTAATAATATGACTAAGACTGATACTATCTCTAAGACTATGGCTAAGACTAATACTATGACTAAGACTAATACTATGACTAAGACTAATACTATGACTAAGACTAATACTATGACTAAGACTAATACTATGACTAAGACTAATACTAATACTGTGATTATAACTAATACTGTGACTAAGACTAAAACTAAGACTATGGCTATGGCTAAGACTATGTCGACTAAAACTTAGACTATGTCTAATACTAATACTATGACTAAGGCTAAAACTAAGACTATGACTAAGACATAGTTAACGTAAGCACATGTGATATCTGCCAATAAAATAATACTTTCTAATCAATTTGTGTTATCAATAGAAGCACGAGGGGTTATGTTTTAATTTTAAACGGTTCAATTATTCAAACAAAATTGGCATTGTAAGCAGTCATGTCCGCTAGCAATCTAGAGGAACATAGCCCAAATGTCTTGTTTGAGCACGTTGTGTTACATAAATGAGCTAGTTAACGAACGGCAACGTTATCGTATCTCTGTCATTTCACTAATCGGGATGACACATCTGACGTAGATTGCGTGTCACTTCTACGCGAGATGTGTTATCTTTGTCTATCTCTGGTCTTGTCCTGTGATCCAGCAGCCCATTGTTGGTACAACCAAGATCCTTTGGACTTTAACCAGCCTCTTAGCGGCGTTTGTTATCAGCGCCACTGAAAACACCCACATTTCGAGGGAGACTCGACACCGTCCTATCTATCTATGTAGAGACAAATGTTCCCGACAGTAGTCTCAAAAATGCTACATCCAGAACAACATTTACAGTTTTTAGAAGCTGACATGAAAATCAAAATTACTTTATTTTAATATTCACTCATTAATTTGTAGCGATTGTAATATTCTGTAAGTAAATTAAAAATAAAAACCAAGTTGCTGTGGCTCTGAAAATCGAAATTAAAACAAAATTAATATCATAGATCAGTATTTCCCTGACGGAGGCTTTTTGGTCGTAACTTCATACCCAAACATTTCATCCCTATGTACGAGGCGTGTTCAAATGCAACCGGACCTAACTGCGCCAAGTGAACATACGTACGATGCGCATGATGACGCCACTTCTGATGTAAACAACACATACCAACCGTCAAGTTTGCAAAATTTCATTATCCTCCGATTCAGTTTCCTCAGCAGACCGTAGAAAACATGGTGGGTGTGATACGGAATCCGTCCATAGTTGATTAGCGAGCGGTGATTCGGTTTCTAACAGCTGAAGGATGTCGATCAGTTGACATTCATCACAGAATGCAGGCAGTGTATGGTGACAAAACTGTGGCGAACGTAAGCTCCACCCGAATTGCTGCATCAATTTTGGCGATGCATCCTTCTGGCGCAACAATATGCGCCTGATCTAGTCTCAGAAGTTCTTTCATTAACTCACGTCTTTCTTTAAACATCGTTGTCCAGTTCTTCGCTGTTGTATTCGATACACTTTTGTCACCGTACACTGCCTGCGTTCTGCGATGAATGCCAACTGGTCTACATCCTTCAGCTGTTAGTAATCGAATCATGGCTCGCTGATAAACTCTGGACGGATTCCGCATCACACCCGCCATATTTTCAACGGTCTGCTGAGGAAACTAGGAGTCGGAGGATAATGCAATTTTGCAAACTTGGCTTGGCTTCGTTCGTTCTCAATCTCCCGCTACCAAGCCCTAAAAGGGCTTAAGTAGCAGAATGTAGTCCAGAGAGCGGAATGCGCTGTGTCGTAGTTTACAGCTGGACTGCGATATTTGCACCTTTTGGTCCAACACATCCGACTTCAGCAAGCATTTTTGAGTACCGGGTTAGCATTCCCTCTTCGATCCCGTCTCCTCTCCTTAGCCAGTCTGCCCTGCTGCAGCTTGTTATCCAGGATCACCGCGTGGAGGTGTAGAAGGGTCTTGGCAGCTCTGTTTCGCTGGCACTGACGCTAGCAGCCAGCTATGGGTCGCTGACCACTGCAACTCATGCGCTGCTCAGCATCTTGATCCCATTTAGCAAACTTGGCGGTTGGTATGTGCTGTTTACATCAGAAGTGACGTCATCATACCTATCGTATGTATGTCCACTTGGTGCAGTTAGGTCCGGTTTCATTTCAACACGCCTCATAGAACACAGATCTTCAACAAATGCACGCCAAGTTCTCCTGACCCGGGGCCATCTGTCCCACATCCTTCCACGTAAACCAGTACCAGGATTTAAAAAAATTTTTTTAGTCAGAGAGTGATGAATGTTTGGAATGCATTGCCGCAGGGAATAGTGGAGGCGGGGTCAATTAATGCATTCAAGAATAGATTGGATAAGTTTAGGTATTTTTAGATCAAGTGAATGTAAAAGAAACTTGTATACAGACTCTGCAGAGTTTTCTAAACCAGTATAAATACGTTAATTGAAGTTGATGCATGTCTTGTACTCTCTTCTCCTTTTGTGATTTGATTTACTACTGCATCTCTACCCGTGGGATTCGAGAACAGAAACTTGTCTTGTAATGCTGTATGTGGGTTTTCTTAATGTGTGTTATATCCAATATCATCTCATGTCATGTTCCACTGAAATCTGACTGGATTTTTTTCCAACAGTTTCACATGAGAGATCTTATCATACGATTTCACTTCACATATTTAGCGCAGACACACATTTTTGAATGTCTATATCTTTTTTGATTATTGTTTTTCTTATTCTCCATGTTTTACAGCAATACAGAAGATTGGGCCTTGCATTGTAGTTCGAATATCTTATTTTGAACTTGAATTTACTTTGATTTCAATAGTGCAGTGAAAGTTCCTATTGCTTTTTGTAGTCTTATTGTGATATCTGTACTCCCCACTGTGCATGTGTTGCTGCCACAGTATATTAATTATATACTATTATATTGTTTACGTTTTTGCGGTTTAACGTGTTTACAAGAAGAGGTAGCCGACTCCATACCGAACCGTCTTTAGTTGTGTCAAACGACATTCTTGGCAGGTTACAGTGTTACTATTTTTGCTCCTCTTTCGGACCCTATCAACAGTCTCGTGAGTTATAACTAGGTTTCAGTTATGTTTCCGTTCTGACACGGTATCTGAGCCATGCTTGTCATCGTCTGCGTTATTATATTATTGAACATGAGACTAGGGGCCCCTGGACACGTTTGACTTACCAACGGATTTGTGGGTAGGAAATTATCCCACCGACAACCTTATTCTTCTTCGATCAGCTGATGTTGTGCTTCTAGTCCAGTGAGGTTCCCGAAATAGACTGTGCGTTTCAGGTTTTTTTCCGGTCCCCCAGGCCAGACTGCCTCCCTTTGGTCTGTATAAGTAGGGCAGTCCTACAGGATATGTTCTAGCGTTTGCTTGGGTGCTCCGCAATCGCAATTTATTTCGTGTGAGAGTCCATCTTGGTTGGGGTTTGATATAGCTTGGAGTACGCTCCTGGAGTCTGTTAGAATGACCCCTTTCCTTACAGTTGTGTTTTGGCTGATAAGAATCTGAGTTCCTGCATGAACAGGTGTTGCTTCGGCTCTGAAATTGGTACAAGTCTCTCCTGTTGGTATGGACTGATTTTCTATGTCGCCATTGGAGTATGGGATGTAGATTCCACTGCCTCCCCTTTTATTACTCACCGAGGCCGATTCATCTGTGAGCACAAGTGTCCAGGAGTTGCTAGCGTGCTGTCTCGTGAGCTCATGCAGAACGTGGTTGTTTTTTTAAATCTGTTGCTGACTGCTCACTTATCGTCGTTATCCCTGGAACGTCCAACATTATTTTGGATCGGTACTGGCTCCTTATCCATGGTTCTGGAATGAGTGCTTCGCATTTTTCGATTTTGCCCCAGAGTAATAAGTTGTGATAGGTTCTACAATATCGAATTAAGATCAGATCAACAATATTGAGTTATGGTCAATTCTACAATATTGAGTTAAGATCAGATATGCAATATCGAGTTATGGTCAATTCTACAATATTGAGTTAAGGTAAGATCTACATTAGTTCAGGTCAGAGCTACAAAAGGTCAGATATACAATCTCGAGATAATGTCAGATCTACAATATTCAGAAGGGATCAGATCAACAATATTGAGTTAATATCATATGTACAATATCAAGTAAAGGTCAAATTTGCAATATTGAATATTTGGATCAAGGTCAGATCTACAATAGTTAGATAAGATCTACAATATTGTTAACGTCATATCTACAATAGTTAAAGTTAGTTCTATAATATTGAGCGAAAGTTCAATCTACAATATTGAGTTAAGTTCTGATCTTCAATATTTCACTTTGATTAGATTTACAATATTGAGTTAAGATCATATCTACAATTTTAAATTACGGTCATATCTACAATAACGATTTAAGGTCACACAATGAGGGAAGATCAGATCTACACTATTGAGTTAAGGTCAGATTTACAATATTGAGAGGTAATCAACTCTAGAACATGGAGCTATGATCAGATTTGCAATTTTGCATTGGAATAAAATCTACAATATTTAGTTGGGACCAGATCTACAATCATGAGTTAGCAGCAAATCTACAAAATTGAGTTGGGACCAGATCTACAATAATGAGTTGGTAGCAAATCTACAATATTGAGTTGGGACCAGATCTACAATAATGAGTTGGGATCAGATCTACAATAATGAGTTGGAACCAGATCTATAATAATGAGTTGGGATCTCAAAATCCTAGTATTCAATCTGGCACGTGTGTCTAATGCCAGGTAGCCAAATGCTGAGTAAACTCATTTCGCTCTTTTGACTTGGTGTACCAAGTTGGAACCAGGGCCTCCATTCTGCCATCTCTCCACCTCATCCTCGGTCGCCTCCGAGTGCGGCTAAAGTTGTATGGCCACCACGACGTCACTCTACGTGTACATCTGTTACCTGACATGTGCATCACGTGTCGGGGTCATTTGTATTTTCGTAACGGCGCCACATCTATGACATCAGAGAAGGAAGTTCGACATCTGATCTCTGCGTTGCGGATTTGATCTCGAATGTAAATCTTCAATGTTCTTCGCTCCATCGCTCGTTGAGCAACTAGTAGTCTATCTGCATCAGCTTTCCGCAAATTCCACACATCGCAACCATATACCATGTCTGGAATAACCACACTGTTGAAGCTTTGAGCCCTAGCGTTGACGGTTCGCATCTGTTGCATACAATTGAAGCTGAGCCAGCCCGCTTTTGTCCTTCGTGAGATCACCCGATTTATTAAATTGGAGTTCGTGATCTCTTGGCCCAAGTAGATATACGAATTACATTGTCTACGGGACAATCTCAAAGGTGCATATTTCCTTTTGGGCAGAAGGTGTTGAGCATGAACTGGGTTTTCTTTCTATTGATTTGTAGGCCAACTGCAACGCTTGCTCTGCAGAGTTCATTTAGGTTTTTCTCCGCTTCTTTGACGTCGTTGCTAATGATGACTGTTATCAGCTACCCTCCAGATGAGTAAGAATTTCCCCGTTTATGTTATTGCATCTAGCATCCCAGTCCATGTGTTTAAAGACCTCCTCAAGGACTGCTGTAAATAAATTTGGTGAGATTGTATCACCCTGTCGGACGCCATGTTATATCAGCATGGTGAACATTCTATAGAAGAGTGTGATATCCGTTGTGCATCCGCTGTTTATCTCCTATTAGTTGAGCGTATTTTTATTATACAATTCCTTGATTTCTCGGGGCATTCAGCACCGCAGTTATTTTGATGCTATCGAAAGCCTTCTCATAATCTTCGAACACAAGGTAAAAAGGCATATGTACATCATGTGCCCTCTCCATTAATTGGTAGATTGTGTGATCAGTGGTTTCTTCTTCTTCTTCTTCGTTCGCTCTCAATCTCCCGCTACCAAACCCTGAAAGGGCTTAAGTAGCAGAATGTAGTCCAGAGAACGGAATGTGTTGTGTCGTAGTTTAAAGCTTGACTGCGATATTTGCACCTTTCGGTCCAACACATCCGACTTCAGCAAACATTTTTTGAGTACCGGGTTAGCATTCTCTCTTCGATCCCTTCTCCTTAGCCAGTCTGCCCTGCTGGAGCCTGTTATCCAGGATCACCGCATGGAGGTGTAGAAGGGTCTTGGCAGCTTTGGTTCGCTGGCCCTGACGCTAGCAGTCAGCTATGGGTCGCTGACCACTGCTGCTCATAAGCTGCTCTAATCAGTGGTTGAGAAGCCTTTTCTGAAACCTGCCTGCTCTCGTGGTTGGTTCTCATCTAGTAGTTTCTCTATGCGGTTGACGATCACTCTCGTTCGCTCGGACCAGATCTACAATAAGTTGTTGGAATAAACTTCTGATCATCGAGTTAAAAGATAACAATATCGAATTGGGCTCTGATCTACAATATTGAGTTGGGATTGTTAAAATCTACTTTTTTGACTTAGAATAAAATCCACTGTATTACGTTGTTATACAATAAACAAATATTGAGTTAGGATTGTTAAAATCTACTTTTTTGACTCAGAATAAAATCCACTGTATTACGTTGTGATACAATACAAAATATTGAGTTGGGATTGTTAAAATCTACTTTTTTGACTTAGAATAAAATCCACTGTATTACGTTGTGATACAATAAAAAATATTGAGTTGAGATTGTTAAAATCTACTTTTTTGATAGAATAAAATCCACTGTATTACGTTGTGATACAATACAAAATATTGAGTTGGGATTGTTAAAATCTACTTTTTTGACTTAGAATAAAATCCACTGTATTACGTTGTGATACAATAAAAAAATATTGAGTTGGGATACAATCCACAATTGTGAGTTGGGATCTCATCTACACAGTCGAACTGGGATCACATTTGCAATATCGAGTTGCTATAAAATCTGCAATACTATTTGTGATAAAGTCTACCATATTGAAATGTGGTAAAAATCTACAATATCGAGTTGGGATAAACAATCTACAATATTGAATTACGATCAGTTCTACAATTGCTGAGCTCGGATAAAATCCGAGTTGTGATAAAATCGACACTATTGAACGTGGTTTTTATGCCAGCAGTCCGCACCAAAAAGGGTAGTGGTGCACTGGGTTCCATCTCACTGCAACATCCAAGGCAACGAGGAGGCAGACAGACTGGCAAAAGAAGGTGCAAAACTACCACAACCAGATATATTAGTATGACATACGAAGAGTCAAAACGGCTTATTAGAGCTAGATACATGACCAAATGGGAAACCGAACATACTGGCTACACAAAAAACGATGCCTATTACCAGTTGAACAGAAGAGAGCAGGTCGTGGTCTTCAGACTTCGCACTGGCCACAATAGACTGAGGTACCACTTATTCAACAAATTAAAGATAGGTGACACTGACGAATGCACGTGTGGTAACCAGGAAAATGACCGCTGAGCATTTGCTGCAAAACTGCCCGACATACGAGGATCAGAGAGAGCAGATGTGGCCATCACCAGTGGCAACACTAGACAAGCTCTATGGCAGTGTCGACAGCTTCAGGATGGCCGCTGCTTTTTTTCGAAAAAATAATGGTTGCTGTCTGACTGCGTACGATGAAGAAGAAGAAGAACATGGTTTTAAAACCCATCGTAAACTAATCCCTCGGTAGAAGAATCAGAACAGAACCTGATTGTGTTTCTGACTTCGTATTGGCCTACTGATTATCAAGTCCCATTGATGACTGTAATCACTGATTTACCTACCACTAAGTGCGATTATTTATCGCTCTCGCCAGGCATTTCCACACTTGAGCCGCGCTCTACGTAGATAACAGGTAATCGTGAACCTTGCCTGCGACGATAACCCGATACTAATCATCGACTCGGACAAACATGTTACATTATGTTCTGGAGAAGTGTAGTTAGGAGTGAAACACTGTCTGGTTATCCACCTACCGGCAATGACCAGTGTTTTCGGTTGATAATTGCTGATTACAAATAATTATTCAGGAAGCACTATACCACCCCTTCCCCGGAAAGTTTGTTGCGGTAGGACAATTGAAGTAATCAAATTGAGGCAGCCGATTTTTATCTGTCGACATAAACAATTTACCGTAACGAGGTGGAAGATAAGACAACTCTCAGCAACAACTATTATACAATAGTGATCACGCCCACCGGTCTTGGGTACAACTGTGTGCGCTGTATTGACAAGGAATACAAAATGACGAGTTAGCTAAAGTAGTATCCCAGCCGTGACGGCCATCGGGGAGGAAGTGTTAGAGACATTGCTGCTCTTGGTCTCAGTTTTTTTTGGTGTGGTATGACCAGTTCAGAAAAGCCAACCTACAATGTCTAAAAAGTAAGAATTCGGGGTGATTTAATACAGGATTATATGATAATCAAGGGAAAGTATAAATAAGACTATAACAAGTTTTTCAAAGTGCAGTGGCCTACAAGAACAAGAGGACACAGCTACACGTTAATTAACGAACGGCCCAGATTAGATACTAGGAACTATTTTTTTTTAGTCAGAGAGTGGTAGATGCTTGGAATGCATTACCACGGGAAATAGTGAAGGCAGGGCCAATTAATGTATTAAAGAATCGGTTGCATGCGCGTAGTTTTTAGATCAGTTAAAGTTAAAGAAACTTGTTGTATACAGACTCTTCTAAACCAGTATAAAGATGTTACGGTTCTTTCCGCCCCTAGCTGTAAATCGGGTAAATGTTTACTGCTGGTTAAACTGAAGCGTGTCGCCATCTTGTCAGGAAATAGAACGTATTGCTGTTAGAGACAAGCGCTCTAACCGCACTGCCACTAGGACGATTTTAATAAGAAAGAAAATAGCTAGAAGATCGTCTACATAGTTATCTGTCCTGTAGTGAGTAACGGCACGTGGACAGATAACAGCGGGGTCGTTATGGCTGAGAGGTAAGATGCTCGCCTCTCAAGAAACGTATGCTGGAAACGTATATTGGATGTTTGAATCTAGCGGTTTTAAGCGTTCTTTAGTATCAAGGCAGGTGAAATTACCACATAGACCGTTCGGAGATGGGCGATAAACTCTGATGTTCCATGTACGCCAAAGAACCATTGCGAAGATCAAGTTGTTATTCTCTGCCCTACCAACAGTTCTAAAGGTAACGAAATTCCTGCCCAATAGTAACATGATGTTCACCCATCACATGGGATGAAGACCACTCTCTCTATTCAGCCGTATGGACAATCTTTTTCTTTTGATGTGTCCGCTGACATGGGTGACTTGAGCGGTGATTCAGATTACAGTGAGGAAGATTAGTGCAATTTGCCAACCTCACTTTCTCGCCCTGAGCTACCTTGGCCAGTGGCAAGACTGGGGATAGCACAAGATGCAATATTTTTCCTCAGGGTTTACTCCCGAAGCCTTTCCCGTAAACATGCATTTTGCAAGGCAGCGGGAAAAGGGTTGTTCGGGAATACTGAAAGCACCAGCCAGCACCATGTGTGACGGCAGTGCGCCAGGCAGCTCTGTCAATAATTTCAGTGGATAAACTTTTCAAAACAACTGTTAGTGTCTTTGTATCGCTTATTTATTCCCCCCCCCCCCCCCCATCCCACCACCACCACCACCATGCGATCGCTGTCATGTCATGAGCTCACCGTACAACATGCCATGTCCAAAGAGTTACACATTTCCTGACAGAACTTTCTAGTCGGCCCTGGTATAAGCAACGTGAATGTTAGCCGTTGAAAGAAGCTAGTCTTTTCATAAAAAGGAACACCTTTACTGAAGAACTTTCTAGTCGGTCTTTGTATAACCAACAGGACATTGTTAGTGGTTTAAAATACTGGTGCGGACGTCTACGTCAGGCACAATTTATGCGGGGGGGGGGGGGGGGCAAAGGTGTAAGACGTCACCACAATGGAGATCTAGCACTAGCCCAGAGCAGAGCAGACATTCCAAAATGGACCAGTTTTTAACTGCATACTTGTGTTTTGATCTCGCAATAGGGATCAAGATGTTGAGCAGCACATGAGCTGCAGTGGTCAGCGACCCATAGCTGACTGCTAGCGTCAGGGCTAGAGAACCATAGCTGCCAAGACCCTTCTTCACCTCCACGCGGTGATCCTGGATAACAGGCTGCAGCAAGACAGACTGGCTAAGGAGAAAGGGTCGAAGAGGGGATGCTAACCCGGTACTCAAAAAATGATTGCTGAAGTCGGATGTGTTCGACCGAAAGGTGCAAATATCGCAGCTAAGCTGTAAACTACGACAAAACGCATTCCGTTCTCTTGACTACATTCTGCTACTTACCCTTTCAGGGTTTGGTAGTGGAAGATTGAGAACGAACGGAGAATAAGAAGAAGATCTCGCAATAAATACAACTAACACTGAAGACTAGTTCCAGAGTCCTCCAGGGAAACCCTACCACGAACCTACCATCACATTACATACCCGGCGTCTACATGTGGTAGATATATTTAAATATATATGCATCGCCCATGTAATAGAGACAATATAGTAGAGATGCGTGTGTAGATTCCGAAATCAACAATATGATTGTCAGGGTCGGCGCTGCGTTTGGTCGTATGCACGAAAGTGAATGGAATCGACGGGCATCAATGTAGAAACCAAGATCCAAGTATGTCGTGCCATCGTCTTTTCCATCTTCCTCTACGCGTGCGAGACCTGGCCGATATACATCAGTCATGGACTGTATGAGCCGTGACTAAGCGACGTTACAAGATCACACTAATGTCATCTATCCACATACCGTACGGGCATCCTCTTGTCATGTAGACAGACCTTTTAGCGTTGTAAACAATCAGTGAAAGTTGGCCAGGGTGCATTCTCGTGAGCTTTCTGAACTCACCTCATTTATTGTCTTAGCCCAATATGTAGTGCATTCTATCGTTCGAATGCATAAAACATTGTTCAAGATTAGGAAACGTATCGAAATATGTGAATTTTGATGGAGCAATCGCTATTTATCTTTGAGACAACGATTGAAGTCTGTCGCAATTTAACAATAGATTTTTACGAATTAGGGCAAAGCATGCGACAGCTGAACAATATATTTTTATGAATGAAGTCAGTCTGTGACAGTTGAACAATAGATTTTTATGAATGAAGTCAGTCTGTGACAGTTGAACAATAGATTTTTATGAATGAAGTCAGTCTATGACAGTTGAACAATAGATTTCTATGAATGAAGTCAAAGTCTTATGTCAGTTGAACAATAGATTTTTATGAATGAGGTCAGTCTATACTGTTTGCGTGAGTATATATTACACAAAATCGCCTGGTACGTTATCAATGTCATTGTGAATTGCTGTAAAATATATTTACCATTTTTCATATCTCAAGCGACGGTCGATTCGATGTCCGGTTCTCACATCAAACCACTTGTTCTAGGTTCTTCGTGAGTAACGAAGATTCCTAATGGGTCGCAGGGGTTCCACTTTAGCCACGGAAGTTTCCCATAGAACATGTAGAAAGTCTTCTTCTCAATCATCGTTCGCGAATCATCAGTTCTTATCCAACACGACAAAAATAATAAGAAACCACAAATGATCACAGGATGATTGTATCGACACATGTTGTTCACCGAAACATAAATAATGGTCCTATTATTAGTATTCCTTTCTAAATGTTATGATAATTAGTCACATATTATAACTTCCCGTTATAGTGGTTTAAAATATCATTAATTATCAGTCACATAACTTCCCAAACATCATTAATAATCAGCCACATATAACTTTCCAAACATAAATAATAATCAGCCACATATTATAACTTCTCATACATCAGTAATAATCAGCCACATATAACTTTTCAAACCTCAATAATAATCAGCCACATATTATGCTTTCCCAAACATCAATAATAATCAGCCACATATTATGCTTTCCCAAACATCAATAATAATCAGCCACATATTATGCTTTCCCAAACATCAACAATAAACAGCCACATATTATGCTATCCCAAACATCAATGATAATCAGCCACATATTATGCTTTCCCAAACATCAATAATAATCAGCCACATATTATGCTTTCCCAAACATCAATAATAATCAGCCACATATTATGCTTTCCCAAATATCAACAATAATCAGCCACATATTATAACTTCTCATACATCAGTAATAATCAGCCACATATAACTTTCAGAACATCAATAATAATCAGCCAAATATTATGCTTTCCCAAACATCAGCGCTAATGCAGCCACTTATTATTGTACCTTTCTAAACATGACCGCAGATTAACCGTTACTATGGGACCTTAATGACATCACCTACATGACACACACATATTATATTAGAACATAATGTGTAACACTTGCTCGACACATCGTAAAACGAGTTAAGAAGTGGCCTTGACTAGAAGTGTATTAGGTTGCCACTGTGTAGAAAAAGAAAGCGCTGCTCATTAATTAACAATGCTGCGTGCCAAACACAAAACACTTAACCCTGACCTATCTCCCATCTTGGCGAGTGCTTAGAGATTCTTTTCCTATTGTTGCTACCAACGGCATAGTTATGTACTGATCATTAGCTCTCTCTCTCTCTCTCTGTCTATCTCTATCTCTCTAGCACACACACAATACACATACACTTTCATCCATCTCATTCACTTTTTGAAAAAAAAGCTATGGCATACATAATTTTGAGATTCTGTATCCACAATTTACATTGCTGTTAAAAATGGATATTCATTGAGTTGAAAAGGAACGTTTTTATTGATTAATCAAAATAAGTGACCATCATGTCGGTGTAGTAACTGTGTAGCGAAGCAGTGACCACAGCATTAAGAAACCTGCTTGGAACAGAATCTGTGTTAATTGCCAGCTATTCTGAAATAACCCTGAGAAATACAAGACTCCACGTTTAACTGTCACCACTATTTTAGAGATAACCTGAGTGGTAACCGCATTGGAAATAATAGGGCCACGGTAACCTACCTGGCATGTGCCTTTTTTTCTCAGAGCCGTTTGGGCTGGCTGAACTGTAACCTTTCTTGTTGGCAAAACGGTGTTGTCTAGCTAAACTTAAGGGTTATATTTTTCGTAGGGCATATTAACCAAGATAGTCTTTGTTGATCTTTGTCGAACATATTAACCAATATGGTCCGTGCTGATCTTTATCAAGCATCTTAACCACGATGGTCTTTACTGATCTTTGTCAAGCATATTAACCAAGATGGTCTTTATTGATCTTTGTCGAACATATTAACCAATATGGTCTTTATTGATCTTTGTCAAGCATATTAACCAAGATGGTCTTTATTTATCTTTATCAAACATATTAACTAAGATGGTCCGTGTTGATCTTTGTCAAGCATCTTAACTAAGATGGTCCGTGTTGATCTTTGTCGAACATATTAACCAAGATGGTCTTTATTGATCTTTGTCAAGCATATTAACCAAGATGGTCTTTATTGATCTTTGTCGAACATATTAACTAATATGGTCTTTATTGATCTTTGTCAAACATATTAACCAAGATGGTCTTTATTGATCTTTGTCAAACATATTAACCAAGATGGTCTTTACTGATCTTTATCAATCATATTAACCAAGATGGTCTTTATTGAGCTTTGTCAAACATATTAACCAAGATGGTCTTTATTGATCTTTGTCACACATATTAACCAAGATGGTCTTTATTGATCTTTGTGAAACATGTTAACCAAGATGGTCCGTGTTGATCTCTGTCAAACATATTAACCAAGATGGTCTTTATTGATCTTTATCAAACATATTAACCAATATGGTTCGTGTTGATCTTTGTCAAGCATCTTTACCAAGATGGTCTTTATTGATCTTTGTCAAACATATTAACCAAGATGGTCTTTATTGATCTTTGTCAAACATATTAACCAAGATGGTCCGTGTTGATCTTTGTCAAACATATTAACCAAGACGGTTTGTGTTGATCTTTGTCAAACATTATAACCAAGTAGATCTTTGTTGATCTTTGTTAAGCATATAAATTAGAGATGTCTGTGTTTATCTTTGTTAATCATATAAACCAGAGGGGGACTTTTTATTTGTATGTGCCATGAACCTCTGGTCATTCAGAAAGAATACATGTAGGCTCAGCAATCGTAATATAATGGCCACATTCCATAACTCCTGTCTTTTTTTTGTAGTAAAACGTATCCGTGTAGGTCATTGGTTCACATCCAGGTTGCCTATTACTTCAGTTTCTTGTCTGTTGCCTTGTGTGTGTTGTTATATTCGTGATCTATTGCTACATTCTTTTAGTTACTGGCCTATACGTTTCTTCTTCTTCTTCTTCATCGTACGCTGTTTACAGCGATATTTACGTTGCACTGTTTTATTTTGTTAAGCCTGTGGCTCAGTGCATCCGATTTCAACAGGCGTTTCTGTAGGGTTGCCCTCCTTAGCCTTTGGCTGTCTCCAGTCTAACTGCAAGGCAGCAGTTGTTTTTGGTCAGAGTTGTCTCTCTTAGGAAGTTGTCTTGCAGGACTATCGAGTCTTCCCTACTCGTGTCTATAGGGTTTGGCAATGATATGATATGATGGACTATGTACTAGTTTGTACTATCCCGAAAGAGAGGCAGTCCAGTGTGACTGTCCTAGGATCGTCACGTCCTGCCAGAAACGTAGCATATGCATGTGAGTGAGATATCTCTTTGGCCTATACGTTTAAATTCGTTTCGTTGGTACATTGATTGTAATTTGCCCAATAGTTAGAATACTGAGACACGCTTACGTAGTTATACGTTTTATGGGCAAGATTACACAGTACATACTTTAGAGACACTATTAACAGTTTGTGAGGAATGTTTTGTTTTTTATTGTACCAATGAAGTACATTCTTGTTGTTTTGCAATATCGCTGCATATGTTTGAGCTAAGGCTTGGTTTGTAATCCCAACATACCAGGATCGAGATCACTTCGTGTCCAGTGTGACTAGGCGTGTCGAGAATTGTTCTCGGGATGACCACTTCACTTCGTGTCCAGTGTGACAAGGCGTGTCGAGGATTGTTCTCGGGCTGACCACTTCACTTCGTGTCGAGGATTGTTCTCGGGATGACCACTTGACTTCGTGTCCAGTGTGACTGGGCGTGTCGGGGATTTTTACAGGTTTGACCACTTCCCGACGCTCATAAAGGATTTGCAAAACTACTGTACTGTATTTCACTGCAAAGCTGCCATAGTGGAACACATTACAAATAGATCAACACACGCATCCATACACTGTCCAATACGTCTACATTACAAACATACATACACACACAGATCCATACACTGGTCAATACATCCACATTACAAACATACACACACACATACACACACACACACACAGATCCATACACTAGACAATACGTCTACATTACAAACATACATACACACACAGACCCATACACTAGACAATGCGTCTACATTACAAACATACGTACACACACACACACAGACCCATACACTAGACAATGCGTCTACATTACACACACACACACACACACACAGACCCATACACTAGACAATGCGTCTACATTACAAACATACACACAAACACACACACACAAATCCATACACTGGATAATACGTCTACATTACACACACACACACACACACACAGACCCAAACACTAGACAATGTGTCTACATTACAAACATACATCCACAAACACACACACATACAGATCCATACACTGGACAATACGTCTACATTACATACACACACACAGACCCATACACTAGACAATGCGTCTACATTACAAACATACATCCAAACACACACTCAGACCCATACACTAGACAGTGCGTCTACATTACAAACATACGTACACACACCCACAGATCCATGCACTAGACAATGCGTCTAAATTACAAACATACACACACACAAACACACACACAGATCCATACACTGGACAATACGTCTACATTACATACAGACACCCACACACACACAGACCCATACACTAGACAATGTGTCTACATTACAAACATACATCCACACACACACACACACACATAGACCCATACACTAGACAATGCGTCTACATTACAAACAAACATACATACACACACATAAAGATCCGTACACTGGACAATACGTCTACATTACAAACATACACACACACACACACACACACAGATCCATACACTGGCCAATATGTCGTGATATCACTCAAAGGACTGCGGTCTGGGGTGGAAAGGACTATACCTTCTCCAGTACAGTCCAGAAAGGTAAACCTTTAATCAAACACCCAATTTACACTCCTCCCTTCAATTGATCTCACAATTCACAACATATATCAATTTGATATTTTCTCCTTCCATGAGGGGCCACGTTCTGCCATCTGATTTGTTTGCATTTATCTTTACTGCATACTAGGATGAGTTTTTGCGTGTAGCGACCTGTTATCTGGTGAGATGAAATTGTTGAGAAGTGCCTGGTCTAGATAACAGATAACGACACCTACTAAGAAATAGCTGTCATGTTTTGATAGGATAGCGGAGAGGGTGTTTGATATCATGTTTTAAAGGTACATCGTGGTAAAATGTACCTGTGATAGTACACAGGTGGGGGGGGGGGGGGGGGGGGGGGTGTCAGCGTTCATTGTAAAAAGAGAACATGTGAGATAAAAGCTCTCCACGTGAAGGAAGGTGTCAAAGGTCAAAGTAAAGTGGGGCTTGATCGGACAATAAATTGTGCTCGCCGCTTCGTCTTGTCACTCAGATGCTTACATGGTCCCTGTCTAGAGACATCGTTTTAGCGGTGCTCCAAGGTGTTGTCGGACATTGTCCGGATGATGTTGAGCTAATCAGGAAGTAGTCCAAGCCATCTAGTAAGTCACTGTCTGCAAAGCTGGACTTTTGTTTCGTCTCTCTATTCTTAGTTGTTTGCAGTCATTATTTGCGTAGCCTAGTAGTGTCGCCTTAGACACGTTGTCTTTGATTGATTTGATCAGCACTTTAGTTTGAGCAAGTTATCGATTATTTTAATGCTTCATTTTGAATAAAGCAATGGTTTGAATAAGGCAGATGTTCTTGTAGGGAAATCTTTTCAAATGTTTCGGATGTCTCCATTAATTTATTCTCTGAGCTTGCAAGTTGTTTGACTTTTTATGTTTCGCTCAGCTCTTAATAATGATTCAATACTTTGTTCTTTAGCTTTACGAATATTTGTTGTTATTACATTCAACAGCTATATTATACAAAATCACATTTAAGTTATCGACAAGTCTGCGCTATATCTATGTTGTTATTGGTCCCGAATTGATCTATTTATTTCCCTAATTGAATTATAATTAAACAATTGGTAATACGTAAAGCATACGCGCTTCTCCACAATTTGACATAGAAACATTTAAGTCTCATGCTTACAGTGTTCTATCAAACTCAAGACACCCGCTAGAAGTTGTAGAATCATGCTCAATGTGAATTTCTCTGCACAACATTGAATCATTTTGGCTTTTCCATCTAGCGGATTTAGAAAAACAAATACAAATGAACTAATCGCGTGATTTGTTTAGTATATTTGAATTGTTAATTATGTGAATACACTCTTTCTTCAAGTTATATCTGTGTAATTTAGAAGTATCTACTAAACCATTGATTCGTTTACAAAATGTTACCAGAAGGTTAGTCATAGTATTCAAACGAACGCTTAAAGAAGCCAGACCTAATTCACAATTCGTGGCTGGCTCTATAAATAATATGTTTAAATTGAGATAACCTGTCTCTCTAAATAAGGCCTGATGAAATCACAATACAATTATAGGCTTCCACCCTCTCCTCGGTTATTGACTTTAAATTCAAACGAACGAGGGAATAAAAAGAAATAACGAACACATAAAAAAAAATATTTATCGTTTTTCTCGAACGCAATAAAGGAAAAATATTGATCGTTTTTCTATCTATTTCTCTGTTACTTGATTTCGTTTTTCAAATCACCAAACTAAAGGTCAGAATTTGTATGCTGTCAGCATGTTTTGTTAGGTAGAATCCGCCAGAGCAAACTCTAGATTTAATTAAACCATTTAAATATTACTGTATGAAGGTCGTCGAACCACTGATTGGAAAAGGTTGATACCAAAATATAAATAGACTAATTATTAATTAAATGAGGATGCAGGACATACTTTTCAATACCGGAATGTTGAAACAGTTTTATTATAATATCATAGCAAGCGTTGATATACACTATATTAATTTTTTTAATGAGTTTCAAATAATATATATACACACGTTCAATGAATCTAGAATTAGTAATACTGAGGAATATGGTCATTGTAAGGAGCAGTGGTAATTCAGGGCTAGCGGCCATCAGTGAAGCATTGATCATTTCATTATTAGTGGCAGCACTAGTAGCCCCAGTTTAGTTTGAGATTATCGCTCGTGTTCACTTTGTTTTGTAAAGCCGGACTTGAATGAAACAACATTCACATCTGCAATAATACAGACATATTAAGTATAACGGTAATGAATCGTGTGCTAGTATTTTTAACTACCTTCCAGAAGGAGTTGACGCTAAAAGTACTGTCTTCAGTACCATGACCGTTTCAAAATTCAGCAGTTTGTGACGCGGTTAGTTACAGGAAAGAAAATAATCATTATGTAATAACAAATGCGAATGGTACATTAGGGAGAAATGAATGGAGATAATGTAACATTGAAAACACGAGAGTTGTGCATAGGGATGGCAATTATTATTCAAAACGAATTGCTGCATAAATTAGTACTAAAAGAGCTGGCTTGCTGTATGGGGCGGTAATTTGTAGTGGTCGCCGTATGCACCATGTGTAGCAACAGGAGACAAGAGTGTAGTAAGTGGGACACGCACTGCAGGGGAATGAAGTCAATATGATTGTCCGACCTAAGCTATTGTTTTACTCGAAACAAACAATGACCCGCAGACACGTGACCTTCACGTCACTTACATACTGGCACAGCAGATAAATATATGCTATATTGTTATAGATGTTTGTAGCTCGACTCCGTTAACTGAGATTTGTCTATAACATGTGGGTATACCGCAGTTCCGGGCTGTTTCCATTTGTATGGAAAATACGGAGCAGTTTCATTAGAATACATCACCTAGTTCAGTCAATAGTGCTTGAGTATCTGTAGCGTGAAGGTGGCTAGTGTCTGCATATGCATACATATTTATTTAACCAGTAACTGTTTAACACATAGGGCAGGCATAGCGTCTTTCAGATTTGAAGTGTTGAGTGTTACAACAATCAGGGCGCTCACAAACCTAGCGACACGACGTGGGATTCTCTCATTTTCAGAGATAGTACACACATTTTGTCAAGTATTTCCGCCTTTTGTGTGTTAGGTTTTAATATCAAGAGAACTTCCACGCTGTTGCTGTGTATATTTATTGAATTATTTTAAAAACAAATTCTGTTGAATGTGGTTTGAGATAGGAATGTTGTCTTATTTTTAATATATAAAATAGTGACCGATTTTTCCAGTATATAAAGTGACGGTGCAGGCAAAATTATAGGAAATTGAATAGATTTAGACTACCAGAAACACATATCCATGAACTCCCGTTGAAATAATATAATACAACCAGCCTTAAGTGATAATCATGTCATTGCATTGTGACTGAGCCTGATTACAGTCAAGATAGAGGCAGTAATCAAAATACTCATACCAGTGGTATAAGTTTCTACACCACATTACTAGTTATCTTATTGCATTATTGCACTCTTGAAACTTAAATCAATAACCAAGATTCATGATACCAAACATATAGTTTTAACTTCACCGCATATTCACTAAATAATTGTTGTTGTAATGTTAGACCCACAGAGACCCAACTCAACAACCAAGATTCATGATACCAAACATATAGTTTTAACTTCACCGCATATTCACTAAATAATTGTTGTTGTAATGTTAGACCCACAGAGACCCAACTCAACAACCAAGATTCATGATACCAAACATATAGTTTTAACTTCACCGCATATTCACTAAATAATTGTTGTTGTAATGTTAGACCCACAGAGACCCAACTCAACAACCAAGATTCATGATACAAAACGTATAGGTTTCACTTCACCCCACACTTTCTATAATTATGTGTGTGTAAAGTTAGACTATCAAAGACCCAGCTCAATCATCAGAATTCCCATACATTCATGCCTATATGTTTCCTAAATACATTACTGTATATTCTGTTCGGTATCAGTGTCCCTATAGAGACCCAGGATTCACATGCAGTGGTGAAACACGATACACGCTATCTCACTCAACTATGCTCATACTCAATTGCATTCCTTTCTTTTAGACAAGGGGGCGTGTTCAACACGAGCTAATGAAGCTCTAAGGGCTTTGGACAGTTTGTGTATTGTGAGCATTAAACTTAACACCGTGCTGACAATCATTGTCTGTTTTGATCATAGACCTGCACGTTTATTCTGGTTATATGAACGCCGGTTTCTTGTCCTTAACTTGTGAAGGAACATTAGCAAATAGGAATACACATACAAATATGTAAGTAGCAGTCCTAGCACGTACATAGTTGTAAGGAGACGACACATACACATACAATATGCCGGTAGTACTTTTATACGTGCACAGAAACCAATAGAACATTGATTCGAACTATCATATTTATAGCGCAGGTTTCTCGCCACAATTATACTAAAATATGTCTGTGTCAATTGATTATCTTTTTCGTATGTACATTCAGTTAGTTCATTCCCTTTTGTGCATATTCTAGTTAGTTAACATTCTTATGTGTATATTCTGTTTAGTTGATTCTTTTCTGCTAACATCTGTTTAGTTAAAATTATCCTGTGTATATTCTGTTCATTCACTTATTAGCATATTCTGATGAGTATATTCGAATTACTTACTTGTTTTACGTATATTTTACTTAGATATTTCTCTTTTAGGTAAATTCTATTTAGTTACTTTTCTTTTAGATATATTCTGTTTAGTTACTTTTCATTTAGATATATTCTGTTTAGTTACTTCTCTTTTAGATATGTTCTGTTTAGTTATTTTTCTTTTAGATATATTTTGTTTAGTTACTTTTCTTTTAGATATATTCTGTTTAGTTACTTCTCTTTTAGATAAATTCTGTTTAGTTACTTTTCCTTTAGATATATTTTGGTTAGTTACTTTTCTTTTAGATATATTCTGTTTAGTTACTTTTCTTATAGATATATTCTGTTTAGTTACTTCTCTTTTAGATATATTGTGTTCAGTTACTTCTCTTTTATATATATTCTGTTTATTTACTTTTCTTTTAGATATATTCTATTTAGTTACTTCTCTTTTATATATATATTCTGTTTAGTTACTTCTCTTTAATAAATATTCTGTTTGGTTACTTTTCTTTTAGATATATTCTGTTTGGTTACTTTTCTTTTAGATATATTCTGTTTGGTTACTTTTCTTTTGAATGTATTCTGTTTAGTTACTTTTCTTTTAGATATATTCAGTTTAGTTACTTTTCTTTTGCATATATTATGTTTAGTTGCTTTTCTTATATATATATATATATATATATATTCTGTTTAGTTAATTCTATTTTTGATAAATTCCGGTTTGTACATTTTCTTTTGGATGTATTCTGTCTAGTTAATTTTCTTTTTGCTTTATTCTGTTAGTAATTTCTCTTTTGGATGGTTAATTCTCCTCTGTATGTCCTCTGTTTTGTTTGTACATTCTCTTTTGGATGTATTCTGTCTAGTTAATTCTCTTCTAGATATATTCTATTTAGTAAATTGTTTTATATATTTTCTGTTTAATTCTTCCTCGTGTAAATATGTTTAGTTAATTATCTTTTAGATTCATTCAGTTAATTCATTTTTTTCTTAATTGTTTCTCTTCTATCTGTTGAGCTAATTCTTTCTTAATGTATATTCGGTATATTTAATTCTTTTTTATACATTTTTTAGTTTTGCTAATTGTTTTTAATCTAGTTAATTACCCTCGTTAAATTAATTGAGTTTCACGTATTAATGGGCTAGTGTAGTACACTTGTGTATATATTCAGTTCAGAAAGTGAAGTCTTTCTTGTTTCTTCAGTTCGTCTTTCTCTCTATCGTGTATGGTTATGTATTTGTGTCCAAGGAGTCTACAAAAAGTATTATAGTTAAGTAGTAACCTCACTAACATCGAAACTCCTAATCTCTAAGAGTTTCTAAAGCACTGTTGGTGGGTTCAGAACTAGTGTTATCTGTCAGAGCTGTCGCCCCAGTTTTATAAGAGTGTGTTCAGTTAGTTTGGACATGTTTTCTTGATATGTCAGTCTGCAGAGTCAGTCGATTTTAAATTCTGAAGTCTTCTTATCAGTCACGATGAGTTCATGACTGTAACCGTGGCTGACCGGATGAATCCTGTTTTCTTTCTGCGCTAGGGGCGTATTGCTTTTTTGTAGTAGACATCTTGTTTCTTTTCTATTTTTGAAGATTGTCTTCGCTTTATTGAATGTTCTTGTATAGAAATAGTTTTTGTGTAAATGAAGATAATTGTCTATAAAACTGTGTTTCTGCTTGTTTGTGTAGTACAAAGGATTGGTGGTCTTATGGCTTTTTTTTCATGTCTATTTGTTCTTGCAGACGTTTGATTTGAAAGGGGAATCGTATATAGGTCACACGAAGCTGCATGGAGATTTGAGACATGGCGTCTCTCACTGCGTTGGAAGGTTTGATCTTAGCACTCACTATCAAGTTGCCAGATCTAACTCTTCCAGCTCAGCGAGAGCAGCCCTTCTACTCATCATTGGCCGTCCACATCCAGACTAACAATACAAGCCGATGGAGTAAAAGCTAAAAACAAGTTTAGATGGCTTCGTGCATTGTAGTCGTTGCTGTATTCATCATTATGGAACTTGGAAAGGTCCTCATCCCTACTCTCCAAACTGGAACTACTTCGTTTCCCTTGTTGGCATTGATGATTTCTAAGGTTGAACCGTTTTCTTAGTGTAAGGCCCGACAAAATCCAGGTCGCCATAATGACAAGATATGTTGATATATTTTGGCTTGGCTTGGCTTCGCTTCGTTCGTTCTCAATCTCCCGCTACCAAGCCCTAAAAGGGCTTAAGTAGCAGAATGTAGTCCAGAGAACGGAATGCGTTGTGTCGTAGTTTACAGCTTGACTGCGATATTTGCACCTTTCAGTCCAACACATCCGACTTCAGCAATCATTTTTTGAGTACCGGGTTAGCATTCCCTCTTCTATCCCTTCTCCTTAGCCAGTCTGCCCTGCTGCAGACTGTTATCCAGGATCACCGTGTGCAGGAGTAGAAGGGTCTTAGCAGCTCTGTTTCGCTGGCCCTGGCGCTAGCAGTGAGCTATGGGTCGCTGACCACTGCAGCTCATGCGCTGCTAAGAATCTTGATCCCGATATAGCGTTTAACATTTAAGCATGAGTCGCATTTACTCGCACAATTTCGCTTCTTGTGGTGAAAATCCTTTTCATCCAGCACGATGCCTGGCTCCTGCAGTCTTTACCTGGCTCCTATATAGATACTAAACAAACGTTTCACCTCTTCTTATTATATCCAGGTATTCACTGGCTTACTTTGCCACTGTTCTTCTCAAAATGTTATTTGCCTTCCCACGTGTTGTCATTTGAGGTTAGCCGTATCTTTAGTGCATCTTCTTCAGATACTCGGTAAAACCAGTTGTGCACACTTGCATTCCTGTCATACACGTGGGGGATGAGTGGGGGAGGTGTTGCAATAGCTGAGAGGTAAGCAGTTCGCCTCTAAAAAAACGAACGAACGAAAGTGCGAATCGGTTGGTGCTCGAATTATGCACGTCTCAAGCGCTCTTAGTACTATCGGAGACGGACGATACACTCAGACGTCCCATATACACGCTATGCGCGTAAAAGAACCCTTGGTAGCGAACAGAGAAAAGAACCGCTGTCCGCCAAAATGAATAATGTCACGATATTACTACAAAATGGGCATGAAGGTTGACATACAGACCAAAATGAAGCCTTCCCTTCATCATGCAAAGATACAATCCCATTCTTTTGTCTGTACACTTGAATGCAAATATATATAGACAGGACCTCTGCACCCCTGAAAGTAGAAGAAAATATATATATATATACTTCAGGTGCCTGGTATGGAACAGGCATTGGCAATCATTGCGCTCTAATCTTCTCGTCGTCTTTTGTTTGTCTAATGAGGTCATACCGTTGTTTATTGGCACGTACATGTTTCTCTGTTCTGCCTTTACTCTCCTATCTGATATATCATCCCCAGTAGGACCAATTTCTCCACGCCGCCTCTTCTAACTTAACTTAACGTCTTTATACTGGTTTAGAAGACCTTGCAGAGTCTGTATACAACCAGTTACATTTACGTTTCATTGCTCTAAAAGCGATACGCATCCAAGTTATTCTTAAATGCATTAACTGCCCCTGCCTCCACTATCGCCCCTAGCAATGCATTCCAAGCAGTCACCACTCTCTGACTAACAAAATATTTGCTAATATCTAATCTGGACCTCTCTTTAGTCAGCTTGTAGCTATGCCCTCTTGTCCTTGTAGGTGGCTGTATTGGAAAAAAACTTGTTATAGTCTAATTTATCTATTCCTCTGATCATCTTATAAACCTGTATTAAGTCACCACGAATTCTTCTCTCTTCTAGACACTGTCGGCGGGTTTTTCTGAGTCTTTCCTCATAACTGTAATTCTGGAATCTCACTATCAGCTTTGTCGCCCTTTTTTGTATTCTTTCTAGCATGTTTATGTCCCCTCTATGATAAGGACTCCACACCTGTACACAGTACTCCAATCTAGGTCTAACTAAAGCTTTATACAGTTTGACTATCACTTCCTTGCTCCTATGTTTAATATTTCTTTTTATCAAACAAACATTGCATTTGCCTTTTTCACTGCTACCTGAACTTGCTCACAAACCTTACCTATATGATCTATTATAACCCCTAGGTCCCTGTTAATGTGTCCCATAAATTGTATTTGTCTTTATCTTCTTGATGGTTTTGATGAGCGATCAGTTCAGTGTCTGATGTCCACCCACTTGTGCCAGTGAGCCACGCCGTGAGTTTACGTTATCTTTCTTGCACCGTGGGTGTTGCTCGGGTCGTAAGTCTGTGTCGTTAAAGGAGGATTAATCATATGTCATCTATCCATCTTCTGTGCGGTTTTCCTCGTGCCATGTAGCCAGAACTTCTTTTTGTCTGTTATAAGTGTGCAGTGGGAGTTTATCAGCTCACAATCCCATGAGATGGCAAAACCATCATAATATTTTGTCTAATAAAACGATCGCAGCTGCAGCGGTACTGACTGTTAATCGTCAATAAAAACACACATATAGATACTGACTCAGTATCCGCGCCAGGACAATAACAGAACGATACCAACGTAATGTCTCTGACGAAGACCATGTAGCCGTAACGTAGGTATCGTTTTGTAAGTGTCCCGGTGCGGTAACTGAGCCATTGCCTCTATGTGTTTCTATAGTATGTTCTGTCTAGAAATGTGTTAAGCACAGTGTGGTAGTTTCCACAATATTTGTTATATCGTCATTCTATCTGTCCTGGACAGACCGATGACCTTCCTTAGACATTTCGTTTCACGAGTCACTATTTTCATCATTTGGACCTTGGGTGAGGACTAAGCATGACACTATTTTTACAAATTTATTTTTTCGTTCGCCTTTTTCTTTTCTCTAATCCCCAAGGCGGTGTGCGTTGCACTGTGGTTTTTATTTTGCGCATGTTTGCTCATTGCATCCGACTTCAGCATGCATTTTATGTAAGGGCCTGCTTCCTCCTGCATTTTCTAAGGGTTTGCTTCCTCTGAGTAACGGCCGGTGCTGTGATGGGGATCGAAACTAGCACCTTATGGTTGTGAGCCGTGTCACTTAACCACTAGCCCACGCCATCCCCTAACACTATTTGATTATGACATCAATCCGCCAGTTGCAGGGCTAAAGGCATGTTTTGTTGAATAGATGGGTTAAATTGTTACTCAACAGGAATCAAAATGAGAAAAGTGTCTTCGCCAAAATGAAACTCAAGTACTTACATTTTTGTCAGTAACAAGGGAGACTGTTAGATTTACAGAACACCGTATGCAGTGATCACTATAATTTTGTACACCCATTGTTCGTGGACGTTGCTTTCTCATACTTTCATTCAGTATGTAACAGCTAATATATTGATGGTGTTGATGGAATGGATCAAGTTGTTGATCTGAGATACTTGTGTTAGGATGTTCACTCAGAACGAATTGTCTCTAGTAGCAGGCTGTAGTGCCTTTTATAATATCTTGGGACGTTTTAAATAAGGCAGTAGACCTTCTCAGCAGGCAGCCACATTGGATATCACATGGTCAATCCCTATCTCGTTGGCCGAGGTTGCTGTCATTTTATCTTCAGTATATTGCATCTGACACAAGCACGACTCTCCCGTGTTTCAGTCCCTATCTAACCAATGTTCTCTTAAAACCATGCACCACATGGCCCATATCGTGGCTAGAAAATATTCGTGATGGCCTAATAAAAAGACAATTGAAAGCGAATACAGATGTTGATAAATTTAAAAAAGGAGAAAGTATAAATGGGCAAAGAACACGCCCTCGGGAAGAATCCCAACAGTATGACCAGACATACGCTGGTTTTGAAACCACGGAGGAAGATAAGAGTGAGGAAGTCTGAGAATATCTAGTGAAGAGCAGTGGAAGAAGAAATCAAGGCATATGGAGTCTTATGGGCAAATTTGAAGAAACCAGCAGATAATAGAGATTTACAGTTCTAGTTCTATGTTCTGGTGAAATATAAAATAAATGATTACTTTAACAAATCATATAAATTCCCTGACATGTCATCAATAACCACTTCTGTTAGTAGTGAAGCGTCGAGAACTTATATGTCTAGAGATATGCCTCCATCTCAATAATAAAATTGCAGGAAACAGTTGAAGGGGGGAGGAAGCGAGAAGAAAGCGAAAGTCCTATGTTAATAACATCCAAGAATGGACAGGACATTATTTTTTCACACTCGTTAGAAGAGCTGAGGAAGTACGCAGAGCTGAGGATAGAGAACTATGGCTGACTATTTGTGTTACCAATATGGAATCCCTACCATCATAACGGGTTAAGAGGGACCATGGCCAGAAAAATGTTTAGAAGCACTGACGATAACCACCCCGCCACTTAGCTCCGCCATTGTACTGATGACCCTCACATCCATTGTAACTGTACTTAGGTGTAGCATGAAACCTTACTTAGGAGTAGCATATTGAAGTCAATAGCCATCTCCAGTGTACTACTGTTGAACTTGGTTATCTATGTAGTGCTCGAATGTTCACCTCGCTCATCTGTTCTCAAGCTAGGCCTCATGAAAGCGGCAGCTTGACTTCTTTGCTGTTGGGTTTATCTTGCTCTTGTTGGCTCAAGATGCAGGAAGAAGGCTGTTGAAATAACTGCCTATCCTTCCCGACTATCAGCGTCACATAAAGTACTTCTCACGTTAGATTGAACTTGTCGCGGCCTTTGGTGTATCAAATCCCATTGTTGTGGCTTTGAAGTCAACCGTGTTTTTTTTTTAATCATGAGAGAGTCATTGTAAAACCCGAGTGGTTTGCCGAGACCTTTGTGTGTGTCAAGGACAAGAATAGCACGTCGCAAGAGCGGACTAACTGTGTGACATCGGCCATGATTCGGTGGTTTGTTAATAGCAGGATAGATGTGCCTAACAGGCTGCGAGTCTACTTTGCTCAAGTGATTGAGTCTATTAAGATTGGCTCGCACATCGGTTATCTACTTCCAAGAAACTGGTTGTAAACAAACTCTGCCGTCTTCTAAACCAATATAAAGACGTCAAGTTAACAGTAGTGTATATGAAAATAGCATCAAATAAGTCCACATTTGCACTGTGGTGTCTGTGTCTCTCTGTCTGTCTCAGTGTATTTGTACCTCTCTCGTTCACTCTCTCCGTCTATCTTTCTCTCTCTATCTATATATTCATCACTCCCTGTTTTTGTCTCTATCTGTCGTTGTTCCCTTCTTTCTGCCCTTCCCAATTTTCACTCTCTCAGTGATAGACATTCTTAGCCTCATATTTATGATGAATTTGTACACGCCATTACACTTGTTACAATGATCTCTTTGGATGTATGAAGATTTTTTTCTCTCGTTTTACCCACCTTTTCTCTCGTTTTACCCACCTTTTATCTCATTTTACCCACCTTTTCTCTCTTTTTACCCACCTTTTCTCTCATTTTACCCACCTTTTCTCTCGTTTTACCCACCTTTTCTCTCGTTTTACCCACTTTTCTCGTTTTACCCACTTTTCTCTCGTTCTACCCACATTTTCTCTCGTTTTACCCACCTTTTCTCTCGTTTTAGCCACCTTTTCTCTCGTTTTAGCCACTTTCTCTCGTTTTAGCTACCTTTTCTCTTACCCACCCTTTCTCTCGTTTTAGTCACCTTTTCTTTCGTTTTACCCACCCTTTCTCCACACGAAGCACAGTATGGTAACTGCATCTTTACCCCCCCACATTCACCCCACCTCTGTTAGGAAACCTGCGCCAAAAGCACTTCTGGCACACGCACACAACTCGTTTCTGTAATAATAAAACCAATATGATGTGTAATAGCCATATAGCCCATATGATGTGTAATAGCCATATAGCCCATATGATGTGTAATAGCCATATAACCCATATGATGTGTAATAGCCATATAGCCCATATGATGTGTAATAGCCATATAGCCCATATGATGTGTAATAGCCATATAGCCCATATGATGTGTAATAGCCATATAGCCCATATGATGTGTAATAACCGAATCCATCGGGAAGTGTGTTGCTGCTTGCAGCTAATCAACCAACCTGTGGTGATAAAGTGGTATCGATTATGAGGACCACAATATCTGCAGACATTCAAGATCATATTCAGAGAGAGAGAGAGATACCACAACAATAGCGATGGATTGCGGTAGCGCAGTGGTTAGTGCACTGGCTGTCAGGCCGTGTCATCTAGGTTCAAATCCCAAATTCGTGCAGGTGTGTTTTTTTTAAAATCGTGGGTACCAGATCAAGTCTGTGAAAGTCAGTAAGTGGCCCAGATACTGATACGGGATAGCGAACATACATGTAGGTGGTAGTTGTTAAAGGTGTCATTAGGCTCCAGTAACATGTGATTACTGTATGTAGCAGACGCTAGGTGTCCCATGCACGTAGGCAATTCTGATACAAAATGGCGTCCGTGCTGACACAGTGTGCAATCAAAGAACAGCTTTCTGTTGTTCGTTTTCAGAGAGGGCGATGGTGGCAATATAACTTTCCACAAAGGATATTCTTCCTGTTTACTGTGAGAAGTGTTTGTCGTGCAAAACGGAGCATAACTGGACCGATACATTTTCTCACAGACTCTGACGAATTACTGATGAAGCCTGACCTGGTCGGCCTGTTCAGTTTGACACATAAGTTCATGGCTCCATTAACCCAGGTCAAAATTGAGCGTCTAGTGTTGCAATTTCCTGAACAACCACTCTACAGCCGCGCGCCCCTCTCCTCCCCAGCGACTTAGCCTCTAGCGATTGGGGGAGATGATTCGAGCTGGCAGTCGGGTAACGATAGTGACAGTGAATTAAAAAAAATTGAGCTATACGGGGAAAAAGTTATTTAAAAAAGGTGACGAAAAAGTTATTTTAAAAAAAAGGGGAAAAAAATTGTTTCAAAATAGTGAGCTATATGAGGTAAAAGTAATTTTTAAAAAGGGAACTATTTAAGAAAAAAGTAATATTAAAAAGATGATGAAAAAGTTATTACAAAAAGGTGAACTATATGAGGGAAAAGGTAAGGAAAAAATTAAAAAGGTGAGGGAAAAGTTATTTCAAAAAGGTGATTTTTCTTCGTCTGCGTTCGTTCTGAATCTCCGACTACTAAACCCTGAACAGGGCTTTGAAAAACAGCAGGATGTAGTCCGGAGAATGGAATGCGTTGTGTCGCTAGCTTACAGTTTGACTGCGATGTTTGGAGATGAAAAAGTTTTTTTTAAAGTTAACTATTTGAGGAAAAAGTTATTTTAAAAAAGTGAACTCTATAAGAAAATTATTTTTAAAAAGTGAACTCTATAATACAGAAGCTATTTTAAAAAAAAATGAACTCTTTAAGATAAAAATTATTTTTTAACTATAAAAGAAGTTATTGTTTTTTAAAGTGAACTCTATAAGATAAAAGTTATTTTAAAACGGTAACATATGGTGAGGAAAACGTTATATCATAAAGCTGATCTATATGAGGGAAAAATTATTTCAAAAAGGTGATGAAAAAGCTATTTCAGAAAGGTAAACTATACGATGTAAAACCTATTCCAAAAAGGTGAACTATACGAGTAAAACAGCACAGAAAGTAGATACAAATATGATGATTCACATATCTGCTCCAAGAACAGCAAACAGAGAAGAGGGAGGGAAAAGATAGAACTACCACTACATATGACAGATAGCATGTATCCGAGCATTTGCAGTGTCGGTTTCAGGTGTCCGTTTTTGATTAGGTCGTTAACCATATGCACAACTCTCTTTAGTCTCCTTTTATAACATGCTTGACATCCGTCTTTTTCTTTTAAACGCAGTTTCCACGCGAGTTAGAAAACCAGTGCTTTACATTATGGAATGTGGCTGACCAAATATATTCACGGTTACATCCCTTGTATTAAATGATGCGTCTGCGTTTTAGAACAAGTATACACAAGTCCGACAATCCTCAAAAAACACTACCCTCAGAACACTGACCGCATTTATCCATAATATGTTCTCTCTCTCTCTCTCTCTCTCTCTCTCTCTCTCTCTCTCTCTCTCTTCCTCCTCCTCCTCCTCCTCCCCCACCCCACTGATAGCGTTATTGTTATCCTCGTATTAATCAAATGTGAATACTCTGCAACATTTTTAATGATCTTATATAAAGTGTGATGCATTTTAAAAATCTTCGACCCATTAATGGTTCTCCTTAATATTCTTCTCAATATTCTTCTCTTTCTCGTCTTCTATTTTTTCTTTTTCTTCGTCGTCGTAGTCATTCGTTCTTAAACTCCCGCTACCAACCCATGAAAAGTGCTTTGCAAGTAGCAGGATACAGCTCGGATAACGTCATGCGTTGTGACGTAGTTTACAGTTTGACTGCGATATTTGCACCTTTCAGTCCGGCACAACTGACTTCAGCATGGCATTTTTCGATCCCCCCTCCTTAACCAAACTACCCTCTTCGACCCCCCCCCCCCTCCTTAGCCAGTCTTCCCTCTTCGATCCCCCCTCCTTAACCAATCTACCCTCTTCGATCCCCCCTCCTTAGCCAGCCTTCCCTCTTCGATTCTTTCCTTAGCCAGTCTACCCTCTTCGATCCCTCCTCCTTAGCCAGTCTGCCTTGTTGCAGCTTGTTATCCAAGATCACCGCGTGGAGGTGGAGAAGAGTCTTGGTACTCCTTTCTGTCACTGGTCCTGACGCTAGCAGTCAGTTTTCTTTCCCTGCCAGCTACAGCTCATGCACTGCTCAGCATCTTGGTCCCTTCTCCTAACTCATTCTGTATAAAATAGTCGTACTTCTGACTCGTGACTAATTCGAACGCGATCAGAAATCCTTCTCCTCAGAACATAATTGTTGATGGATTATTAGGCTCTTCCTACACATGAAGGGTTCAGTCAATATTTGCAATCTTATCTGGGAAACTCCAGAAAGGTATTTGAGTCTTGGTAAAAGTGCTTGCCGTATTTCTGCGTTTGTTGTACAAATATGTTAGTTGGTCATGGGTAGATAGTGCATCGTGCTGTCGCACGTTTTATATACCTACATAATGGAATTTTTGCATGATTTATCAGAGGGAAGTTATGTTATATTGTGTGTTGGTATGTGTGTGTCTAGTTCGGGTGGGCATGTGTGTATGAGAGAAAGAGAGAGAGAGAGAGAGAGAGATGTAAAGAAAGAGAAATTGAGATATCCAGTATTCAATCTCATGATAACCATGTTCCCCAAATGAAATGTCAACCTTTTGTACTCTTTTCCTCTTTTCATGATTGATCGAATTATCGTTTTCTTCTGTTATCTTATTAATAATGAATGTATTCAAAAAGTTGCCTTATTCTGTGAGTTATGTTGGTGTTTAATTGTAATGGGTTTTTGGTTCAAGTGAGTGTAATAGTCTTCTATTTTCCTTTTGATATTTCAAGTCAAGTCACCCCGTAACCTGTGAGGTCGTTGGGACACACATGAAGACACCCCCACATACCCACGCCACCCCTCTCTGTCAGCGGCCGCTGCCTGTGCCTTCTTAATCGGAGATTGGTCCATTCTATTAATGTTGTCCTCCCATCTCTTTTTGGGACGACCTCTCCGTCGTCCACCTTGCACCTTTCCCTGCTTGATCGTATTTGCAAGACCGTTTGATCTCGATATTTAGTTTGCTTTTAATTTGTTTTTCGAAGTACATCTCGTTCAGCTTTGAACTATGTTTCAGTTCACGCGAGACACTTTCTTAATGTGTGCTGTGCGTTTTCTTTTCGAGAGGTCGTTACAGCTAAGAGGTTAGGCGTTCGTCTCTCAACAAACGGAAAACAAGAAACACAAGATTACAATGCCGCACGTTTCACGCGTCCCCTGGTCTCAATTGAGGTGGGACCAGCGCCTAGTCCTGTGAGAGAGGAACGATAATCTCGAAGATCCCGCGTACACGCGATGCACGTGAAGGAACTATTCGCAATTTAAAATTATGTTTATCTCCCACACCTACCTTTAATCCTGACACTCCTTCTATACATCTGTCCATCTTTCTACCTCTCCTCTGATTGTGACACACCTTCTATACATCCGCCCAACCTACAATCTCTCCTCTCATTGACATACGCCTTATATACACCCGCCCATCTTCCTACCCCTCCCCTGATTGTAACACGCCTTCTATCCCCTTTTTTTTAAATTTAAAAAAAAACGGATTTTTCTAGCTTTAAAAAAATGACATGCATATTTCTGCTGTCTCCTTCTTTCTCTCCCTCCGCCAACAGCCAACCTGTGTATCTCAATGACCTTTGATCCGTCTTGCTTGTGACTGCACATTTAACACAAACTTTGGACCCTGCACCTCGTGTACAACATTCACCAAATGAATACACCGAGATGGGTTCGTGTTGTGACCACGCTAGCGACTCGGACACCGTTGTGCCTTGAAATGTTCACTCATAACTTGCAGAGTGGATCTTACACGTCATTTTACTCCTGTGGTGGAGTCGACCGATTAGGCATGCTCTGCTGTTCATTTGTCTTCCTCACACGGGCGCGTGTCCATCTGTCAGATATTGAACATACTGGCTACACAACAAATGATGCCTACTACCAGCTGAACAGAAGAGAGCAAGCAGGTCGTGGTCTTCAGACTCCGCACAGGCCACAACAGACTGAGGTACTACCTATTCAATAAACTGAAAATAGTTGGCACTGACGAATGCACTTGCGGTACCGGGAAAATGACCGCTGAACATTTGCTGCAAAATTGCCCGACGTACGAGGACCAGAGAAAGCACATGTGGCCATCACCAGTGCCAACACTAGACAAGCTCCATGGCAGTGTCGACAGCCTCAGGATGACAGCTGCTTTCTTCGAACAAATTCGAGTTGACGTCTGACAGCTTACGCAGAAGTAGAAGAAGAATTTGTTGAACAGATATCAGAATCTGTAGAGACCTGGTCGCAGCGCCAGTAAGATCAGTCGAGCTGGTCTCAGAAAGAAGTAACGTGGTTCTCTTATAAAAGACTGTCAACAAGTGTTGTCGGAACCCGGATGGTGAGCAAAGAACATTAACACAATGCCAGGTGCGACATAAGAGGAGACTAACTAGAGTTGGGCATGCGGATTTATTTTATTGGGGGGGGGGGGGGGGTTGGCTGATGGATCAGTTTTTAGTTAGTAAGTAACATTTAGGGGGGGGGGGGGGGGTTGGCTTATGTATCAGTTTTTAGTTAGTAAGTAACATTTAGTGGTAGGGTTTGGCTTATGTATCAGATTTTAGTTAGTAACATTTAAGGGGGGGGGGGGGGGGGTTGGCTTATGGATCAGTTTTTAGTTAGTAAGTAACATTTAGGGGGGGGGGGGGGTTGGCTTATGTATCAGTTTTTAGTTAGTAAGTAACATTTAGTGGTAGGGTTTGGCTTATGTATCAGATTTTAGTTAGTAACATTTAAGGGGGGGGGGGGGGGGGGGTTGGCTTATGGATCAGTTTTTAGTTAGTAAGTAACGTTTAGTTATCAATATTTTTTCTTTAAATCTATATTTATTCAAATTGTAAAATCTATCAGCATGTTACAGTTGCTACAAAATTTGTCAATGTCTGTATGTGAAATCTAATAGTATACACGCAATAAAGGATGTTCAATATTATGTGTAAACGTGTGTGTGTGTTTGGGTGTGAATACGTGTGTACACGGACGTATGTACATATACGAGGCGTGTTCAAATTAAACCAGACCAAACTGCAACAAGTGAACATGCGTAAGATGTGCTCGATGACGTCACTTGGGGTGTTAACAACAGATACCAACCGTCAATTTGGCAAAATTTCATTATCCTCCGACTTATAGTTTCTTCAACAGACTGTTGAAAACATGGCGTATGTGATACGGAATCCATCCAGAGTTGGCCGTGATTCGGTTTCGAATATCTGAAGGATGTCGACCAGTTGACATTCATCGCAGAATGCAGGCAGTTTATGGGGACAAAAGTGTGTTGAAGACAACAGTGAAGAACTGGACAATGATGTTTAAAGAATAACGTGAGTTAACCCAACAATATGCGCATGACCCGGTATCGGAAGATCTTTCGTTAACTCACGTCCTTCTTTAAACATCGTTGGCCAGTTCTTCACTGTTGTCTTCAACAGACTTGTCTCACCATACACTGCCTGCGTTTTGCGATGAATGTCAACTGGTCGACATCCTTCAACTATTCGAAACCGAATCACGGCCAACTCTGGACGGATTCCGTATCACATTCGCCATGTTTTAAACAGTTTGCTGAGGAAACTATTAGTCGGAGGATAATGACATTTTGTAAACTTAACGGTTGGTATGTGCTGTTTACACCAGAAGCGACGTCATCATGCACACCGTACGCATGTTCACTTGTTGCAGTTTGGTTCGGTTTTAGTTGAACACGCCTCGTATATATATATATATATATATATATATATATATATATATATATATATATATATATATATGTATAACATTTGAAATGTAACTTGTTTGAGTAGGGCAATATTTTAAAAAGGGGAGGTTGTGATATATAAGAATGACATTCTGATATATGGTTAAAAGTGCACGACCCACAACAAGTTGAAACCCCTTGCGTTTAGTTATACTGGGTTTGTATTCATTGAACCATTAAAAAAAAAAAAATTCTTATCACTAGCCTTACCACTTTACGTCTTTGTGGGCTTGTACTTTAGTATCGAGGCGACGTTAAATGTTTGCTATTTGCTCGTTAGTCAACCCCTATCTCTTATCTCATTATCTGCTCTTACTGTTTTGTTAAATAGTAGCCGTCGTTTTGTGATAAGATAGTCGAGGAGTTCAAGAAAGATCCATTTTTGTTAGCAGCGAAGGGGGATCAGTTGTTTCGTTTGTGTTGATGGTATAAATGGTATATTACATATGACAAGACAAATGTTCGACTCGAGGAAGTTTCTCGATTCACATTTCTGTGTTATCGCGGATAACGGGAGATATGCTGTCTGGGCCCAAGTGGGCCCTTCCAGAAACGTTATCTGCCCACTAGCCTGAAGCTGAGACCCTCTTCAGTCGGCACCGAATCATTTGGGGACCAAAGACGCAAGACAGCACATGCACAGTAATAGGACATTCTCAAGTCTGTTTCGCTTGAACACGCTGTTTTTGGTGCTACATTCATTGTTAAGTTCGCAAGTCGAAAGCTCAAGTTTGACGTTAGTGAGTTGTTAATATTAACGTTATTTCTTTCTGGAGACTTGTTGAATTTCTCTCTCCAGACTTGTTCACTTCAGGCAATTGTAAATCGCCGTTGCATACAGTGTGCAATGTGTTGTGTGGGTTATAATACAGTTCTAGCAGTACGTCGTCAAGGTTTTATGTTCAAGTGGATCAGTATGTGCTGCTATATTTTTGGTGTTCTCCCACTTTTGACTTTTGTAAGTTGGAGGTTTTGTTTTGAATAAATTTGGTGTGTTAGGTTAGAGGGAAATTGTTAGGCCTCTGTGTGAATGATCGCTGTCAGACCATTGTTACACAACTACGTGCTCACAACTTGTAGTCGATAACAGGCATTGTGTGTTATTATTTTGTGTTTACATTGTTAAAGCCTGACATTGTTTACTTTGCAAGCATTAACTGTGAATTGAGCTATTTGACTTAAGCAAGTGAAAATATGTCTTTGCTATTAGTATAAAGAACTTCGGTTTCCACACCAAAAAAGTTAATGGAATTTCAGTTTCTAAGTTCCATTTCTACTGTCTCAGTGTCTATGTGATGAAACGATGCAGTACGGGTGTAATTACCTGTTTCCAGCCCAGTTTTAGACGTGAGAATGCTCATGTTGCCATGTGGTATTTTAAAATGGCGTTTATCACTAACTCTGTATGTATCTTGGTTTAGGACGAGTCGACCCGCGACATACAAAAAACATCCTCAGACTGACCATAATGTCCGTCCTGGTCGACATCTTGTCATTCTCCCAGGAACCATGCCCTCCATTATCAATCTCTCCGATCGTTCTGTCTCTTTACGTAACCGAAATATGGACATTTTTTCTTTTGATGTCGCCTAGAAGCGAATTTTCCTGTAATATGCAGCGATTGCAAAATATGTTTTTCTGCCCATGTCCATAATATGCTCAGCATCCTGTAATTTATTTCAAAATATGCGATTTTATTTTTTGCATTAATGTCCATATCTAACAAACTCAAGTCGCCAGTGGTAAAAATGAATGTCATGATCAGTTGAATCTTTGTCTACTGGTATATGTCTTCCCACGCAATTTGTTTAGGTTAGCATTGAAACAGCATCAGGGAAACGTTGATTTCAAGCACGGGCTTCTAGGGGGGGGGGGGGGGGGGGGGGAGGGGCGTGGCGTTCACACAGTCTTCCGGGTAAAGTGTCAACCATGACAACTTCGCTGATAATACGGGGGAGAGGGGTGGGGGGTGTTTGTACGGAGACGTCAGCAGCTAATCAGTCTGACAGTATGTGTTTTCATTTACAGATATATTTTTTGTTAATGCGCGGATATCTGAACAAACGTGCACTTTCCTGCAGACGGGTCTGGAAGTTTGTATTGTCCGATATCTGAACAAACGCGCACTTTCCTGCAGACGGGTCTGGAAGTTTGAATTGTCCGATATCTGAACAAACGCGCACTTTCCTGCAGACGGGTCTGGAAGTTTGTATTGTCCGATATCTGAACAAACGCGCACTTTCCTGCAGACGGGTCTGGAAGTTTGTATTGTCCGATATCTGAACAAACGCGCACTTTCCTGCAGACGGGTCTGGAAGTTTGTATTGTCCGATATCTGAACAAACACACACTTCCTCAGGTGGGTCTTCATGTAGTAACAGTATTGTCGTGTTGTCTATCATTCACTCTATAATAAGCTGGTCACCCTATATGAAGCTGCAAAGAATTTAATTGTGCTTTTACTGATGTAGTTTCTGTATGAATTTGTTTCACGTGATGAGGTTGCAAGTCCCAAGCACAACCCTCTATAGTCGTTGTTTTCATAATGTACTTAGAAAGTTATAATGATCATATTTTTTTCTGTACTATGTACTGTTGGCTCGAGTGAGTTGAGGAAGTGATCGCTGTATTGGCGATGTGTTCATCTGTTTTTCCTTAATGTATTAGTTCATATGTGTATTGCCGCTGTCCTCGATGAAGACCTTTTGGTCGTAATGTAGGTTTAGTCTTTGTTTCAAGGCCAGCGTGGTATCTGAATCATACATATCCATGTTTTTATACACTTGCTATAAATTCATATTTCCTGCACATCGCCGTCTGTCAGATTTTTAAAAAAATGGATATTTTAGTTTGATATTTGAATGCAGCCACAATAAGGATTGTTTACACTAGTAGGTGTTACTTTGCAGAGTCACAAAGACAAATCAGGTGTGTTATGGAGTGGAGAGAGTTTTATCTCATCATGCGTATAGAAAACTGATGAGATTCAACTCCTCCAACTGCAGATTTCACCTGTAAGCAACGCCAATTGTTATCACAGCGACTTCGACAAATTGTGAGAGAATGTGCACATGTCCGGGAATCTGTCCACACAAAAGTTTTTCAACCTCGGGGTTTGTTTGTTGGACACTAGGCCATATCTGGAATTGGTTATAGTTATGAATTATGGTTGTTGTTTGTGAATTGGTGTTAGCAACGGAAAGCTTCTGTTAGCAGAAAAGCCAGAGAGGAAACATCTCATCCAAGGCCAGCGCATGTTGAATGGGTCCCACAGCTTGGAGACACCGCCATCTGGCGGAAGTTTGGCTTGCGAATGCTGAAACTCAGGACGGTTGACTGACGTCACTCGATAACAGGTCATAGACCTATAGGTTCTGGCGCCAAGAAACCGTTGTTCGTGTTCATGAAAATGTAAGTGAAACAAATTGTGATAAGCACATGTCGCTAACCAGTCTTTGACCTTTGTTTATTAAGTATCTGTCTCAGACCTCTGTTTATTATGTATCTATCTCAGACCTCTGTTTATTATCGACCTGTCTGTTTATTATCTACATGTCTCTGACCTTTGTTTATTATCTACAAGTCCCAGACTTTTGTTTATTATCTACCAGTTTCTGACCTTTGTTTATTATCTACTAGTCTGTTCTGCCAGTCCGTTATCTACTAGTCTTAGAAATCTTCAGACCTTTGTTTATCTGCCTGTCTCAGACCTTTGTTTATCTGTCTCGGACCTATGTTTATTATCTGCCACTCAAACCTATGTTTATTATCTGCCACTCAGACCTTTGTTTATTATCTAACAGTCAATTTATTATCTACCATTCTCAGACCTTTGTTTATTATCTACCTGTCTCTGACCTTTGTATATCTACCTGTCTCCGACCTTTGTTTATGATCTATCTGTCTCAGACCTTAGTTTATTATCTACTTGTCTCATGCCTTAGTTTATTATCTACTTGTCTCATTCCTTTGTTTATTATCTGCCTGTCTCAGACCTTTGTTTATGATCTATCTGTCTCAGACCTTAGTTTATTATCTACTTGTCTCATGCCTTAGTTTATTATATACTTGTCTCATTCCTTTGTTTATTATCTGTCTGTCTCAGACCTTTGTTTATCTACCAATCTCTGACCTTTGTGTATTATCTACAAGTCTTTGATTTTGTTTATTATCTATCAGCCTTGACCTTTGTTTATTATCTGCCAGTCAGTGTTTTGTCTATATTCTATAAGTTTCTTTTTGCTGTCTGTACAATAAACATGGGGCCACCACCACAGAAACCTACAATAAAACTTGTTTTACCTGATAATTGTGTGTCACATGGTGCTTGCAAAATGTATAATCTGTATGTGTCTATATATGCATAAGTGTGTTCAGCTCAGTGTGTAGTCATTCAGTCGTGTAGGCCTCATCCTCTTAAACTACTTTCTGTATGTTTAATTCATATTGCTTTGATATGATTTCAGTTATGGAATGCCACTCCGACTAGAACAGTTGTTGAATGTTGATGAATAGCTTAAGGGAAGTGGGTCTTTGTTAGTGACGGGCGGAGACTGACGTGGTCTGGACAGATAATAAAGTAGTTCTATCCAGGAAAGAAATGTCAACACTTCACATTGCCAGATTGTAGAAAGTACGGTTTTCATGCTGGATGCTTACTCTTTTAGTCGGATAGAGAAATAGAGATGTCAAGAATCTGAAACTCAAGGGCTGAAAAGCAGAAGGTTCGGAGATTAACAGCCTCCATTTGATAGGGGAGCCGAGGAAGCGCAGTGGTTAGTGCACTAGTTTCCAAGCTGAACTATCGGGGTTCGGTCCCCAGTTGGTGCGGGATCCCTGGGTCCGCTCAGCCTTAACAATTTGGTACTAGAATAATCTGGGAAAGTCAAACGCAGGCGGCGTGATGCTGATCACCTCACCCATAGTGTGCTGTTTGTCAAGAAAATATGGGTCTAACACCATTTTTCAAATATGCCAAGCGCCCATGAAGTCGGGATCTTTGTCATCTGATAGGCATTGCTCGAGACAAATCATCAAGACAAAGACTGGGAGGTAGATAAATGCCAATTTAATTCATCAGAACAAACACACCTCTTGAGAAGTAGAAGACAAGGATTGTGGTACATACCAGCCTCAATTTAATGGACATTGCCTTGGGCGATAAAGGCTCGAAATAACACCAAAGGATTAGAAGACTGAAAGATAGACATGCCCTGGACAGGATGCATCCAGCGCAGTGTCAAAGAAGTGGGATGATTCAAATGTAAGGTCAAACAACTGCCATGGCACTCCCCCCCCAGGAGGAAAGAAAGAAAAACTATAACCCTATAACCGAACAACACTGCGCAGTTCAAATAAGTTTCACAAGCCCCAGACGTAGCTATTTAAACGGACTTGAGCCATCAAACTGAAATGAAAGTTCATCTCTTTCACCAAACAGCTAGCAGAGGCCAATAAAACTGTCAGTGAAGGTTGAATATCAAGCACACACGACGAGGTGTGTGGAATTATAAATATTCTGGCTTGATCAAATATTCAACCGTCGCTGGATCCCACTGTGTACGCGCAAGATCAGAGTCGTGATTATGGCGTTCGGTTTACTGTTCTTCTTCTTCTGCGTTTGTTCTCAATCTCCTGCTACCAAGCCCTTAGCAGGGCTTTGGGAGTAGCAGGATGTTAAAAGCTGACAAGAAGGATATGCTGCTGGGAGCAAGGAACATATATATCCAAACCAGGCTGACACATCCAGCAATAGAAATGTCAGCATACATAATACCACCACTACAAGTCAACCTCATGACCCGAGTTGTCTGGCGCCACTGCTGCCAGGAGAGAGTTGGATAATAATGAGTGTGTACACGAACAAGGGTACCCATGTGGTCCGCCGAGCTCTTTGTGTACGACAAGGAAAAGAATGGCAGCACTGCTCCGCAGAAAGCATGTCGTAAGAGGACACTAACTTTATGACATGGCATAACACCAGTCATGGTTGAGTGGTTTGTTAAGAGCAGCGTAGATGACGCCTAACAGGTTGCGGGTCTTCTTTGCTCTAGTGTTTGAGTCTATTTAGATGGACTCCCACGTCGGTTAACCACCCTCCGTGGCGCTTGTCCCAGCCTAGCGAAGTAATAAGCTGCTCGAGCCTAGCCAGCTAAGTGTTGGGAACTGCACAGGAACAATCAACCTTGTAGAAACACAGGTCGACTGTCAAGAGTGACTGCCCATTGTTAAGTCACCTACAAAATCCTGATTATAGAACTATATTGTCAAACTCCACTTCAGTTGGCTGATGTTGCTCTGCATACCACAATCCAGTCATTCACCAACTAAAGAGAATGTTGCTATACATGTTGTAAACTCAACCTGAATATATTAAACAGAATGACATCACTATATATTAGTTGTGTGTTTTCATCAGTAACACGTGATAGTGCTGTGTATGTCTTGCTTGTGTCTGTATTTACGTCTGCCTTCTGGCGAACGTTTGTTCGTGCAGACGAGACATAATTTCGACATGCAATTGAAAAATGGCAGATTTGAGTGGTTGTCGAATTGCCGTTCTAACCGTACCCTCACTATTAAAAATATCTTCTAATTAGTTGTTTTAAAAAATGACTATCTTATTCTTTGGGTAGTGAAATCGGACTCCCGTATTCAGCGTCGAGCACATTAACAATCCCTTGGCAGTTGGACATCGAACAAAAGGAGACCGCCCGCTGCCCGGACAAAATTCAAATTCTTATTTTCAGTCTTTCATTCTCGAATAATTTAGTTTTTCATGTGTTTAAAAAAGATTTTCAACCTACATTTCAGTATTTTCTCCATTTTTTTTTAAAGTTCCGTATTTCTTTTTGCCTTTCATATTTTCTGTTATTTTCCTTCCTCCATCCATCTTTAAATTATCTTTCTTTCTTTCTTTTTTAAGTCATTCCCCATTTTAGGATGTTTCTTTAAATTTTTCTCTGCTTCAATTTGTCATTATTTTTTTCAATCTTTCTTGATTTTGTTCAATCTGTCTTGATTTCGCTCAATCTTTATTTATTTCTCTTCAATCTTTCACTGTGTATTTCTAAAAAAATCCTTATTTTATTCTGTTACCAAACAAGTCGTTACTAATGCGACCTGTTTTTCTTTTCGTCGTCCCGCGTGTCGTCGTGCCGCGTGCACGTATGTCAGCTGACAACAGATAAACGTGCTTACGTGCATGATCGCACTAACCAACAGATACGCCTCCTGACCTTTGCAGGCAGAGCCACGCTAGCTAAACAAGCTCTTGACCTACATGGAACAGTCGAGACCAAGATCTAGTGATATCCTACAATCGGATTGTATTTGTCTTCCCTCTCAGACACCATCTCATTGATAAAACAATCAAGGGAAGCTGTTATTCTTGCATGGCCTGGTACTTCTGATTGTTATCTGAGATCTAATCACACTTATTTATATTTTATTCACTTTTTCGCTTCAAGTTAAGTGTACGGTCACCGCTACAGCTGGCCCGTTTACAGCAAGCCTGTACCCCAGCATTTGCAGCGGTGGTTGCAGTAGGAATAATTTTAAACTGCATCAGCCCTCAACGCTTGTCCTTGTGCATACACTGCTGCCATCCTGGTGAAACAGTTCGCTTTCCGTTCTCTGGACTACATTCTGCTACTTAAGTCATTTTCAAGGTTTGGTAGCGGGAGATTGAGAACGAAAGAAGCCAAGAAAAAACAGTTCGACGTTAACTCATTGAGTGCAGAGTGCTTGCCGATATTAGGACATGAATTGCACAAGTGCCGCCGACACACGCGAACATATTGTTTGGTACAATGGACCAACTGAAGAAGACCTGTATTTATATAAGAATGGCATTGGGTTACCAACATCAGGCTTGCTCAGCAGCTATGGGATTGCAACAAACACATAATGAGGTTGCATACCCTATGCATAACCTTCTTTAATTACGAATTTCTAGGGAAAGTCAATAAATAAGTCAGATGGGGGCATTACAACAAAAAAAAGAAGTAAGATACGAACTTGAAAACCATTTATTATTTGCACTTACATTGTCCCTTATTTCTCAACATAATTTGCACCAACATCGACCACTTATCCCATCGTTTTACCAGTGCACCATAACTTGTATTATATGTCTTTGGTCTACTGTCGTAGTCACATCTTAACTTCACATTCAACATCGTCGTCATTAGCGAAACTTCTCCTACCAAGCTGGGATTCTGCTTTTTGGCTAAACCATGCGAACACCATTGCAGTTGCCACACTGTGTGTCGTTATTCGTCTGTCAGCTGGAATCATCCCCCCTACCCCCACGGCGCGAATGCTTTTCTCGCAATCTAATCAGGACGACCAGGTCAGGCTTCATCAACAATATTTGAGCGTCCTTTAAAAAAATGTATCGATCCAGTAATGTACCACTTGACACGACAAGTACTTCTCACCTTAAACACGAAACATTTCCTTATGAATAACCTTTGCATACAGTTCTTTTGCTAGCCCCACCTGCAACCATAACACAGAAATTACACTATTCTTTGATTATACACTCTATGAGCACGGACGCCATTTTGTATGGTTCTGCGCACGTGCATGTGACACCTAGCATACATTACCTACAGTAATCACAAAGATAGGTTTATCTGCCACCAAACGACACTTTTACAATCTACCAATTACATTGCTCACCTATCTATATCAGTTTATGATCTACTTACTGACTCATCCTCATACAGCGTGCATGTAAGGTTACAGTGGTCCTATTCTTGTCAACCTGGCTACCACTCGGGGGTAATTCCTGCCGTTAAAGTAAGACAAACAATGTGCATCCATGGTACAATGGAAAGTACAAACGATAGTAAGTTTATGATTAGTCGATGGTCGTGCCTTATTTAGGCTCGGAAGGCAAGCAAGGAATAGTAACACTGTGAATGGGGACGGTGGGGGCTAGTGGCTAAGGGACACGGCTCATAACCAGAACGTGCTGGGTTTGATCCCCAACACAGCACCGGCCGTTACATCCGAAGTGGGATGCACTGGGCCGACAGGCGCATAATAAAACCCGAAGTGCAAAGCACACCCCTTTTGGGAATAGAGATATAAGGCGAAAGCAAATTTAAAACAACATTTAAAAAAAAATCCACTGTAACCTGCCAGCCTGGTCATAATTAGCGTCTAAGGAAGGTTGTGCATAGGCTCATCTACCCCATCCTGCACAAATAGCAAACCACGAGAAAAAGAAAAGAAGACCTTTACACCGTGTGGTAGAAGTGGAGAGACCAAGTCCAGTCATTCAACAAACACTGTTACTGTCTCGCATGTTATTCTTCCTGTATACACAAATATATATATATAAATATAAATAAAATAAACAAACAACTTTGAGTCGTTTCGTTGTCTTCTTCTTCTTCTTCTGCTCCCTCTGGCCAGGTTTGGCGTCGTAGGTATTTGTGGACTGGGCAGTCTTGCAAAACATGTGCACAGGTCTGGATTTCTGTTGCACAGGGGTGTTCAAGAACAAATTAGTTTGTTAGTATCTTTGAAGTTAGGGGATTGGGTAGTATGTATCGCTCACACCAAAGGTTATCGCAATGACTGTGGACGATAGATTTGACCTCTCGGTGTTGCACTGTATGGAAGAATTGCTCAATTTTACTACCAGTTCTGGACAGGGCTTCAGCTATCTTGTTCCATGTAATATGACAGTGGAAGGGTAATCACTGGAGGGCAACCGTTGAGGTCTTTTGTTTAGCTCAGTTCCTATTTCATGAAGCATATATACACTGCTGGGGAATGTCACGAGTAAATAGCGTTGAAGTATTTATGCCACTTACTCCGGGGTCGCAATGCAGTACACAAACTAGATTTTAATTACATACCTGATAGAAAAATGTCGATCCTCACCTGAGATCGAACTCTTGTGCTCCTGACTAGGTGACAGTCGCCGTACAATGTGCAGGGTATATTTTTAAAATTTCACACTCGATTGGAAGGAGACACCTCTACACCTCACGGTAGAAGAGGAGCGACTAAGTAAAGTAAGATTGGAAGGAGACCAAAGTCCTTGCCAGGACTCGAACCTGTGTCCTTCTGACTAGAAGACATGTACCGTAATCGCTGGACCACCCTAATCTCGGACTATTAGGCAACTCTTATAACAAACAGTTGATATCTTGCTGGTATGGTGATGACCGCCAAAGGCTAGGCAAACAGCCTCAAACAGATCCAGGCTGAAGACGGGTAGATAGTATCACCAGGCGCAGAATAGTGTAAATCTACCCGCCTCATAAAACCATGTCATTTATATGCCTTTGTTGGAGCCGTTGATGAGGAACTAGAAACAATAGCAAATGATGCATCTCTGTTTGTTGTTGCTATGAGTCTCATAGCAGAAACTGCCGTCGAAGATGAAATGTTAAAGACTTTGTTCCTTTGTTTTGGGTTTTGTTTGGCCAGTAGCTCTATTCTCGTGCCTCCTGACTCCACTAGGCATCCGAGAAGGACCTCCAGTAATAAAGTTTGGGCCCTTTCGAGACGGGGGACCCGGCACTGTACCTGCCTGGTTGTCCACCATAGGCCGAGCGCCATAACGTTTTGTAGATATAGGCATACTCTCATGTTGCGTTATTGCGTGGCATCCTGATTTCTGTGGTGCGCCTTTTGGCTGGTTGCCTCCGTCTTCAGCACCTTAACGTTGCTTGGGCAGACTGTGGTCTTGCTCGAAAGGATGTGTGATGATGATGATATGAACTTATGGACCCATTTTTCAAGTATCCCTGAAGAGAGGCAACCCAGTGTGTCTGTGTCCCAGGATCGTCACGTCCTGCCAGAAACGTAGCATATACATGTGAGTGGGGTATCTCCTTACTCCCCTTTAGTATTCTTGGCTCCTCTGCAGTGATGGTACGCCTGGCATTCCCCGCCACCTGGGAGGTTGTCACAAAGGGGCAGAGGTGCAATGTCCTCTGGCCTGCATCTCTTCTGCGTCCATTGGGATGACTGATAGAAGACAAAAGTAAAGAACGAGGCAAGAATGCATTTAACCCATGAAGTGGGGGTGGATTGGTTTAGCCCAGAGCGTGTACCACTCGCCGGTGGGTTCTGCAGCTCTACCTAAAGGGCTCCACCTGCTCCTCGGCCTCTTAGTCTGGCCCCTCTCCAAGGACCTGTTCGGCTTGGGTGACCCTAACAGGAGTAAAACTCCCGCCGGCATAGCCCCCTGGATCACTGGGACACGCAAGCTCTCCAACCCCGTCAAGGTAGGCCTACATTTGGAGAACACTTAAAATAATGCACAGGAATGCTGAAGGCGTCAATAGCAAAAGAGATGGCTATAGTAAAAAATTATAGCTTGAGAATATTCTATATGAAGAGCAAGTAATTGTATTCTGCTTGCAAGAAACGCATCTCAATAAAGATATAGCCTTCAAAATTAGAGGATACCAGTGCTATAGGTCTGACCGACAAGACAGGAAGAAAGGTGGAATTCTGACACTTGTGAGAAATAGCATCAATGCTTATCAGCAGGAAGTATATATGGAGGGGGCAGAATACCAGATGATGCATCTCAAGACAGAAAGTACAGAATTCCATCTTCTAAATTATTACTGTCCGAGTGAACGTCCACTGGCACTGAATACGATTGCAACAAAGGAAAGACTGATTGTGTGTGGAGACTTCAATAGCCACTGACAGAGCTGGGGCTATGATCAAATGTATAGGAGGGGTGAGGAGCTAGAAAACTGGCAGGATGACAATGGACTTATCCTGATTAACCAGCCAACAGACCCACCGACCTTCTACTCGAGATCATGGCACACCACTTCTACACCAGATTTGGCATTCCACTCACCATGCATGGAATGGAACATTACACGCATTGTAGGGAGACAACTTGGAGGTAGTGACCACAGACCAGTATTTCTAACTATTGAAAATGAATATGTCAAAGAAAGTAGTACCCTGCCTCGGTGGAATTACAGGAAGGCAGACTGGTCAATGTACCAGCATCGGTCTAGTGTGCTGACTAGAAATCTAACAACAGATGAAGACATAAATAAGGTAGTCGATAATTTCAGCAGATGCATACTACAGGCTGCCCATGAAACAATACATAGAGGGGCCCGCAAACAAAATAGGCCACACTGGAATAGGGAATTAGAACAACTGCAAAACGAGGTAGAAACATCTAGAAAGCAAGCTGAGATTAGTCCATGTCAAGAACACCACAAAAAATATCAACATGCTAAGGCCAAATTTCAAAGGGAAAAGTTGCAGGCTAGAAGAAGAAGTTGGAGGGAGAAAACAGAGTCTCTGAACTTTGAAAAGGATACTAGGAAACTGTGGAAGTTGGTAAAACAACTTAATGATGAGGGTGCACAGAGAAACACAAAAATTACATTAAACAAAGATGGAAACATCCTCACAGGCAAACAAGCCGCTGATTACTTTGCGGACTCTTTTGCAAAAGATAACAACATTGAAGTAGACAGAGAGAAACAACAAAGTGTTCGTGAGGAACGTCAAAATACAGAGCGAGATGGTGCCATGCCCGAAGTTATGGAGACACCAATCACATACAAAGAACTGGAGTTTGCAATATCCAAACTGAAAATGAGAAAGTCGCCAGGAACAGACGGAGTGTCCAATGAGATGATCAAGAACTTGGGAACAGCAGCAAAAACAAAGCTGCTTCAGATCTTCAACATTTGTTGGACATCAGGTACAGTCCCACAGACCTGGAGAGAAGCAATCATGATACCACTCTCAAAACCAGGGAAAAACAGTTCCATGGCATCCAGCTATAGACCAATCAGCCTCACAAGCTGCATATGTAAAACAATGGAACGTATCATCAACCTAAGGCTCCAGTGGTATCTTGAGAGCCAAAACCTTCTTGTGCCACAATAGGCAGGATTTAGGAAATGTAACTCCACTGAAGACCAGGCAACATACCTCTCACAAGAGATCGAGGACGCATTCCAGGACAAGAAATTAGTATTAGCAGCATGGATAGACTTAAGGAAAGCTTTTGATAAGGTTTGGAAAGAAGGACTTTTAAAGAAACTGAGAAATAATGGAGTGATGGGTAGGATGTACAAATGGATAAAAGCATACTTACATAACAGAAGAGCCAGAGTCCAACTAGATGGTCTCAAGAGTAAGAAAATTCTACTGCGTCATGGTGTGCCTCAGGGAGGAGTTCTTTCCCCTACACTTTTCATAGTCTTCATCAATGACTTGATTGCTGAGCTACCACAAGGAACAAAAGTTGCAATGTATGCAGATGACATGGTAATATGGTGTGTAAATGAGCAAGCAACAGTGGCCACCAGAATGCTGCAAAGAGCTATTGATGCCTTGACCTCATGGACAAACAGATGGTGTGTAAACATTAACACCGAAAAATGTAGCACTACGCTTTTCACCCTCTCCCCAAAACAAAAAGCTGGAGTTATCAAGATAAATGGAGGACAACTCAAAGAAGATAAACAACCCACCTATCTTGGAGTTACATTTGATGATAGGTTGACATGGAGGGAACACGTCAACAAGGCAGCCAAAAAAGCCAGGAGGAAGTTAGCCATCCTGAGAAAATTAAGTGGAACCGCATGGGGTGCTAGTGGAAAAATACTTAACAAAGTTTACCAACAAGGTATACGGCCACATCTGGAATATGGGTCAGCAGCGTGGTGCCCCGCAGCAAACACTACCCTAAAAGAGGTGGATAAGGTGCAAAATCAGGCACTTAGGGTCATTACAGGAGCAATGAAATCAACACCTATTGTGGAGATGGAGAAAATGGGAAGGATACAAGCACTAAGAGAGCGCAGAGACACAAAGGTATTAACACAGGCAGAAAAGTTCCACTGCATGCCGAGCCATCCAATGAAAGACAAATTTCAAAATTTAGCAATGGGAAGACTGAAAAGAAGTAGTTTTATGCATCAGGCGAAACGACTTCGCAGGCAAATTATGGATCTACCTGAAGTTGACATCCCCCTAAAGTCTGTGCCAGAACAAACCCCTTGGAGAGAGGAGCACGGACTATCAGTATGCATTCAAACAAAAGTGAAAGGAATATTAGACAAGGATGAACAGAACAGTGTGCAACGTAGGATAGTGATCCTCAATTTCCTGGATGAAGAATACCCACAAGACCTCTGGATCAGAGTATACACAGATGGGTCAGCACAGAATGCAGTAAAGAATGGTGGAGCGGGAGTGTACATAGAATACCCAAACAACATTAGGGATACAGTCAAAGTACCAACTGGGAAATTCTGTCATATATATGATGCAGAAATTTAGGCAATCAAGGTGGGAACTGAGAAACTGTTGAACACCAATGTCGGTCCACAACCTGTAGTATTTCTTACAGATGCACAATCAGCACTCCAAGCACTTAAATTTGAGAAACTGCCAGATCTACAGGCTCTACTGTCTGAACTGAGCAACCAGCGCAAGATTGTCATGCAGTGGATACCGTCTCATTGTGGAATACCAGGAAACGAGAGAGCAGATCGACTGGCAAAGGAGGATGCTGCAGACGAGCAACCAGATGTGCCAGTTACATACCAACAGAAGATAAGGATGATCAAATCAATCAGAAAGCCACCAACAGTAACACCAGACGATTACCATAACATGAACAGACAAGAGCAAACTGCTGTGTTGCGCCTTAGAACAGGACACAACCGACTCCGCAGCCACATGTACACAAAAATGAAGATTGGCAACTCAGCCATGTGTACATGCGGACAGGCACCCCAGACAGCAGAGCACATACTGCAAAACTGCCCCGAATATGATATACAGAGAAAATCTCACTGGGCCATAGAAACAACACTGGAAGAGAAACTTTATGGACCTGTGTGTGAACTACAAACGACAGTGAAGTTTATACAAGAGACAACATTGCAGATATAGACAATATTTTAAAGCGAACGAAAGAAGAAGAAGAAGAAGAACAGACTTTGTTGTACTAATCCACGCTTTGTGTGTGGTAAGGTGGTTTATTCCTTTCCTCGCTGGCTCTTTTTCCCTAACCGTTGGTCAGGTAGTCATTTACAAATGAACCCTCTGTACGACTGGATCGACTGAAACGTGTCGGTAACAACATTATACTGGTTTAGAAGACTCTGCAGAGTGTGCGAGGCGTGTTCAAATGAAACCGGACCTAACTGCACCGGAAGGTGTTCACAATGGGTACCGATGCTTCATTTTCTTGCTAACAACCATTTGAACTGTCCCTAGTGGCACAACGAATTCCTCTGCTACGTAAGCTCCGGCGACGGTCCACCCGAATAGCTGCATCAATTTTGGTGATGTCATCTTCTGACGCAACAATATGCCGCTGACGTGGTTTTGGAAGATCTTTTGTTAACTCACGTCCTTCTTTAAACATCGTTGTCCAGTTCTTCATCGTTGCCTTCGAAACACTTATGTCACCATACACTGCCTGCATTCTGCGATGAATGTCAATTGGGCGACATCCTTCAGCTGTTAGAAACCGAATCATCACTCCCATATCACACTCGCCATGTTTTCAACGGTCCGCTGAGAAAACTATGAGACGGAGGATAATGAAATTTTGCAAACTTGACGGTTGGTATGTGATGTTTGCACCAGAAGTGACAACATCATTCGCATCGTACGTATGTTCATTTGGTGCAGTTAGGTCTGGTTTCATTTGAACACGCCTCGTATATACAACGAGTTTCTATCTTGCCAACCGGACAGGGCCCAATCTCTCCCGGGCGATGTGTTTTAATCCATTATTGTCCAGCGTGTTATTATTATAGTGGGATTTGAACCCCGCACATTTTCCTTGAAAAGGGTGTGCTCCACTACTACACTAGTCAGAAGTCCAAATGGAAACAACAAACATGGAACTAATTGCTTCCATGGAAAGTGTGTTTAAACAACGCCACAAGTAAGAGTAGACTCCTGCTTGAACATATTCTATTAATGCGGAATGGATCCTGATTATTTCAACGTATTCATTACGCTATACAACGGAATGAAAATATATTACCTATATGTGTTTTTGTTTTGGCGCAGTCAGAGCCATTATCTATATGTGTTTTTGTACTGATGCTGTCACTGAGCCATTACCTATATGTGTTTTTGTCTTGGTGCGGTCAGAGCCATTACCTATATGTGTTTTTGTCTTGGTACCATCAGAGCCATTACCTATATGTGTTTTCGTCTTGGTGCGGTTAGAGTCATTACCTATATCTGTTTTTGTCTTGTGCGGTCAGAGTCATTTTCTATATGTGTGTTATAGAATATGGCGGAGACACAGCTAATGAAATCTTCTCTCAAATCTCCTTGGTCTCAATCATATTTAACTAAATGACAAGTTTCTGGAAGTCGAGCAAGCTAAGGCCGTTTAATATCGAACATAAGATCAGTATTAACATATAGATGTGTATGCAGGATAATAATAAGAACTCGTAAAACTAGGCGGAATTCGTTGAAAAATGTCATAGAAAAATGTTGAACATTGACTGGAAAGAATTTAAGACAAACAAATAAGATTAATTCTACCAGGTCTCTTCAATTTGTGAGGTTTTTACGATTTCCATTCCACGATGCCATGACTTCCCTAATAGTACGTTAGTTATCTTTTTACAGCTGGGTAGATTGGGACTTGCCACGACTGGTGAACGGGTGTGGTTCCATTGCTACGAGAAGCATGTACTATAAACTGTTCTGCCACTTAGATGTACATATATACTTAACAAGTATATTACAAACATGAGCAGATACCGTTACGTGGCATTAGGCCGAAGGGTGAGAGCCAATTGCTGCGGTATCCGTAACAGCTACAGTTATATTACAGAGAAATAAACAGATCAAAGCTGTACCGGTACTGACTGTGAAAAGTCTATAAAAATACATATGGATGATGGCTCAGTGACCAACCTAGGATAAAAACACATATAGGTAATGGCTCAGTGACCACACAGGACAAAAACACACACAAGTTAATGGCTCAGTGATGGCATCGGTACAAAAACACATATAGGTAATGTCTTAGTGACAGTACCAGGACAAAAACACATATAGGTAATTGCTCAGTGATGGCATCGGTACAAAAACACATATAGGTAATGGCTCAGTGATGGCATCGGTACAAAAACACATATAGGTAATGGCTCATTGACCATACCAGGACAAAAACACATATAGGTAATGGCCCAGTGACCGCATTTTGGCAAAAACCCATATAGGTAAGGGCTCAGTGACCACATTGTGACAAAAACACATAGGTAATGGCTCAGTGACCACATTGTGACAAAAACACATATAGGTAATGGGTCAGTGACCACATTGTGACAATAACACATATAGGTAATGGGTCAGTGACCACATTATGACAAAATCACATATAGGTAATGGCTCAGTGACCACATTATGACAAAAACACATATAGGTAATGGCTCAGGGACAACACCAGGACAAAAACAACACAAACACACGTACAAGCTCGAAATGCCTGCTTCACCACAGTCAGTACATTTGTGACCAAGATCATTACATCACTCTCGCACATCGGCAAAACAGTGACTCCATTCAGCAACTGTCACAGCTGGCGCCATCCCTGGACTGAGAAGAATAAGTTCCGCTATATCAGGTACCGTTTGCAAGAGCAAGGCCTACGTGCAGGACATGGAGAGGGCTACGCCAACAACTTCATTGAAGAGCAAGGCCTACGTGCAGGACATGGACAGCGCTACGCTAAGAGCTTCATTCAAGAGCAAGGTCTACGTGCAGGACATGGAGAGGGCTACGCCAACAACTTCATCGAAGAGCAAGACCTACGTGTAGGACATGGACACCGCTACGCCAACAACTTCATCGAAGAGCAAGGCCTACGTGTAGGACATGGACACCGCTACGCCAACAACTTCATCCAAGAGCAAGGCCTACGTGCAGGACATGGACACCGCTACGCCAACAACTTCATTGAAGAGCAAGGCCTACGTGCAGGACATGGACAGCGCTACGCCAACAACTTCATTCAAGAGCGCTCTCATGGTGGTGGAGGGATTATGAACATCTGCATTTGCAATAATCATCGGACGGACATCTTTACATTAGACTGTTGGGAAGGAAGACTAACGATTCACTCAGGCAAAATATACTGATCAGACATGTTAGTCAGGTTCAGGCAAAATATACTGATCAGACATGTTAGTCAGGTTCAGGCAAAATATACTGATCAGACATGTTAGTCAGGTTCAGGCAAAATATACTGATCAGACATGTTAGTCAGGTTCAGGCAAAATATACTGATCAGACATGTTAGTCAGGTTCAGGCAAAATATACTGATCAGACATGTTAGTCAGGTTCAGGCAAAATATACTGATCAGACATGTTAGTCAGGTTCAGGCAAAATATACTGATCAGACATTTTAGTCAGGTTCAGGCAAAATATACTGATCAGACATGTTAGTCAGGTTCAGGTAAAACATACTGGAAAGGATCCTCACCTTGGCTTCCTGATAGCCCTTCCCAGAAACGGGCTGTTCTCATAGCAGCCTGGCTAACAAGGTGAGGGATCGACGCGATCCTCGTAGTAGTGAGTGACACGCAGATGAAGCAAATATAGCACAACTGCCTGGAGGACCCCGGTCCACCTTCATCAGCACGGTCGGGATGTGAGAAAAGCTAGTGCAACCCGTCACTTAACGCCCATTTCAGGGTGCACAAAAGCGTAACCTACTCATTATGGGCATTCGCAAACAACAACAACCTTAGACTGTACTGTTACCGGCTTGTGATGCCGTGATGAGATTGTAAGGAACCATATCTCGCCTTTTGTGCTGAACCATGCACCTGGCATTTTGCTTCAGCAGGACAATGCCCATCCTTATGTTGCCAGAGTCGTGCATGATGAACTCCAAGCCAGAAACATTGCAATCTTGCCCTGGCCAGCCATTTCATATGACCTGTCATCAAGTGAGCATGTTTGGGACAAGCTTAAACGTCGACTTCAGCAACGACAGTATCCACCGCAGACTACGGCAGCTTCATCAAGAAATCGTGCAGGAGTGGCAGAACATCCCACAGGACTTACTAAGGCGCTAGACTGGATCTATGAGGTTCAGATGTCATGCCGTGATCATCGCACGTGGTGGACACACGCGGTACTGTATGTTGTCATTTTAAAAAATAATCCTCATGCTCACAGACGCTGCGGAGACAATCATACGTGACACGAAATCAGTTTCGAACTATGGAATAAAGTTTATTCATCCCCAAATGTCGTTGTTTTTTGATAACATAAAATTATATATTGGAAACTCTGGAATATCGTACCCGCCAATCGTAAATGTATCAAAACTGTCAATGTTCTCGTCTTCTCGAACATTTCTCATTATACATTCCGCAAATATGTTGTGTAGATAATCTGAGAGGATACATACCTGTCTTACTCCTTTTTGTACTGCAAACTAATTTGATTCTAGATTCCAGAGTTACGATACGCAGATGACACAGTGATACTATCAAGAAGTGCAGAAGGGCTAGAACAGCTAATTTCAGCTGTAAATGGACATAGTAAAGATCAAAACCTGTTTATAAACATAAGTAAAACAAAGATAATGACCACCGACAAAACACAATACCAGCATCAATTTACAGTGGGTGGTGAGGAAATAGATCAGGTCACATATTTTGAATATCTGGGCTCCAGAATTGACAAAAATGGCGACTGCTCGAAAGAAATCAGAAGAAGACTAGCCATGGCAATGCAGAGACTGACCAGCCTGAAGAAATTATGACAGAGCACCAACAAAATGATAAAAGTAAAAGTCTTGAGAGCCCGTGTTTTTTTCTGCGGCAGCTTATGACTGCGAATCATGGACAATTACCAAAACTGCCAGACAAAGAATATAATCTTTCGATTCAAAATGTTACAGAAAGATCCTCAGAATACCATGGACAGAGAAAAATACAAATGAGGACATTCGGCAAGAGTTGAGAATTGAGGAGAACTGGTTTATTAATTCCATTTTGGCTAGAAAATGCAAATACTTTGGTCACATCAAGAGACACGACGGTCTCGAGAGAACAGTGATGGAAGGTATGGTGCCAGGTAAAGGAGGTAGGGCTAGACCAAGAAGACAATGGCACCAAGCTATCCAGGAATGCCTCGGTATGACTGGCGGAGGCTGAAGTTTTGGCAAGGGAACGAGTTTCTTTCAGAAAGGCTGTGATGGGAGCGACGTCCTATAAAGGACATGCTACACGATGATGATGATATTGAAAACATTACCTGATAAGTTACTTTTATCGTTGAGTATATATATATATATATATTTTTTTTTTTCAACTGAAACCACAAACATAAGTACTTGTCACTTTGTGGGTTCTATTTGTGCAGAATACATTTCCAGGCACAAAATACGTTGGTTTAGTCACCTCATGAGAATGCACCCTCATCATCTTCCACGGATAGCTTACAACTTGGTAGGTCTGGCTACATGGCAAGAGGGCTGCCGTGAAGCAGGTGGATGGATATATGACATTATAGTGATTGTTCAGCGACACGGGCTCACATTGACCGACGCAACGTACTTGGAGCAGGGCAGACGACTTAAGCTCCCCACGTCGCAAAACGGCATAAGTGGAAAGACAACTAACATTTTTAGATCATGTTTTGTACGAGTAACTGCCCGTATCACGACCACTATCAGTAGAAACGATCAAACAGCTTCTAAGATAAGATATCAATACTGTTATTCAATTACTCGTGTCCACTTCAAGACTAGATAACGTGCTCAAAACCGAAATAACTTCAGGGAGTGAAGGTTTGCAAAGTACCATCGACCTTCATATTAGCGAGACAATCAGTGTTTCTTTCTTTCTGTCTCATTGTAATCTGATCATGTGAAGATAAAGCCAGGGACAGTTTATGAGTTATCTGTGTGTCAGGCGATAATTATGGCGAGCTACGTGACAAGTAATTGTACCTGAGTTTCTACTTGAGCCATTTAGTTATAATCTCAAAATTGAGATTCTCATAATTCTTCTTATTAATCCCCTTTCCTCCTATGTTAATGTTTCTGCTCTCTTCTTATTATTCCCCTTTCCTCCTGTGTTAAAACCTCTCTGCTCTCTCGTTTCTTGGTATGCCACAGCGTTGTAGCGCTACACTTCTTGGCTTTTTTGTGTGTGGTTTGTTGTAGTGCTACATTTCTTGGCTTTTTTTGTGTGTGGTTTGTTGTAGTGCTACACTTCTTGGCTTGTTTTGTGTGTGGTTTGTTGTAGCGCTACACTTCTTGGCTTTCTTGTGTGTGGTTTGTTGTAGCGCTACACTTCTTGGCTTTTTTTGTGTGTGATTTGTTGTAGCGCTACACTTCTTGGCTTTTTTGTGTGTGGTTTGCTGTAGCGCTACACTTCTTGGCTTTTTTGTGTGTGGTTTGTTGTAACGCTACACTTCTTAGCTTTTTTGTGTGTGGTTTGTTGTAGCGCTACACTTCTTGACTTTTTTGTGTGTGTGTTTTGATTAAAGGTTTGCCTTTCTTGATTATACAGGCCAAGGCACGCTCATTTCCATCGCAGACCGTCATTTTTTTTTTGCGATATCAGGACGTATTGGCCAGTGTGTGGATCTGTTTGTAATGTGGACGTATTGGTCAATGTATGGATACGTGTTTATATCTGTTCGTAATGTGAACGTATTGGCCAGTGTATGGATCTGTTTGTATGTTTGTATTGTGGACGTATTGACCAGTGTATGGATGCGTGTTTGTATCTGTTTGTAATGTGTTCCACTATAACAGCTTTGTAGTACAGTCGTTTTGTCAATCCTTTATGAACGTGGAGAAGTGGTCATATTGATCTTGGTCTTGATGACTCGTTCCTCGGCGTAGCTGCGAATCTCAAAATCGTCTCCAGCGGACCCTGTCCTGGGTCACGGAAGTCCAGTGCATGGAAAGCACACCTCCAGAGGCGTCTCGAATGTTGTGTACAACAAGGGAGTCTGACCAACACATTGGAGGAGGGGGGGGGGGGGTCTTTTCTCGTGGTATCTTCGTACCTCTGGGGTACCAAATTACTGTCGCCGTGTTCCATCGACCAAAGTTTCGTTTCAACATGAGACCTGCCGATCTATGTTTTGCCTTGTCTGCATAGATTACCGTATAATTCACCAAGGACAATCGTATGTCAGAATTGTGAAGACCGTGCATATGTTGGTTTCCGAAAAGTATTCCGACCAAACGTCTCTAAAGAGAGGCTTGGACCAATCTATATTTTTCCTCCAGTGATTTTGTTAGTGTCCACGTCTCAGCACATAGCAGGGAGTACAATGGAATTGAAGATCGAGGTTTGTAGGTTCTGATCTTGGCTACCGCCCAAGACCGTATTAATAGACGAGAAGGCTGCCCAGTCCGCTAGGCGACGTCTTGTCAATTCAGGTTTCAGGATATTCTCCATATTAAAGAAGTGCCAAAGATAGATATGCTTATGGACATCCTCTAATCGTACATCGCCAAGGAAGACTGGATCACTATTTGCGAAACGATTACACAACGCTTTGGTCCTCGAGACATTGATCTCCAGTCCCGCTTTCCTGCCTTCACCATCGAGTAGCTGCATCATTTGGTTGGCTTCTGCTGCTGACTTTGTCATGAACTCTATATCGTCGGCAAATAGAAGATGATTGAGGCGTCTGCCGTCAATATGGATGCCAAAGGTGTCTCAGTATCATCGGCTGAGTACTGATTCCAAACATGCGGAGAAGAGGTTCGGTGAGATAGGATGCCCCTGGCAGACCCCCTTCTGAACTGGTACAATGGACATTGACAGGGACAACATGTAGTGTGGTTTGTGTAACTATTGGCAAGAATTCTGTTGTAACCAGGATCGGCATCTTGTTCCAACTGTGAACCCCAGACAAAATGTGATTCTACTGAATATTATTTTGTAGTCAATGAAGGTAAATATCAAAGATATCTGGAACTCTCGGACTGCATCAATAAGGCAGGAGCAGATTGAGATGTGGTCCATTGTGATGTACGAACGCCGAAAGCCTGCTTGTTCGACTGCTTGCGAATCTTTGAAAGTGGTGCGGAGTATGGCAATAATGCATTTTGAAAACAGCTTGTAAGTGACTGGGAGAAGGAAAAATGGACGTTACTTTCTGAGGTTCTCTTTGTTTCCCTTCTTGTGGTCATACCGAGAAAAATACCCAAACAAGCCCAGTCAAACTGAACACGGAAGTGATTCCGAATCCGGAATGTTGGGATTGCAAACCAAACTTACTTTAGTTCACCTAAGGCCTTTTAAACCTCTGGTGACAGTTTACTGTTCTTGAGGTGTTGCAGAACTGACATTGAATCTGTAAGGAATACAACCTACTGCCATTGGCTTGCTGTGTCGTTTTATTATTTATACAGCAATTAATTGTGCCGAGTAGTTTTAACAGAATTGTCTAGTGGATGAACTAATAGCAATATGAGAACAAAGTACCAAATAATCACCTTACAGGAAAATTAGATGCTTATCTAAGCCGTAATGAAAGTCGGCTAAACAAGAGACAACTATCACTGCCTTGATCGAGCAGAGGAAGTGATCATATTCCGCATGAAAACGGATCACAACAGATTGATTTGGCGATTTACAGAGGCTAAACTTGACTCATCACTCGTATGTGCAAGCAAACAGCATAGACAGCTGAGCATATCCTACAAAACATATGCTTAAGTATTTGCATACTGAGCACTGACCCACGGAGATGAGCCTCCACACAAAGCTGTTGGGAGGCCTTGAAGTACTCTCCACCACCACCTTGAAGTACTCTCCACCACCACCTTGAAGTACTCTCCACCACAGCAAACCTAATCATACAGAGCACTGATCCACGGAGATGAGCCTCCACACAAAGCTGTTGGGAGGTCTTGAAGTACTAACCACCACAGTCGCCTTGAAGTACTCTCCAACACAGCAACCCTAATCATACTGAGCACTGATCCACGGAGACGAACCTCCACACAAAGCTGTTGGGAGGCCTTGAAGTACTCTCCACCTCCACCTGGAAGTACTCTCCACCACCACCTTGAAGTACTCTCCACCTCCGCCTTGAAGTACTCTCCACCTCCGCCTTGAAGTACTTTCCACCACCGCCTTGAAGTACTCTCCACCACTGTCTTTAAGTACTCTCCACCACTGCTTTGAAGTACTCTCCACCACCGCCTTGAAGTACTCTCCACCACCGCCTTGAAGTACTCTTCAACACAGCAACCCTAATCATACTGAGCACTGACCCACGGAGATGAACCTCCACACAAAGCTGTTGGGAGGCCTTGAAGTACTAACCACCACAACAACCGTTATTCAGATAACTGTCAATGTGTGTACATTTAACTGTCAATGTGTGTACATTTAACTGTCAATGTGTGTACATTTATTTCATGTACCCTATATATTTTTTGTGTGCATCAGATTAGTGTAGTGGTAGGGCACTCGCATTACATGGCAAAGGTACGGGGTTCAACTCACTTTACCATTACGCTACAGTCGATCCAGGTGTAAATAGGTACCTGATTTATTGTTTTTGAAGAAAAATGCACAGAGGAAAGACACTGCTCCCCGCGCCCCCACACTCTCCCCACTCTACCCAATACAAGATGTGGCCTCGTACAATGATGTTTCTACACATCATCCTCAACAGAAGTGTCTGATATGGGACTGCCTTATACACATATGGGTTAATATTACTTAAGGAGACAATGGAAGAGAAGACTAATGCCAAGGTCAGATGAAACATACTGATCAGGGTGTGTGTGTGTGTTTGGCTGAGAGAGAGAAACACAAACACACATACACCCCTCCCCCACTTGGAAACATGTTTTGTAATAGCAGTCTGGCAGGGAGGTGGGAATCGACATTGTGATTCTATTAGTGGGAGCCTCCTCACATTGTATTTCAAAGCACTTAATAAGGTGTACATGGGTCCCCATGTACACCTTCTTAAGTGTGCTTTGAAATTTACGGAAAGCCACTGTAACCCACTACCAAAGAAACGTCATCATGAGTTGATATAAACTAAGTAAGAGTGGCTTCTTACAATAATGAGACATCCTTTCGTAATCACTCATCATCTATCACTGTTATGGCGTTGAGATCCTGTATGTATATGTGCGTATATATATATATATATATATATATATATATATATATATATATATATATATATATATATATATATATATATATATACACACATACACACACATACGGGGAGGAAGACTAACATCTGGACATGCAAAATATACTGATCAGACATGTTAGTCAGGGTCAGGCAAAACATACTGTCCTAGTAGCCCTCCCAAGAAACGGGCTGTTTTCATGGCAGCCTGACTAACGAGGTGAGGGATTGATGTGATCACCGTAGTAGTGAGTGACACGCAGATGAAGCCAAGCATGGGTCAATTGCCTGGAGGACCCCTGTCCACCTTCATCAACACACTAGGGATGTGAGGAAAGCTACAGCAACCCGCCACTTAACGTCCTTTTCAGGACGTACAAAAGAGTAACCTACTCATTGTGGGCATTTGTAAACAACAACACACACACGCACGCACGCATGCACACACACACCCACCCACTCACCCACCCAATACCCACCCACCCACCCGCCCACCCACCAATTTATGTATAACCCATACACTTTGACATGTATCTATACACATCATGGTGTATAGTTGGCTTAATACAACTGTAATACTGTTCTCTCAAACCTCCACAGTTTTACCCTTTTGACTATGACTGTGTCTCAAGCCTGACTACCTATGAACATGTTGTCTACCTGTGTGAGAACAGTGCCATTCCTAGTCCTGATGTTGTGGCCTCCAGACAGTCCAGGTAACATAATCCAAGAATTGTTGATCTCAGCATTTCATCTGACCCTATTGATGTTGTGGGCAAATGCAATTTTCTTTCGAATGTCATCTGTTTGGTCGTTGTTTAAAAAAAACCATCCATGCCTCTGTCAGTAATCAATCAATCAATGCTTTCACTGTGATGTATTCACTGTATTTCCTCTGTGAAGCATAGGTCTTCAAAAAATGCATGCCAGGTCTTCCTGTCACATGCCATCTGCTCCATCTCAATCAAACCACATCTTCCCAGTTTCTGTAAAATTTGCCTTCATCTCTCTGCATGGGAGCCAATGAGTCGAGGCTGCGAAGTTATTAGTACACTGGCTTCCCAGCCGAGAGATCTGGGTTCGGTCCATAGCTGCTGTTAGAGTTTTCAGATCACAAAATGGGTCCTGGGGTTGACCCAGCCTAAAAAGTTAGGTATCAGAATAATCTTGAAAAGTAAAAGCGACTGGCGTGATGCTGACCACATCACCCCTAGTGTGCCGCTGGTCAAGAAAAATATGGGCCTAACACCAAATTCCCAATATGTCACACTGGCATGTTAACGGGATCTTTCCATGCCTCTGAAGTCTTTTTTAAACAGAGTCAATCCATTTTTTCTTGGACTACCACTTGCAGAGAAGGCCTACTGTCTGTGGTATTATAGACTCAAGTGACAGTTAGGTTTGGGGGCATTCTTGTCACATATCCAATTCATGTAATTCTCGGTCTCCATACATGCCATACATAAAGTTTTCCTCACTTTTCTGTTACATTCCTTCATTTCTCACTCTGTCTCTTCTGTTGATCATGAACACTTTACACAATCATCTCATTTCACATACTTGTATCTTAATCTGCGATGGCAGCTCTGTTTGACTGTGTTTATGACTGGAAATGCTGCAGTCAGTTCACCATCCTTCTTCTTCTTCTTCTTTGTCATCGTTCATTCTCAAACTCGCACTACCAAGTAGCAGACTGTAGTTCGGAGAACGGAATGCGTTATGTCGTCGTTCGTATTTTCAAACTACTGCTTCCAAGCCCTGAAAAGGGCTTTGCAAGTAGTAGGATGTATTTAGGAGAATGGAATTCGTTGTGTTGTCGTCGTTCGTTCTCAAACTCCCGCTACCAAGCCCTGAAAAAAGTTTTGCAAGTAGCAGTATGTAGTCTAGAAAAAAGAATACAATGGGTCGTAGTTTACAGCTTGACTGCAATATTTGCACCTTTTTGGTCCGAAACATCTGACTTTAGCATGGCATTTTGGGGTACCGGGTTAGCTTTCCCGCTGTGATCCGTTCTCCTTAGCCAGTCTGATCTATATATTGCCTGTTTTCCAGGATCACCACATTGAAGTGTAGAAGGGTCTTGGCAGTGTTGGGTCGCTGACCGCTACAGGTCATGCACTGCTCAATATCTTGATCTCACCATCATTCAGTACACAATCCAACACACTATCATGAAACTAGCAGACAACTGTGATGAATTTTTCAGGGCAGTCAAATTTTTGCCATGATATTTTAGAATCTGGTCCTGTTGACAGTGTCAGATGCTATTCTGTTCTGTAGTACCTTTGTTAGTGCTCATGTTTGATGCTGATAACAGAGATTTAGTATGAATATACCGTTAATAATTCGTTATTATATTTTATCTCGGGTGCAGTGGATAACCACGGCTGCTCAAGCTTCTCGCTGTGTTTGGTGCGGTCCACACCGCTCAGCACATTTGTTGTATTGGTAGCCTGATGACGGGTTTCCTGCTTAGCTGGCTGAGCAGGGCAAGGCAAATCTAAAAAAGCTTTCCCTTTTCTTGGCTTCCTACTTTCTCTTTTACCACCTCTCCTGCTCCTTTTCTTTCTGTGCGTTTGATTAGGTCTCTCACTGACAAGGTCTCTGAGGTAGGCAAGACGTCTTGTCACCTCCAGTGGTAACGAGTCGTCCCGACTTGTCTTGCCACTGATTAAAGTTGGACTCGGGCGAGAGAGTGAGGTCAACGAACTGCGCAACTATTCCTCACTTAAATCAAATTCATTGCACAGATCATTCTCTTTTCATTTATCCAGTACTAACACAGTCGAGTCCTGTGACGACGGGCGAGCGGCGAAGCGGAGAGCGTAAGTCCGCTGACAAGCTAAACTACAGTTAAAAAGCTGCGTCAGTTGCGAGACTCCTGGCTGAACAATAAAGCGGACGAGATACATGGATTTGCTGAGAATCATGATCACCGTCTCGCAAAACAAACTTTCTATACTTTCACTGCCTGCGAGTATACAGATCCCAAACCGGACTTGTCAGTCATCTCTGCACCCATCCACAACCCCGATTTACAGAATACTCGACGGAAGGACTGGCTAGGTGAAAAAAGTCAAGGTCCTCATCACTGGTGATGGACGAACAACACACACAACACATATTTTATCTTTTTTGTGATGGCAATATCTGGTATATCATGACATTTGTATTAACTTAACTTAACATCTTTATACTGGTTTAGAAGACCCTGCAGAGTCTGTATACAACCAGTTACAATTACATCACCTTGCTCTAAAAGCTATGCGCATCCAGTTTATTCTTAAATGCATTAACTGTCCCTGCCTCCACTACCTCCCCTTGCAATGCATTCCAAGCAGACACCACTCTCTGACAAAAAAAATATTTCCTAATATCTAATCTGGACCTCTCTTTAGTCAGCTTGTAGCTATGCCCTCTTGTTATTGTGGGTGGCTGTATTTTAAAAAACTTGTTACAGTCTAATTTATCCATTCCTCTGATCATCTTATAAACCTGTATTAAGTCATCACGAATTCTTCTCTCTTCTAGACACTGTAGGCCGGTTTTTCTGAGTCTTTCCTCATAACTGTATTTCTGGAATCCCACTATCATCTTTGTCGCTCTTTTTTGCATTCTTTCCAGCATGTTTATATCCCCTCTATGATAAGGACTCCACACCTGTACACAGTACTCCAATCTAGGTCTAACTAAAGCTTTATAAAGTTTGACTATCACTTCCTTGCACCTATGTTTAATATTTCTTTTTATCATACCTAACATTGCATTTGCCTTTTTCACTGCTACCTTAACTTGCTCACTCACCTTTTCTGTATGATCTATTATAATCCCTAGGTCCCTTTCCTTATCTATCTTTCTAATATTGTTCTCTCCCATTCTGTAATTATGTTCCATATTGGATCTACCCATATGGATGACTGTACATTTATCTACATTCTACATTCATACTTATATTGCATTCTATCTGAGCATTTTGTGTAAAACTTTATGTATTGTTCCTTGCACTTTGCCATTATCAGTATTTTGGATTATTTTTCTGCTTGAGATTTGCTTTATAATTCTGAAGTCTCCACATTGAAGGTAAGCGGCCATGAATCTTCAATGTTCTCTGTCTCTTGCCTTGATGGCATAGTCTCCCCTGTCCATCTAAAACATATAGCTGACTTTGCATAAGGGCTAGGGAACCAGAGCTGTCAGTGACACATGGCTGACTACTTACATCAGAGCTAGTGAACCAGAGCTGTCAGTGACACATGGCTGACTACTTACATCATAGCCAGTGAACCAGAGCTGTTAGGGACACATGACTGACTACTTACATCAGAGCCAGTGAACCAGAGCTGTCAGCAACACAGAACTGTCAGTGACACATGGCTGACTTCTTACATTAGGATCAGTGAACCAGAGCTGTCAGTGACAGATGGCTAACTTCTTACACCAAGGTCAGTCATCCAGAGCTATCATTGACACATAGCTGACTTCTTGCACCAAGGCCAGTCAATAAGATCTGTCAGTGACACATATCTGACTTCTTACACCAAGGCCAGTCAACCAGATCTGTCAGTGACACATATCTGACTTCTTACATGACGGCCAGTCAACCAGAGCTGTCATTGACACATAGCTGACTTCTTACACCAAGGCCAGTCAACCAGATCTGTCAGTGACACATATCTGTCTTCTTACATCAGGGCCAGTCCACCAGAGCTGTCATTGACACATAGCTGACTTCTTACACCAAGGCCAGTCAACCAGAGCTGTAATTGACACATGGCTAACTTCTTACATCAGGGCTAGTCAACCAGAGCTGTCAGTGACACATGGCTGACTACTTACATCAGGGCCAGTCAACCAGAGCTGTCATTGACACATAGCTGACTTCTTACACCAAGAACAGTCAACCAGAGCTGTCAGTGAGACATAGCTGGGAGACACATAGCTGACTTCTTGCATCAGGTTCAGTGATCCAAAGCTATCAAAACACTATTCTGAATACAAATAACAGCTCTGAAAACAGGCTGCATCTGAGGCTGCATAGATGCAGTCTGTCTGAGAGGATTGGGATTGAAGAGTGAAGGCAACCGCGTTTACAAAACATGCCATGCTGAAACAAGATGTGTTGGGCTGAAAGGCTCAAATATTGCAGCCTTGCTTTAAACTATGATATGAGATAAAAATATTTTCATTTTAAGATAAATCACGTAGAAGATGATGAATTAATGAGAACATCCACTATAAAAACCTCTAAACCCAATGAGAATATCCACTATAAAAACCTCTAAACCCAATGAGAATATCCACTATAAAAACCTCAAGTAAACCCAATGAGAATATCCACTATAAAAACCTCTAAACCCAATGAGAATATCCACTATAAAAACCTCTAAACCCAATGAGAATATCCACTATAAAAACCTCTAAACCCAATGAGAATATCCACTATAAAAACCTCTAAACCCAATGAGAATATCCACTATAAAAACCTCTAAACCCAATGAGAATATCCACTATAAAAACCTCTAAACCCAATGAGAATATCCACTATAAAAACCTCTAAACCCAATGAGAATATCCACTATAAAAACCTCTAAACCCAATGAGAATATCCACTATAAAAACCTCTAAACCCAATGAGAATATCCACTATAAAAACCTCTAAACCCAATGAGAATATCCACTATAAAAACCTCTAAACCCAATGAGAATATCCCATTAAAATACCAGCTGTTTTTCAAGAACAGCTCTGATTATCTGTGTTCTGCTGTAACTTCTATTGCTGCTTCTACACTGAGAAAGTCTGTACAATTTAATTAATCTTTAAAAAAAATTTTTTTAAACTTTAAGCGGGGGCTCGACTTAATTGCCTCGGGTTTTTCCTCATTTTAGCTCTATCTCTCTCGGTAGATGGGTACCCCATCTGTCGAGAGCATCGCACAAAGCACGAACTCCGTAGCTCCAGCGATGATTCCAGGGATCTCCGGAAAAAAATTGACATCATGGACCGACTGTCGCAGCTCGAAATCGAACCCCGGCCGTCTGAACACGAGGCAAACGGCTTGACCACTTCGCCACAGAGACCCCCTAATTAATCTTAATGTCCAGAGATGAAATGGTTTGGATTTAATGCCATCTCTGTTTGATTTCAGTCCACCATCAACTCCAGGAAACCGGTATACTGGGAAAAAGGAAGAAGGATACCGCTCAGAGTCAACAGTCAACTTCATCTCATTTCCCTTTGATCTGCAGTCACTTCTTCCACGCAGTCAACAAGCAGAAATACTGTTCTCAACTTTTGTCATTGGGGATGGTAACTGTCTTTGTCCTAATATGTGTGATGATTTTTGTGTGTGGAGATTTTCATTGTGTTTAATTGAAGTGTTTTTGGGGGAGATTCTCATTGGGTTTCGAGGTTTTTATAGTGGATATTCTCATTGGGTTTACTTGAGATTTTTAAAGTGGATATTCTCATTGGGTTTACTTGAGATTTTTATAGTGGATATTCTCATTGAGTTTACTTAAGGTTTTTATAGTGGATATTCTCATTGAGTTTACTTGAAGTTTTTATAGTGGATATTCTCATTGGGTTTACTTGATTGTGTTTTTTTGTGGAGAGTTTCATTGGGTTTACGTGAATGTGTCTTTCAGGAATATGTGTTTTGTGGATGTGGTAAATCTCTTTGTCAAAAGATTTAATACATAAATATTTTTGTTCAAATTGCTGTGGTGATTTGATTTAATAAGTATTTCAGAATATATTTTTTATGGAGGTGGTTATATGTTTTATTCTTTCTTCTCTCTTCTTTTCGCTTATCCTGTTTTGCCTTTCAGTGTCAGGTTATGAAAAGATCTCTAGAACAAGCCCGTATGTGTGACTCATGCACAGTGGCATTCACCATCTCATGTATTTCTGTAAGCCACCTGTTTTGTCGTCTCTCTTTGGCCTTGAATCCGTTGTATCTAAATATCATTGCTTGTTGAGGGGTGCTGTGTGGTGATAGTCTTATTGCATGGCCAACCCATTTTAGTTGCTGTCTTTTGATGTCATCTAATACTTTTGTTGTTACCACCAATCTCCTGATGTCATCCATTCTGATAATGTCTCTCCTTGTTACACCCAATATTTTTCGCAGGCATTTCATTTCTGCTGTTACGATGTGTCGATTTTCATTTGATATCAGTGTCCAGTTTTGACATTTGTAGCAGTGTCGGGACAAAAATTGTGTAATCTTTTGATAGTTATTGTCACGTGCACTTGCTTGCAATTAAGTATTAAAGTTAATTGCCCAATGATCTGATTTGCCTTATTGCATCATTATTGGATTTCCGCTATAAATCTTCCGTCTGCTGATAACGTGCCCCGTAAGTATGTGAAATCTCTCACCTGTTTGATTTGCTGCTTTTCAAGGCAGATATTGATGTCTCCGGCTATTCTAGATATTCTCATCATCTCAGTTCTTCTACATTGATTTTCATTGCTGTATTCTTTGCATGTTGTATTTAGTTTATCAATATGTTGTTGCAATTGTATTTCTGAAGTTGTTTTAACGTCAGTGAAAAGACGATTATAAAATAATAATATGTTTTGTTACAGTGGTTTATTATGGTTAGTAATGGTGACTAAGAGGAGGCTGATAAATGCACTGTTTATTCCTACATTGTGTTACCAATGTCAATCTTGGTCTTACTAGAAGCACATAAGCTAAAGATCCAGAGCTGTGAGATGTGCTGTGTGAGAAATGCAGCCGGAAAGACAATCTGTGACCGAATCCGCAACACCACACTAAGGCAGATAGTGGGGACAAACCCAGTTAGTAACTACATTAAAGCACAACAAATCAAGTGGTTTGGTCATTTAGCCAGAATGCATTATGACGAGCATATGCAAGAGCATACATGCAGGTTTCCAGTCCATGAACAAGAGGCAGACCTCTATTTTGGTGGATTGAAGGAAGTTCAGGAGGTTACACTTAACGACGGCACAAGCTTCCCACTTGGCGATAACAAGAAATCTATGCATCCCACCTCTCTGTGATGCCATAAGGCAAGGACAGTAGGACAAAATAAAAATGATAACAAAATGGTGACTTGCCAATGTACTTGACTCTTTCTTTACAGAATGAGATAATAGATTTGTATTTTAACTCATTCAGGCAGCACTGTCTCGCAGGATGTGGTATTAGATCCCAAGGAACCCAGTGAGTTGCTCCTTAGCCTCTTCTACGACAGACTGAAAGAGGCACACAACAATGAAATCCTGCTGTCAGCAGATGACTGTTTCAGGTAAGTATACGATTCATGACCTATATCTCAGATATGTCACACAGCCCCATCAAATGAGCTTAAACACATTCAGAATGGATTATCTTTCAAGCCATAAAACCCCACACATAATATCACTTGCTTGAGGCCTGTTTGTTTTCAGTAATGTTTCATTAACATATCACACATTATATATTACACTGGGGAGGAGGACTAACGTCTGGTCAGGCAAAATATACTGATCAGACATGTTAGTTAGGGTTAGGCAAAATATACTGATCAGACATTAGTCAGGGTCAGACAAAACATACTATTCAGTCATGTTAGTCAGGGTCAGACAAAACAGAATGATCTGACATGTTAGTCAGGGTCAGGCAAAACATACTGATCAGTCAGGGTCAGGCAAAACATACTGATCATTCATGTTATTCAGGGTCAGGCAAAACATATGATTAGACATGTTAGTCAGGATCAGGCAAAATATGCTGGCCAAGACCCTCACCACAGCTTCCTCGTAGCTCGTCCCTGGAAACAGGCTGTTTTCATGGCAATCTGGCTAACAAGGTGGGGATCTATGTGATACCTGTAGTAGTGAGCGACACGCAGATGAATCCAAGTATAGCACAGTCACCTAGAGGATCCCGGTCCACCTTCATCAGCACGCTCGGGATGTCAGAAACGCCACTAAACACCCTTTTCAGGGCGCACAAAAGACTAATCCTACCCAGTGTGGGCACTCAACAACAATAACAACATATATTACACTATTTACGATTTAATGACAAATAGAATGGACTAAAGATATCTTACATAGTAAAGATCCCATCATGCCATGCGGCACATAGGAAATATGGTGTTAGGCCCATATTATTTTGTAACCCACGGCACTTAATGGATGATGTGGTCAGCATCACGCCGGCCGCCTTTACTTTCCGTACTGAACTGGGACCCAATTAAGGCTATGTCGACTGGGGAGCCATTGTGGTCTGAAAAAAACATTTCCGCTTCAACTGGAGAATGAACCCAGGACCACTCAGATGCAAAGCCAACGCTAGGCCAGCGATAATGCCGTTGTCTTGTTGAGACGACAAATTTGGTCGTTGACATCTGTGCCCCAATGAAAGCATTATAGTCAATACAAAGTTGAGGAGTTGGAACATCTACAGCTGTTCCATCCTTTCTTCTCCTTCTAACAGTTCCAATTTCTGTTAGGTTGTGGTAGTTGGATATAAAATTTACAGATCTTTGGTCCATCCAAACAAGGCATACAATGTTGTGATGGCAAATAAATTCTGAATGACCCCTGTCCATTTTCTTTTTTCCTGCCAGTACTTTAGGATAAAATTTCCTATTTGTCATTGCTGTACCTACAGCAAGTGTACCATAATCAGTGTACAACTTGTCAAAGAGAGTTACACTGTTGTAGAATCTGTCCATAACAACAATATGATTTTTGTTGACCAAATTCCCAGAAGTTAAAATTTTAATAACGACGCTACCAACAACACCAAGATCTGGAATAATATTGTCTGCTTTTCCATTGTGGATTTCCAGATTCAGAATATATCCAGAGCTTGCTTCACAAGCCATGTAAGTCTTTATTTCCCACTTTATGGGCTTTGACTTGATATACTGTTTGAAGGCAAGTCTGCTCTTCGAGGGGATCATACCTTCGTCTAAGCTCATGTGCTGTAAAGGCGAATAATAGTGCCAAAATTTTGGTAGCAACACATCCAACATAGGCCTTACTTTGTAAAGTTTATCTGCTTTATCCAAAGCCGGGTCCTCCTCATCAACATGACGAAGAATAGTCCAGACAGCAAGGAAGCGATCACTGTCCATCACAGTGCGGAAACCAGGAGTAGGAGACACGAAGTTAGCAGACGAGCTAGACCGGTACTCCTCGTAACGTGGTTTACTCACACTGTGTTCCATTTGAAGACACAGTCCAAAGAATGCTTTCATCTCTGGCACTACTATACTTTAAAAAATGTTGGCATAGTAGCTGGTTTGTTTTTTGCTTCTCGCCTGCTCAGCACGTCGAGTTGTCTGCTCACACAAATTGTGCCAGAAATCATTATCCAGGAAAAGTTCCAAAAATTCACTAGCTTTACTTTCTGGATTAATAGATTCTGGAATGTTCTTAGGGCCTATTTACTCCATAAATGTTGTGTCTACTGCAGACACAGGTCTGAATATATTTATTGGTGACCAACCTACATCAAATTTACAAGAGACACTACCTGGGAGATGCCCCTTCCACGCCCCTGTAAAACAGCCTGATTGCCAGAAAAATCAGGAGCAGGGTAAGATGTAGCTTCATCAGAGTCTAATGAACACATGTTATTACTTAAATGATCATCTGATTCAACTTCTATATCAGTTTCAGAATAATTGCTATATAAATCTAATTCATCATCCTCCGAATCATTGAGAACATTCTCGACAGCTTGTTCCATTGTAAGCCTTTTAGAACGCTCATTTACTGGATTTCTGCATGTCTTTTCATCGTGAAAATATTGTAAAAATTTGTCGCAATGTGATCAGTTCATGGGCGCCACTATTTTGAAGTAACATTCCGGAAGTAGTATGCAAATTCTGCCGTGTCTATCCATACTATGCCCGTTCTTATAAGGTACGTGTACTCTACCGGTGACTCGGGGCGCGGGTTATGTATACACACACACACCGGTTCATCGGGATCATGGGTTCAAAGGGTTAAAGTTTCTACAGGATGGGGTAGGCCAGCCCCACCCATGCCAACCTTCCTATTTCGCGTCTTATCATCACATACCTGGCAGGTTACAGTGTTACTATTCTTCGCTCGTCTTTTGGACCCTGGTAACACTTGGACGTTTTATATATTACTCATGGATAGCTCTTGCGGTTTGTGTTTATGCTGTCAACAGATTTGTACAGCACTCAGGGATAACTCTTATTTCTGTCTATACTCTCACCAGATCTGTACAGTACTCAGGGATAACTCTTGTTGTTTGTGTGTATGCTGTCAAAAGATCTGTACAGTACTCATGGATAACTCTTGCTGTTAGTGTTTATGCTGTCAACAGATCTGTACAGTACTCAGGGATAACTCTTGTTGTTTGTGTTTATACTCTCACCAGATCTGTACAGTACTCAGGAAAAACTCTTGTTTGTGTCCATTCAACAGATATGTACAGTACTCAGGGATAACTCTTGTTGTTTGTGTTTATACTCTCACCACCAGATCTGTACAGCACTCAGGGATAACTCTTGTTGTTTGTGTTTATACTCTCACCACCAGATCTGTACAGCACTCAGGGATAACTCTTGTTGTTTGTATTTATACTCTCATCAGATCTATACAGTGTTCAGGGATAACTCTTGTATTTGTCTATATACTCAACAGATTTATACAGCATATTCTACAGAGGCCAAGAGATCTCCATATAAATCCAGTGCCATTTGCCTTCAGACCAGATGGAACAGATTTGACTGGAGGTTTTTTTGCATTTGAGCCAGGCACTCACTCTGTAAGGAGAGCGGGAGAGTGATTGAGAGGGAGCCATAGATTGGAAAAGAGAGATGAGAAATTGTAACGAAGAGAGAGTGAGAGAGAGAGAGAGAGAGAGTGAGGGAGGCAAAGAGAGTGACACAGAAAAGAAAAGAGAGAAACAGAGAGTCAGAGAGAGATATAAAAGGAGGAAGACATAGAGGGAGAGAGAGAGAGAAAGATATACTTAAACGAAATAACATTCATAACATATGATGAGATTTCTCATTTTGTTTCAAGTGGAGCATAAGATCCCCACTACAGTTATCCCTTTTTACTTTTAATGTTTTTGCATGATGAGGTTGCTAGCTCCATGTACAAAATTCTTTAACTGCCATTTACAACATGCTTGAAACATAAAAGAGACTCATTTAACTTAACTTAGCTAGCTTAACTTGTTTATACTGGTTTAGAAGACTCTGCAGATTCTGTATACAACCAGTTTCTTTATCTAAAAATAATTATGTGCATCCAATCTATTCGTGAATGCATTAACATACCCTGCCCTCACTATTTTCCGTAGCAATACATTCCAAGCATGCACCACTCTCTGACTAAAAAAATATTTCCTTACATCTATTCTAACCCTTTCTTTAATTCATTTGTAGATGTACCCTCTTGTTCTTGTAGTCAAGTTCTAGTCTTTTCTAGACACTGTAGTCCGGATTTTCCTCATAACTATAATTCTGGAATCTCACATAAATTTTGTCACTCTTCTTTGTATCCTACCCAGCATGTTGATATCCCCTGTATGATAAGGATTCCACACCTGAACTTAACTTAAACTTAACGTTTTATACTGGTTTAGAAGACTCATCAGAGTCTGTGGACAACCAGTACATCTGCATTACCCTGCTCTAAAAACTATGCACATCCAATCTATTCTTACATGCATTAACTGTCTCTGACTCCACCACCTCCTGGGGAAATGCATTCCAAGCATTCACCACTCTGACTAAAAAAATATTTCCTTATATCCAATCTGGATCTTTCTTTAGTTAATTTGTATCTTCTTCTTCTTCTTCTGCGTACACAGTCAGACAGTAACCATTATTTTCTCGAAAAAAGCGGCGGTCATCCTGAGACTCTCGCCACTACCATAGAGCTTGTCTTGCAGTTCCACTGGCAATGGCCACATCTGCTCTCTCTGATCCTCGTATGTCGGGCAGTTCTGCAGCAGATGTTCAGTGGTCATTTTACCAGTACCGCACGGGCACTCGTCGGTACACCCTATCTTCAATTTGTTGAAGAGGTGGTACCTCAGTCTGTTGTGGCCAGTGCGAAGTCTGAAGACAACGACCTGCTCTCTTCGGTTCAACTGGTAATAGGCATCGTTTTTGGTGTAACCAGTATGTTCGGTTTCCCATTTGGACATGTACCTGGCTTTGATAAGCCGTTTTGACTCTTCGTACGTCATACTGGTATCTATTTGTGGTAGCCTTGCACCTTCTTTTGCCAGTCTGTCTGCCTCCTCGTTGCCTTGGATGTTGCAGTGTGACGGAACCCACTGTACCACTACCCTTTTTGGTGCGGACTGTTGGCACAGTTTGCAGAGTGCTGCTCTTAAGTCATTAAGCTCAGTGTTTTTCTGGCTTTTTAGCGCTGTGACTACTTCGAGAGCATCTGTCAGCAGGACTATATGGCTCTCATTTTCACTGTGTGTTACCATTTCTTCCACTGCCGCCCTCAGTGCCTCTGCCTCTGCTCTGAAATTGCTCGTGTACTTACCAGTAGCGAATGACAGTGTTATTTTTCTGCCATTTGGTAGGTTCAGGAATGCTCCTGCCCCTCCGTTCTGTGTAGTGTTTGTTACAGAACCGTCGGTGTATGCATGGGTCCAGTCCATGCTTGGGTAGCTTTTCGTTATGAAGCTTAAGGTAGTGTCTCTCCTTTCTTTTTCGGTCTGGCAGTTTTTGTTTGCAATACCTGGTATATTTTCTACCACCTCTGGAAATATATCCTGCCTCCAAGTAGGTTTTCGTACAGTAGTGATGGGTTTTGGTGTTGTTAGTGCGTTTATGGGATCTTCGTGCATCTTTGCTTTGGCTATTTCTGCAAAGTTTCTCCGCTTTAGTTTCCCAGTTCCCAAATTGTTTAGCCTCTGGTACATTGGATGGTCCGTCAGTCTTCGGAGTTTTTCTGACTGCAGCTGGGCTCTGCAGTCTCTTCTGTCGGTCATGGATTGCAGTTTTGTAATCTTTTCAAGTTCTACAATTGGCGTTGACTTCATGCCACCAGTTATGATTCTCATGGCTTGGTTTTGAAGTTTGTTAACTTTATCGAAGTTCGCCTTCGCTGCTGTTGTCCATGCCGCGATGCCATACTCGAGAACTGGTCTCACTCTTCCAGTGTACAGTTTCTTTAGTATGCCTTCGTCTGCTCCCCAGCTTGTGCCAGCAAGTTTCCTCATGATCGCCATTCTTTCTCTGGCTTTCATTCGGTTTCTCTCAATCTGACTTTTCCATGTCATGCGCCGATCAAATGTGACTCCCAGATAGGTTGGGTTGTCGTTTGGCTGCAGGATTTTGCCATTTAGGCTTAATTTGGTACTTTGGGGTTTTAATGAGAGCGAGAATATTGTGCACGTGGTTTTCTCCTCGTTTATTTTGACCAGCCATGAGTTCGCCCACTCTTCCAGCGATGTTAGGGCCGTTTGCATCCGATTTCTTGCTATGGTGAGATTCTTTTCAGAGGTCCACATAGCCAGATCGTCTGCAAACATTGAGCTATGGACTCTTCTTGGTATATTCTCTGTAATATCGTTTATATATACCAGGAAGAGTGTGGGTGACAGTACTCCCCCTTGGGGTACTCCCTGCTCGAGTGTCACCTTTTTGCTCATCTGCCCTTGTACTTGGACTCTGGCCGTTCTTTGTTTGAGGTAGTGGTTGATCCACTTGTACATCTTCCCACAAACATCACTTCTTCTTAGCTTGACTCTAAGTCCATCCTTCCAGACTTTGTCAAATGCCTTTTCCAGATCCACCCAAACAGCTACTGTGTGTTAAGTGCCTGGTAGGCATCTTCTATCTCCTGGGCTATGAGGATGACCTGGTCCTCAGTGGATCTGTGCTGTCTAAAGCCGGCTTGCTGTGGAATTAGTATTCGTTTTTCTTCCAGATGCCACATCAGTCTGGTGTTTATCATCCGTTCCATCAGCTTGCCGACACAGCTCAGTAGGCTTATGGGCCTGTATCCATTCGGATCTGTTTTGTCCTTTCCTGTTTTTGGTACTGGTACCAGTATTGCATCTTTCCATGCCTGGGGTACAATACCCCTTTTCCAGCTTTGGTTCAGGACTGATAGTAGTTTTTCCTTCGCTGTTTGGCCCAGCCCCATCAGCATTTCGTTTGTTATCCCGTCTTTTCCGGGAGATTTCCTTCTCTTTAGTGTTCTCATAGCCTCTTCCATTTCGCGCATTGTTAGTTTGGCCATCATGTGCTCTTCAGGAGCCGTATTTATGTTTTCGTGCCCCTTTAGCTCTTCGCTAATGTCTGTATGCTTATCTGCAGGGACCTCGATGTGGTTTGCTCTGGCATAGTGATCGACAAAGGCGTTTGCGGCTTTCTTACCTGTGATCAAGTTCTCGCCTTGCTTGATAGTAATTTGTTTATTTGACGGGGTTTCGTCGTTCATGGCTCTGACTAGCTTCCATAGCTTGTTCCCTTCTTTGTCCAGGTTTAAACTTTCCGTTTTATTTTTCCAACTTTCTCTTGCTGTTTGCTTGAGAGTGTGTTTGTACTTCGCCGCGGCGGCTTTGAGGGCGATGTTTGCCTCCACGGATTTTTCTCGTTCTGCCATGTTCCTCGCATTTGTTACTGCATCTTCCACTTTCTGTAACTCATCATTCCAGTAGGGCTTATAGTTTTTCCTAGCTCCTCTTGGGATGGTTTCAGTGGCGGCTTGCATTATTGCCTTGCTTAGGCTCTCTACCATGGGCTTCATTTTGGTGTTTCGTGTGTTGATGGTTTCACACAGCCCATCTGTCAGGATTGCAAATCTGTCCCAGTCGGCTCGTTTGTAATTCCAACGTGGGAGCGGTTTTGTTTCCTGTGGGCCTACTTCCATGTCAATGGTTAGCCTGATCGGCCTGTGGTCGCTACCTGCCAGTTGGTTTAGCACCTGGCGGTCTATTTTATAGTGTATGTCCTGTGTGGAGAAGGCCAAATCTGGAGTCGAGGTGGTATGCCATGTTCTTGAATAGAAGCTAGGGCTATCCTCCGGCCTATTGATTAGGGAGAGATTTGCATCTATCTCCCAATCTTCCACTTCGTCACCTCTACTGTCTGTGTCAGAGTATCCCCATCTCTCCGAGTGGCTGTTGAAATCTCCAACTACTATGCAGTTGGAGTCTCTGACCTCCATACTCGAGAGCGATAGGTCTCTGTTTGGTGGTCCGTACAGATTGAAAATGCGGAGTTTCGTCTCTAGAGCCATTATGTCAACTCCTACAATTTCTGCTTGTCCGGTGTGATTGACAGGTACCGCGCTACTCGGTATGCTGTTTCTGGTCAGTATCAGGACCCCTCCTTTGTGACCTTCTCTATCTAGACGGAAGGTCTGGTATCCTCTGATTGAGAATTTATGGTTATTGTTGAGGTGCGTTTCCTGGATACATGCCACGTCAATCTTACCTTCATGCAGGTGGTGTGTTAGGGAAAGTTTTTTGTTAATGACTCCCTCCGCATTCCACTGTAGTATTCTGAGGGTCTTGAAGTTTTGGCCAATAGACGTTACCCCATAGCCATGTGCCTTGACTCCACGACACATGGGTGGGTGACCACCAGTAGTCAAGGGTGGGCCCCTTCGAGGCGTGAGGCCCGGCGCTATCGCTGCCTGGCGGGTCTCCTCAGGATGAGCGCCATACGTTTTTCGAATAGGTTGTGCTGCCATCATACTGTGATTTACGTTGCACTGTTTTGTTAGGCTTGCGGCCCCGTGCATCCGATTTCAACAGGCGTTTCTGTAGGGATGCCCTCCTTAGCCTTTGGCTGTCCCCAGCCTATCTGCAAGGCAGCAGTTGTTTACGATCAGAGTTTTCTCTCCTATGGAAGTTGTCTTTCCAGACTATCGAGTCTTCACTACTCGTGTCTATAGGGTGCAATGATGGTATGTGATATATGAGATGGACTGGTTTACCCGGAAGAGAGGCAGTCCAGTGTGTCTGTATCCCAGGATCGTCACGTCCTGCCAGAAACGTAGCATTTGCATGTGAGTGGGGTATCTCTTTTTCCCTTTATTTTCTTGGCTTCTATGCAGGGATGGTACGCCTAGCATTCCCCGCCACCTGGGGTGTTGACACAGTGGGGCAGGTGTGCAATGTCCGCTGGTCTGCATCTCTTCTGCGTCCAGCATGATAGTTATGGCTGATAACGTACAGAGGTAGATATCGTAACCGGAGTGCATTTAGCCAGAGGACAAGCCTGGTAATGTCACAGAGATGTTGATCGCCTGGTGTGCGGACAACTCTCATGGTCAGTGGTTGAGTCTTGACAGTTCACAGTGTGGTGGCTGCTCTACTGTTTTCGACACCCCGACCAGGTTCTAAGTCTTTGGTTGGTGTTTTTCGCACCCCATCGCCGTATAGGGTGAGTATCAAGCAGTTTTCCGCCCGCTTTGATTTGCGGGCGGCAAGGACCTCTTACTGTGGCTCTACCTGATAGGGCTGGGGCGCAAGCCCCAGGTCCCGAGCATGTAGGGGCCTCCCATTGCAGTGGTGCTGAGATTTTGGGCGGGATTGCGGCTTTCAAGGGTTCGGCCGTAATCCCCCACATGGTAGCCTCGCGCCCTTGGCTTATCAGCCTGGTACGTGAACCAAAGTGTCTGCGGCTCCTCTCGATTTGAGCTGGTTTTCCGTAGCAACGCCCTGTCATTTGTAGGGTAAAACTGACCTGTCTTCAGATCTATTTCCAGCACCCGTTCACTATTTGGTCAGACGAATTTATTGAGGGCTTTTGTTTGTCAATGACCAGGTATTTGAAATCTGCGGAGTTAAACACGATTTCCGTAGCGTTCTTTCATTTGAGCTGACTTGTCGTCCGTGAGTCTAATACCAGCGTACGTTCATTATTAGACCCAAACGGCAGCGTTCTCAATTTGTCAGTTGTTCTACAGCATTGGCGTGTTCAGTCAAATTAAGCCGCAGGTTCCACACCTGGTGGTGCCCTTTCGTCAATTCCCTTAGCGAGATAGTCAAGTTTCTTAAAGGGTAGCCCCAAAGATTTTCGAGGGTCTAATTCCAGCACATGTTCTCTATTAGACCCCACTAAGGTGTACTTTTTGATAGTCATTCTGCAGTATTGGCGTGGTAAGTTAACTTAGGGTTAAAGGGTTTAAAGTGTACTCATTCCAATTACGGGGCCTCGAAAGAGTCCCGTATTGTTATTTTTCGTCACTACCTCCCCGTGCCGGGAGTGGGTAAGTTGCGCGCCTGCTGCCTTCCTTGGATGTGGTAGCCGTTTCTCATGCTCCCTCTCCGGAATCGAACCCTGATTCCCCGTTACCCGTTACAAACATGGTAGGCATGTCACGTACCATCGACATTTGATAGGGCAGACATTTGAAAGATGCGTCGCCGGCACATGAGGCCATGCGATCAGCACAAAGTTATCCAGAGTCACCAGTGGGGACGCCGCAACCCCACGAGGGGAAACGACGATTGGTTTTGAACTAATAAAAGCGCTCTTTCCGCGAGGGTCGGAGCTTGGTAAGCATGTATTAGCTCTAGAATTGCCACAGTTATCCAAGTAGGATCGTGTCATCTAAGGAACCTCGACTGATTTAATGAGCCATTCGCGGTTTCACCGTGAGACAGTGTGAACTTAGACATGCATGGCTTAATCTTTGAGACAAGCATATGACTACTGGCAGGATCAACCAGATATCTGTCGGAGACGTACGTACTGCGCACACCGGTCGGCGGAGGAAGGGTGTGTAAAAAGCCTCACTGGGACGACGGCCGCAGGGACCGACTGACGGGACGGACGGACGGTTGTTCCACCCGTCCCTCACTCCGTCGACCTAGGACCGCCTGACAGGGGCCTCCCACACGCACCAGACGACCGACCGACCGGGCTCGCTCGAGGAGGGATGGCAGCGCTCTGTGCAGAACGGATCCCAACGACCTCGGCGATGAATTTCACTGGGACTAGAGACACAATTTGGCCTGCCGGCCTGCCCTTCTCCGTAGGGAGAACGCAGGGCCTCGAGGCAACGATTCCTGCTTTCCATTTGCCGGTCACAAGCTCTTTGCGAGAGTCGGACCACCAGCGAGACGTACTGTCGAGCTCTGCTATAAGCCTTAGATAAATCACCACGGACGGACCACGTTTCCTGATACGGACCAGACTAGCGCACCTCGGTGGAGGAGCCACTACCACAAACCGCACCCAATTCGCACTACGGGGAAAGGCAGGCGAGCGTTTTCCGCAAGCCCGCGCTATCGCTCCGCCTGGCGGGACTGAGATCGCTTTACGAACACTGGTTGAAATTGAGTCGCCGCGGCGAGACAACTACCCCAGATATTTGTATCTATGCCCTCTTGTTCTCGTTGGTGATTGAATTTGAAAAACTTGTTATAGTCTAATTTTACCTTTCCTGTGATTATCTTATAAACCTGTATTAAGTCACCTCGAATTTTTCTCTTTTCTACACACTGTAGGCCGGTTTTTCCAAGTCTTTCCTCGTAACTAATTCTGGAATCCCACTATCAGTTGTGTCGCTCTTCTTTGTATCATTTCCAGCATGTTTGTATCCCCTCTTCGATAAGGATTCCACACCTGAACATAGTACTCCAATCTAGGTCTAACTAAAGCTTTATACAGTTTGACTTTCACTCTTCTTTCCATCCTGGACACCACTCAGGTGATTAGTTATATGGTGTATTTCAAATATTAAAATAATATTTCACAATTGGTAATAGAAGCATTTGAGTTCAATTTAATTATGTAAATGTTAGTAATTTCTTAATCTTTTTAAGTGCCGTGCCAACTGGCATAGTCTTTCATGTCCTTTCACAACATCTGTCCGCCAACCCTCAATGATTTGCTCTTGAGTTGTTAAAAAAAAAAATTTAAGCTGAAGGTTTGATCTTGATAATTGTTAACCTTCCTTATAGGATGTCTTAAACCTTATGATTTCTTCTTCTTCGTACGCAGTCAGACAGTAACCATTATTTTTTCGAAAAAAGCGGCGGTCATCCTGAGGCTGTCGACACTGCCATAGAGCTTGTCTTGCAGTTCCTCTGGTGATGGCCACATCTGCTCTCTCTGATCCTCGTATGTGGGGCAGTTCTGCAGCAGATGTTCAGCAGTCATTTTACCGGTACCGCACGGGCATTCGTCGGTACCACCTATCTTTAATTTGTTGAATAGGTGATACCTCAGTCTATTGTGGCCAGTGCGAAGTCTGAAGACAACGACTTGCTCTCTTCTGTTGAACTGGTAATAGGCATCGTTTTTTGGTGTAACCAGTATGTTCGGTTTCCCATTTGGTCATGTATCTGGCTTTAATAAGCCGTTTTGACTCTTCGTACGTCATACTAGTATCTGTTTGTGGTAGTCTTGCACCTTCTTTTGCTAGTCTGCCTGCCTCCTCGTTGCCTTGGATGTTGCAGTGTGATGGGACCCACTGTACCACTACCCTTTTTGGTGCGGTCTGCTGGCACAGTTGGCAGAGTGCTGCTCTTAAGTCATTAAGCTCAGTGTTTTTCTGGCTTTTTAGCGCTGTGACTACGGCCAGAGCATCTGTAAGCAGGACTGTATAAACCTTATGATTTGACTATTAACTGGTTTGAGCTTGATAATCATAAACCTTCCTTATGGAGTGAATGACATCTAAGTAAGATGGCGCACCTTAGTGGCTGCGCTCTCGACTCTCTCTGGTGTTTGTGTCGAGTTTTCCGATGTTTGGTGGTTCATGTTCGGATTATATTTCACAACTCCTTCACCAGGTGGTATCAAGGACTTTATTCTGTGGAATTGATGTGCTTTCGATCGGTTATACTGTTTGTTATGCTTCATTTCATGCCTGGAACAAGCCGTGGGAAACCAGTCCATGATGGAGTTTAACGTTCTGCTTAACTGCACACCAGAATTCAGTTTAGATTATCACTACTCAAGGACATTTCTGCTCGGACTGAAGCTAACTTCCTCCTGCCTGCATCTCCCTCCACCGGAGGTTACACAATAACTCTCCCAACCTCGTATTCTCAGCACAGCAAGGGTCACGCTGACCAACAGGTGGACACAGTCAGAAGCCTCGGTGGGAGGACATGTGGAAACAGTTAGTTTGACACGGACGGGCATAGAAAGCATGACTCCAAACATTGGTCTAACACACTCCTCGCGGCCCTCATCCCAAGGCTGCGGAGTACACGGCTCCACCTGGGGAGTCTGTAGGGATTTCGATCGATACGCTACACCATGGACATAGACTCAGCAGTTGGACATTGTAGTGGTCGATCAGCTCAACAGGCCTTTGGCGCCTTCACGAACATTATTATTCCTTATAGAATGTCTTAAACCTAATGGTTTTAATACATTTTATATCTTTGTGTAGGCTCCCATGTATATTCCTCTGCTCCATTCTCTCTTGTTTCACTTTTTCCTCTTCCATCTCTTAGTATGTTGTTGTTTAATGACCACAATGAGTAAGTTTACTCTTTTGTGCATCCTTGAAATGGATGTTAAGTAGCGAGTTGTAGTAACTTTCCTCACATTCCAAGCGTGCTGATGAAGGTGAATGCAGTCCGCCAGGCTGTTGGGCTATGCTTGGCTTCATCTGCGTGACGCTCAATACTATGGGGATTTAATTTTTTTTTGGCGTTCGCCTTATTTCTCTAATCCCCAAGACAGTGTGTATTGCACTGTGGTTTTTTATTGATCCATATCTCATCAGCCAGGCTGCCTTGAAAACACCTTGTTTTCAGGGAACGCTACATGGAAGAGAGATAGTGGTCTTGGTGAGTAAATTGTGCCTGACACGAAATCCTGGTCAGTATGGTGTTCCTGATCGGACTAGCGTCTCCGTATCTATGGGATACCAGAGAATCTCATAACCCTTAAGGAGAATATGTACAAAGATATAGTTGGTAGAGTGGTACATGAAGGAATACTGCATACATACATCAGCTCCATGTAGTGGATCTGTTGAGAGGTGATTTTTACAATTGATGGTGTTTTAGAAGTGAAGGATTCCGCCTCCAAGTGGTGTTCAGGGAAACAGGCTACGCTTGTGTAGTCTGGCTAAGAGAATAGAAATAACACAATGAAGGCAAACTCTGAGCCATGCAGTATTGAAAATGAATGTGTCAGACTTAAAAGCACAGATATCGCAGCTTTGCTGTAAACTGCAACACAATGTCCTTTTCAGAACAAATGCAGAACAATTGAAGAATTACATTAACAAGCATAACATAATATTATACAACATAACAACTAACATTCTAAATATAGTGTTAGACAACGTAACATAATATAACAATATATATATATGTTGTCTCCTTTGAACATGTAACCAGGAAACTGATCACGAGACTACAGATGCCTCATCAACCAGCAACAGAAAGAACAATGACTCTAGGCACAGGAAACCCAGGGATCATGTCAGTACCACAACAGGCAAACATGAAGGTAAGACACCAAAGCCTGCAGGCAGCGATTCTGCTACCAGGCATGTCCATAGCAAAGGGAAAGTCTTCCAGCCACCACAGTCTTCACCTAACATTGATTCTGGCAATCACAGCAGCTATGGATATTTTTCTCGACCAGGTGAAGATTGTTGTTTCTTTGCTAATTTTGTTAACAATTTTTTAAAACTGAAATGAAGGTTGCTAAAACTGAAAGGTAAGGTGCTTGTCTCTCAAGATAAGAAAGTGCGAAACAGTGGGTGTTCAAATCCAATAAGTTTCAACAGTCCTCTGGTCTCAAGGAAGGTTGTTGTTGTTTGATGCCCACAATAAGTAAGTTTACTCTTTTGTGCGCCCTGAAAACGAGGTTAAGAGGCAGGTTGTAGTAGCTTTCCTCACATCCTGAACATGCTGTTGTAGTTGGACCGCAGGTCTCCAGGCGTTTGTGCTATGCTTGGCTTCATCTGTGTGGCACTCACTACTGCGGGGATCACATCAATCCACATCTCGTCAGCCAGGCTGCCTTGAAAACAGCCTGATTCCAAGGAACGCAGCATGGAAGAGAGATTGGGGTCTTGGTCAATGTATTGACCCTGATGCGACTTCCTAGTCAGTATTTTGTACCTGACTGGACTAGCGTCTCAGTTCCCCTCAAGGAAGGTGAATTCTGACATCTAGTCCTTAATGAGAAAGACAATACACTAAGAGATCCCATGTACATAAAACAACCCTTGGCAGTTGAAAATCTAAAAGATAGTGCAGGAGCTGCTGCTGTCATCGATCTATAGCTGATCAATTCTTTGAACAACATCCTGCTACTTGTAAAAATTTTTTTCAAGACTTGGTAGTGTGAGTTTGAGAGCGAACAACGAAGAAAATCTAGAAGAGTAGGCTGTCAAGACAAAGATGCAAAAAGTAACAAAATTTTTCATGATACTGGTCTTCATGAAAGCCAAAAAGAGGTATCCTCTCCATCATGCAAAGACACAACAGGTTAATCACCTGCTTATCTGCAAAATCGATTACAAGTATATACAAAAGGACCTCTACAGCTCCAGGGTCAACTAAGAAGATCAATTTGAAGCATTTAGAAAGTCATGTCATGGTAGGTTCAATCAATCAATCAATCAATTAAATTTCATTGCTCCAATCGGTGCGTAGGCCATTTACCACACCTTTCCAGCATACATGAACCTGGACTACAGGTGTAAACATTTAACTGTAGCTTAATTTGTTGCTTCAGTGGCTGTTGGTGTTTTCCTCACAAGTCTTCATTTTTCACTGTGTTCTGCCACTTTATGCCTCGTATCCGTCATAGGTATCTATTAACGAGGAACTGGAGTCATTGTTATTTTACTTCAGTCATTCTCCATGCTTACACTCCATACAACAACACTTGAGTAGCTCGTCACGGTCTTTGTGCATATCAAGGCTAAGAATAGCACCACTGCCCCACAAAGAGCATGTCGTAAGAGGCGACTAACTGTGTGACATGGCATAACACCAGCCATGTTTAGGTGGTTTGTTTAGAGCAGCGTAGATAACACCTAACAGGATGCAGGTCTACTTTGCTCTAGTGTTTGAGTCTATAAAGATGGACTCTCACATCGGTTAATCACCCACCGCTGCATTAGTCCCATCACAGTGGAGTAATAAGCTGCTCGAGACTAGCCAGCTAAGCAGGAAATTCTCCTCCCGACTATATCCAGCTCATGCCAGAGCTGGGACCTGAACAGGGACATCCGCCCTTGTAGAAGTACAGGTCAACTAAGAACTAAAAACAGCAACACCAACTTGACACTGATATGAAAGTACTAACTTTGGGATGAATCTTGATTTCTCTGAATATGTTGCTTAGTGTCAGAAATGCCATCCATTCTTGCCTTTTCAAATTTAGTCTTTACATCTAAGAAGATAAAACTGAAGCAGTTGGAAAGTGAACTTTATGTAGAGTGTTCTTTACAATTTGTACTTTTTCCTTTCCTGCAGACGTAATGTGATCCTAAATTTTCCTACTGCATTAACAAGTCAATTCCTGCAACTACTTTCGTGACCGTTCACTTTTAATCCAGAGCTCAGTTTCTAGATTTCCGCTTTCCTTCCAAATTACCCATCTACCACTTTTTTGGACAGTAATAGTAGTCAATTGGCTTCAAAATAACGATCCCATGATGCATGCTGTTGGACCCTGTTATTTAAACTACCCCCTATCTACACTATCCCCTTCATGGCAATGTCATTTAGAATAACCTTTCTCCAGAAGTCTACTTACCTTTGGAGTAATAGCCTCTACATAATAATAATTGATAATGAATGACAGTAATTTCTGTCCATTGCATAATTTATTTTCCTTTGACTGGATTTTGGACAACGGGAAGTTACACTTTACGCATAAAATCTGATATACAGTTAAACTTTGTCTAAGCTCTCGGTTATTAATAGTTTCTCGCTGCGGTTGGTGTGATCCTGACCAGTAGTCTAAAAATAAAACTTCTTAAGAATGTTCATTCTCTAGTGACCTTGAGTTGGAATAAAGACCATTACAATTTGTTTTCAATGACCCCTTGGTTCAGACCCGTCACAGTGTAGTTGTATAAGGGAGTCAGCCTCTGGCATGGAGTCAGCCTGTAATGGAGTCAGTGTGGAAAGGGGAATCAGCCCATATAATGGGGGTCACTCTAACTGATGAAAATTTTCAAGTTAGGAATACAACCGAGTTGCATACTTTCTTTGCTTCTGAATGGTGCAGAGTGTTTGAGAGTAGCAGAACAAAAATGCTCAAATTATTATCTTTCCACAGAATTAGTCTAAGAAAGATTCATAGAATATTCAGGACTAACATCATCACCAACCGAGAACTGTTTACTCGGAGCAATCAAGAAGACATGGGATTGGTATTAACAAAATGCCCGAAAAGGACCTCTTGAGCTTCACCTTGTTAATTACTTCCATCCGCCTATTCAGTTCACGCCTGTTATTTCCCTCACATCTGTTCACTTTCTAGACATTACGGTCACCATCTGCCTTCTAGCCTCTCCATGACTGTCTACTACAAACCTACTGACGCTCACAACTACCTCCTCTACACTTCTTCTCATCCTCAATCTTGCCGCAACTCGTTTTCTAGCTCCTCCGCCTCCAACGCCTCTGTCAGGACGACGATGATATCTTACTCAGAACCCACGAGATGCTTGATTTCTTTTGTGAGCAACTCTACCCTGAGACCACTCTCTCCTCCACCTTTCAGCAGGTTCTCCCCATGACTCTCTCACTCCCACTCACTGTCCTCCTTCTGATCGTGTGAATCTTGTTATCACGTTTCATCCTCACTGTGCCTCTGTCCGGAATGTCTTATTTTGTCATCTTCCACACTTAAGGTTTTTCCCAATCTTACACTTTGCTACAAACGGGACAGAAACCTGAGAAACTTGCTGGTCAGCAGCTGTTTGCACACGAGCCCCCACTGCCATCCAGGCAAAGGCCGCCATCCATCGTAGACGATGATGGCATAATTTATTTTGCTAGCGCTATTTTCTAGTAAGGATTAACTGCGCTACTTTTTATCCTCACTCTCTCGTCTTGTGACGCCCGACCCCAGTGGCAAGTCAAGGACAAGACGACTAGGGAGCGACTACGAAATGCAGGGGTCTCCGCATCAAGCACCCGTGAAAAAGACGGTGGAGTCCGGAGTCGAACCCACACCACCTGATCATGAGACCGACAGCTTAACCACTTCACCATGGAATCCCCTTCCAGGCACCAGACTGTGCAATAATGCATATGGCTGTGTTACTTGTGATCATGTCATCCTTACTCACTCGATACCTTCCTCAAAGCCGAGTTCTTCATCAAAGAGGGTTTCACGTGTCAGTCTCGCAACCTCATCTACTCTATCAACTGACACTGGTGGGGTATGACATACATTGGAGAGACTGGTCTGGAACTGCAAGAGTGTTTCTGCCAACACCTCAATGATATCTATCATTGCATGGGCTCCCCTATTGCTAGCCACTTCAGTGGTTCTGGGCACATAGGTAAAGCAGATGTTAGTGTCATAGGCTTAGTTTCTTGCTTCTCTGATGATCGTCATTGATTCACCCTTGAGAACAAACTTATCTCCCACATGGGCTGTCTCCAGCCACATGGCATTAATATCTTCCACACCTTTTCTTGAATACTCATCTCAGACTGACCACCATCTATATGCTTGTCCCTTTCTTCTTTTCTCTTTACCTGAATCATCTTTTGGTCTTTCGGTATCTGACCGTCACTGGCTTACCCGGCCATTTTCCACTTCTTACGTCCTGGCCACTTCATCCTGCTTTTGTCTGTAATTTGGGTTCCTGCCCCCATCTTGCAAGGAGTGACCTGACTTTTTCTCAGCTAAGTAAACCCTTTTTTCACCCCTATGTATTGATATTCCTCATTATCTATTAATCCCTTCTTCTTTGATTCGTTAGTTAATTATTGTTGTTATTTGTTGTCCCTGATGAAGGCCGTTTGGCCGTAACGTAGGTTTCATTCGTGTTTTCGTCTCGGTCCGGTATCTGACTTTACTCATTTATGATTTTTTTTTCAAGAAGACATGCACACCATTGTAACATGTCAATGCTGGAATTAAATCAGCTATGTCCTAAGAAGAGAACCTAATGCATCATCCGAACCGCCATGGTATAGACCCCAGAGGGAAGACAAAAGAGAGGCCTACCTAAGATAACTTGGATAAGAACCACTGCAGAAGCTCAAATTAAAATCATGAATCAAAGCTGGGGCACCATCAGAAGGATCGCTACAGACCAGGTGTAGTGGAGAGAGTTTGTTGCTGCCCTTAAAGATGCCATTAGGTGTTATGGTAACTCAAAGCTTTGCCACTCTCTTACCCAGGATATAAGAATAATATGTATGTTTAGGAAGCTTACTAAGGATTTTGATATGCAATTTCGACTGACTTAAGCAAAACTTGTCAGACATGGTTCACAACTGTTTGAAACATTGATCCAGGTCTGAAGTTTAAATCTGAGTCAGTCCAGTGCCCAATGTGGAAGTGTTACGTGAGGAAGGATGTCACAGACCACCTGCTACTGACTTTTGTACCTGCCAGCTTTGATGATCTGCTGTTGTTGAACCCATCTCCTGCTGATGTGTGTCCAGACGAGGGCTCAGAGAGCCTGGGTAACATTTCAGTAAGTTGCATCAATTATGCTTATCATTCACCCTCATCATTTACCTTTAACAGTTGCTCTCATCAGTCACTCCCATCATTCACCCTCGTTATTCACTTTCAACAATTGTTTTCATCAGTCATTCTGACCATTAACCCTTGTCATTCACTCCCACCAATCACCTCCATCAATCGCTCCCTTAATTCACCCTCATTATCACCCTCATAATTCACCTTCAACAATTGTTCTCATTAATCACTTCCATCATTCACCCTCAACAATTGTTCTCATTAATCACTTCCATCATTCACCTTCAACAATGGTTCTCATTAATCATCCTAATCATTCACCTTCAACAATTGTTTTCATTAATCTCTTTCATTAATCTCTTCCATCATTCACCTTCACCAATTATACTCATTAATCTCTTCCATCATTCAGTTTCAACAATTTTTCTCATTTATCTCTTCCATCATTCACCTTCACCAATTATTCTCATTAATCACTTCCATCATTCACTTTCAACAATTATTCTCATTAATCATCCTCATCATTCACCTTCAACATTCGTTCTCATTAATTACTTCCACCATTCTCCTTCAACTACTGCTTTCATGAATTACTCTCATCATTCACCTTCAACTACTGCTCTCATCATCCACTTTCACCATTAACACTCAGCAATCGCTCCTATCATTCATTCTCATAATTCACATTCAACAACTGCTCTCATAAATCACTCTCACCATTCACCATCAACAATCACTCTCATAAATTATTCTCAGTAATCATTCATCATTCAGCCTGTCATTCACTCTCATCAATCACTCTTTCAGCTTTATCATTCACTTTCATCAATCACTTCCTCCATTCACCCTCATAAATCCTCAGAAACAACATTTATCCTTATTCACACACATCATTCTGCTTTCCCCAGTAGAAAGAAAATTATAGTTTTCATATCTTGTCTATGAAAAGAAAACCAGCCAGATAAATTAAATCATTATTGGTGATACATTTTATAGTCAGTCACAAAACCTTAGTCATATATTATATTGTTAGTCACAAAACCATGGGGATTCCGTGGCGAAGTGGTTAAGCCGTCGGTCTCGTGATCAGATGATGTGGGTTCGACTCCACCGTCTTTTTCACGGGTGCTTGAAGTGGAGTCCCCTTCATCTCGTAGTTGCCCCCTAGTCGGGCGGTTCTAGACTAGAGAGTGGGGATAAAAAGTAGTGCAGTTAATCCTTACTAAAAAATATCGCTATCAGAAAATTAATTATGCCATCACCATCTACGAATGACGGCGGTCTTTGCCTTTGCTTTGAGTCACAAAACCTTAGTCATACTTTGTATTGTCCTGTCAATCTTAAAACCATGGGCATGCATTTTATTGTCAGTCAGAACACCATTATATTCTCTATAACATGAGTATGCACACAATTCTTTTATCATTCAGAATACCAGTCCCAACTGCTAATCAAACGTATGAACCTTGTGGCTTGTCTAGTCCAAACTGTTAATAGAATGTAATAACCTTGTGGCTTGTCTAGTCCAAACTGTTAATAGAATGTATGAACCTTGTGGCTTGTCTAGTCCCAACTGCTAATAGAATGTATGAACCTTGTGGCTTGTCTAGTCCAAACTGTTAATAGAATGTATGAACCTTGTGGCTTGTCTAGTCCCAACTGCTAATAGAACGTATGAACCTTGTGGCTTATCTAGTCCCAACTACTAATAGAATGTATGAACCTTGTGGCTTGTCTAGTCCTAACTGCTAATAGAATGTATAAACCTTGTGGCTTGTCTAGTCCCAACTGCTAATAGAACGTATGAACCTTGTGGCTTGTCTAGTCCCAGCTGCTAATAGAATGTATGAACCTTGTGGCATGTCTAGTCCCAACTACTAATAGAATGTATGAACCTTGTGGCTTGTCTAGTCCTAACTGCTAATAAAATGTATGAACCTTGTGGCTTGTCTAGTCCTAACTGCTAATAGAATGTATGAACCTTGTGGCTTGTCTAGTCCTAACTGCTAATAGAATGTATGAACCTTGTGGCTTGTCTAGTCCCAACTACTAATAGAATGTATGAACCTTGTGGCTTGTCTAGTCCTAACTGCTAATAGAATGTATGAACCTTGTGGCTTGTCTAGTCCAAACTGCAAATAGAATGTATGAACCTTGTGGCTTGTCTAGTCCCAACTGCTAATAATAGAATGTTTGAACCTTGTGGCTTGTCTAGTCCAAACTGTTAATAGAATGTATGACCCTGTGGCTTGTCTAGAAGATTTGTGTATAATGAGAACGTGTTTAGTTAACAACAGATACCTAGAGAAGTTGTCATTATTTTTTGCTTGTCTGATTATCCATCAGTTATCTAGTCAAGTGCTGGTGTCTGATGATAAATTGAGAGCTGGAGAGATTGGTAATGATGGTAGGAATTTTCTTTTGCTGTTTCTTTCACTCAGTCACACATGTACTCACTCACTCACTCACTCACTCACTCACTCACTCACTCACTCACTTACTCACTCACTTCCTCACTCACTCAACTCAATCTATCTCTCTTTCTCTAATTAACAAATAAACTGCAGCTATTTTTTTAAAATCTGCATATTACATCCCTGCTACTTTGTATAATTTGTAGATCACATCACAACTACTTGTTCTAACATATAAACCACACTTCATACTCTAACACACAAACCATACTTCCCTACTCTAAGACACAAACCACACTTCCCTACTCTAACACACAAACTACATTTCTATACTCTAACACACAAACCACATTTCTCTACACACAAACCACATTTCTCTACACACAAACCACATTTCCCTACTCTAACACACAAACTGCATTTCCCTGCTCCAACACACAAACCACATTTCCATACACACAAACCACATTTCTCTACTCTAACACACAAACCACATTTCTCTACTCTAACACACAAACCACATTTCTCTACTCTAACACACCAACCGCAGTTCCTACCTCCTATTGCACAAATGTTGGCCACTGCCTACGCCTATTCATCATTACATTTCAGTGAAGGATGAATCTCTAACGAACACAAACCACATTAAAAGCAACAAGAGCTCATTATCACAAGTCCAGTCAGAAGCTGTGCCAACAGATTCTGTTTCTAAGGGCACAGACACAAGCCTAACATCTTCAGGATTACCAAACAGAGAAAGCCGGAATGAAAAGGTAGGATCAGAGGGCTATATAACAAAATGTATATAAATAAAACTGGTGGATGTGTGTAATAGCTCAGTCATTCATCATTCACCTTTTCACATCAATGTATCATAGGCATCTCAGTCTCTGTAGGCATATGCGTGACGCCCTGTGAGTTTTGTCCAGCTCTGTCTGCTATGGCTGCAAAGGCCGATCCGTGAGTGACAGTTCCTGTCACAGATCGCACAACCATACTGAGTAGGGTGACTCACTAGGGTGTTCCTTGATCTCTTCAGTCTTTCTCTTTTCTCTGCAGCCAGAAGGCCTCTATGAGCGTCAACAGCCACTATGCTCTCTCCAACTGTCTCCAAACAGCTTGATCCTGAGCAATTTCTTCCAAGTTCTTGGGTGGGATGTCGCATGACTTCATGTCCCTCTTGCATACATCCTTGAAACTCAGTATGGGACAGCTGGTTCTTCTAACTCCAGTGGCTATCTGTCCATAGAGGATATCCTTTGGCAGTCTCCCATCTTCCATGCGGTAAACATGCCCCAACCACCGAAGATGTTGCTGGCTCAACAACGAGTACATGCTGTGAGTGTTTGCTCTCTGTGAGACCAGATTATGTGGTACTCTTTCTTGCCACCCAATGCCCAATATTCGCCGTAGATACCTCATGTGAATGGTGTTCAGCCGCCGTTCCTGCCTAGTATAAGTGCTCCAAGTCTCGCTTCCATACATGAGAGTGCCAAGAACGCAGGTCTGATAGACCCGGACCTTTGTATAGTGAGACAGTGCAGTGTTCTCCCAGGCTCTCTTCTTCAGGTGGGCCATGACGGTACTCGCCCTACCAAGCCTACTGTTTATCTCATTCTTGAGCGAGAGAGTGTTGCTGATGGCAAACCCCAGATAAGTGAAACTGTTGACGATCTCCAGAGTGATGCCATAAATCTTTATGGATGCAATGTGAAGCATAGATTTTAACTTTAGATTGACTGTTTACTGGAAGCCTGTATCTGAGCTTTCACTGAGGCTGATTATAATAGCAATGTTTTTTTTAATGTGATGAGTTTGCTAGCCCCAAGCGCAACCCTCTTCAGTTGCCTTTTTTGACATGCTTAGAAGGTTACAGTGGCTCTATTCTTTTCTTCTCAGCTACCACTCAGTGTAGAGTTTGCTTCATGTATTTTGCTTATCTTGATCTAGAATTTGTTTTCAACTAGCTTGTGTATCAGATTAGTGTAGTGGTAAGCACTCACTTTTCTCTGGAATGTTCTTAGTCTTAGTCGACCTGTACGTCTGCAGAGGCAGATGCCCCTGTGCAGGCCCCAGCTCTTGCATGAGCTGGATGTAGCCAGGAGGAGGATTTCCTGCTTAGCTGACTAGGTTTGAGCAGCTTATTACTCCGCTGCGTTGAGGACAAGTGCTGCGGCGTGTGGTTAGCCAATGTGCGAGTCCATCTTAATAGTAAACCCACAGCATGTTAGATGCCATCTACGCTGGTCTTAACAAACCACCTAACCATGGCCAGTGTTATGCCGTGTCAAACAGTCGCCTCTTACGACATGCTCTCAGTGGGGCAGCGGTGTTATTCTTGTCCTTGTCATACACAAAGATCCCAGCGGACCTCTCGGTTTCTCTGGAATGGTTAGAAGTTTAAATCCTACTACCCTCACACTCCAGTCAGCACAGATATAAATGGATACCTGACTTACGGTTAGGGAAGGAAAAGGCAGCGAGGAAGGTAACTGATTAGCCCACAGCACACAAGCTGTGGCTTAATGTACTGAAATCTCTTTACACTTCATTCCTGACCAGTTGTTAGATCCCTTTACCTTGTGTATGAAAAATTCCATACTAGAATTTATTTTCAAATAGCGTTTGTGTACATGAATACTTCTGTACTAGATTTTGTTTTAAAATAGCTTTTGTACATATGAAAACTTCCATACTAGAATTTGTTTTCAAATATCATTTTTATGCATGAATACTTCCATATTAGAATTTATTTTCAAATAGCTTTTCTGAATATGAAAACTTCCAGACTAGAATTTATTTTCAAGTAGCTTTTGTACAAATGAATACTTGCATACTGTAAGTAAAATTTAATTTCAATAGTTTTTTACACTTCATTATGCTAGGTCTGGATATTGATTTAGACACTTCATTGTGCTAGATCTAGATAATGATTTAGACACTTCAGTATGTTAGGTTTGGATAGTGATTTAGACACTTCAATATGTTAGGTCTGGATAGTGATTTAGACACTTCAGTATGTAAGGTCTGGATAGTGATTTAGACACATCAGTATGTTAGGTCTGGATAGTGATTTAGACACTTCAGTATGTTAGGTCTGGATAGTGATTTAGACACTTCATTGTTCTAGATCTAGATAATGATTTAGACACTTCATTATGTTAGGTCTGGATAGTGATTTAGACACTTCATTATGCTAGTTCTGGATGGGGATTAGGCACTTCATTATGCTAGTTCTGGATAATGATTTAGACACTTCATTATGTTAGGTCAGATAGTGATTTAGACACTTCATTATGCTAGTTCTGGATAGTGATTTAGACACTTTATAATGCTAGATCTTCAGTCCTATGACCTGTAAGTTTCCTTGATGCGGTTTCTTCCCTAGCACAGAGCATCTGCATCTATATTATGTAAACTGGAACTCTGCACCTTTTCTGTGATAGACAAGCATTCTAAGATCTATGTGATTTGTGCAGCAGATTTTGACTAAGATAAAATGTATAAACTAAATAAGGCTCCATTATACAGGCATCATAGCAAAAAGATATGTCAGATGTTTTGATGTGGTGCAAAGGTACGTGTGTTTTACATGAATCTTCCTGCATTATCATGCTCAGAAACATTTTCTTTTTTCTTCTTCTCCCATCCCTGGGGGAAGAAAGTGATTCATTATTATTTCATATATCCATGTATGGGGAGGGATTCACTTTTATAGCCCTTTATGGGAAGTAATTTGCTCTTATAGTCCTGTGGGAAAGGAATTCACTCTAACAGCCCTTTATGTGGGAAGGAATTCACTCTCATAGCCCAATGTATGAAAACGTTTTACACTTATGACTTGCATAAAGAAGGTATTGACTCTTATAGCCATGTATAGGGGATGAATTCACTCTTGTATCCCTGTATGTGGAAAAGAGGGGAGAGAAAGGAGTGTTTTAAAGTATCCATTAAACCCCCAAAAGACTCCTGTCACACTCTGTAAGCTTTTTGCCTGTGCAAATGGCTTAATGTTTGCAATTTCTTGTGTTAGAGAGCTTTCTATCATCCTATTTACATGGTCTTAATGTGCCAGTTGACCTATTGTTGTCTCTGTCACTCATACAGTGACCTTCCATTAACAACTTGGACAGATATCTTTTTATAGAGATGCTTCTGAAATAGTTACCACTTTAAATACACTTGTAACCTATATCATTTACAGTGACACAGACAATTACTGTTTCTTTTTAGTACAGAAACATCAACACCAGTATTAACAATCCCTATACAATGTTTTAAGTAGCAGAATGAAAGCAATTTGATTCTAGCCTCATATTGTGATGGATAGGCATAAATATGTTTGGGTACATCAATCAATCAATAGTATGCTTAGGCGATCAGGACCCGTCGCGTCGAATGACCACGTCTGATGACCGCGCCTCAGGTGGCCTGCAGTTTTGTTGGTGAGGTGGCGATCTTTTTTAGCCAGGTGTTGCTAGGCAGCTCTGAGAAGCTCATATGATGAAATCTCTTGCACTTTATCTGCAAGAGCAAAATCTGTGTTGGCACTACTTTTGTCATTATAATTATTACCATATTTCTTCTATTCTAAGACACTATTGTAAGACTTGTTTCCCCCTAATTTCAGCATGGTCAGGATCATAAACACAACAAATTAAAAACTGTGATTCTAAGACACAAAATTGCCATGTACAAAAAAATTAATAATATCAATAAATTTACTAATAACAACTTATTATTAGATGGTATGTTATAAATCACTTCCTTCTGAATCAATATCAGATTAGCTTCACATTTAGAGTCTGATCCTTTGGAATCATTTGTTGCGGCTTTGATATCTGTATTGTCCCATAATACCATATATATCGTCATCTGAGTCATTGAGAACTTTTGACGTCGAACTTACTTCTCTGACATCATAGATGTTGAGCTGTTACGAAAGTACAGATAGGTTTGCCATGTGGTGCACATGATGGATAACAGACGGACACGTAGAGTAACGTCTTTGTGGCCATACAACTTTAGCCGCCCTAGCGGGTGGCCGAGGATGAGGTTGAGAGATGGCATAATGGAGGCCCTGGGCCTAACATGGTACACCAAGGCAAAAGAGCAAAATGCATTTACACAACATTTGGCTACCTGGCATCAGACACACGTGCCTGATTGAATACCAGTCGTTGCGATTTTCAGATTGAGTCATTGAGAACTTTACACAAAAGTATGAAATTACGGTAGCTTCTCCAACAAGAATATTTGTTTCACTAAGGTCATATTGGTTTCCCTGTTTAGCTTTTATTTCCATGTTCTTCTGCGTAAAGAGTAACTTTAATTTTCGACACATCTTCATAGTGCAACATTTGATAACATTTTTAATATCAATAAGGGATCAAAATAAATCAAACTTAAATGAGGCATCAATATTATGACACGATAAACACAGGACATTCACTATCAAATCTGAGAATGCTTTAAGCAATGACAACGCTGCTGAAGTCCTGTCAGACTTGACACCAGATAACTTTTCTTAAATGGTAATTGTAAGACACTATCTATTGTAAGATGCATCCCAATTTTAGAGATGTTTAAATTGGAAAAATGTGTGTCTTAGAATATAAGAAATATAATAGTTTCATGTTTGAAATCTGACTTGGCTAAATGATGTATTTGTTTTCACTTGATTAGGTCCAGCAGTGGGTGAACACCAGCACGCATGCCATGAAACCAGTCATCAGTGGACCTCTACTCATGCCTGTCTATGTGTATAGCTGTCAGCTCAAGAACGTTGTCAGCTCATTAGTTGACAGGTACCTCAACTCATCTGCTCACGTCTGATGTTTTCGGGAGGTGCAATCTTATTGCATGTGCCTTCTGAGTGATCATTGATATTTTCGATCCATGCCTCTGTAGTGTTTCTTTAACACAATGTGTTTCTTGCTTTGAGTCCTGTTTTCTGGTGTTATAGACTTGCACTGCGAATATGTTAGGAGACCATTTACCAAACTATTGAAATATCTGCATGACATTGTTTCTATTTCTGTCAGAAGTTGTTTCACAATCTGTCACTTCTAGTGATCCGGATCCCTTTCTCTCAACCATCACATTTCAGATTTTATTACTTTTGATAAGTACCTTAAGTGTTTATTCTCTATATGAACCCCCTTAGATTCAGTTAGTCAGTGCCCTTTCTAGACTACTATCCCAACCAACTTTCACATCCCATGAAGTCTGAATAGTTATGCAAAGGATCCCTGGTCACTCAAATACACTTAGCAGTTACAAGGCAGACAGACTGCCTAATAAGGGATCAAGTTGAAAGTGGATAAATGTCCGGGTCAAGATGATATTCATCCAAAATTTATGTTTTGGCTTGGCTTCGTTCGTTCTCAATCTCTCACTACCAAACCCTGAATGGGCTTAAGTAGCAGAATGTAGTCCAGAGAACGGAATGTGTTGTGTCATAGTTTACAGCTTGACTGCGATATTTGCACCTTTCGGTCCAATACTTCTGACTTCAGCAAGCATTTTTTTAGTACTGGGTTAGCATTCTCTCTTCGATCCCTTCTCCTTAGCCAGTCTGCCCTGCTGCAGCCTGTTATCCAGGATCACGCGTGGAGGTGTAGAAGGGTCTTGGCAGCTCTGGTTCGCTGGCCCTGACGCTAGCAGTCAGCTATGGGTCGCTGACCACTGCAGCTCATCCGCTGCTCAGCATCTTGATCCCAAATTTCTGTTTTAAGTTAGAGACCTGTTAGCAAAACCATTGACTATGTTATGTTCTCAATCACTTGCGTAGAGGATTTTTCCAAGGGATTGGAAAGAAGCAGGAGTGATCCCCTTGTTCAAAAAGTGCAAAACATCAGATTCAGCAAATTTTAGACCAACGAGCATAGTCTGCAAAATGTTGAGTCCATAATCAAAGAAAACATTGCAATGCATTTAGACAAATTTAATCAAATCAAGTTAGCATGGGCTTACTAGAGGGGGATTGTGCTTAACAAGTCTATTAGAACTCATGGAGAAGGTTACCAAAATGAAAGATGGAGGAAAGTCAGTCGATGTAATTTATCTAGATTTTGCAAAAGCCTTTGATAGGGTACTTCTTCAAAGATGATTTAGGAAGTTAAAACCATATGGAATGTGTGGCGAAGTTGCTAAATGGATTGAAAATTAGTTAACGGGAAGAAAGCAGTGAGTGACATAAATTATGAGTACTCTGAGTGGTGTGAAGTAAAAAGTGGAATGCCATAGGGCTCGGTTGTGGGATCAATTTTGTTCTTGATATATATAAATTACTTGGACCATGATATTGGATCCATAATTGCACAATTCACGGAGGACACAAAACTATGCAGGAGTGTCTCATCTAAAGTAGAAGTGGATATATTGAGGGCTGATTTATATAATATTTGGAATGCATTGCCACAGGAAATAGTCAAGGCAAGGTAAATTAATGCATTCGAGAATTCAACCACCAGGACACACTCCAGAGCCCAACTGCCCCGCCACAACAATACTGTCACCTAACATGACAATGGCAGTGTAACTTAAATAGCAGTTCTAAGGATTTTGTTTGAAGCCCCTCGTATATATTGATCTTCGTGAAAACAGTATAAGTTACGCTTTCTTTCCACTCTCATACACAGACGTAAGTACATCCTGGTTTTTATTTGATCAAGGTGGACATTCAGCCTCCCAGATGACATTTTTGAAGACATGTCCTTCAAAACAGACCCATCGAATGAGCAAAAATCACCACGGTCGCCTAGGAGTCAGCTGCAGTCATTTGACTTAAGTACTGATGACCAGGATGATAGAGACTCTTGGAGATCCTCACTGGACCGACGGTCAACCGACAGTAACTCGTACAGGATAGAGTCATTCAAGGAACATTGTAAGATGATAGCTGAGATGTACTTCAACTCCTTTGTCAAAGGTAAGACCGATACATGTGTACCAGCATAGACTGATTACCAGCGTAGATTGATAACCTGCGTACCAGTGTAGACTAACACATGCGTACCAGCATAGATTGATCCATGCGTACCAACATAGACAGATAAGCTGCGTACCAGTGCAGACTAACACATGCGTACCAGCATAGATTGATCCATGCGTACCAACATAGACAGATAACCTGCGTACCAGTGTAGACTAACACATGTGTACTAGCATAGATTGATCCATGCATACCAACATAGACAGATAAGCTGCGTACCAGCATAGATTGATCCATGCGTACCAACATAGACAGATAAGCTGCGTACCAGCATAGATTGACACATGCGTACCAACATAGACAGATAAGCTGCGTACCAGCATAGATTGATCCATGCGTACCAACATAGACAGATAAGCTGCGTACCAGCATAGATGGATCCATGCGTACCAACATAGACAGATAAGCTGCGTACCAGCATAGATTGATCCATGCGTACTAACATAGACAGATAAGCTGCGTACCAGCATAGATTGATCCATGCGTAGCAACATAGACAGATAAGCTGCGTACCAGCATAGATTGATCCATGCGTACCAACATAGACAGATAAGCTGCGTACCAGCATAGATACATTCAGCTGCTAATTTACCTTAGTTGTGGTCATGCAACAGAAGAAGACAAACATTCAATCTTCCACATATTACAGATATGCTTACACAGTGGCTAGTGACATCTATGAATTCCTGAATTCATTCTAAATATATTTTTCCATTTCTTGTTGCCTTCAACATTCAATAGTCATTATTTATAGACATGCCTGGAAGATGGACAATTGCTTTAATCTTTTCCTTTTGTACCAGTCGAGACATGATGCAGTTAGCTCTCTGTTTGGTTTTCGCCAGTCCTTTGTTTGTCTCTGGATTGGATTTGTTCCCTTTGTTTCATGGCAAGCCTTGAAGCGTCTGCAGAATTCTTTGATTGCATTTTTACATTAACATCTTTATACTGGCTTAGAAGACTATAGAGTCTGAATACAACCAGTTTCTTGGAGGGTGATTTTTACCGATGTGCCAGTTCATCTTAGTAGACTAGTTAGGCGCCATCTAAAGCTGCTCTTAATAAACCACCATGGGAAAGGTATAAATAACTTGGGTAGATTTTTAACTTGAATTTTGTCCGGCCTACTTTTTTCAATTTCCAATTGCCAAAATTTTTAACGTGCTCGACACTGAACAAAGGAGTCCAATATCACTACCCAGAGATCACGAGAGGTTTTTACCAAAAGATCCACGTGAAAAAAATCTGGGTCTTCACCGTGAATCAAACTCATGACCTTTGGCACCCGAGGCGGATACCTTACATTGAGACCAGTGAGTCCACTTTTATTTTATTATGTACTGTTTTCTTTATCGTGTTCTGCAGTAGATTATTTCTGCAAAGCCATTTTTCTATTGACCTTCATAGTTTCTATTCCATACAATCATTGTGAATTACACATTCAAAACTGCTTGTCTATTTTATAATGACTTTGTTTAGAGAGTGGCCTATCCTGTCCCATTTCCTTTTGATTACTGTATTGGATGATTTCATTATTTAATTTTGTTGTTTGTCTTAGATTGAAGTCTTACACTTCATCCTCGACAGCAGTGTCTATGATTGGACTATCTTCATCATCATCATGTGGCATATCCTTGGGAGAACATAGCTCTCATCACAGCCATTTGATATGAATCTCAATCAGCAGTCAGTCTACCCGACAGCTCCATTTTCATGTTTAAGGTATCTTTGATGTCTTGTGTCCTTCTATGTCTTGGTCGGCATCTGCCTCGTCTTCCTGGGACAATGCCCTCCAGCACTGCTTTTTCCAGCCTGTCAACGGTGCTTGATGTGGCTGAAAAACCTCAGCTTCCGAGACATAACAGTTCTCTTCAACACTCAGGTCTTGCAGGATTTATTTGTTATTTCTTTTACCAAAGGTATTTTTAGGATTCTTCTGTAGCATTTTGTTTCAAAAGCCCCGATCTTCTTTCTTAGTATTTGTGTGATGGTCCATGTCTCGCATCCTTACATTGCCACCGGGAATGCGCATGTTTTTAGGATCTTCAATTTTAATTCTTTGTTAGTATTGTGCTACACATTTTTGGACTACCTTTACCTTTAATAATAACCACTTACTTTCTGTGATATGTAGGTGTTTTCCTGAGCCTTCAACAGAGCTACTTTGTCGATAGCCAGGACGTAGACTCAGCCATCAACAACATCTGTGAAGAGTCCCACCCACTTGAGACAGACATGACAACATTCCTGCTGGCTTCCTGTACTCACATGCAACAGTTGGTGCACAAAGCCAGACTAAAGGAGAAGTGTAGTGAGGAGGGAGACAGAGGTTCACGAATAGGGCCTGTTTTTCATAAGCAGCAATTTGTTCGATTCAAGGATATAGACTTGCTCAAGTGAGTTGTTGTTTTTGTAGTTGATGCCAATTACATTGATGCCTTAGAGGCTCTTTAACTATGAAATTTGCTTTCCAAGGGGAAATGTATAGGACATGAATGGTTGTTGTAGAATGCCCACAATAAGTAAGTTTACACATTTGTGTGTCCTGAAAAGGGCAGTAGGTGGTGGATTGCAGTAGCTGTCCTCACATCCTGAGCGTGCTGATGAAGGTGGACTGGGGTACCAGAACAATAAATTGCTTGGCTTCATCTGCCCCTCTAGTATTGTTTTCAATAAAGTATCGTGTATTTTTATTTAACCAAAATATTTGACTTGCCTAATGTTAATTTTTAATTAACAGGGAAGACGAAGTCCCTCGACATCCAGATGTTCTACAGCTGCCGGATGTTCTACAGCTGCCAGCTCAGTGCATTGATATTACAGAGGAAGAGTGGGTATCCCTGTCACCAGATCACTGTCAGCAACTGAAGGAATACCACCTGCTGACGGAAGCTGTCAAAGCTAAGTTCTTGGAGGCCATAGGGAAATGTCTGAGGCCAGTACCAGCCCTACCAGACTTTTATTTCTATTGTCCAAATGTGATCCAACCAAACTCGGGGGTAAGTGAAAGAGATTGAAATATTCTTTCTTTTAAATTACTTCAATTGCAGCAAATGAATAAATATAAATTCATGATTTGCCAGTCTGCAGTATTATTGCTGTTAGGGGGTGTTGGCAGCCACTCATACTGAGTTAATTTAACTCTTGATGACAATTTCTTCTTCTTCTTCTTCTTCATCATCGTAAGCTGTCAGACGTCAACTTGAATTTGTTCGAAGAAAGCAGCTGTCATCCTGAGGCTGTCGACACTGCCATAGAGCTTGTCTAGTGTTGCCACTGGTGATGGCCACATGTGCTTTCTCTGGTCCTCGTATGTCGGGCAATTTTGCAGCAGATGTTGAGCGGTCATTTTCCCTGTAGCACAGGTGCATTCGTCAGTGCCACCTATCTTCAGTTTATTGAATAGATGGTACCTCAGTCTGTTGTGTCCTGTGCGGAGTATGAAGACCACGACCTGCTCTCTTCTGTTCAGCTGGTAGTAGGCATTTTTTTGTGTAGCCAGTATGTTCTGTTTCCCATTTGGCCATGTATCTGGCCCTAATAAACCTTTTGGACTCTTTGTAGGTCACACTAGAATCTGGTTGTGGTAGTCTCGTACCTTCTTTTGCCAGTCTGTCTGACTCCTCGTTGCCTTGGATGTTACAGTGGGAGAGAACCCACTGTACCACTACTCTTTTTGGTGTGGACTGCCGGCATAGTTGACAGAGTACTGCTCTTAAATCATTAAGTTCAGTATTTTTCTGGCTTTTTAGTGCTGTAACCATGGCCAGGGCATCTGTAAACAGGACTATCTGGCTTTCATTGCTTTCGCCTGTCAGCATTGCTTTCACTGCAGCTTTCAGTGCCTCTGCCTCCGCTCTGAAATTGCTTGAGAATGTTACTTTGGTGGTGGCTCTTCTTATATCCTGAGGTGAACTTGAGGTTGACCTGGATCCTCCTTGCTGTAGTGCAATATAAGTCTCCTCAATAAGCCTGATTTTTCTAATTTGATATTCTTTTCCTTATAATTTTTACTCATTTTATTAGATTTAAAAACTCTTTATTATTGTTTAACATCATTGGGAGATCTGCTGTTGTTTGTCAAGTAGGTGTGTGTAAATTAGTCTAATTAGACAATTAGAATTGTTCTTGGACTACTTCATTAAATTTATAGTTTTTCTTTCTTCATTGTAGTTTACACAAACAAATTATTGTTACGGAACACAAGAATACAATGTGATACATAATAACAAAAATAAGTCTATGTATGTGTGCCATCTTTCAAGTAGTTTTGAATATATATATCATTTGAGAGGAAAATTATCTTTTTCCAGACCACATCGACTTTCTCGTGTAAATCCACACCTCTGTAGAACCAAGGCCCATCTTTCTTACTTATTGGTTAAGGTTATCCAAAATTCGCTACATAGGGTACTTTTATTTTCTGGAAAATTTTTATTGTTTGAGCGATCGATTAAGTTATTTGTTTTCGAATTTCATATTTCATTCAATATGATTAGTGTTCTAAGGTATTTAAATGTATGGGGTTATATTAAAAATGTCCCAGATAATTAATTTTGTAATATGGTAAGATTGTCTTTCAAAAAGATGGAGGACTTCTCTCAGTCTTGCAGTATAGACTTAGGCCCAGGATTGTGTTTCATAGAGATGGCTGTTGCCTCTATCTTAAGCCTTTATATTTATTTTATGACACCACTGCATCAACCAATTCCCGCAGCTGGTTTTCACTTTCTGCTGTTATGAATGCTGTTTTCATGATTACAGAATGGGAGTGAACAATATTAAAATGATAGAAAAGGAAAGGGACCTAGGGGTTATAATAGATTAAACAAGTAAGGTGAGTCCAGGTAGCAGTGAAAAAAGGTAAAAGCAATGTTAGGTATGATAAAAAGAAATATTAAACATAGGAGCAAGGAAATGATAGTCAAATTGTATAAAGCATTAGTTAGACCTAGATTGGAGTACTGTGTACAGATGTGGAGTCCTTATTGAAGAGGAGATATAAATATGCTGGAAAGGATACAGAGAAGAGGGACACACTGATAGTGGGATTCCAGAATTACAGTTAGGAAGAAAGACTCAGAAAAAACTGGCCTACAGTGTCTCGAAGAGAGAAGAATTCGGGATGACTTAATACAGGTTTATATGATAATTAATGGTAAGAATAAATTAGACTATAACAAGTTTTTGAAAATACAACCACGTACAAGAACAAGAGGGCATAGCTACATATTAACTAATGAAAGGTCCAGATTAGATATTAGGAAATACTTTTTTAGTCAGAGAGTGGTGAATGCTTGGAATACATTACCACAGGAAATAGTGAGGCCGGGACAATTAATGCATTCAAGAAGAAATTATTAGATGTGCATTGTTTTTAGAGCAAGGAAAACTAAATGAAACTGATTGTATATAGGCTCTGCAGAGTCTTCTATACCAGTATAAAGACATTAAGTTAAGCAGGTCACTTGTTTATTCTTCTGGCATATCATTTAATGGATCAAGAGAGAAAGAGGATCCTTGTACAGGGATACCAGATCTGGTGATAATACATACCCCTTGACCTTTAATCTGTTTGAAATGGCATATTTTGTTACTAAATCTTCTAGCTGTTATATTAGTTGACAATTCACACTTTTGATTATTTTCAGGTCTTTGCCATCATCGTTTTAACTTGCTAGTTTATTATTTAAACATTTGTTTTCTTGCTGCCTAACCTTGTAGTGTGTTTTTAAAGCATTAAATACAGTCTCCTTGTTTTTGTTGATATCTATTGGTATAGGCAAATGTTTTGTCTGAGCTATATGTGTTATGGCTGAGATTTGTTATGGAGATTTAAGAAGTATATGATATGTGATATAATTTGAACTGTATAACATGTCAGAAGAAAAACTTTATTTGTTCTTGTATCTTTTATAAATTATCCTTAAATATGTGACATTCCTTCCAGTATATTCTGGTCTTTATCTTCCAGGATGGTCTAGATGGACAGGGAAACAACTCTGATGGGAATGCAGCTGATGAAGGTATATTCATTTTCTCGTACATTACAAACATGTGTTGGCCAAACATATAACAGTGGAAAAGCAAACAGAAACAACGAATAAAGTATGAGATTAGGGTAGAGAAAGGGGGGAAGGACAGGACATACTCTCAGAAAGTAAGAAAATAGAATAGTTTAACCAGATCTGTGCTAGATTGTAACCCACAGGGAAAGAGGTGAGTGGGAAGGCCAAGAATCACATGGCGAAGAATAGTAGAGAGAGAAGTCAGTTCAATCGGGGTCTTGTGGGTGGAACTCAAGAAGATGGCACAGAATAGGAACAGAGAGAGCATCTGTTGCGGCCTTATGTGCCAAAGAGAACAAGGCAGATAAATTATGATTATAGAGCATTATCCTACTTGTTTACTTTCTATACACTTTGCTATCTGCTGCAAGGGGCTGATCCATCAATTGGTCTGCTTAGGGCACAGTTAGGCCATTAATACTGCTCAAGCCAATCTGTAATATTTCTTGAACATAATACACATCCAATGCAGTTATATTTTACAACTGGTGCTGGTCTTCATAAACTTCATTTTTTTTCCAGAAGATGATGCAGATGGAGCAGGGGATGATGATCTACTTATGTCTCTGCATAATGATCATCCTGAGATGTCAGCTGGAACATCCATGGAGTCCAATCACGATGAATCTTCACTTGATTCATTTGAAGGCAATGTGTCCACTGATTCTGTGGAGTGTGAACCCCTCCCACTGTTTGTCCACTTCACATGCACTGTGAAACAGAAGGCCAATTTTCAGCACACCAGCCTTCACTCTGTGCCTCTATGCTTTGGTAAGAAAATGCTGTTTAGGTGAGCTAATTTGATGTCACACACATGTCAACGTGTACTAAATGCAACGCATACACAAGACCAATATCAACTGGAAAAAGTAAAAAGCAGTAAACTGCTGTCAGGGATAAAGTGTTAGAGATTTCATTATACTAGTCCATAGCTTGTTTATGAGGTGAGGTGGCCTTCCTTGCTTTCCTTCCTTCCTGTTCCAAGCTTAAGCCAGGTACTCATTTACAGCTGGGTTGATTGGAGTATGCCTATACTGGGAGTTGAAACCGTATTTTTTTGGGTCCATTCTTCCCATGAGGTCTTCTTCTTTTTTGCCCAAATCACCTTGTGTTGCTTGGATTTTGGCCATAATATAATGACATTTGTTTGTTGTTTGTTTTGAATGCCTACAATGGGTAAGTTTACTCTTTTGTGCGCCTTAAAAAGGACGTTAAGTAGCTTTTCTCGCACCCTGTGCGTGCTGCTGAAGGTGGATTAGGGTCCTCCAAGCAGTTGGGCTATGCTTAGCTTCATCTGCATGTCACTCACTACTACAGGAATCACGTCGATCCTTCACCTCGTTAGCCAGGCTGCCATGAAAACAGTGCATTTCCATGGAGGGCTATGAGAAAGCCGAGGTGAGAGTCTTTTGCCAGTATATTTTTCCTGACCCTGACTAACATGTCTGATCAGTATTTGTGCCTGACCAGATGTTAGTCTTTCTCTTTAGTGACGTTTACATAGTACACATATTTCTAAAAATAACAAATGCGGTGTTGCACATATTTAAGCATGTCTTTGCGATGTTTTTGACAATTTTCTTGGTGGAAAGGCGCTTTGAAATTTTTGAAATTGCATTGAATGAATTCTCAAAGATTTGGAGGCTGATAAATTGCATTTTAATGGTGATTATTCTGGAAAGGATAAGTGAAATTTTTGAATGACAACATATGTGATTAGGATTATCATTGATTATGGTCAAGCTAAATCTATTCCTTTGCCTTGGAGGATCAGGCTGCAGTTCTGAGAGGGTATCTCACATAATGTATCAAGTAAATTTAATACGCAGTGATCTTCAATAAATATATTCCATAATTTTACTGGTATAACAAGTACTGGCGATGATCAGGTCAGTCAATTTGAGATAGAGTAATTAAATCGGTGCACATAGTTTTGTCATAGTAGTTCTTTGCGTTCAGGGTCCTCATGCTATATCTATGGGTCAGTCACCATGATGAAGTTTGTAGTCTTCACCAGGTCAAAGTGGCCGGCCCACTGCTTTTGTCTCAGCTTCACACCTATTGGCCATGTCTGGTATCTCATTTCTATATAGAGTGGCCATTCCTATAGAATTTGTTCAGGATTCTGGTCCCCTGTTCCACATGGGTATTTATCTGTGTGTGAGATCTTTAGTTGGTATAGATGTTTTAGTAGTCTGCAGTGACCAGTTCTCAGGTGAAATTAGGTAGATTGTTGGTTTTTTTTTTTTTTTAGTTGGGGAATTGGGTCTGGTCTACTGCTTATGTTCATGTCTTCTCTCCATTGGTGTATATTCTGATGATGTTCTAAATCTCTCTCTGTATCGTGCTCGATGATGAAATTATGCCTTTTTTGCTAGAGCATCAGCTCTCTTGTTTCCCGTGTCATAGTAAAAAGCTTTCCTCAAATGCTTACTTTGTGTGCGTTTTCTTAGGAGCACAGGGGAGTGGAATTTTGCAGACTGAGTGACCAGGATTCAGAAGGTTAAAGTTTCTACCAGATGGAGTCGCCAACCCCAATCCTCATTAGTAACTTCTTATGACATACTGGCAGATTAGATTGTTGCTATTCTTATCTCCCCTTACAGAGACTGTAATGACATTTTTATGATTTATTTAGTTACAAATGACCTAATTAATGTGATATTTAACCAAATATTTGGTTTAAAAATGTAAAAAATGCTAGTCATGTTAAAAAAAATTAGAGCACATAAAAATGTCATTTCAGGGGAGATTACCACTGGACTGGAAGAAGTTATCAAGACTATAGACTTTTCAGGCTTTAAAGTCACCTTTGACATAAACTGCCTGACCTTGTTAGGGGATGTTGACCAGCCTGTTCCAAGAAAGCCTTCATACTTGAGACTGTTATCGAATGCCAGTCAGGCAAGTTTAGGACGAGAAACAGCAGAAGATAAATCTTCCACAGTCGTAAGGTATGTTTAGATATTTAGTTCAATGTTAGCTCCACAGTCATGAGGTGTGAAAAGAAGCTTAGTGTTTTATCACTTCCACATTATTTAAGTGTGTTCAGTAATTTGGTAAATTATTACCAAATGCTTTGTCATCGCACCACATAAAAAATTGAATGCAATAATACATCGACGGCATTATTTATAGCATGTCGCGTTTTACTGTGGCTGTTGACTTTGAAAACCTGTTACCTTTTTGTTTGTTGGTCTTTTAATATGATTTTGTTGTGTGTAGAGGCATAAATGAATAAAGAACTTGCTGCATCATCAAGACGCCAATGTGTAAATAATCTAGTATGGATCTTGGTGCTAGTAGCATATCATCATCGAGTACTCATCATCAGCAGTGTATTGTTTGGTGCACTGGCTGTCCGACCAAGAGATATAGGTTCAAATCGCGAATTTGGGCAGGATATTTTTACAATCGCAAATGGCCCTGGGATCGACCCAACCTCAAATATGGGCCTAACACCATATTTCAAAATTGTCATATGGCATGTAAATAAGGGTCTTTCATTTATCTAGGGAATAAATCATAGAATATAAGTATTTATAAAGAAATAAATAAAGAAATTAAATACAAAATGATTAAAGAGAACTGGCTCAGCAAACAGCATAAAATTATAGAGCAACACCATCTATATAACTCCAATGAGGTGTAGGAAAACATTCATGAATTATCAAGAAAGCATTCAAGCATATCTTAAGGCAGAATTCAAGCCAAAAATGGGAAAATATTAATAGAGAGAGACAATCCTAGATTAATGGTTGTTGTTGTACAAGGAAGCATTCAAGCATATCTTAAGGCAGAATTCAAACCAAAAGTGGGAAAATATTAATAGAGAGAGACAATCCTAGATTAATGGTTGTTGTTGTACAAGGAAGCATTCAAGCATATCTTAAGGCAGAATTCAAGCCAAAAGTGGGAAAATATTAATAGAGAGAGACAATCCTAGATTAATGGTTGTTGTTGTACAAGGAAGCATTCAAGCATATCTTAAGGCAGAATTCAAACCAAAAGTGGGAAAATATTAATAGAGAGAGACAATCCTAGATTAATGGTTGTTGTTGTACAAGGAAGCATTCAAGCATATCTTAAGGCAGAATTCAAGCCAAAAGTGGGAAAATATTAATAGAGAGAGACAATCCTAGATTAATGGTTGTTGTTGTTGTTTGCGAATGCCCAGATTGAGTAGGTTACTCTTTTGTGCACCCTGAAAAGGACATTAAGTGGTGGGTTGTTGTAGCTTTCCTCACATCCCGAGCATGCCGATAAAGGTGGACCCTGGTCCTTCAGGTAGTTGTCCTATGCTTGGCTTCATCTGCGTGTCACTCATTACTACGGGGATCACGGTGATCCCACACCTTGTTAGCCAGGCTGCCATGAAAACAGTCCGTTTCCAGGGAGGGCTACTAGAAAGCCGAGGTGAGGGTCTTGATCAGTATATTTTGCCTAACAAGACGTTAGTCCTCCTCCCCTAGACGGATGGTAACTATATATTACTCAACTTTACTATGGCAAAAGAAAGGAAGAGCTCACCATACTCTGTAACATGGAAGGTCCAACAATCCTTATATCTGAGTTAGAAAATACATTGAAGCATGAAACACAGCAAAGCTCCTGGTCCAAAAATGATACAGGCTCTTAAAGATTTTAGCCTGACAGATGTAACAAATCTCGTAAATGACATTTACGATACGCGACAAATTAAACTGAAAAGTGATTAATCTGTTCCAGGTACAAGTTGTTGTTTTGAATTGATTGAGATGTCATGTATTTTATTAATTTTTTTTTAATCATCTGATTACCAGTTTACAAAATTACGTCATTTCCTGTATTTGCCAAATTTTTCAGCACGTCATGCCCTGACGTAGTTGTTGATTTTAAGAACCTCTAATTTACACACAAAAAAATATTTTGTATGTGTGTCTAGTGAGTCGCAGGAAATTATAAATACCTACTATGTATAGCCGAAGCATTCTTCTACCTGGCAACAGACATTAACATGCCTGATTAAATATCAGGATTTCAAGTATTCCAAGTGTGTCTAGAGACATATATTAATAAAGAACTTGTTGGTGTTATTGTGTGTATGTTAGTTTTTGAGATACAAAACGATGAAGGTGATAGTGGTGAAAAATAGCACAAACATATAGACTCACCCGGAATCTGCGTCCATTGGTTATGAAAAAAATTAATTTGCAGAAAAATGTACTAATATTACTATTGATGTTTACCTTAATGGCTATGTCTGTCATTTCATCTATAAACATAATTATTGTATCTACATACAAAAAACTAAATAAATCTACCTCAGAAAAATCCGTTGCAGAAAATTAACTCCCCCATTCTCAATAATGGGTGAATCTTCAATTCCAAGCGAAAAACAGAAGAAATCCTTTCCAAAATCTAAAACAAATTTCACAATCGCCATTTTCTGTGTCTAACCGTACGTGATGGAAGGTGGAACTTCCACAATGAAAAGAGCAGTATGTTCAGCCGTATCCATGGCATTAACCCTGTAGTTTAAATATGATTAATCATGACCCTAGAGCTGGCGTCATGCAACGCCAGTGGAACGGAGCCAAATCGTCGCAATCTCGAGCCATTGGGCTGAAAAAGGTTAATATTTGAGTATTAGATCTGTTATTATATCATGTCATGTGTGAATTGACAGTAGATTTTGGGGTAGAGCTTGTTTCAATCAGTCAATCAATCAAAGCCTGTCATGTCTCTCGGTGCATAGGCTATTAACAAACATCCCACCAGCATACACAGCCCAAGGCTACTCTTTCTGGATCTCTCCAGGTGTAATCATTTAATCTTAGTTCCTTCTCAACATCCTCTTCTACTTGTATTTTTGGGTCTACCTCATTCTCTCTCTTCCATTGAGGATTCAATGCAAGAGCCTATCTGGCTATGTTGGACTGTGCCTTCCAAAGTGTATGTCCTATCCAGCCCAATTTTCGTTGCTTAATTTGTTGTTTCAGTGGACATTGTTGGCTCCTTTCCCATGCGTCTTCATTCTTCACCATGTCCTATCACTTTATGCCCATTATCCTTTATAGACATCTGTTAACGAAGGCCTGGAGTCTTTGTTGTATGTCCTTGGTCATTCTCCATGTCTCCACTTCATACAGCAGCACCAACTTGCTACTGGAGAGTTTGCTTGCTGCTCCATATAGATTTGAGAGATTGGTAATAGGCTCTTTCTTTTTCTTACACATATATACCTGAGCATGCAGGTGTCAGAGCGGTTTTAAGTGCTTGTCTTACAAAAAAGTGACTTTGTTTGATCTCTAGTCTTGACATTCTTTAGTCAACAGGTAGCAGTTATTGGAGGCAAATGGAAAATGGCTCATAGGATCCACTTCATTGCACATTGGTATACCTAAACATGCTCAGTTCCTTTCATTGCTGAAAGTGTCGATGATATAGCATGAGTTCTGTAGCCCCTGCTATTGATTTCATCAGTTACCTAATTACAGTTGTGTCGACTGGTAGAAGTGGTCATACCATGTAAAAACTCAAGACATGTCCAGTATTTTAAATTGCGCACAGTGGGATTTAAACCTTGTATGTTGAGTTTTGTAAACCAAGCTCACAACCCCTTGACAACATGCTCACCTTTAGAGGGGATAAAGCGGTGAGTAACGGATCCAATCACACCAATGAGAAAGTGCCGAGATCTAGTACAATAAATCTTTAGCATTTCATCCTTTGGTGCTATCAATATTTCTGTATGCCTGCGAGACCTGGACCATTACAGCAGATATACAGGGCAGGATACATGCAATGGAAATGAGGTGCTATAGAAAACTCCTAAATGTTACATATAAAGATCGTGTCACGAACGTAGAAATCCGTCAGAGTTGAAGATACTACTGGACCTTTTGAAGATCTGTTCACAGCTATCAAAAGACGAAAGATGGCCTGGTGCGGGCACGTCGTGAGGTTCAACGGAATTACCAACTCGATGCTCTTTGGATCCATACCGGGACAGAAAGGGCGAGGACGTCCAAGGAACAGATGGGTTGACAACATCACTGAGTGGTCAGACATTCATCACGGTGAGATATGTCAGGCGGCGACAGACAGAGAGGAATGGCGTGGGATTTTGGGAGTGTCTTCATGTGTGCCCCAACGACCTAATTGGTTACGGGATGAACTGAACTGATTTCATCCTTGACAACAATGTCTGCTTCACCACCTTTACCCTCCTCAAATATTTATTTTTCACACCTTATCCCGTCTGTTTTGTCAGCTCACCAAAGCCCATGGGAGATCCAGTCAGCCATTTGTCTAAACCACAGCATGCCGCAGTGTATGGATTTAAAGATGAGGTCAGATTTATGTGGTTAATTTAATTGTTTCTTTTATTAGAAGTTTCAATAGTGTCATATGAAGTCTACTATGTTCTATTAATACATTACTTCATGTAATTGAAGTTTATTTTGTTAAATTTAAGGCGTTGCACATTACGTAAAGGTATATATGTCTGATAGTTATCTCATAGATTATAAAATTAGTCACAAATTAACTAATCTTGATATATATATATATAAATATATATATATATATATATATATATATATATATATATATATATATATATATATATATATATATATATATATATATATATCTCATCCATGTGATTATGTGGATGTACAAGTTAACTTATTCACGCCCAAATACTTTGGACTTCTGAATGCAATTTTTTTTCTTATGTAAAACTCAAAACACAACATAGCTTAGCTGTGATCAATTTATCTTCAAAAAAGGTTCACTGAAATAACACATATTATATAGTATGGCATATTTACATTATACATTTGTACACACATTTATTTAGAACTAAGACTAGATCAAGAAATTGCAATATTGCTATCAGAACGATCGATATCTTCATCATCACTACCATTAGCAATAATATAATCTATCTATTACCAAGCTAGTACTGTAAAAACTATTACGTCTGACCCAAGGGGCATGAGCTAAATTCAAGGCTGCCCTCTAAAAAAACAATTATGCTTTCTATGTACGAAAATAAACATTTTTTCGATGAAACCCACGCTAACTCTTCCGGAAATAAAAAGTACCAAATCTGGACTTCCGTCAATAATAAAAATAAAACAGGAGAACTAGGAATGGGAAAATATGTGATTTTGAGAACACAGTTGCAAAAGCCGATATATTGGCTCCTAGGTTTTCTGATATATCTGCTCGTGGGAGTGAATGAGTTAAGAGGGAAAGAGATTGGCAGGTTTCAAAAAAGGAAAGCTAGGTTGAGGATGTGTGGGTTAAGAGGGGAAGAGATGGACAAGTTGAATATGGAAATATGGCCAACAGGGAAGGGGGTGAGGGCCAGGTGGAGGGAAAGAAATGGGTGAGTTTGTTTGGAGGGGTTAAGATGTGTATGTCAGAGATAGAATGCAGTGTAGTGCATATGTAAGGTGTTTGTGAGAAGTGTGTCAGAGATAGTGATAAAGTGAAGTGTAGTGCATGTGTAAGGTATTTGTGAGATGTGTGTGTCAGAGATAGTGATAAAGTGAAGTGTAGTGCATGTGTAAGGGTGTGGGAGATGTGTGTGTGTGTAGAGATAAAGTGCAGTGCATATGTGAGGGAGGGTTTCTTAAAGATGAACTATTTAAAAATTGTCCCAAACAAAACCAGATACTCCAGCTAGTACTAAACATAAAGATGTAATATGTAAGACGTGCACCATTTTATTAGATTTATTTGCCAAGCACTTCTTTATATTTTACATTGTGCTTTCAGATTGAAGCTCTCATGCAAGAAGAGGTCATATCAGCCTTACGTCGCATGCATCCAATTACCACAGACACTCTAGTTTTTGTTGCTGACTATATACGCAACACGACACACAGCCAGTCCAAGACTGTCATGTACCAGTGCATCAATCTACAGTTTGTTTATGGTCCTGATCAGAGTCTCAACATGTTTATTGAGGTCAGTATTCTTAGTTTAACATGTTATAACATCAAATACTTTGTAAAGGGATTTTAGTTCAATATAAAATAACACTACTCAAATTGTGAGCGCAGACTTCAGCAACAAATGTATAAAGTAATGTAAAATATATAATATAACTTGAATTTTTCCTCTTTATTTTAAATTTCACTATCTTATTGTAATTGTTGAAAATCAAACTATTACGTACCACCAAACAATAGCATTGTAAATAGCCGACATGTTATCAATCTGAGTGACACTGATAGAAACATATCACTTTGGGTTGTGAACTTGGTTTGCAATTCAAATGTGCCTGGTTCAAATCGTGTCAGACGTGGTTCGACAGACCGTGTGTTTTTTTTCCATGATTTGACCATTTCTCCAAGTCTACAAATGAGCACCTGATGAAGTTTGGAGAAAATTTTGAAGCCGTTATGGGAGTTACGGAGTTCTGTCATCAGTACATATAGCAATGTGATATCATGTTGTTCAATTTGTTCTGATAATTGATATCGTGTTGTTCAATTTGTTCTGATCATTGACATCATGTTGTTCAATTTGTTCTGATCATTGATATCATGTTGTTTAATTTGTTCTGATCATTGATACCATGTTGTTCAATTTGTTCAGATCATTTATATCGTGTTGTTCAATTTGTTATAAACATTTATACAATTTTCATAAATTTATGCTTATAATTTATACCATGTTGTTCAACTGTGCTGGTCATTATTTTGGAACCAGTTCTGTTTATAGACTTGAAACCCATTGAAATTGAAATTTAGTAATGCTAGTTACGGTGAAGTACTGTTTCCTGCTGATATTTCTAGTTCATGCAGGTGATTTAAATGCTCTTTTGCTTATAACTGGTTGAGCATTTATGTTTTAATGATCTGTCTATTGACCTCCAGGAATTTGAGCGCCAGAATTTGCCTGGGTACAAGCTGACCAAAGAGGGGGACTACTACTTCCTGATAGTGAACAAAACACACCGGCTTGGATATGCCCATCATCTCAACAAGAGACATTTCTCCCGCTTTGCCTTAATGGCTAGTCATGAGCTAGGTGAGGTGGATATGGATGAAAACAAGCTAACTATCTCCAAGGAAGAGAGAAGCTACAGCTTGCCTTGCATGCTTACTGGACCCTCAGAGAACATGGTTCTTCCAAGGAAGTCCAATTCTCTTTTAAATGCTGGGGATGATACCACTATCTCAGAAGCCGGGGCCATTAAGCTGAGACCAAGAAGTTGCTCTGACACAAAATCTCTTCAAAGACCTCGATCTATACCATCACATGGCAGTTCTGATGTGAAAGCAGTGGTTTCCCTTCCAGAGGCCAACAAGACTGTAGAGGCAATTGGAGTTCTGCGGATTCAGAAAGAAGAAAAGGATTTGGATTTAAGGTATACTATTGTTTACTTAACTTAACTTAACGTCTTTATACTGGTTTAGAAGACTCTGCAGAGTCTGTATACAACCAGTTCCATTTACAACACCTTCCTCTAGAAGCTGTACGCATCCAATCTGTTCTTAAATGCATTGACCGTCCCAGCCTCCACCACCTCACTTGGCAATGCATTCCAAGCATTCACTACTCTCTGGCTAAAGAAATACTTCCTAATATCTAATCTGGACCTCTCCTTAGTCAACTTGTAGCTGTGCCCTCTTGTCCTTGTTGGTGGTTGTACTTTAAAAAACTTGTTATAGTCCACTTTATCCATTCCTCTGATCATCTTATACACCTGTATTAAGTCACCACGAATTCTTCTCTCTTCTAGACACTGAAGACCAGTTCTTTTTAATCTTTCTTCATAACTGTAATTCTGGAATCCCACTATCAGCTTTGTCGCTCTTTTTTGTATTCTCTCCAGCATGTCTATTTCTCCTCTCTGATAAGGACTCCACACCTGTACACAGTACTCCAATCTAGGTCTAACTAATGCTTTATACAGTTTGACTATCACTTCCTTGCTCCTATGTTTAATATTTCTTTTTATCATCCCTAACATTGCATTTGCCTTTTTTACTGCTACCTGAACTTGCTCCCTCACCTTACATGTATGATCTATTATAACCCCTAAGTCCCTTTCTTTATCTATCTTTCTAATATTGTTCTCTCCCATTCTGTAATTATGTTCCATATTGGATCTACCCATGTGGATGACTGTACATTTATCTACATTAAACTCCATTTGCCAGATTACAGACCATTCTCGAATTTTATCTAAATCCGACCTCAATATATCTACTTCTGCTTTAGATGAGACACTACTGCATAGTTTCGTGTCATCAGCAAATTTTGCAATAATGGATCCCATACCTATGTCCAAATCATTTATATATATCAAGAATAAAATTGGTCCCAAAACCGAGCCCCGTGGCACTCCACTTTTCACTTCACACCACTCAGAGTACTCCTTATTTATACCCACCCTTTGCCTTCTTCCCGTTAACCAATTTTCAATCCATTTGGCAACTTCCCCACCTATTCCATGTGATTTTAATTTTCGAAATAATCTTTGATGAGGTACTCTATCAAAAGCCTTTGCAAAATCCAGATAAATAACATCCACTGGCTCCCCTTTATCTAACATTTTGGTAACCTCCTCCATGAATTCTAATAGATTTGTTAAGCATGATCTCCCTCTGGTAAACCCATGCTGACTATTTCTAATTAGATTAAATTTGTCTAAATGCATTTCAATGTTTTCTTTGATTATTGACTCTAACAATTTACAGACTATGCTCGTTAAGCTCACAGGTCAATAGTTTGCTGGATCTGCCTTTTTGTCCTTTTTGAATAAGGGGATCACTCCCGCATCTTTCCAATCCCGTGGAACAATCCCTTGTGCAAGTGATTGAGAACATAATATAGCCAATGGTTTTGCTAATTGGTCTCTAATTTCAAACAGCAATTTTGGATGAATACCATCTTGACCTGGACATTTATCCACTTTCAACCCCTCCAATTTTTTAAAAACCATTTCCTCTGTAATACAGATTGATCCTAATCCTGCTGTACCCATGTCTCTTTGAAAAATATCTACAGGCTCTGGGATCTTGGAGCAGTCCTCTTTTGTGTACACTGTGCCAAAGTAGTGATTGAGTAGATTTACAACTGTTGTCTGTAGAGATATAGGAATTGTCACTCTTCTACCCTGGAGTGTTGAGGTCTTTGTATATACTTGCAAATAAGTATGCAGACAAACAGGTGATTGGCCTATTGTGTGTTTGCATGATGGATGATACACCTCCTTTATGGAGGATACTGTTGGATAAGAATTTCATTATATTTAGAATTTGTACCCACATAGCTAGAAAAAATATCCTGGCACAAAACCAAGTGGAGTGGCGGGAACTGGTCTAACAATCTGCAGTATTGGTGCCCCAATGACCTTTCAGGTTACGGGACTGATGATGATGATAATAACAGCTAACAGCCAGCTATTTTCAATATCTTGATCTTGATGACCTGTTCCTCAGCGTAGCTGCAGGTCCCAACTTAGTCTCCAGCAGACCTGTTTTGAGCCATGGAAGTCCAGTGCATGTTAAGTGCTCCTCTAGAGGCATCTCGGATGTTACAGTGTACAGCAAGGGAGTCTGACCAACGCATTGGAGGTCTATTCTTTTCCAGGGCTACCAGACAGCTGTTGCTATGCTATATCGACCATCGTTTCGTCGTAACATGTGACCTGCCCATTTATGTTTTGCATTGTCTGCATAGATTACCACATCCTTTACCAGGGACAATTGTCTTATGTCAGAATTGTGGAGACCTTGCATGCGTTGGTTACGGAGAGTGATTCCGATCAAGCGTCTCTCAAGGGAGGCCTGGGTCACTCTCAATTTACCCTTTAATAATTTTGTTAGTGACCATGTCTCTGCACCGTAGGATATCGCAGGGAGTACAGTGGAATTGAAGAGGGAGGCTCGTAGGTGTTGGTCATGACAACCATCCAGGGTCGTGTTGATAGACAAGAAGGCTGCCAAACCCTTTCAATATTCAACTATCAATGGTTCATTTACGTGCACAGCTTGTACACAGGACCTCGGATTTTATCACCCATCACCCATCTCCGATCAAGACCAGGCATCTCGATCTCACCTCTATTGAGGTAAAAAGACACTTGAAACTTGAGGGATTGAAACTCCTCACTTCTTCATACTTATGTTTGTTTCTTGAGAGGCAATTGATGTGCGGCTCACTATAACATTCTCGTGCAGGTTATAAGGGCTGGAAAATCTTTTTTTTTTTGCATGGTATACCAGCTTAAATGTGCCATCTCGTCTCATTATTTCTCTTTGTTTAATTGTCTTAATATATATACAGATCTACTAGATGCATTTTTATTTAAATATTTGAAAAAAATTTTTGTTTGTTATTTTCCAAGAGAAACTTTTTTCGATATTCTTAATATTTTCCTGCCATGTTTCAGTTTATTGTGAGTTAAAGACAAATAATAATAATAATTTACCTTTAGATTTTGATGTCAGCCAATCTGTAGAAGCACTGGGATGATATTTGTAACCTTGAAGCTCTAAATTTTTGTTTTATATCAGTGTTATATAATTCATACCTATAACATGATAATTCATACTTATAACATGATAATTCATACCCATAACATGAAGCTAGGTGACAGAATTCAGGCATAACAAAGGACCAGAATTTTCCACTAAATTTTATTGATGATATATACATATTTTATCGTTATTTAGTGCATTCATGATAAGCATTGGTTATATGCATTTTCAGAGAAGAACAGTCTAATAACTTGGGATGTAATCACATGCTGTAGTTTGAAAGGGAGAAGCAAAATAATGTGTGTAATAAATATAACATAGGAAATTATGGACTAATTTTAAAATACACATAGGAGTAAGATCCAGAGCTGTGAGATGTGCTGTGTGAGAAGTGTAGCTGGAAAGATAATCTGTCACTGAATTCGCAACACTACACTGAGACAGACAGTGTGGAAAAACTCAGTTAGTGCCTACTTTTCTGCCGAAGACGGATGTGTCGGACCGAAAGGTGCAAATATCGCAGTCAAGCTGTAAACTAGCGACACAACGCATTCCGTTCTACGGACTACATCCTGCTACTTGCAAATCCCTGTTCAGAGCTTGGTAGCGGGAGATTGAGAACGAACGCAGAAGAAGAAGAAGAAGTGCCTACTTTGACACCCAAAAAATCTAGAGGTTTGGTCATTAAGTCAAAATTATGACTACATTATGACCAGCCTGCAGTGAGAGCATATCATATGTAGGTCTCTGATTCATGTGCAACGGGCTGACTTCGACATCGGTGGATTGAGGGTGTCTCTGACACACTCAGAAAGTTACACCTAATGACAGCACAAGCCTCCCACCTGGCAATAACAACAAACCTGCACATCCTGCCTCTCTGCGATGCTACAAGGCAAGAGCAGTAGAACAACGGAAGAAGAAGAAAATAAATACAAACACAACGTACAGTGATACAATTACATGCTCTTTATAAGATTCTGGAGACAATGCAATTGAGGACAAATAAATTGAGGGGTTTAAGATTGTGATGATCTAACATTTGTAATTATTTACATACGAGTTAATCTTAGATATTTACAATATGTGAATATCATGTATTTAAAACCTTAAGCACGCCCTTGTAACCCTAGCGGACCAACTCGGCCTACAAAAACGGTGTGCGGGAAAAAGAATTTTTGTTGTTGAACTCCCGACAGCCATTTATTTTATGCTGAATACATCACCATATATACACAGCATTTTGCCGGTTAAAGTATCGTATGTTAGATTACAAATGGCTTTTGAAAAGTTATAATTTTGTATACGCAATTTGGAGCAAGCCGACTTTTTGTGAAAGGTGAAGTAGGTTGTTGGGAACGATCTTTATCGAGTAGATCTGTTTATTTTGTTTATTTAGATGAAAGAACTACGTTTAAATTGGAAACTTACAGTTGTGTCGATATTGTAAATACAGTATCGATATATTGTTGTGGTTTCCATGGTTTTCTATCAAAGCAACTAGGCCTAGTGGTCGAGTCCAAATTTGTTTCGAGATTTTCATAAATATTCAACTTCATCTTTTTGTATCTCAGAAACTAACAAACACACAACAAAAACAATAACACCCACATGTTCGTTATTCAATTGTGTCTCTACACACAAGAAAATCATATTTGTTGACAAACAAACAGAAAAGTTACAAATTTTAAAAGTCAACTACCATAGCGAGAAATTAAGTCAATTAATTAGGTCAAATTTTCGTCATAAATTGTGTGGTGTGCTAAAGGTTAAAAATGATGTTCTCCTGAAAATATAAGTAGTCAAGTGTTGTCTATAATCGTTATTACTGTATGACATGAAAACATTAGCGATGAACAAACAGTTGGAAGAGATAATTAAAGCCTTGGTGATGTCAATTTTATAGAACACAAGAACACTTAAGGAGGTCCTGAAAAAGTTAATGATGAAAGAAGCATTATAGAGTAAAAAGTTAATGATGAAAGAAGCATTATAGAGTAAAAAGTTAATGATGAAAGAAGCATTATAGAGTAAAAAGTTAATGATGAAAGAAGCATTATAGAGTAAAAAGTTAATGATGAAAGAAGGATTATAGAGTAAAAAGTTAATGATGAAAGAAGCATTATAGAGTAAAAAGTTAATGATGGAAGACGCATTATAGAGTAAAAAGTTAATGATGAAAGAAGCATTATAGAGTAAAAAGTTAATGATGAAAGAAGCATTATAGAGTAAAAAGTTAATGATGGAAGACGCATTATAGAGTAAAAAGTTAATGATGAAAGAAGCATTATAGAGTAAAAAGTTAATGATGGAAGACGCATTATAGAGTAAAAAGTTAATGATGAAAGAAGTATTAAAGAGTAAAAAGTAAATCATGAAAGAAGCATTATAGAGTAAAATCAGAGTCAGCGAAAATATTTTCACTATAAAAAGATACAGAAAGATAAAGAAAATACTATAGTAGACACTCTGTTGGGGATGAAGTGTTATAGACTTTATTGTACAAGGTCACAGCTGGTGAGATGGGATTGCCAGTTCCCTTCCTTACTGTTTTCCATCCCTAACAGTTAGCCAGGTACCCATTTACAGCTGATTTGGCTTGGCTTGGCTCATTGTTAATCTCTCGCTACCAAACCCTAAATGGGCTTAAGTAGCAGAATGTAGTCAAGAGAACGGAATGGGTTGTGTCGTAGTTTACAGCCTGACTGCAATATTTGCACCTTTTAGTCAATCACATCCGACTTCAACAAGCATTTTTTGAGTACCGGGTTAGCATTCCCTCTTTGATCCCTTCTCCTTAGCCAGTCTGCTCTGTTGCAGTCTGTTATCCGGGATCACCGCGCGGATTGTAGAAGGGTTTTGGCAGCTCTGTTTCGCTGGCCCTGACGCTAGCAGTCAGCTATGGGTCGCTAACCGCTGCAGCTCATGCGCTGTTCAGCATCTTGATCCCCCAGCTGATTTGACAGTTGAACCCAGCATCTTTGCCGTGGTGAATAGTGAGTGCTCTCCCACTACCCTAATCAGACATACAACTTTGCTGACAACTATCATCGTCAATACCCAGCGCTCCTTTAAGGGCATAGGACATGGACAACTCTCCTCCAACAAGTTTGGTCTTGAGCTGCCCTTTCTGCCTCTCGGCAGTAAATATTCAGGAACCAAAGTTCATTTTCAGTCTTTTTGTCTCTCTCTCTTCCTCTTCACCTGTGGATTCCATGTAAGGGCCAATATGGCCATGTTTGATGGTTATTTATATAGAGTGTGTCAAATCCAAGCCCATTTCCTACATCTGATCTGTTGCTCCACTGGTTGTTGTTGACTCCTTTTTCATAGTTCCTTTCCCCATGTTCTTTCTTTCTTTCTTTTCTTCTTTATTTCATTCGTTCTTTCTTTCTTTCTGTGTTTCTTTCATTCCTTCTCTTTCTTTCTTTCTTTTTTTTTTTCATTGCATCTTTCTTTCTTTCTGGTACTCATTCTTTATTTCTTTCTTTCTGGCATTCGTCCTTTCTTTTTTTCTAGCATTCGTCCTTTCTTTTTTTCTAGCATTTGTCCTAATAGGGACGTTGTGTCGTAGTTTACAGTGATATCTGTACCTTTTGGCCCAATACATCCCCTGAAATCAGTACAACATTTTTTGGGGGTCGACTTTGCCGTCTCTTTTTTTTCCCTACTCTTATAGCCAAACTATATGAGTGCAGTCTGTTTCCAGGACCGACTTGGAGACGGAATAGGGTCTCTTAGTCAGCTATGGTTTGCCAGCACTGATGCAACCATCCAGCTATTAGTCGTTGGCTGCTGTCAGTTCATTCACTGATGTATGATTAGTCTATCTTTTGAAGTTTGAAAGGACAGATCAAGGAATGTAGGGTGTTGTGAATTTGTTCTGTCCAAAAATTAAACATGTACTGTACTGAATTTCTGCAGTTTGAAAAAGTCTAGCAGCTTTGCTGGACTTCAGGGTGCACAAACTCGTTCCCCTGGAACTGCCCCCACTGGATCTAGAAGTCGCCACTGCTCAGCCCCATCAGGCCATGCAAGTGTTGCAAGTCGCCCGTCCACCATGCCACAGTCACCATCTATCATTTCATCTCGAGAGTCAACCACAGATGATGGTAATTATTCTTCATATTTACTATAGACTTTTGAGACAGACCCCATTGTGTGAATCTGGGGGCCTCTCATTAATGAAGAAAGAATAACACAACTGCACCATTCTATAATAGAAAAGGTAGAAGTGGTCTCTTAGCAGATGCTGTTGTTGGGGATGAAATGTTAGAGACATCCTTTGATATTCCAATATTGGCTTTCTTGAGGTGGGATGATCTGTTCTGTTCTTTATTGCTTCTCTAAGCAGTCTTCTCTAAGGGACACATTTACAGCTGGGTAGACTGAAGCATGTTGACACTAGTAATTGACCCCATACCTTGGCCATGAGAAGTAGGCGCTCTAACAACTCTGCTGCTCAGACACTTGTGTGAGATAAAGATGCTGAGCTGTGCATGAGTTGCAGCAGGCAGCAACCCATAGCTGACTGCTAGCATCAGGGCCAACGAACCAGTGCTGCCAAGACCCTTCTACACCTCCACGAGGTGATCCTGGATAACAGGCTGCAACAGAGCAATCTGGCTAAGGAGAAAGGATTGGAAAGGGAAGGCTAACCCAGTATCCAAAAATGCCTGCTGAAGTCGGATGTGTCAGACCAAAAGGTGCGACACATCGTAGTCAAGCTGTAAACAATGCATTTCATTCTCTGGACAACATCCTTCTACTTGCTAAGTCCTTTTCAGGGCTTGGTAGCGGGAGTTTGAGAACAAACAATGAAGAAGAAGAAGACATTGTTCCCTGCTTTGCTCTCATAAATAGACATAAGGTTCATGGAGTCGGTAATTTCATGAAAATAAAGTGCCACAATATTCACCATTGCAAAAACGTATACTTGCTTTTGTGCAAGCTGCATGAAAGTAGGCCAATTGCACTGGTTTCTCTATTCCCTTATTGGAACAGTAAGGACATCATTTTATGTATATATTTGTCTGAAGACACCATACACTGTGATCAAAATGTCAAATCAAGCTGACATTTTCACTGAACATTTTATGAACCATTTCTAGATCAAAACAACTATTTATTATTTCAAGTCTTTATGTCATTTCCTTCACAAGTTATGGGCAAATGATATATATATATATATATATATATATATATATATATATATATATATATATGTATATGTATAAATACATATATATTTATAAAAATATATATAAATATATAAATACAAATATATTTATAAATATATTTATAAATATATATTTATAAATATATAAATACATATATATCTATAAATATATATATATATTTATAAATATAAAACTCTGGTGTCCAACCACTTCAATGGATCTGTGCATCAGGGAAAGGCTGGTGTCACTAGCATCATATTCTACTCCTCGAATGATCGTCGTTTCAAACTGAAAAATAGACTGATCTCCAGCATGGACTGCATTGAGCTGCATTGCATCAATATTTCGCATACCTTTTCCTTGGCTCTATATTCTCTCTGTTCCTTCCTCCCTCCCTCCCACCATTTGCCTTGTTTCTTTTCTTGTCCCATTCCTTTGGTTTATTTCTTTAGACCATTTGATGAGTATAATTTCTTATAATTGTATATTTCTTTTCTGCATTTCCATCTCCGTAAGCTCTACATATATATTTTCTCCAATGATGTGTTAGCTTAAATTTATATTGTCCGTTGTTCCTGAAGAAGGCCTTTTGGTTACAACGTAGGTTTTGCTCTTGTTTTCGCCCTGGTGTGGTATCTGAACCAGATCTAAACATGTATTTTAAACTTTATTTTATTCCACAGTACCACTGCAGCCTTGTCTTATTTTTATTTTGTATTTTAAAAAAATGTTAAAATAAGTTCACATCCACTAGACTACTGACTGTAAAACATACTGTTTATTAGTTGTTGTTTAACACCCAAACAGCTCATAAAAACAGCAAAGAAAGAAACTTGGCTGAACAGATGGGCCATGGGGAGGGAGGTCTATAGACATATGACAAGCTTCAGTCCAAATGACAGTATAAATCAACTCACAAGGAAAGATTAGAGCACCATTTTCCGACTGAGAACCCAAAAAGCCCCACTTAACAAGCACCTGAACTGAATTCAACCACAACACTCCTGAAGTGCCAGCTGTGTACACACCCATATAAAAGCATTGTTCATCATCTCTTTGAGTGCACAGCGCTCAATGATTTAGAAAAGTGCTTCTTACTCCGAGGCCAAATAAATTGAACACTTTGTATGGCACAAGACAACAGCTGATAAACATGTGCAGAAACCATTAGGCATTGGGCCTAGGGCGAGAGCCCGGATGCTGCTGAATTCGTAACGACAACAACATCAGTTGCCTAGTTTCAAGGATTTAATAAGTGGGGGCAGTTGGTAAGTCACTATGGAGGCTTTTCTTTCTTTAGGTTATTGATGAATATTTAGCATATAGCAGTTATTATAATCCAGTTCATTTAGGATATGTGACCGATTTTTGTCCAGGCTTTGAAAATGAATATCCTTGAATATTGTACAGGCTTTGAAGGGGATGTAAGTGACATGGAACTAGATGAGACAGCATCAGTGTCAGACATCAGCACGTGCTACCCAGAACTGCCAGACTTTTGGTTGCTCATGCAGATACATCAAGACAGAATGGAGGTTTTTTTTCATTCCAGGTTTGTTACTTTTGTACAGTCTGGATGTTTTCTTTAGTATTTTCATCCTTTAAGGACTATTTGCAAACACTATCTCTCTTTTCCAGTCGGTCCTTCAGTTGTCCAATTCTAATTCACTTATGTTCATCTTTTGTTTCTATAGTTCCAAATAGGGAGTGGAGAGGAAGCTTAATTTAAAAACTAGCACTGAAGATACATCAGTGAATGAAGCTGTTTTGCATCAGAATCAGCAAACCATAGTGGCCAAGACCATATTCCGCCTCCAATTGTCAGCCCTGAAAACAGACTGCAATCGTGTAGTCTGGCTAAGAGAATAAGGATCAAAGAGGGAAGGTAAGCCCAGTTTCAAAAATGCTGTGCTGAAACCGAATGAGTCGGCTGAATTGTGCAGGTATCACAGCCGTGCTGTTAACTATGACACAGTGCCATGACATCCTTTTCAGATCAAACGCCAGAAAGAAAGTTCATGCTCATTTAGATTTTTTTTTTACAAATTAGCTATTGTGATCTATTTACTGACTTTTACTTGTATACGCCAGAAGAAAATTAAGACTTTTACAGCTCATGTCAGAAGAGGAGGGACTAAGTTAAAAAATAAAAGAAATAACCCTGGCGGAAATCTTATGTTTCTCCTGCTCAACAAACTGGTGAAAGGTTCCGGGTTCTGTCTGTACTAAAGATCTACACAAGACACATCATCATCATCATCACAGATTTATCTGGTTCCCCTTGGAATACAGGGCTGCAACAGATGCTATTCCTATTCTGTGCCACCTATTTGAGTTCCAACCACGAGATGCTGACTGAAGTTGCTTCCTCTTCAACTTTTCTTCGTCATTTATTCCTTGACCTACCCACCTCTCTCTTTCTCTGTGGGTTCAAATCCAGCGCATATCAAGTTATAGTGTTTTACTTATTTCCGAGAGTGTGTTCTATCCATCCCCACTTTTCTTGCCAATTTGCTGCTGTATTATTTGTTGCTGTGTATTTTTTTTCCACATGTTTGCCTTTACCTCTGGCCATCTAACATGAAGTGTATGTCGAGGACACTTGTCAATAAAGGTCTATCACAATACGCAATGTGGTTCTAATTCACAGAAACCTGTTACATAATCTTGTTCTATTTGTACAGAAAACCTATAGACTGTGAGTCGCCTGCAAACATGCAGCACCAAGAACTGTACTCAGGAGCTATCAAGAACATCTTCAGCGTCTGCTGCAAAGTTAACCAGGTGATTTGGCTGAATTGTGGTCATTTTATATGTAGATTATAATATTGTAAGACTTTTTAATATATATATATATGTGTGAATATGATTAATTGGCATCCTGTCAATATCCTGTCAGACAATGGACCACGCTAGAGAGGGGAAAGTCAGTTGTTGCCCTTGCTTTCGCTGCTCACGTTTGGAGTCTGCATATTGACCCATCTTGTCTTTCCCTGCCTGTAGACCAACACACTAAGCTTGGTTCCATGTCTGTCCTTTGCAAGTTCCTCCCAGTTACAGGTGTTCATATCCAATGCCTTTAGGTACGTTTACAAACATCTTTGTAGCAGAGGAAGGGTCTACCTTTGTTACGTTTGGCTGTGGTCAGGTCTCTGTATAGGATATCTTTTGTTGACCAAGCGATGCTGACAGAGAATCATAACTAAGCGGACAATCTTTACACAGTCCAACACTTCGTTGTTAGTCACTATTTGTTGTTAGACATATTATAAATACGTGTCTGTGCGTGCATGTCACTCTCTTTGTTGGATTGTTTTTTGTGTTGGACAGTTCATGTTAATTTTCTATAATATATTGAGTTGGGTTGTATTGTTTACGAAAACCCGAACAAGACAACCACTTTCAATTGTAGATAATCCATGTTAAAGATGTTCCTGAAATGTCACGTTATTATCTAAGATAATTTTTGCAATATTCACTAAAGCATGTGAAGTTGAAGATTTCAGTTATTTTCAACAAAATTACCACACATTTGGACATGCTTGAATAAAAAACTGGCTTCATATATGCCAGAAATATCTTCACTACATACCAATATGGCAGCCCTTCTGTGATAAACAACATTCTTAAATTTTAAAAACACTTGGAATTGAGAAATAAGTGACTTTTTGTACACAAAACATAAGTGGTATCAGGGACATTTTCCAGGATTTTTAAGGATCCGATACGTTGGCTCACCACAGTGAACAGTTAAAAATGTTTATGTAGTTTATATATCCATTTGGCATCACAGTTTGTTTCTTCTTCTTCTTCTTCGTTCATCCTCAGATCAAGGTTCCGGTTTCTCTTACAAAGGACACTGTTGTGTGTAAGGCTGTTTCATCTCCATGCAGCTTTTGTCTCATATCTGTCTCACAAGGCCAGTATTGTTCTCTTTTCCTGCATGAGCGTGCAACTTTGCAGGATGTGTTCTTTGGTCATGATATGCTCCCCACATGGGCACCTGTCATCTGTCCCAATCCTCATTTTGTTGTAAAGATGACCCTTGAGTCTGTTATGCCCAGTTCTCAGTCTGAAGATGATGACTTGCTTTTCTCTAGTTAAGTTAAAGTAGCTGTCTTCTTTTCGGAAGCCGGGGTGTTGATCAGCCCATTTTACCCTGAAGTTGGCTTTAATTATGGTCTTGGTCTCATTATATGTGATACTCAGATCTGTTTGTGGGGATGCTCCTCCACTCTTTGCTAGTTTGTCTGCAGCTTCATTGCCTTCAATATTACAGTGGGATGGGATCCACTGTATGACCAACCTTGGGTGTTCTGCTGAGAGCTGTGTCAGGGATAATACACATTGCTCGAGATCTTCATCTTTGTGTTGTTTTAGCGCTGCTAATACTGACGCGGCATCAGTCAGGAATACTATGTTTTCTTGGTGGAAATCTTTATCTTGGATTACAAGCTCAGCTGCCGCTATCAGTGCCTCTGCTTCTGTACAGAAATTATTGGAATATGTTCCCGTTGTTAATACTCGACAGTTTGTTTCAACTGTGTTTTTGAATTATCTGTTACCTCCCTCTTGTCCTTTAAGCTGAAGGGTTAAAGTGTATGATATTTTGAGAGATAGGAAATCCGGATGCTAAATAGGACTTGAAACATTTTGTTTTACAGGCCCTTCTTCTGAAGGAACTGAACAAGACTAAAGTGTGCAATGCCCTGCTGGTTCCAGAAGCAGACGAAGATGTTACATGGACATCGAAGAGGTCCTCATCTGGGCGTACACATCAAGATGGTAAGTGACAATATATATTGCATGTGTTGGTTTCAACCTAATGATAAAATGTGACCGCAGCAAAACGCAAATACCAATGTTGTCTAACAATAAAATAGGAAAGAAAAGTGGAAATGCAGTTTAACGTTTGCGCTGCCACATAATTTTTTTCAGCATTTGATTATGGTTGTTGACTTTAAGAACGTGTAACCTATTTATTTTTTGGTCTATAGATATGCTATTTTTGTGTGTAGAGACATACATTAATAAAGAACTTGTTGGTGTGATTGTTTTTGTTGTGTGTATGTTAGTTTCTGAGATACAAGAGGATGAAGGTGATAGTGTTGAAAAACAACACAAGCATATAGACTCAGTCGCTTTTGGCGTCCCTTGTTTGGGGGGGAAAAAAATTCAGAAGAAAACAGGTTATCAATGTTTAAAAGATGGCCTTATCTGTTAGTTTTCACTATAAACGTAATTATTGTATCTACATAAACAAAACAGATCCACCTCAGAAAAAGCTGTTGCAAAAACATGTTAACTTCTCCATTCATATAGTCAATCTTCAAATCCAAGTAAAAAACAAAAGAAATCAATTCCAAATATCTGAAACAAATGTCAAAATCGCCATTGTTTTTTAACCAGACAAGATGGAAGTCCAACTCTCTACAATCAAATGAGCAGTATGTTCAGCCGATATCTGGTAGCCAGGTTTGGTTATCTATGATTAAAATGCTTTGATAAAACATCAGCCATGAAACGTCAAGAAGCAAGTGACGGACAATGCCCCCTGGCAAATTTGTTTGTCAATGGTTACTAAATAGTTCATAGAACTGACTTCATTGCACATAGACGCCCCAATATGTGCTCATTCCCTTTCATTGCTGAAAGTGCCGGCAACAAGCACGAACTCTGTAGCTATTATGGCGGCTTCAAGATTTTCCCTAGACTTCCATCAGGTACCCATTTACAGATGGGTCCATTGTCAGAAGCAGTGATAACCATTAAAAAAAAAACCGAGTCATGCCGGTTACAGATAACCGAGCGCAATGTAATTTTAACCTAGTACGTTGGGTTTGTATGTCAAGGTCACAAACCCTTGGCCACAGAGTACCGTAATTTCAGGCTATAGTGCACAATATTGATCTACTGTCCTGATCATGCTGGTGTTCAGGGAAACGAAAGAGCTGACATCTTGGCTTCACAAGCCCCCATTATGTTAGTGATGGATAAGAATGACATTTTGAAATCAATCAATGACTGTCTGTTGGATGACAACACCGCAACTAGATGAAGCAGCAATCCACAGCTGCAAAGTTTCGACATAAAACAAGGTTTGGGCGGAGTAGGGCGCATGAGAGGACAGAGCAGGAGAGTGTACAACCAGCAAGCTACAGGGACCATCAACATCCAGACCCTGCGCCATTTGCTGAGAGACTGAGCACCTATGAGTATGCCCGAAGTCCAGTGACACAGATTCTTGGAAACAGAAACAGCACGACCTTTTTGTGGGCATGGATACATAGCCAATGAAGTACTATTTTAATTAGAAGACATGTCAATAAATAAACAGAAAAAATTACATTTCAAAATACATTTTTAAAAATTTGGTGACCTTTATCCCTTTGAAATGACAATTTGGATTGTGACCCCATGTTTGTCAATTATTGCCATTGTTTAGTTCAGCCTGTGATTGCCACAGGATTGGTGGTTGCCCTTCTGCTTGAACAGATGCACAATAGTGATATCTTTCATCTCCTGTGGAACTTTTACGGTTTCCTACATACATTGAAAGAATGTACTCAGTTTCTGAAGAAGCACAGAACCCCATGCCTCACAAATCTCAGCAGGGTGTGAATCTGGCCTAAGAGCGTTACCTCTGGAAAATTAGCTGATTGCAATTCTGACATCAACCTCACTGGGCTGGAGGTCAAATCTTTTAACACCATGATGACATAAAAAGTGTGTTTGTTGATTGTGTGTTCACTCCTTTGTATAATTGAATTTGTCTTCATCAGAAGCCACCATTTAAAAATCAATGATTTTAATGCCATAGAGAACTGAACAAATGAAAACAACAAACTAGTTTGAATTACCAACGTGTTAATGGGTACCTAAAATACAGAGGAGGAGCAGAGATAACTTGAAAAAGACTTTTTTATTTGGAAATGCTTGCTTGACTGCTACTATCCTGTTGTAACTCAGCCACCACTGGTTATATATATATTTAATTTTTTGCTTTTTCCAAATATATAGCATTTAAATAATCTTTCTTCAGTTTTGTTGTTGTTAGCTTCATTATACTCGTTTATAAGACTCTGCAGAGTCTTTTATACAATCAGTTTCTTCCACTCGATTTGATCTAAAAATAATTAAGTGCGACCAGTCTATTTTTGTTTTTAACTGACGCTATTTCCTGTGGCAGTGCATTCCAGGCATTTACTGCTGCTGCTGTTGTTATTGTTGTTGCTGTTATTGTAGCTGCTGCTGTTGTTGTCATTGTCCTTATTGTTATCATAGTGGCTGTTGTTGTTGCTGCAAAGGCTACTGCTGTTGTTGCTATCAGTATTGTTGTCATTGTTGGTGTTGCTACTGCTGCTACTTTTGTTGCTGCCTATATTGTTATTGTCATTGCTGACATCATTGTTGCTGCTGCAGTTGTTGTTGTCTTTGTCATTGCTATTATTGTCTATGTAGTTGTTGTTGCTGCTACTACTGCGGCTGTTTTTGCTATTTTTGTTTTTGTCATCATTTATGTTAATATTTCTTGCTGTTGTTATTGTGGCAGTTGGTGCTGTGTTTTTCTGTTTTTTGTGTGTTTTTTGTTAGAATTCCTTCATTTACTGACTACGTTAAAGCAGTCTTTATAACTTCATTGCTATATTAGATTTACCTCATGACAGTTTTGGATTCTTTGTTTACCAGGCTATGAAGTAGATGATGAAGAGGATAGTGAAGAAGGGCAGCAGGGATATTTAGCAGCTTCTATGGACCTTGTGCCTGGGTTTTTTGCTTGTGCTGTTGTTTGGAGGCATTACTTCACCCTTCACCCCAGACTCAAGCATGGGATGCAGAGGGGTGGACTACCCATAGGAGTCCTGGTTCTTAGAGGGATCTTGAACAAATTTCTTGTCACGAACAGGAAGAACATGTTTGTTATTGAGGAGTTGTCAACAAAGAATGTGTTTTACTTGAGGTGAGTTATTTCTACTGTTTTTGACATGGTCTTTCCATTTCTGAGATTATTAGCATAATTGTCTTTTAAGAAAAGAATTCCCTCTATAATATTTGTTCAACAAAGCATATACTGTAAGAATCAAGAAAATTAATATTATTAATACACAGCCATAAATTAATTAAAGAAAGGTCCAGATTAGATACCAGAAAATACTTTTGTAGTCAGAGAGGGGTGAATACTTGGAATGCATTGCCACAAGAAATAGTGGATGCAGGGTTATTGTCTTTTGCTCCATAAACAGCAAGCTTGTGTACGGCTTATGTAGATTTTGTTACACCTACAGACACACAGATAATTTATTTTGGAAAAGAGGATTGTAGATTACAATCATACTGATTATCTGACTCTAGGTTGAAGGAACTGCAGATGGCTCAAGAAGACTTAGACTTGGATGCTAGCCTGTCTGACTCCATTCATTTCAACCAGAATAGACAGGTACTTGTGTTTTTAGAGAAATATAAATAGAAGTGTATATATAGAGAGGGAGGGAGGGATAGATAGATGGATGTATGTTTTACAATGTGAACTTTACAGAGTACAGAAGCGAGTTGAGAGCGTTATGATAAAGATAGTTCTAGAATTTAATTATGAGAAAGGAAGAGAAAGAAAAAATAAAAAAGAGAGAGAAATAGGGTAAAATTAATCTTTAAAAGAATGAAAGAGAAAGTTCGAGCATTATGACAAAGCTAGTTCTTCAAGAGTAGACAGCTTTATTGATACATGTATTCTGATAATATATGATGAAATATTTTTTAAACAGTTTACTATTAATCATTTTGTCGGTAGTCGCAATCCTGCTGCATTGCATTTCACCTGTTCACAGGAAAGGATTTCAGGATTTCCTACAAAGGAATTGTTACCAGAGTTAAATTAACTTAGTACTGGTGACTTCCTACAACAACAACCAGGCGTTCTTAAGCCTTCTCACTGTTATTCTATAAATAGTTTCCCATCGCAAGTGAATGTGGTGAGAGCATCAAGCTTATGCTGTGAGATGTGATCTTGTATGACTGTAAAGTCCAATCCTGGCATGCCAGACTGTTGAACTTGAGACACACATGTAAGCAGCCATGCGTTCTGTTCTGTCAGGCAGCTCATTATTGCTGAGCCTCAGCAATGAAATTCAGCTCAGTGACCTAAACACCTTGTGTGCCTTTTATGCAGTTGTCTCTCAGGAGGTGGCATCAATGTTGAAACTTCTCAGAGACATTTTTAAAGAATTTCTGTAGCATTTGTAGCATTGATCTTGTATGACTGTAAAGTCCAATCCTGGCATGCCAGACTGTTGAACTTGAGACACACATGTAAGCAGCCATGTGTTCTGTTCTGTCAGGCAGCTCATTATTGCTGAGCCTCAGCAATGAAATTCAGCTCAGTGACCTAAACACCTTGTGTGCCTTTTATGCAGTTGTCTCTCAGGAGGTGGCATCAATGTTGAAACTTCTCAGAGACATTTTTAAAGAATTTTTGTAGCATTTCTTCTGTTCCTTTGATGAGCATCTGCCTGTTCACCATACATCATCTGCTTGGGAAGAATCTCATCAGGCATGCAAACAACATGTCCTGGCCATTTTAATAGGGTACTTTGAAGAAGCATATTGATTCCTCAATATGTTTAACCTGTTAATGACTTCAGAAATAGGTACTTTGTCCTGCCATGTCATTCTGAGCAAGCTGTGGAGAAAGCTCATGTGGAAATGATTGAGATGTCTGCTGTACTCTGTCCACTATACACTATACTCTTGTTTTTCTATGTGGTGAATTGGTCAAGCTGTTTTCCTCGTGTTCAGACAGTCGGGGTTCAAATTCGAGCTGCAACAGTTGGTTCATGATGTAAATTTTTCTGGAGATCCCTGGGTTTATCGCTGGAGCTAAGGAGTTCGTGCTTTGTACGATGCTCTCAGCAGGTGGGATACCATTCTGCGGAGAGATATCCAGCCATATGGGAAAACCCGTTGGTGATGAAGTCTAGCCCTCGCCTTAAACCTTATAACCCTGGTGAGCTCCATTCCAATGTGGGTTATATTGTAAAGGCATATCCTGAGGGATATCCAGTCATATTTGTTGTGTTTTTTCACAAACCTGTGTTTAATTTATATAAAAATGTAAAGACACATGATCTTGCTTTCTGTAGTTTCTTTATTAGATCTGGAGAATGTGGCATTGATAAATGCCCTCACAGTGATCTTGAATGTTTGCCATGAACTTAAGTTAGTATTTGATCTGATCCATATGTTACTGCTGATACAGTTATCAAGACCAGACAGTGACACAGTATCAATAACATCAAGTCTTGGTCGTCAGTCTTCCAAGGTGGAGGACGTTGTTGAACTCACTGTACATGGCATAGAAGAAGTTGGTAAGGGAAGATTTCTAGAAAACTTAGTTTAGTATAACCTTTTCTTCCATTGAAGAAGTTGGTAAGGGAAGATTTCTAGAAAACTTAGTTTAGTATAACCTTTTCTTCCATTGAAGAAGTTGGTGAGGGAAGATTTCTAGAAAACTTAGTTTAGTATAACCTTTTCTTCCATTGAAGAAGTTGGTAAGGGAAGATTTCTAGAAAACTTAGTTTAGTATAACCTTTTCTTCCATTGAAGAAGTTGGTGAGGGAAGATTTCTAGAAAACTTAGTTTAGTATAACCTTTTCTTCCATTGAAGAAGTTGGTGAGGGAAGATTTCTAGAAAACTTAGTTTAGTATAACCTTTTCTTCCATTGAAGAAGTTGGTAAGGAAAGATTTCTAGAAAACTTAGTTTAGTATAACCTTTTCTTCCATTGAAGAAGTTGGTAAGGGAAGATTTCTAGAAAACTTAGTTTAGTATAACCTTTTCTTCCATTGAAGAAGTTGGTGAGGGAAGATTTCTAGAAAACTTAGTTTAGTATAACCTTTTCTTCCATTGAAGAAGTTGGTAAGGAAAGATTTCTAGAAAACTTAGTTTAGTATAACCTTTTCTTCCATTGAAGAAGTTGGTAAGGGAAGATTTCTAGAAAACTTAGTTTAGTATAACCTTTTCTTCCATTGAAGAAGTTGGTGAGGGAAGATTTCTAGAAAACTTAGTTTAGTATAACCTTTTCTTCCATTGAAGAAGTTGGTAAGGGAAGATTTCTAGAAAACTTAGTTTAGTATAAACTTTTCTTCCATTGAAGAAGTTGGTAAGGGAAGATTTCTAGAAAGTTTAGTATAAACTTTTCTTCCATTTCGATGTTTGTAACTGTTTTCTCGTGGCTTTATGACTATACGTAAAATGATGAGAGTGGTATCTGGGATGAAAGAATAAGACAATGTCACTTGCCAAACATTTAATAAAAGGTGACTAAAGAGGATTGTGCTTGGAACTGTCAACTTCATCATATAAAAATTGTTGCGATTACAATCAACTACTGCAAAAGCTCTGATACAAGTGAAGTTGAGCCAAGTAACATCCATGACCATGGTTGTTGGCAGAGTCTCAAGAGCATGGCAGAAGTAGTGGAGGTAATATGTCTCAGCCAGGTGTTAATTCAATTAGAGCACAACATTTTGTCATAGTAAATAGGTTTCCTCAGATGTCTATCTTGTGTGTATTTTCTCAGGAGCACATGTGAATGGGTTTTTTACGGTCTGGGTAGTCAATTTTCAAAGGGTTAAAGAAGCCATCAGAAGTAATGGTCAATGATTGGTTTTTCAGTCATTGAACAATGATCTAAGAACAGAACAAGATAGAAAATAAAACTTATATATAACGTTTTATAGTTATTTAAGTCACTTTAGATCTACTGTCATTATTTGAATTTGTCAGGCAGGGTAGAAGAATACCATTTCAAAATGGTTGAGAAAACAGCGGAGATTTAAAGATATACAGTTCTTAGTTCAACACATTCTTTGCCAAGGGGTGGTCACTCTTGAGATTGTTCCAACTCAGAATCCAGTCGTTTTTGTTGCGGATTCGTGTCGTCCAGTGGGATAGTAGTCTTGTCTGTTGTTGGGTTGTGTGTGTTGTGCTTTTCTAGTAAATCTCACCAGCGTGTTACGGCCGTTCCTGAGGTATCTTTTGTCATGTGGGTTATGGTACTCCATCTTTTGTCTTGTCTTCTGACTATATGACTTGCCTTGCAGTGTATTTAATGATTGACATGTTGTAGGACATCCTTGATATGTGACATTCTCCGAATTAGGCTGTTGTACAGTTCGCTTTGCTGCTGTTGTCTGAGAGTTATGCCTACCAGGCATATTTCAAGAGATGCGTGTGCTGTTCTCAGTTGGTTCGCTGCTGCTTTTGTTAGAGACCAGGTTTCGCTACCGTAGCAAAGCTATGATATACAGTATCATTCACAATTTGTAACAAATTGGCACATATTGATAGCAAACAAGACTTCAAAAAGATAGTAATAGGAAACAGAGATGTTGGTAAGATACAGGCAACAATCAGCACCACGGCAGACTGCAAAGAGAACATTGAGATAAATAGTTCAGGTTCTGTTGAAGAAAATCTACAAATAGACAGAAATATCTTAAGCTGGAATCTACAGACAAATAAAATAAACAGGCATAGTGAAGTCTCTAGTAATCCATCCTTAATTATCATAAGATTGGTCAGTTAGGAAGGTTTTCTAATAATGACACAGCGGTTATGGTACTCCATCTTTTGTCTTGTCTTCTGGCTACATGACCTGCCTTGCAGTGTTTTGAATGGTTGACATGTTGTAGGACATCCTTGATATGTGACGTTCTCCGAATTAGCCACTGCCCTCTGTTCTCTGCAATAATTTTTAGCTTAGCATAAATTTGTTTCCCGATGTACTTGCTTGCCTTTGTGATGTAATTGCTTCTTGGACATATCTTTTTCTGAATTTTGTCTCCCAGCATTTTTAAAAGTAGACCTCCACGTCTCATATTGTAACCAAGCCAAGACAATTTACCTTTTTTGAATACTTGGAATGAGGATTCCGTGGCGAAGTGGTTAAGCCGTCGGCCTCGTGATCAGTTGGTGTGGGTTCGACTCAGGACTCAGCCGTCTTTTTCACGGGTGCTTCTTGATGCGGAATCCCCTGCATCTCATAGTCGCCCCCTGGTCGTCTTGTCTTTGACTTACCACTGGGGTCGGGCGGCTCGAGACAAGAGAGTGAGGATAAAAAGTAGCGCAATTAATCCTTACTAAAAATAGGGCTAGCAAATAAATTATACCATCATCATCTGCAATGGACGGCAGCCTTTGATACTTGGAATACTGGTATTAAAACAGGCATGTTAATGCCTGTTGCCAGGTGGCTGAATGCTTCAATTATACGTAGTAGGTATTTTTACAACTTGCTGCAGCTTACTAGGCCTAGGAGAAGATACAAATAATTTAGGTAGATTTTTAACTTGAAAGTTTTGTCTGGGCAGCGGCTGTTAAGCCTACTCTTTTCTAACTGCCGAGGGATGTTTAACGTGCTCGACGCTGAACACTGTTAGTCAGATCTCACTACCCAGAGATCAGGGGAATTTTTACCAGAAAATCCATGTAAAAAAATCTTGGTTATCACTGTAGTTCGAACCCACGACCTCCGATACCCAAGGTGGACACCTTACCTTGAGACCCCTGAGCCCCTTTTTGTATACTTTCATTAATTGTTTATGTGCCCCATATATCTTTAGGTACTTGCTCGTATGACCTTTTTTTATGTCCAGCACATGCTTTCCATCCTATACAAGCACCACATCTCAAGAGCTTCTAATGTCGTGTCTTCTTTTTTGTCTAGAGGCCATGTTTCAGAGTCAGGCAGTGCTGTGGGCCAGATATGTGTGGTAATTATTCTTTTCTGCTGCTCAGTATTGATGTTACTTGATATTAAAAGTGTTTGTTTTTAATGTAATTCATTTTTCTGATATTGTTGATCCTAGTTCTGATTTCAGCTTCACCTCGGGCAGCCTGTGAAATAATTTACTCAAATATGAAAACCTCTGCACTTATTCTATGAACTGTCCCTTGATACTGAGATTTATTCTTTGGGTTTCTTATTTTTATTCAGTGTTCATCCTGTAAAGGACGTTTATGATGTTGTGTCGTAGTTTACAGTGAGGCTGCAATATCAGCGTCTTTAGGCCCGATTCATCTGATTTCAGCACATAATTTTTTAAACAAGTGTGCCTCTTTGATTTCTAATCGCTTAGCGTGACTGCACTGTTTCCAGGGCCACAACCTGGAGGTGGAATAGGGTCTTGGTCAGTTATTGGTCACTGACCCTGGTGCAAGCAACCAGCTATAATTTGCTGTCAGATCATTCTCTGCTGCATTCTTTGGGTTTGTTTGGTTATTACCATTGCTTTTGTTTCACTAGCAGTTATCTTCATACTAAAAATGTCTTGGCTGTAATGATGGTCTTAGTGATCTATGTAACATTATTTGCTTGAGTGTTGCTTTCACCTTTTTTTTAGTACTTGTGTTTTAGTATCTAGAGTTGTGTTTGCAATGATTCATTTCTTAAAACAAATAATTATATTATTCATAAATATATTCTATTTATAACATTGAACCAGGTAAGGAAATAAAGGATGACCTGATGAAGATGTTGCAGAATAAACTGGATGACAACTTACTGGATGCTATTTGTGTTATGCTCAGTAGGAATCCCCAGTGCAAGCTTAAACCTGATGATATTTCTGTAAGTTTAGTAGTGGCAGGAAGAGCCATTGCTTCGGGTTCTACCATTGTCTTTGTTTGTTTTTGTTAAATATTCTTGTTTTACATGACAATAGATTGGAGACGTACATACATGTATGTCAACTTACACTTGGTGGCCAGGATTTTGTAGTGTTTGGGATAAGTGTAAAATGAAGTGTTTGGATTACTGGATGAACTCGTTCTTCAGCAGCAGATACAACCATTGTGGGTTCCAACTTCTCTTCCAATGGTCTGTCATGGGCCACGTTGAACAAGTAGATAATGAGTTGCGCATCTGTAGCATTGTGAATGTTGTAGAACAATCAGTGCGTTGGTGGTCGTCCCTGGAGCTGCTTCACGTCTCTGGGGTACCATATCGCTGTCGCTGTGCTCCATTGATCATCTGTTCTTTACAATAAGTTTCCCACATAACAATCTTTGAACTTGTTTGCCAAAATAACTGTATCTACCACCAGGGATAATTGACATATGTAAGAGTTATTTATACTTTTTGACTATTAAGTGAGGCCAACCATGTGTCTCTCTCTCTCTCTCTTGAGAGGCTTGGGTCACTCCTGAGTTTGGACTCTTATTTCCTTTGTAAGTGATCATATTTCTGCCGCATAGCAAATTGCAGTTGATACTCAAGAGATAGGTGCGTTGGCTTTGATCACGGCTGCGTTGGCTTTGATCACGGCTGTTGTTCACTACACACTTTATAGATGGAAAAGCAGCCCGACTCAAAAGACACCATCTTTACAACTTCGGGTTCAGGTTGTTCTTCATGTTGAGCAGGCATCCAAGGTAAATGTACTCATTGATGTTATCCATCTAGGATGTCTGGATTGTGGGGAACGAAGCGATTGTGCATTGCTTTCGTCTTGCACATGTTCATATCTAGTCCCGCTTCTTTTCCTCTCGGTGGAGCGCAGCTAGCATTTCATTGGAGCTGCTGCTGTCTCTGGGATGAGTACTATATCATCTATAAAACAAAGATGATTTAGCTGGCTGCCGTTTATGTTGATTCTGAAGGTGTCTCTTTTTGCACCGATTGATGATAGATTCCAAGCAAAAAGGCTAGGTGAGATAATGTTTGGGTTACCTGTAGTTTGTAGTGTTTGGGTTACCTGTAATGTGCAGTGTTTGGGTTACCTGTAGTTTGTAGTGTTTGAGTTACTTGCAGTTTGTAGTGTTTGGGTTATTTATAGTGTGTAGTGTTTGGGTTACCTGTAATTGGTAGTGTTTGGGTTACCTGTAATTGATAGTGTTTGGGTTACCTGTAATAGGTAGTGTTTGGGTTACCTTTAGTTTGTAGTGTTTGGGTTACCTGTAATAGGTAGTGTTTGGGTTATCTGTAGTTTTGTAGTCTTTGGGTTAATTGCAGTTTGTAGTGTTTGGGTTACCTGTAATTTGTAGTTTTTGGGTTACCTGTAGTTTGTAGTCCTTGGGTTACTTGCAGTTTGTAGTGTTTGGGTTACCTGTAATTGGTAGTATTTGGGTTACCTGTAATTGAAAGTGTTTGGGTTACCTGTAATTAGTAGTGTTTGTGTTATCTGAAAGTTATGTTTGTTTTACTGTAATTAGTAGTTTTTCATTCATTGTATCCTTCAATATCCACAAACATAAACTGTATTATGGTGATTTTTTCCTCCACTAAAGGTTTTTACTTTTGTGTGTGCTATTTTTGTTTTTTATCAACTGTTGGAGATTATTGTCTTTACTGCGTGCGACGTAAAAGGATATTGGTTTTCAATTTTAAACCATTTTCTTTCGTCTTGCACATGTTCATTTCTAGTCCTGCTTCTTTTCCTCTCTGTGAAGCGCAGCTAGCATTTCATTGGAGCTGCTGCTGTCTCTGGGATGAGTACTATATCATCTATAAAACAAAGATGATTTAGCTGGCTGCCGTTTATGTTGATTCTGAAGGTGTCTCTTGTTGCACCGATTGATGATAGATTCCAAGCAAAAAGGCCAGGTGAGATAATGTTTGGGTTACCTGTAATGTGTAGTGTTTGAGTTTGGGTTGAAGGAATTTGTCTTTGTTAACAGGTGTTGTTTATTCTTTTTCTGAAGAATTTTATTTCATGTTAAGACATTTAAAAATAATGTGAAGTATTGTTATCTGTTCACATGTTTTCCTGAAGCAGGTAATAATAATCAAGTTATTTTTTTTCAGTTTATACAAAAGCCTAGACAAGAGCCTGTGGAGACTCTCCTACTGACCATACCTGGTCATTGTTCTATGTATCTGGTGGCTCTGATGTACTACCTGAGACAGAACTTGCTCCAGTTTCTGCATACCCCAAACTATGTTGATAGCAATCCAGCTTGTCAGTTTCAGGTAGGCTAGAAAACAAGTTTTGCATTCATGTCTGTAATCCAAGTATTCAATCAGGTATAAAATTTGTCTGATGCCAGGTAGTCAGATGTTGTTTAAACTCATTTTGGTCTTTTACCTTGAAGTACTACTTGAAGTATTGGGACAAAGGCTTTACTCAGGCAATCTCACAATCTCATTGGAGGAAGTCTGAATGGGGGCTTCAAATTGTAGGTCCACCAGGACATCACTTTCCGTGTACATCTGTTGTCCGGCCTATCTGTCTTTTCTTAACATCACAACATCTACAACTTAACTTAACTTAACGTCTTTATACTGGTTTAGAAGACTCTGCAGAGTCTGTATACAACCAGTTTCATTTACATCACCTTACAACCAGTTTCATTTACATCACCCTGCTCTAAAAGCTATGCGCATCCAATATATTTTTTAATGCATTAACTGTCCCTTCCTCCACTACCTTCCGTGGCAATGCATTCCAAGCATTCACCACGCTCTGACTAAAAAAATATTTCCCAATATTTAATCTGGACCTCTTTTTAGTTAATTTGTAGCTATGCCCTCTTGTTCTTGTGGGTGGCTGTATTTTAAAAAAACTTGTTATAGTCTAATTTATCCATTCTTCTGATCATCTTATAAACCTGTATTAAGTCACCATGAATTCTTCTCTCTTCTAGACACTGTAGGCCGGTTTTTCTGAGTTTTTCCTCATAACTGTAATTCTGGAATCCCACTATCAGCTTTGTAGCTCTTTTTTGTAGGTTTGGGGATTTGATATTTGTCTTGAGAGTTTGATCCTATCAAGAAGCTTTAAATGATCTTTACTACATTGCCCTTTCAGCAACTCAAAACTTCTGTGCATCTGCTTTTCGTAGGTTCCATACCATGCAGCCAATATACCTTGACTAGAATAAACATTGTGTTAACCTTTTGCTTTCCAGATTCCAAAATTACGTCTATTTCCTGTTTCTGTTTAATTTTTCAGCAAGTCAGGGAAAGGCTTTACTCAGGCAATCTCACAATCTCATGGATGTTGATTTTGAGAACCTCAATTTTTTTAATTTTGTGTGCGTGTGTATCTAGAGACATATAAAGAACTTATTGGTGTTATTGTGTGTACGTTAATTTCTGAGATACAAGAAGATGAAGGTGATAGTGGTAACAAATAGCACAAACGTATAGACTCACCCAGTAGCAGCGACCCTTGGTTAATAAAAAAAAAAAATTTCATAAATCCCCCATTCTTAATAATTGGGGAGGGGAGTCTTCAAATCCAAGCGACAAAGAAAAGAAATCCTTTCCAAGATCTCAAACAAATTTTTAAATCACCATTGTTTTCGTCTAACCATGCACGTCGGAAGTTGGAACTCTCTACAATCAAAAGACCAGTAAGTTCAGCCGTTCTATGGCATTAACCCGGTAGTTTATTTACGATAAAGTGATGACCCTATAGCTGGTGGCGTGCAACTCTAGTGGAACAGGGCCGAGTCGTCGTAATCTCATACCATTGGAACGGAAAAGGTTAAAGATGTAAGCTCTTGCCTTGTCATTTCTCTTGCTGTGTGGAAATATGACCAAGGGTAACCAAAATAATATTTCAAATAGTCAATGACAATTGCAAGGACAATCAGAGAGAAAAACACCACGAAAAAAATCAACTAACCAATTTAAATGGAAAACCGTAACACATTTTCATGGACACAAGTGTAAGCCGTTGAATAGTGTGAATTCCAGTAAATGATGTTGCCTTGCAGCATCCATAATGGGCTAAAACACGAGAGAAAAATTAAACCCTTGACCTGTTAGGCACCATCTTTGCTATTCTCAATTGAAGGAAAGTGATCCTGCTCCTGTTCTTCTTGAAATCTGACAATGTATCTCTCTCTCTCTGTCTCTCTACCTCTCTCTCTCCCCCTCTCTCTCTCCCTGCCTTCCCTCTCTCTCTCCCTCTCTTGCCCTCCCTCTCTCTCTTTCTCTCGCTCTCCCTCCCTTCCCCCCTCTTCCTCTCTCTCTCTCCCTGCCTTCCCCATTCCCTCCCCCTCTCCCTCCCCCTCTCCCTCTCTCTCTCCCTCTCTATATCTCTCTCCCTCTCTCTTTTACTCTCTCTCCCTATCTCTCTCACCATCTCTCTCTCTCCCCCTCTTCCTCTCTCTCTCTCTCCCTCTCTCCCTCTCTCTCCCTGCCTTCCCCCTCCCTCCCCTCTCCCCCTCTCTCTCTCCCGCATCCCTCTCTTTCTCCCTCCCTCTCTCCCTCTCTCTCTATCTCTCTCCCTCCCTTTCTCTCTCCCTCCCTCTCTCCCTCCCTCTCTCTCTCCCTATCTCCCTCTCTCTCCCTCTCTCTCTCCCTCTCTCTCTCTATCACTCTCCCTCCCTCTCTCTCGCTCTCTCACTCTCCCTCTCTCTCTCTCCCCCTCTCTCTCTCTCTCTCCCCCTCTCTCTATCTCTCTCTCTCTCTCTCTACTATTCCCATTTTATTATTATCTTCCCCCCCCCCCCCCCCCCCCCCCCCCTCCATTTTCTAAATCACCATTCTCCATTCTTTTCTTCCCTCATAATCTTTTTTTCTCTCTATTTTTATTGTTCTGCTTTCTCTATGTTGGCCCATTTCATCACATCTTTTGTTCTTAATTCTTGACCTCAGCACAGAATCTCTCTAGCACGTCCAGATAGTACCTTTCTCAAACCTTATCATCTATATTGTTGAAATTAGTTCAATATGTTAACCTATGTTGTCCTTATCCCTGATTGCCTGTTGATTGTAACATAGTCTATTTTTGTATCTGCACTTGTATAAACTGAAGTGGCTCATGCCCGTTTACGTTATTGTTCAGTTTCTAGCAGCTATTCTGTTTTGATTTCACTTTCAAATAAAAATGTTCATCTCAAAATATTATTATGCAGAAATCCACTTCATTGGTTTACTCTGACATGTGGTTTACTCTGACATGTGGTTTACTCTGACATGTGATTTACTCTGACATGTGGTTTACATTGACATGTGGTTTACTCTGACATGTGGTTTACATTGACATGTGGTTTACATTGACATGTGGTTTACATTGACATGTGGTTTACTCTGACATGTGGTTTACATTGACATGTGGTTTACTCTGACATGTGGTTTACATTGACATGTGGTTTACATTGACATGTGGTTTACTCTGACATGTGGTTTACATTGACATGTGGTTTACTCTGACATGTCTTTTACTCTGACATGTGGTTTACTCTGACATGTGGTTTACTCTGACATCTGGTTTACTCTGACATGTGGTTTACATTGACAGGACCTTTTTGATAGCGAGTGGGCAGCTATCCCGTTGGATAAGGTTTACCTGTATGTGAGACCTCAGCCAAGTGGAGGGAAAGGTAAAGCTTATCAGTGAGAAATGAATAACCCTCATTGTAATATTTTTTTAATTTTTTTTTATTTTTGCGTTCCCCTCATTTATCTATTCCCCAAGGCGTGTGTGCGTTACACTCTGGTTTTTATTTTGCGCCTGTCGACCCAGTGCATCCGACTTCAGCATGCATTTTATGTAAGGGTCTACTTCCTCCTGCATTTTCTAAGGGTTTGCTTCCCCGGGGTAACGGCCGGTGCTGTGATGGGGATCGAACCCAGCACCTTCTGGTTGTGAGCCGTGCCACTTAACCACTAGGCCATGCTGTCCCCTTCATTGTAATATAAACTGCGTAAAGTGCATTGTTGGAATACACGTCTCATAGTCTGGAAACATGGGTTCGAACCCTGGTAAGGTCTAAGTTTTTTTTAATACTATCGGTAGATTAATATCGTCTTTTTCTTCTTCGTTCATTCTAAATCTTCCACTACCAAGCGCAGAAAAGGGCTTTGTAAGTAGCAGGATGTTTCCAGAGAACGGAATGCGCTGTGTCATAGTTTACAGCTTGACTACGATATTTGCACCTTTCGGTCAGACACATCTGACTTTAGCAGGCATTTTTGAGTACCGGGTTAGCATTCCCTCTTCGATCCCTTCTCCTTAGTCAGTCTGCCCTGCTGCAGCCTGTTATTCAGGATCACCGCGTGGAGGTGTAGAAGGGTCTTGGCAGCTTTGGTTCGGTGGCCCTGACGCTAGCAGTCAGCTATGGGTCACTGACCACTGCAGCTCATGCGCTGCTCAGCATCTTGATCCCGAAACATGGGTTCGAACCCTGGTAAGGTCTAAGTTTTTTAAATACTATTGTTAGATTAATATCGTCTTTTTCTTCTTCGTTCATTCTCAATCTTCCACTACCAAGCTCCGAAAAGGGCTTTGTAAGTAGCAGGATGTTGTCCTGAGAACGGAATGCGCTGTGTCATAGTTTACAGCTTGACTACGATATTTGCACCTTTGGGTCCTACACATCAGCTGTTTTTGAGTACCGGGCTAGCCTTCCCTCTTCGATCCATTCTCCTTAGCCAGTCTGCTCTGTTCTATTGCAGCCTGTTATCCAGGATCATCGCATTTAGGTGTAGAAGGGTCTTGGCAGCTCTGGTTTGCTGGTCCAGATGCTAGCAGTCAGCAATGGTTCGCTGACTGCTGCAGCTCATGTGCTGCTCAGCATCTTAATCCGGTAGCTAAATATAAATATGACCTGCACACTTTGCCACAACTGCTAGAGCAGACAGCTTTTATTTGTTATAATTGTATATTCACAGCATGAAGCTATAATATTCATTCAGCTGATTAGTGAAATGCATATACTGTAAAAGTTGTTATTGCTTAGCTATAACAGCCTAGGGTTAGATGTGTATGAGGGATAAGGCTCTTGTATCAGGAAAAAACTCTTGGCAGTTGAAAATTTTAAAGAGCAGGCTATTAGCCACTTGTCTGGGCCGAAAATCTAAAAGTAGCTAAATATTTTTTCCCGAAGAGGCATGCATGAAGAACCAAAGGCGGCAACCCTCCATCATACAAAGATGCAATAGGCCAATCACCTGTTTTGCCTGCACACTCAATTGAAATTTCCATGGGTAGAAGAGGAGCAGCTAACAAAAAAGAGATGGAGATGTTTGGAATGTTATTGTTTTCTATGTTTGATTAAGTACACTTCTCTCTCTCCCCCCCCCCCCCCCCCTTTTTTTTTTTTAAACATAAAAATAATAGAAATATTTTGTAGTAGGAGTTTGTAGCTTTAACATAGTCAATCATGAGATTTCATGAAAGATTGCAGCGAGATGGTTCAGCTTCAAACTCATGCTCCAGCAGATGAAAAAGAATGCTATGAGGCAAGAGCTCATGCCTTCAGCAGCATAGTTATTCCAGCTATGGTATATGGCTGGAAGGTGTTGAACCTACACAAAGTAGGTACAGAAAAGTTTTGAGCTGCTCAAAGAGCAATGTGATTGATTGATTGATGGTTTTGATTCTGATAGAAATCAACTGATCTTATTTATCTACAAGTGCATGCTGACTGTTTGGGCAATCATATTTTTCTGCAACTAACATCCAGTTTCTAGTCACTTCACTTCATACCTTAACTTAATGTCATTATACTGGTTTAGAAGGTTCTGCAGTCTGTATACAAACTTCTTTTACATTCACTTAATCTAAAAATGACTATGCGTCCAATCTGTTCTTGAATGCATTAATTGACCCTGCCTCCACTATTTCCTATGGCAATGCATTCCAAGCATTCATCACTTTCTGATTAACAAAATATTTCCTGGTATCTAATCCTTTCTTTAATTAATTTGTGACTGTGCCCTCTTTTTCTTGTAGGTGGCTGTATTTTGAAATAAAATGTGTTATGGTCTAATTTGGCTTTTCCATTGATTATCTTATAAACATGTACTAAATCACTACAAATTCTTCTAGTTTCAATACACTGCTGACCGGTTTTCTGAGTCTACAATTTATTTTCCTTCGGTAGCTTCTAAACAAATGGCTGTATCACATATTTCTATTTTGTCTGTCCTTCTAAGCTTTGCCATAGCAACTCCACTTATTTGTTAAATGCAAATTATTTGTCATCCGGCAGGGATTGCATCACTCAGTGTCAGACTAGTGGATGGTCAGGGTAAAGAAGTGAAGCTTCTAAACTGTCCATGTCCGACCAAAAACAACATGCCGTCTTTAAGTGACCCATCAGAGTTTGATAAATTTGTACAGACAACTATACATGAGAGATCGACATCTAGACCAGGTAATGTGTCTGTCATAGAAAGATATGTTTGTTGTTTCTACCATGTCTCTTCTCACCATCTCAACTCATCCATTCTTATTTCAGATTGTCGAGATAATCAATTTTTCATTTTAACTTTCAATAATATCAGGTCAAGTCAGGTGGGCATCCTGTAACTGGTGAGGTTGTTGGGGCACACATGAAGACATCCCCACCCCACGCCATCCCTCTCTGTCAGCGGCCACTGTCTGTGCCTCCTCTGGTCGGAGATTGGTCAATTCTTTTATGTTGTCCTCCCACCTCTTTTTTGGACTACATCTTCGTTGTCTGCTTGCACCTTTCTGTGCAGGATCATATTTGCAAAACTATTTGATCTTGATATGTGTCCATACCAAGCGAGTTTCATTCTTTTGACAGTTGCCAAGAGGTCTTTAAAAGGATCTATTGTTGTTGTAAATCTTTCTTGTATTTCCTCATTTGTAACTCGATCTTTGTATGTGACATTTAGAAATCTTCGAAAACAGCTCATCTCCAAGGCATGTATCCTTCGCTGCAGGTCAGCTGTAATTGTCCATCTCTCACAAGCAAAGAGGAATATTGACAGGACCATTGTACGCATTAATCTGAACTTTGTGTATATGGCTAACCGTTCAGTAATATATTTGCGGCTGTATCCCTTACTGATCATAATGTCATTAATCAATCAGCCAATCAAATCTTTGCCACAAAGGTGAGAAAACAGGGAATGATAGCCTTGCACTGCAGATGTGTCCAGGGTATACATTTCTGGCTATAGGGTGAAACAAAGTAGGGATAATGATCACATAGACATATATGCCTAAATACTTGGGGAAACAAAGATTGATAAATATCAGAAGAGAATTTAGTAGTGACATCACCAGTACCAAAAACAGGAAAGGACAAAACAGATCCGAATGGATACAGGCCCATAAGCCTACTGAGCTGTGTCGGCAAGCTGATGGAACGGATGATAAACACCAGACTGATGTGGCATCTGGAAGAAAAACGAATACTAATTCCACAGCAAGCCGGCTTTAGACAGCACAGATCCACTGAGGACCAGGTCATCCTCATAGCCCAGGAGATAGAAGATGCCTACCAGGCACAGAAACACACAGTAGCTGTTTGGGTGGATCTGGAAAAGGCATTTGACAAAGTCTGGAAGGATGGACTTAGAGTCAAGCTAAGGAGAAGTGAAGTTTGTGGGAGAATGTACAAGTGGATCAACCACTACCTCAAACAAAGAACGGCCAGAGTCCAAGTACAAGGGCAGATGAGCAAAAAGGTGACACTCGAGCAGGGAGTACCCCAAGGGGGAGTACTGTCACCCACACTCTTCTTGGTATATATAAACGATATTACAGAGAATATACCAAGAAGAGTCCATAGCTCAATGTTTGCAGACGATCTGGCTATGTGGACCTCTGAAAAGAATCTCACCATAGCAAGAAATCGGATGCAAACGGCCCTAACATCGCTGGAAGAGTGGGCGAACTCATGGCTGGTCAAAATAAACGAGGAGAAAACCACGTGCACAATATTCTCGCTCTCATTAAAACCCCAAAGTACCAAATTAAGCCTAAATGGCAAAAACCTGCAGCCAAACGACAACCCAACCTATCTGGGAGTCACATTTGATCGGCGCATGACATGGAAAAGTCAGATTGAGAGAAACCGAATGAAAGCCAGAGAAAGAATGGCGATCATGAGGAAACTTGCTGGCACAAGCTGGGGAGCAGACGAAGGCATACTAAAGAAACTGTACACTGGAAGAGTGAGACCAGTTCTCGAGTATGGCATCGCGGCATGGACAACAGCAGCGAAGGCGAACTTCGATAAAGTTAACAAACTTCAAAACCAAGCCATGAGAATTATAACAGGTGGCATGAAGTCAACGCCAATTGTAGAACTTGAAAAGATTACAAAACTGCAATCCATGACCGACAGAAGAGACTGCAGAGCCCAGCTGCAGTCAGAGAAACTCCGAAGACTGACGGACCATCCAATGTACCAGAGGCTAAACAATTTGGGAACTGGGAAACTAAAGCGGAGAAACTTTGCAGAAATAGCCAAAGCAAAGATGCACGAAGATCCCATAAACGCACTAACAACACCAAAACCCATCACTACTGTACGAAAACCTACTTGGAGGCAGGACATATTTCCAGAGGTGGTAGAAAATATACCAGGTATTGCAAACAAAAACTGCCAGACCGAAAAAGAAAGGAGAGACACTACCCTAAGCTTCATAACGAAAAGCTACCCAAGCATGGACTGGACCCATGCATACATCGACGGTTCTGTAACAAACACTACACAGAACGGAGGGGCAGGAGCATTCCTGAACCTACCAAATGGCAGAAAAATAACACTGTCATTCGCTACTGGTAAGTACACAAGCAATTTCAGAGCGGAGGCAGAGGCACTGAGGGCGGCAGTGGAAGAAATGGCAACACACAGTGAAAATGAGAGCCACATAGTCTTGCTGACAGATGCTCTCGCCGTAGTCACAGCGCTAAAAAGCCAGAAAAACACTGAGCTTAATGACTTAAGAGCAGCACTCTGCGAACTGTGCCAGCTGTCCGCACCAAAAAGGGTAGTGGTACAGTGGGTTCCGTCACACTGCAACATCCAAGGCAACGAGGAGGCAGACAGACTGGCAAAAGAAGGTGCAAGGCTACCACAAACAGATACCAGTATGACGTACGAAGAGTCAAAACGGCTTATCAAAGCCAGGTACATGACCAAATGGGAAACCGAACATACTGGTTACACCAAAAACGATGCCTATTACCAGTTAAACCGAAGAGAGCAGGTCGTTGTCTTCAGACTTCGCACTGGCCACAATAGACTGAGGTACCACCTATTCAACAAATTGAAGATAGGGTGTACCGACGAATGCCCGTGCGGTACTGGTAAAATGACCACTGAACATCTGCTGCAGAACTGCCCGACATACGGGGATCAGAGAGAGCAGATGTGGCCATTGCCAGTGGAACTGCAAGACAAGCTCTATGGTAGTGGCGAGAGTCTCAGGATGACCGCCGCTTTTTTCGAAAAAATAATGGTTACTGTCTGACTGTGTACGACGAAGAAGAAGAAGAAGTAGTGACATCAAATAGTAAGGACAAGAAAAGTTCTCTCAGGACTAAAGCCAACCAAGCAGCACAATATGAACATTCTAGAGTTTCAGGTTTAGTTGCAACATCATATAATACAAGTCTTGAGCTTGATTTACAATTCCAAAGTACCAAGTTCAAATCATGTCACACTCAGTTTGACAGACCGAGTATGCTGTGGGTTTTTTCATGGTATGACCAGCTTTCCAAGTTGACGAAGCTGTAAATAGGTACCTGAATAGCTGGGACATCTTGGAGCCACCACTATAGAATTCATCCTCTATCATCTGCACCACTTTCAGCAATGAAAGGGACTGATTAAAATTGGAGGTGTCCTGAAGTCAGTTCTCTGAGCCATTTTCTATTGCTATAGTAAAGATAAAAATACATACTATCAGGACTAACTGCCAACCAAACAGCATAATAAATACCCTAGAGTTTCAGGACCTGTAGTCACATTATACAGTAAAGACAAGAAAAGTCCTCTCAGGACTAAAACTCATCCAAGCAATGCAGTAGGAAGTCTGTAGTTTCAAGACTGATGTACAATAAAAGTTTTTCTTTCAGTATTTATTTTGAAAAGGACGTTAGGTTGTGATGGTGTGTCATAGTTTAAGGTTGTGATGGTATATCAAAGTTTACAGCAAGGCTGCGTTATCTGCTAGTTTCGGTCCAACACCTGGTTTCAGCACGCAACAAAAAATGTTTAATCCCTTTTGAGAGTTAAAATAATCCTTTTCAGGGTTAACAGAGAAACACAATAGCAAACAACACCAGAAAGAATTAAACCTCACTGTCACATCACACACCAAATAAATATGTCATTTTGAGGCTACGTGTAGTCTTAATCAGTAATATAATCCTTTTCAGATTTGCACAGAACCCAAAAACACACAATACAAAATCAGGATCATAGTACACATACAAGAATATCAAATCAAATAATGTTCTTTAATTGCCATACACGATACATAAGGCAGAAACCAGTGCTTGGGCATACATTTTAAAGATAAATTCATGCGCTATAGGGGACCAGAATGAAGGCCAAACTAATTTTGACTATATATATTTGTATATTATAAATGTGTTTTCTGTTTATAAATGACTAAAATAAATGGACTGTGCTTATATGTATAGAGCAGGACCTTCCAAAGCCAAAGACGAAAACATCATCAACAATATCAACATGTAATTATGCATCTGCTTAATTTGCTGACAGGACCCACTGCTCTGATCCAGTTCCACATATGGGAGTGTGGCAACTGTGATGTGAAGATTTTGTGTGAGAAATTGATGGCCGCAGTGCGCCATGCTCTGTGTGACATCGTCATGGAGTTCTTCATGCTCACGACACCCATTTGCTCAGTGCCCAGAAACCTCATGGACATGTATGCAGCCCCTGTCTCATCCCTGCCAGCTTCACCAACCAAAGTCCATCGTAAGTAGCTGACATACTGTGTATCTTTACATGTTAATAGTGGTTCCATGCCAATGGCGGCAGGTGTTGCTATCTGGGATGACATGTTACAGACTTTATTGTACAAGGGCTCAACATTGTGTGATAGAACAAAAGAATGGAGAGAACCTTTTGTGAGGTGTGGCAATGTGTTTTTTTTTTTTTTTTCTCATTTCTAACTTGCCTCTTAGGGACGATGAGGCTAACGTCTGGTCAGGCAAAACACACTGATAGACAATGTTAGCCAGGGCCAGGAGAAATATACTGGCCAAGACCCTCGCCTGACTTCCTTGTTGGTCATCCTGGAAACGGGCTGTTGTCGAGGACAACAATCTGACTAACATGGTGAGGTTCAACGTGATTCCCATTGTAGTGAGCGACACGCAGATGAAGCCAAGCATAGCACAACCGCCTGGAGGACCCCTGTCCACCTTCAACATCACACTCGGGATGTGAGGAAAGCTACTGCAACCCGTCACTTAACGTCCTTTTCAAGGCGCACCTAAGAGTAACCTACTCAATGTGGGCATTTGCAAACAACAACAACCTTGCCTCTTAAAAATTATGTTCTGTTCCTAAGAATTGACTTAACTGCACTCCGTGCTAACAATGAGTTTACTTACTTGAATCCTGGTATTCAATTAGGCAAGGTTGCCTTGTGACAGGTAGCCAAAAGGTGCTGGAATCTGTGCCTGTCCTTCGTCTTGGAGTACCATGACGGTACAAAGACATGGTGCAGGTCATCTCTCCATCTCATTGGCAGGTCGCTGCCTGGACGGTTGTAGTCTTATCGCCATCAGAAAGACACCCTCCTCGTCAAACTAAAGTCAGTCATGTGGACCACATGGCCAACCCATCTGTACTTTCATATTGACACAGAGTCCACCACATCCCAAAACTCTGTTTGAAATAATGAGCATGAAAGGGAAATGTGCATCATTTGAGATCCAATATCTGGGAATTATCATTATTGTCTGCAGAAAAATAAAGTGAACATTTATTGTGGGAACTATATTTTGTATCAAATAAATGCAAAGACAGACAATCAAATGGTATCTATCATCTCATGAGAATTGATTCCGATCAACTATACCAGTATGTCAACAACAAAAGATGATCTAGTTTTGAGACAGGAGGAAGGACAAGAAACAGGGAAACAAGTGGTATGACAGAAATCATGACAAGATTAGATAGAAAAAATGAAGTTAATTAAAAAAATAACAAATGTCAGTTGCTTTTGTTACAAAGCTTGTAACAATACAGAAGATTAAAAACTATCTAGTTGTTGTTACTTGACAATTCAATGTTTCTCAGTTGTTATGTCTGTCCTCACCAGATGAAAATCAAGAGAGAAAACACAACACTCTTACTCGCAAGATGTCAGTGGACCCGCCACGCAGCATGACTAACTCCAAGTCAGTGTTTTCCTCTTTTTTGGATCCACGATCAAATGCAGCCACATTTGGAGAGTCAGTGGGGAAGGTATACTTGAAAACATTGTCACACACTTATGAGAGTTTCTCAAATGTAGTTCCGTTTTTAACATCATCCAGGATGACCCAGAAAAGAAAATAACACCTAAAGTAAAAAACATATCAAACTATTAATTTTTGCTTGTCTGTCTGATATATCGAATTACGTGATTCTCTCATTTGGTTTGAGAAGTCATAGATCCAGGACGAGCCCTAATATTGTTGTCCTTCTCATTTTAAATTAACAATGTTATCAATACATTCAATTAGATTGGCAATCATTGTTTTTATAAACGCAGCACACAACAAATAAAAAATGGTTGAGATTGTGAAACATCTCTGATTTGTTTATTTTCTAGCCATAAGCGCCAGAAAATTTGTCTAATTTTTTAAAATCATTAAAGCGACATCATTTTTAAATGAAACGAGTTTCTGTTTGCCTAGGTTGTCAAAACAAACTAACACTAGATACTTCCTTTCTAAAGCTTTATTTTCAATCAGCACGAGGTGTGTGATTCTCACCTCGGGTGCTAGAGGTCAGTGGTTCAAATCCTAGATGAAACCTATGATTTTTTTCTTCCCATTTTCTGTTTAAAATCTGATTTCAACTTATCAATACATTCCATTTGATTATCGCGTAATGTTTAGGATATCATCAGAAGATAGATGAAAGAAGGAAAAAAACCACATATTGCATTTTTGTGGTTGAGGCTGGAGAAGCAGGTTGGTGTGGTGGGAAGTGGAGGTCAAGAGATGAGGGGAAAAGGAGAGAAATAGGCAGCTTGGAGGGCAGGGAAAGAGTGCAATGGGAAAGGGTGGGAAAAGGAAGAACCTTTAATGGTAATCTGCTGTTGTTTCTGGGATCTTGTACAGTTTGACTGGAAGGCAGATGTTCTGTCCATTTCTGCAAGTAACTTGATTTGTTTTTGATTAAAACTCTGAAATTTTGGAATAATGTTGATAAAATATTGATATGCATGGAAATAAATGTGGAATATAATGGAGTAAATTCAAGGGTAATGATAAGGTTATCCAGTGGTATGGTAATGTTTATTTCAGGTCACCCTGTACTCCTGTAATGTTCTAAGATCGTTGCAGGGTTATTTCTTCTGTTCTATTTAGTTTAGTTTAGTTGAAGAATCAATGTCGTTGCACACGGTTTAACCCATGTGCTCTGTTCTTATCCATATTTTTTGGGAAAATCTCAGCACAATGCGCAAACATTGTAGTACCGGTGAGGATCCGTAATTGATTAGGTAGATTTTTTAACCTAATTTAGAATTTTTCCTGGGCAGCGGCGGTAAAGGGATTTTTTAAAGTGCGCGACACTGCACATGGGCGTCCGATCTTTACTACTCAGATATCCGGGAAAATACCAAAAAGTGTACATGAAAAAATCCGATATCCACCGTGATTTGAACCCAGGACCGCCAGCACCAGAGGCCGATGTCTTACCTCGAGACAGTATTCCCTGTCTCCTTCTGGTTCCAGGTTAGTAGAACTAAAGTAATATAACCTTGATTCATAGGTACTCAGTCTCTTTCAATAGTTCCTGGTTTATGTAGCTCACTGGGTATACACACTCATGTTACATCCTCCAAAGCACCACTTCATCTGCATTGGCTGCCATGTTATCATGCGAAAGGTCATCTTTGGTTGACTATAATGTGTTTTTCTTATCCATATCTAAAATTATCACTATAGATGTTTTCAAGCCTAACCTATCAGCTCTTTAACCGCATTGTACTCATGTGTGACCAGAGCAGTAGATCTATAGGTTCCTAGAGGTCTCAGGCAAAAGTGTGGTGAATGTAAGCTTCGGCGACGGTACACCCGAATTGCTGCATCAATTTTGGTGATGGCATCTTCTGACGCAACAATATGCGCCTGACCTCGTCTCGGAAGATCTTTCGTTAACTCACGTCCTTCTTTAAACATCGTTGTCCAGTTCTTCACTGTTGTCTTCGACACACTTTGTCACCATACACTACCTGCATTCTGTGATGAATGTCAACTGGTCGACATCCTTCAGTTGTTAGAAACCGAATCACGGCTCGCTGGTTAACTCTGGACGGATTCGGTATCATGCCCGCCATGTTTTTAACCATCTGCTTAGAAAACTATGAGTTGGACAATAATGAAATTGTATAAACTTGACAGTTGGTGTGTGCTGTTTATTTATACATTTTAGAATATTATTTATTATATATTATATTATATTTACGATTTGGAAAAGGGAAACTAAAGTAGAGAAACTTTGCAGAAATAGCCAAATCAAAGATGAGCGAAGACCTTATGAACACCATAACAACACCAAAGCCCATCCCTACTGTATGCAAACCCACCTGGAAGCAGCATATCATTCCAGAGGTGGTAGAAAATATACCAGGTATTGGAAACAAGAACAGCCAGACTGAAAAAGAAAGAAGAGACATAACCCTGAGGTACATAGCGAAAAACTACCCAAGCATGGACTGGACCTATGCATACACCGACGGTTCCGTAACAAACACAACACAGAATGGAGGGGGAAGGGTATCCCTGAGCCTAACAAACGGTAGAAAAATAACACTGTCAGTGGCAACTGGAAAATTCTCAAGCAATTTCAGAGCAGAGGCACTGAAGGCTGCAGTAGAGGCAATGCTGACAGGCGAAAGCAATGAAAGCCAGATAGTTCTGTTTACCGATGCCCTGTCCGTGGTTACAGCACTAAAAAGCCAGAAAAATACAGAACTTAATAATGATTTAAGAGCAGTACTCTGTCAACTATGCCAGCAGTCCGCACCAAAAGGAGTAGTGGTACAGTGGGTTCCATCCCACTGTAACATCCAAGGCAACGAGGAGGCAGACATACTGGCAAAAGAAGGTGCAAGATTACCACAACCAGATTCTAGTGTGATCTACGAAGAGTCTAAAAGGTTTATTAGGGCCAGATACATGGCCAAATGGGAAACAGAACATACTGGCTACACAAAAAAATGCCTACTACCAGCTGAACAGAAGAGAGCAGGTCGTGGTCTTCAGACTCCGCACAGGCCACAACAGAGTGAGGTACCATCTATTCAATAAACTTAAGATAGGTGGCACTGACGAATGCACCTGTGGTACAGGAGAAATGACGGCTGAACATCTGCTGCAAAATTGCCTGACATACGAGGACCAGAGAAAGCACATGTGGCCATCACCAGTGCCAACACTAGACAAGCTCTATGGCAGTGTCGACAGCCTCAGGATGACAGCTGCTTTCTTCTAACAAATTCAAGTTGATGTCTGACAGCGTACGAAGAAGAAGAAGATATTATATTTATTTTATATTATTATTTATTTATAGGAACATGTTATGTAACTATGTGTGTACACTTTACTACAAAAATGTTGAATATGTATAGAAGGTATCATTTTGTTTTTGTCCTTACGCAATTACTGAGCCATTAACTATATATGTGTTTTAATGAATTTCGACCTTCGGTACTACTGCAGTTTCTATGTATTTATTTCTATCAGTAGTGTATACACTTGAAATGACATGAATGTTTAATATTTCCTATATTATCATATTTATAGTGTCTGGATTTTAAAACTGCGCCTTCGGCTGATCAACAATCTCAGCCCCGCACGCCAGGTAGTATGAGCAACAAGATGATTGGTTCAAGAGAGAATTTATCTGAGGCCAGTCGGCTGCAGCAGAACATCTCGCAGTACGAGAATGGGGAAAAGGGCAGCTTCCACCCAGTTTTTTGTTCTCTGATGGTGCCTTGGATGATTTTTTGCAACAGTATAGGTAATTCCTTTGGCTCTGGTACTTTTGAATCACTTCAGCTAAAGTAATTCAACTTGTCAGTTAGTTATGTTAGGTATATTTCATGAGTACAGAATTAAAAATATAGAATTATAGAATATATGTTTTATAGACAGAGAAATCCATGGCAGCTACAGAAATATGGCTTCTTGAAAGAATTTCTTTGCGTGTCTTTGAAGACTAAAGAGTTCAACGAAGATATAATTTTAAAAAACAAATCAAAAGATCACTGCTAATTACAATAAAAAGAAGGCAGGTAAAAGATTAATTGGATACATAGGAGGGATAGCCTGGAAAAACATGTGACAGCAGGAAATATTGAGGGCAAGAGACGCAGAGGAAGACAAAAAAAAAGGATATAGAATAACATGGAAAACTAGATAGAAAAACAGAAGTGGTGCTGTACTAAAAAAAAAGCAAAAGATTTTGCAAGAATTTTATTGTTAATACTACACAGTATGACACACGATGATGATGAAATGTTATCAAATGTGATGCAAAATAAGTCAGATGTTGGAAACTATTAATCAGTGCTAGCAAACTTGCCCTTGATGTGAAAAAAGAAGAGTGGGGAGATAACAAGAACCTGAAGAAGAAATGGTTACCTGTCTATGGTATATGTTAGTTCAGTATTATTGTTATTTGTTGTCCCTGATGAAGACCTATTGGTCGTAACATAGGTTTTGATTGTGTTCTCGTCTATGTGCGGTATCTGACTATACCCATTTTAACATTTTGATTAAACTCAACTTTAATCAACTTTTACATTTTTTTCATTTTTTTTTTTCTCCCTGTCTATGGTAGAAGACTTTCCACATCTTTACATTACTAACCACGCCATCTACACAGACCAAAAACCTATTGAGTGTGAAACAATCTTCTGGGTTTGAAAGAAAGCAATAAAGATCATTTTACAAATATTTGAATAAATAAAACAGGGACTAAATTAATCTCCAGGGAATCAGAGTAAGAAGATATGCAAAAGAGACAAAGATTCAGGAATTCGATCAGAAGATCCGAAGTTAAACTAAAAATCAAAGTGTGCTAGAAAATAACTTTTGGGCCAGTTTTTTTTACAGGGAACTACAAAGGACGAATGTGTGGACCTAGATGTACTCATTTTAATTTATTTCTTAACTATTTCAGGTGTTCCTTCAGTAACTAAAACACAGTTTCACTTCCAGTCCAAGTTTTCTGTGGACTTTGTCATGAAAGAACTTCAGCAGTCAATCCCAACCATTGCCAATGATACTACCCTGAGAATTTTCAAAGTTATTCAAACCAGCTCACCATCTCAGCCTCCATATGGTGTTTTATTCACTCCTTGCAAGATAACAGCTAAAGTAAGAGTATTTATTTGATTTAGTGTGTCTGTATATCATTATTATCTGGGCACCTAAATAACAGAATCGTCAGAACAATTGCTTCTCTCTGCAAATGTTCGTGGCTCAGTTATTGTTCTCGAAACACTCCAAATTGTCTATCTGTAAATTGATACCCAACCTACGATTAGGGAAGGTAAGGCAGTAAAGAAGAACTGGTCATCTAATCTCACAAAAAACTGAGACATGGTACAAGAAAGTCTAACACTAAAACTCTATATCTGCTGTGGGACTACTTTTACCATTTTTGTGATATGTCTTGGGCTTTTATCCTTGGGATCTGGAATTTGATTCAAGAAAGAAAGATAACTATCTGCCTTCAAAGCATATTTGTAAGAATTGACTAAGGAAAGTTGAAGATAGGTGAAACACCTACTTCTGTGAACAATTACAGGATGAGAGATACAAACCAATAAACACATTTACTTTTGCAGTGTAGGATCAGTCTCTGAAAACAATGATAATTTGCAGCAAACCCCAACTTTCTATCATCTCTTTAGGTGGAATTAAAAGCCTACCCACAAAAACCTCATCTCAAAATATAGATTTGGTTCGCTGAACCCCATAAGACTCTTTGTAGAGCCCAAGTATGGAACACATAGCACTAGAAAGCTGTTTAATTAATGTTCACCAGAAGTGACATCACATCACTCTAAGGTATTCAGAAGGTGAAGGTTAATTCTGTTCTGTTGAAAGCTCATTGATAAATTTGTGTGTTGACTGGTTGATATGCTTGATCTTCTTCTGCATTCGTTCTCAATCTCCTTCTACCAAGCTCTGAACAGGGCTTAGTAAGTAGCAGGATGTAGTCCGGAGAACGGAATGCGTTGTATTACTAGTCTACAGCTTGACTGCGATATTTGCACCTTTCGGTCCGGCACATCCGTCTTCGGCATTGATATGGTTGATCATTATTGGTATGTATATATATTTGTCGGTATGAAAACCATTCAATGAGTTTTGTGTTTCACATATACATTTATAGACAACTTCTTAGTAATAGCTCATAACAAATTCTCCACATGAATGTAAGAAGAAAGGGAGGTTCTTGCCATTATCAACTTTTGATGGATGGAAAAACAAAACTATCCTCTAAATATTTTATTTGCTTTTATGTACACACCTGGAATGCAACAGCTAGAGTTAGTAGCTAACAAATGAGTTGTTGTTCGAAGTTACTTGCGCTGAGTTGGGCTTTCGAAGTTACTTGCGCTGAGTTGGGCTAAGTTTTGACAACATTTCTTTAGTAACTGGTTACAGAGAGGGCATAGCTACAAATTAACTAAAGAAAGATCCAGATTAGATATTATGAAATATTTTTTTAGTCAGAGAGTGGTGAATGTGTGGAATGCATTGACGCAGGGACAATTAATGCATTTAAGAATAGATTAAATGTGCATAGCTTTTAGAGCAAGGTAATGTAAATGAAACTGGTTGTATACAGACTCTGCAGAGTCTTTTAAACCAGTATAAAGACATCAAGTTAAGTTAAGATGCTATTCTGAGGTTTACTTGATAAGGGGGACTGGGGTCCTCCTGGCTGTAGTACAATTTAAGTCTCCTTATTAAGCTTACCTCTATAGGCACTACACTGCCGATTCCCATCTCATTGGCCAGACTGCTGTGTCACAGCCTGTTTAGAGTGAGGATACACTATCGGCGCCTTTTGAACTGCCGTATCAAATGTTAGCTGACTTTTTTGGGTACCATGTTTACTTAACAACTGCAATCTCAATTCTCCTAGCCAGACTACACACCAGTGCAGCTTATTTCCAGGGCCGTAGTTTGGAGATGGAATAGTATCTTAATCAGCTGTAGTTTACTGACACTGATGAAAGCAGTCAACTATAAGTCACTGGCTGCTTTCAGCTCATTCACACCTACATCTTTGACCCCACAACTTATTTTAACGTAGAATGAGAATTATCATCTAGCCTCTATATAATATCATCATCAACATAATTTCTATTCATACAAGTAGAACCTTGAGGTCACTACTACAGTTGAACTCCTTACAGTCAAGTCTCCTTGAAAGAGTTGGTTTCTACAGCACTTTGTTTTATCTGATAAGGATATTAGCCCCATATGATATTATACTTGGGTGCCTTTTCTGACATTGGTAGTTAATAAGGGCAAAGTCATTCTATTCTTTCTTCCATAATATCAGGTCAGGTCAGGTGATCCTGTAACTGGTGAAGTTGTTGGGGCACACATGAAGACATCCTCACAACACCACGCCACCCTTCTCTGTCAGCTGCCACTGCCTGTGAGTCTTCTGGTCGGAGATTGGTCCATTCTTTCATGTTGTCCTACCACCTCTTCCTGGGACGGCCTCTTCGTCGTCTGCCCTGCACCTTTCCGTGGAGGATAGTATTTGCAAGACCATTTGATCTCGATGTGTGACCACACCAAGCGAGTCTACCTCTTTTGACATAATATGGGGAGTTTTTAATAGATTACTTTGAAGACCTAGAATTTTTTTTTCATGAACCATTAAGACAGAAGTCTTCATCCTTTTTTCCTTTATGCACCCTTTTCGAATATCTCAGAATGTCATTCCCCCTTTCCAAGATTGTTTGGCTAAAAATTACATGCCAAATAATGTTGAAAAAGTTAATTGTTTCTGTGTTAGTGGCAGGAATGGGTGATTAACAGTGCCAGTTATGATAGAGTAGGCAAAACAAGAAATGATCAATATGATTGCACAAATACACATATATTATGAAATGTGTACAAATTAAAATGTACATATGCACAAAAAACAGATATGTATTATGTATCAATCAATGCTCTTTAAGTGCCATATACATCACATAAGGCAGGAACCAGTGGGATCTGTGTGACACCACTTTTTATTCCAGTTCATGAATGTTGTTCAAGCCCGTAGTGGAACCCTCTCTGACGATTGTTCTGCAGAGAGTTTCTTTCGGTCTCCCTCTTTTCCTGTTGCCACAGATGGTGACCACATTAACGCTTGCTGTCCATTCTAAGAACATGCCAGATGTATGACTACCGTTTTTTTCCTGATGAAACATACTGTTGCTTGGTGACTTGTCTAATTATTTTGTTGGCTATGAATTGCTCCCAGCCAATGTTCAACAGTTTTTTAAGACACTTATTCTCAAATACATTTAGCCTTTTTTCTTCTTTTTTATCCTGCTATGCCTTTTAGTGTCAGATTATAAAGAAATCTCTAGAACGAGCCCTACTGTGTGCTACATACACAGTTGCATTCACTGCCTTAGATATTTCCGTAAGGCACCTTGATCGGCCTTTGGCACATCCTGTTATATATTTATACAAACTTAAACCACTCATTATACATCATATCTTGTTTTTGTTTTTTTGTGATTTTTTTTTAGTTGTTTTTGTTCATTCTTTGTCCCTAATGAAGGCCTTTTGGACGTAACGTATGTATCGTTTTGTTTTTGTCTGTTGTGGTCACTGAGCCATTACATATATATGTTTTTAACTGACTTTTAGCCTTTGGTCCTGCTGCAGATTTGATCTATTTATTTCTCTAAGCTAAGTTGCTAAATGTAAAATTGTTCTGCAACACAGGATGCTCAGATGAACAAGGTGTTGGAAAATCTGGCAGCAAGTGGTGGTAAAGTTAGCATGATGGCTGTTGGGAGGAACATAGAACAATGGCAGAGTGTAGTCCAGGACCATCAGGATGTTATGCCCTGTTTCTCAGCTCCAACACAGAAAAGTAATCAGGAGTTTCTTATTACTTACTTTCTCCTACTCTGTGATTTTTTTCAAAGATTTTTTTTGTATTATTAGAATATGGCATACTTAATATATAAATGACTTCATGTTTCAATTCTCTGCTGAGAATTCAATCTAGCCAACTGCACCTGTAACACATGGTGAATAGGTTTTCGCAAGCGTGGCAGACCGAGAACTAGATGAATAGGAAATGTTGCGGATATTCTAAAAAATGATGGCTCCCCACGATGTCTCATAGCACAAGTGGATAAGATGGGACAAGACAAGCAGAGAGACAAGGTGTGTGCCTCTCAATAAATGAAGAACAGCACAAAGAGGCAGGCATTCTAAATCTGCAAGTTTCAAGCAACCCCTGGTCAATCAAGTGCCTAGTTCTGTCAGAGAAGGATGATAAACTCAGGTCCCATATACATGCTGTGCATGTAAAAGAACCTTTGGCAATTGTAAATTGAAAAGAGCAGATTATTTGGTCAAAATGTAGGAAAATAATTAAATTGCTACACAATTCCTAAAAAAAACCACAAAAAAAACACACGCACATGCGTAAACCACACACAGACAGCTTTGTTGTTGCAGATATCACATCATTGTTTAACCTTTTTGCTTTCTAGATTGCAAAATTACATCTATTTCCTGAATCTGCAAAATTTTTCAGGTCACGACATGGTTGTTGATTTTCAGAACCTCTAATCTTTATTTATTTCTTCTTTTTTGTGTGTGTCTAGAGACATATATTAATAAAGAACTTACTGGTGCTATTGTGTGTATGTTAGTTTCTGAAAAACAAGAAGATGAAGGTGATAGTGGTGACAAATAGCACAAACATATAGACTCACCCAGTAGCGGCGTCCTTGGTTCGAAAAAAAATAAATTCAGACAAACCTGCTAATACTACTATTGATGTTTACCGAAGTAGCTATGTTTGTCACTTGACTATAAGCTGAAACTCAAATACCCCAATCTTAATAATGGGTGAGTCATCAGATCTAAGCGACAAACAAAAGAAATCCTTTCCAAGATATCAAACAAATTTTAAAATCACTATTGTTTTTGTCTAACCATACATGACGAACGTTGGAACTCTCTACAATCAAAAGAGCAGTATATTCAGCCGTTTCTATTATATAAGCCCGGAAGTTTATATACGATAAAGCGATGGCAGCGTACAACGGCGGTGGTACGGAGCCTACGCGTCATATTTTCACCCTGCGGAACCGGTAAGGGTTAATACCCTTGACACCAATATGCAACCAAATAGAATTTAAACTTTCCTGAAATAAATTTTAAGCTAGATCCTTAATATTCTTCTTTAGTACTTGTTCTGAAAAGGATGCAGTGATATTGTGTCGTAGTTTACAGCGAAGCTGCGATATCTGCACCTTCTGGACATCAACATAATTTTCATCATTATCAATATCATTATTACCCTCAGTTCACTATCTATAGGAAAAGCTCCAGGTGCTGATGCAATACCAGCAGAGGTATATAAGACAGCTGGCCCATCCCTCACCAGAAGGATCACTGAACTCTTCTGCCACATGTGGGCTGCAGTAAAAATTCCACAGGAGCTAAAGGACGCCTCAATCGTTCACCTGTACAAAAGAAAAGGCAACCATCAGGAATGCGACAATCATCGTGGAATATCACTACTCTCCGTAGCAGGCAAGATCCTAGCGCACTTACTGCTAAACAGGCTCAACAAACACCTTGAACAAAGCCACCACCTCCCAGAAAGCCAATGTGGATTCAGAGCCGGAAGAGGAACAGTGGACATGATTATTGCAGCCCGCCAAGTACAAGAGAAGTGTCGCGAACAAAATCAGGACTTGTACACCACATTTATTGATTTGACAAAGCCAGAGCAAACCACATTGATGTCCCTACAGATAGGCATACAGACATTAGTGAAGAACAAAAGAGCCACGACAACATCAATATGGCACCAGAGGAGCACATGATGGCAAAACTAACAATGAATGAAATGGAAGAGGCCATGAGAACCTTAAAGAAAAAGAAATTGCCCGAAAAAGATGGGGTAACAAACGAAATGCTGATGGGGCTGGGCCAAACAGCAAAGAGGAAGTTACTATCAGTCCTGACATGGAAAGATGCTGTAATTATACCAGTACCAAAGAAAGAAAAAGATAGAGCAGATCCAAATGGATACATGCCTATTAGTCTACCGAGCTGTGTAGGCAAACTGATGGAGCGTATGATAAACACCAGACTGATGTGGCATCTGGAAGAAAAACACATACTAATTCCACAGCAAGCAGGCTTTAGACAGCACAGATCCACTGAGGACCAGATCACTCTCATAGCCCAGGAAATAGAGGATGCTTACCAGGAGAAACAGCATACAGTAGCGGTTTGGGTGGATTTAGAGAAGGCATTTGACAAGGTGGGGAAAGAGGCACTTAAAGTCAAGCTACAAAGAAGTGAAGTTTGTGGGAAAATGTACAGATGAATCAGCCACTACCTCGAAAACAGAACAGCCAGAGTTCAATTACAAGGGCAGATGAGCAAAAAGGTGACACTTGAGCAGGGAGTACTCCAAGGGGGAGGACTATCACCCACACTTTTCCTGGTGTATATAAACAACATCACAGAGAATATACCAAGAAGAGTCCACAGCTCCATGTTTGCAGACGATCTGGCTATGTCGACCTCTGAAAAAAATCTCACAATAGCAAGAAATCGGATGTAGCAGGCCCTAACATCGCTGGAGGAGTGGGCGAACTCACGGCTGGTCAAAATAAATGAGGAAAAAGCAACATGTACGATATTCTCGCTTTCAAACAAACCTCATAACACCAAAATAAGTCTTAACGGCAAATATCTGCGGCCAAACGATAACCCAAACTACCTGGGAGTCACATTTGATCGGCGCATGACATGGAAAAGTCAAATCGACAGAAACCGAATGAGAGCCAGACGAAGAATGGCAATCATGAGGAAACTTGCTGGCACAAGCTGGGGAGAAGACGAAAGTATACTAAAGGAACTGTACACTGGAAGAGTGAGACCAGTTCTCGAGTATGGCATCGCGGCATGGACAACAGCAGCAAAGGCGAACTTTGACAAAATTAGCAAACTTCAAAACCAAGCCATGAGAGTTATAACAGGAGGCATGGAGTCAACGCCAATTGTAGAACTTGAAAAGATTACAAAACTGCAATCCATGACCGACAGAAGAGACTGCAGAGCCCAACAGCAAGCAGAGAAACTCAGAAGACTGACAGACCATCCAATGCACCAGAGACTAAATAGATTTGGAAATGGGAAACTAAAGCGGAGAAACTTTGCAGTAATAGCGAAAGCAAAGATGAACGTAGACCCTATAAACACATTAACAACACCAAAGCCCATCCCTACTGTACGCAAACCTACCTGGAAGCAGCATATATTTCCGGTGGTGGCAGAAAATATACAAAGTATTGGAAACAAGAACAGCCAGACTGAAAAAGAAAGAAGAGACATAACCCTGAGGTACATAACGAAAAACTACCCAAGCATACACTGACGTTTCTGTAACGAACACAACACAGAATGGAGGGGCAGGGGTATTCCTGAGCCTACCAAATGGTAGAAAAATAACACTGTCAGTGGCAACTGGAAAATACTCAAGCAATTTCAGAGCGGAGGCAGAGGCACTTAGGGCTGCAGCAGAAGCAATGCTGACAGGCAAAAGAAATGAAAGCCAGATAGTCCTGTTTACATATGCCCTGACCGTAGTCACTAAAAAGCCAGAAAAATACTGAACTTAATGATTTAAGAGCAGTACTCTGTCAACTATGCCAGCAGACTGCACCAAAAAGAGTAGTGGTACAGTGGGTTCCATCCCATTGTAACATCCAAGGCAACGAGGAGGCAGACAGACTGGCAAAAGAAGGTGCAAGACTACCACAACCAGACTCTAGTGTGACCTATGAAGAGTCCAAAAGGCTTATTAGAGCCAGATACATGGCCAAATGGGAAACAGAACATACTGGCTACACAAAAAATGATGCTTATTACCAATTGAACAGAAGAGAGCAGGTCATGGTCTTCAGACTCCGCACAGGCCACACCAGAATGAGGTACCACCTATTCAATAAACTGAAGATAGGTGGCACTGACGAATGCAGTTGTGGTACCGGAAAAATGACCGCTGAACATCTGATGCAAAACTGCCCGAAATACGAGGACCAGAGAAAGCACCAGTGGCAACACTAGACAAGCTCTATGGCAGTGTCGACAGCCTCAGGATGACCGCTGCTTTTTTCGAAAAAATACAGGTTGACATCTGACAGTGTACGAAGAAGAAGAAGATTTGACAAAGGCATTTGATACAGTAAACAGAAGAGGGCTGTGGATGATAATGTCCAAGTTTGGCTGCCCCAACAAGTTCATAACCATGGTGAAACAGCTATATGAAGGCATGTGTGCTCGTGTACTGGACAGCGGTGCCATCTCTAAATCGTTTCTAGTATCAAACGGAGTAAAACAAGGATGCGTACTCGCCCCGACTTTGTTCAGCATGATGTTCGCGGCCATGATAACAGACGCCTTCAGATCACTGGAGCTTGGAATACCCATAAAGTACCGCACATATGGCAAGTTACTCAATCCCAGAAGAATGGAGGCCAAAACCAAAGTGGCTGGCGACATAATCAGGGAACTTGTATTTACTGACGGCTGTGCTCTAATGAGCAACTCAGAACTGTACATGTAGGTTGGAATGAACCGGTTCTCTGCCGCATGCGAAAATTTTGGCCTGACCATAAATTTAAAAAAAACAGAGGTCATGTACCAACCAGCACCAGGCATGCCGTACACAAAACCAGAGACTGTAGTCAGCGGGCAGACGCTGAATGCCGAAGACAAATTCACATATCTGGGCAGCACGATGTCGAAATCTGTCAGCCTAGACGATGAGGTGGCAAGCAGAATAGCAAAGGCCAGCACAGCCTTTGGTAGAATGTGCTCGATGGTCTGGGCACGTCGTGGCATCAGCATCAAGACCAAACTCAAAGTCTACCGTGCAACCATCATTCCAACCCTACTATACGCTTGCGAAAGCTGGACTGTATACTCTGGACATGCAAGGAGGTTAAACCACTACCACACAGGTTGCCTGAGGTGAATATTCCACATCCGATGACAAGATCGTGTCACTGACATTGAGATTCTCTCTAGGGCTAACATGCCTAGCATCCATGCAATGCTAGAAAAAGCACGACTAGGATGGGCCGGACACCTCGTCCATATGTCAGACGTGCGGCTCCCAAAGAAGCTTCTCTACAACGAGCTGAGAGAGGGATGGCGTGAGAGAGGGCGCACAAAGAAACGTTTTAAAGACGGTCTGAAGGACTCACTGAAAAGTTGCCAGATAGACATCAACACCTGGGAATGTCTTGCGCAAAACTGATCTGACTGGAGAAGGGCAGTCAAATCGGGTGTAGCTACCGGCAAAAACGACTGTTGTGAAAGCCCAGAGCAGACGCGAGACGCGGAAATCCCGAACAGCTGGAACACCATCCCCTTCTACAAACCTCGTGTGCCCGAGATGTAGCAGATGCTTTCGTGCCCGCATTGGCCTGTTCAGCCACATGCGCACCCACACCCAACAGGGAAATCTGTGACAAGGATGATGTCGGCGGTCCTCATTGACAACGATAGACAGCTATTATTATTACCCTCATCAAAATTATTCTCTCCAAGAAGATATTGAAGAGTGTGGGGGAGAGTATACAACCCTGTCTCACACCCAACTATCAAAAGACGAAAGATGGCCTGGTGCGGGCACGTCGCGAGGTCAAACGGAATTCCCAACTCGATACTCTTTGGATCTGTAACGGGTCAGAGAGGGCGAGGACGTCCAAGGAAGAGATGGGTGGACAACATCACTGAGTGGTCAGGCCTTCGTCCCGGGGAGATACGTCAGGCGGCGACAGACAGAGAGAGCTGGCGTGGGTTTTTCATGTCTTTATGTGTGCCCCAACGACCTGATGGGTTACGGGATGAACTGAACTGAACTGAACTGAACATCAAAATATTCATGATTTTCATCATCATCATCTTCACCATCATCATCACTATCATCAATACCATCATCGTCATCTTCACCATCATCACTATCATCAACACCATTATCATCACTATCATCAATACCATCATCATCATCTTCACCATCATCATCACTATCATCAATACCATCATCATCACTATCATCAATACCATCATCGTCATCTTCACCATCATCACTATCATCAACACCATCATCATTATCAACCTTCCTATTTTGCTCCAACAAGAGCATGGGACCACCACCACCATTGACCTCCTTGCAGGAATGTTTGTGCCTAACCGTTGATGTACTGTTGAAGTGGTAGTTTCTGTAGCATTTTGTTTGATATGATGAGGCTGTCATACACAACCTTCTTCTCTCACCAGTTACAGCAGAAAATACAGCTGTCTTTTTGTTCTCTTCAATATGACGGACTGAAGATCCAACCATGTGATGTATTCAATAACATAACTATAAATAATTTCTAGCCACCATTCACAACGTGATCACATGACATATTTCGCAGCATTACGTGGCAGCCAGAAGTTCATGCCCCAGTTTGCAGAGCCTGAGAAAAATCAGGAACAATCCATCCCAAGGTCAGCGGAGAAGGACTTTGTCCCCAGACAGAAGCTTCTTATAATCTACTGCCAAAGAAAAGAGGTAAGTCATATATGATTTCTGGTTGAAGAATATGACTGTAGGATAACCAAATTGGCAGTGGCTACATATTTAATGTGTGTGTGTGTCAATTAGTGAGTAATAACAACTCAGTGTGTCAATTAGCAGTGGCTACATGTTTAAAATGTGTTTGTATGTGTGTTAATTAGTAAGTAATAATAGCTCATTGTATCAATTGACAATGGCTACATGTTTCATGTGTGTGTGTGTGTCAATTAGTAAGTAATAATGACTCAGTAACCGTACCAAAACAAGAAACAAAACAAAAGCCACATTACGGCAACAAAGCCTTCATCAGGGACAAAGAACAAAAGAAAACAACTAACAAATCACAACTAAAACAAGACATAATGTATGACACTGATATTATACATTTTTTTTTAAAAGTCTGTTGACCGTCATTATCGTCGCAGCTTTGATTTAAAAACATTTATTTGTAAGTAATGAAGTAATGTACTGTTGAGGCAGAATGGTTGGAGCTTTTTCCTCTCATAGGAATATAGAAAATAGTTTTATCACTCTCGATCTGTGCACACCAATCTGTAAATGGGTAACTGACTCTTTTTGAGTTGGTGTGGGCAAGTCATCAATGATGAGAATTGGTAACACTGCCTCAAAAAAATATATCCCATAGAAAAGTTTGCTACCAAAGAAACTAGGCCTACCATCCTGAAGACATGTACTTTGGAGACAGTCTATAGCTACTCATCACCAACAGTTCTGGTCTATATACGTGGATCAGCTTTCAAATCTGTATCATTTGTATCTGTATCATTGGTTGAGAAATCCAAATGAAATATCTGGATGGATAAGATTTTGTGATTTATATGGCAAAAACCATTCAAATGGTTGAGCGGAAGCTGAGGATATCAAAAACACCTTGAGATTTTGCAGCAATAGTTTGATCTAAAGGAACTTGTGCCGCTAGACATAATGACTGAGTGACTCCAAGTCAATTCTGGAGTCACTGAAGCACACCCCATGCAACATATGACATATTTTTAGTAGGATAGGTAATCTTCAGCATAATCACAGCCCACGTGATTAACATCCTGAAATGAATCCCTGAACAAAGCAAGATACCAGGAAACGAAATGGCTGACAAAACTGGCTAAAAATAGGAGCCTCCATACAATGAAAGGATAGACCTTGCAGCAGCTACACAGTTAAAAGAATCGTTAGGAATAATACCAGGAAAATCTGGCTGAACAGGTGGACGACGGGGACATTGGGTCGCAGTGTATTTAGCTAAATGTCATAGCCAAAACGTAATGATGTCATAAATAGATTACACAGAAGAGAACAAAATCTCATCTTTCAGTTCCAAACAGGACACACCAGAGTCAACAGCCACTTAAACCGCATCAAACCTCAGCACCTGCCTTTGTGAAGACAATGGTCTAACAGTTTAGACAGACACCTACTCATTGAGTGCAAAACGCTTGCAGTAATGAGAAAAATATTGTTTAATGTGCTGCAGACAATTGCCACAAAAACCATTCAAATGATGAAGTAGAAGCTGAGAATATCAAAGCAGTCGGGAGATTTTGTACAAGCTGTACTTACTTTCTGATAGGCCACCAGCTGCTTTGCAAGTGTTAATAGCTGTAAATGAGTGATGTTTTCTAGGAAAGATACTTATTGAACATTTTGTGAAAGAATGGATGATACCTGATTCAACAGAAGTAGAAAGAAGTCAATTCACTGTGAGGATACTTTTTGACAAACTTGTTGATTTTAATTGCATGTTGGTTTTACTAGAATTTTTAGACTATGTACTTTTATTTATTTAAAAAAAATGACATTGTCTTTCCAATATAACTGTTTTTCTTCTTCGTCGTTCGTTCTCAAACTCCCGCTATCAAGTTTTGAAAAAGGCTTTGTAAGTAGCAGGATGTAGTTTAGAGAACGGAATGCATTGTTCCGTAGTTTACAGCCTGACTGTGATATTTGCCCCTTTCGGCCGACACAGAATTCAGCATGACATTTTTTGTTCCAGGTTAGCCTTCCCCTTTCGATCCCTACTCCTTAGCCATTCTGACCTGTTGCAGCCTGTTATCCAGGATCACCATGTGAAGGTGGAGAAGGGTCTTGAAACCTCTGGGTCGCTGGCCTTGACTTTAGCAATCAGCTTTGGGTCACTGACCACTACAGCTCATTTACTATTCAGCATCTTGATCCTTTTATAACTGTTCAAAAGGCTATCTTTGTAAGTAGTAAATGAAAGTATTGTTGTTTGTATTTGAAATATGTAAGACCATGTACCTAGCAGTTTGTCTGCCATTTTTATTGAATCCTAGATGACCCTGCTCATGTACAACTGGTCAAGTGATCCATTAGCCCAGGTGGAGAAGACGGCTGCGAGACTAATACAGTGGAACAATGCCCGCTCTCATATACTTGACAGCATTGTGGCCCAGAAGATGGGCTTGTTTCATCATTTTGCATTCTCAGACCTTCAGTACCTCGCAGTAAGTTATTTAAAATCTCACTGTCAGTCAATACAATAGATTGCCTTGTTTATCTCCAGTGGGGATTTGATTGGCATTGATATCTACTATATATCATATATCCACTGATATCTGTCTGGGTCTTTCCAGTAGTTCCACATTGGTGATCTAATTATACCATTTCAATCTCTCTATTCTGTGCAGGCACCCATTTATGAAGGTCTGTGCCTTTTTTGTTGTTGTTTTTGTCATTCTCCATGTTTCAGAGCCAGAGAACAGACTAAAATTGGAATAGAAGATTTTTGTTGTTGTTTAAACTTAATTTCTTTACAATTGTAGCATAATATCACTTTAGTAAAATAATATTTAAGTGTAACACAATCTCAAAAAAAGGTTGGACAACACTGATGTAAAGTATAAGTAAACCTTACACATGTCTCTGTTTTTCAGTCTCAGAATCCATATACCCAGTCCAGCGCAGAAGTGGATGTTCTGATTCGTCATCATGCCCCGTCTCGTGACTATCAGAGACGAAACAGCAGCATTTCCAATAAGGAGAGAGATCATGCTTACTCCCGCTCAATCAAACGCATCATTCCATTTGATCAAACCTACAAGAACCTGCATCCTCCTAAACTATTGGACAAGCTTGTGTGCAGTGTAACCAGTGATCCAGTAACTCGACATGGAACACAGACACAGGAGTTAAAAATACATCCCAGACAAGGTTAGTACTTTACTGTAGGCTTTTTTAATAAAACAATTTGCTTGCAATATTTTACAGGGGCGGTGACACTGACATATTGTGATATTGAAGGCCTTGATTATGATATTTCATCAAAAATAATTCATTGAGTAAAAATATTGCAGTGGTTCTTATGTAATAACCTTCAGTAATAACCTAAAAAGTAGTTTATAATCATGGATACATTTATATTATTAAATGTTACATACGTTCATGTTAGTAAATGAAAATCAATGAGTCAGTATCAAAACCTTTGGAGATACTTCAGTTTGTGTTGAGAACAGAAAATGTGAAAGTCTATATTAGTTGGAGAAAAATCATTACAATAATTCATTTGTTCTTTGCAAATCTGTTTTAGTGTTCACCCCACATGTCTTTATATAAATAGATAGAATGTTAGTCGCAAATAATTTCAATGCATGTCTTGCAAAAAATTACTAAGTATTAAGTATTTTAGTTAAAAGAAAAAGGAATAATGTTTCAGTAATATTTTAACAGAAGAATAGTAGAGAACATTCTTGATTTTGATTCTGACAGATCAATATATTGAGATAAATTTATGATAATAAAATGTCCCCAACGCTAAATCAAATTGATCATTACACTGAATGTATCATGTTCCTTAAACCAAAATGATTTATCGGTTGACTCGCCTTTTTGCTCAAAGTGAAGTATAGGGCCTCTACTACAGCTAGCCCCTTTACAGGAATCCTGTATCTGAGCACTTACAATTTCATAACAATAGATTACATGATGAGGTTGCTAGTCCCATGCACAATCCTCTTTAGTCCATTTTAATAACCTGCTTGGAAGGTTACTGTGACCCTATTCTTTAAATCTGGATGCCACAGAGATTTAAACTGATTTGCTACAGCTAATTATCAACTGAGAAAATTAACTTCTGATAATCAGTGTGTCAAAAACTAAATCACTTTTCTAATAAAGATGTTTCCTGTAAGAAATAGATGCAGCTAATCATGAACTCAGCAAATTCTCATAGCTATAAACAGAAAATTATCAGATATATAATCATATACTTAAAACATTTTCTGTTTTACTCTGTAGTAAGAATTCTGTAATAACAATATAAGTTCAGCCATGTGACTGATATATTACTGCCACAGGATGCCATGTTAAACTTTGACAAGGAAGATAATTTGTCATTGGAATACCAACAACTATTATGTTTATACTCAGTGATTTTCCATATTCATTCAGAAGCATTTTTTCACATCCATATTACGTTACACATAACTTTCTCTGCATTTGTTAGTAAAGATACACCCACCCTTTCTCTTACCTATCCCCCAAATCCCACCCAAAATTTCTGCATTTTAATTGACTAGCTTGCTACCCATGTCATATTCTTAAGACAACTTGCCTACTAAATTTAAGGTTTCAAACTGTTACATTGCTTTTAAATTGTGATGGATTTTAAATCATAAAAATGCCAGGTCTCACAGCATACATGACAACTTCATGAGATGCAAACATTTAAACCAGATCACAGCAGCGGCCATTACCCTGGGGAAGCAAACCCTTAGAAAATGAAGGAAGAACCAGTACCTTACATAATATGCATGCTGAAGTCGGATGCACTGGGCCGACAGGTGCAAAAATAAAAACCACAGTGTAATGCACACCGCCTTGGGGATTAGAGAAATAAGGCGAACGCAAAAAAAACCCAAAAAAACCAGATCAGTAAAAAACTACACAAGTAATCAAATACCTATAAATGACAAAAATGCATGCCTGTCAATTACATTTCTTTGATGAAACAATTTGCAGATATGTATAAATCATATAAATTAATGATACAAGGGTTCCTAAGAAAGTATTTCTTCCGCATTTGTTTCCCAAAACTATTTACAATGAATGAAATTCACACACAGCATAACTTTCAATATCTCCTCTACAGATGCTATTTTTCTACATAATCTTTGTCCACATAATGTTCGTCCACATAATCTACACCCTTAGACATGCATGCCTTTTCTCTACCAGCTCATTTCCTATTCACATAGTCATATTCCTTTACCGTCTGTGGTCCGTTGTGTGATGTCGAAGAGCCAATCTTGTGCATATCTTCCAATTTCCAAGATCGCAGAAAATTGTCATTGCACTTTTATTGTTGACGTTACCTTTACCACATACAAAAATTACGTTTTATTTCCGGTAACCAAATTATTTTCAGCGAGTTACGTCACATTATCATTGTTGACTTTGAGAGACTTTAACCTGTTTGTTGTGTTTTATGTGTGTGTGTAGAGACATTTATTAATAAAGAACTTGTTGGTGTTTTTAGTTTTATTGTGAGTGTGTTAGTTTCTGAGATACAAGAAGATGAAGGTGATAGTGTTGAAAAACAGCACAACATATAAACTCACCCACTTTCAGCGTCCCTTGGCTGTAAAAATATTATTTTTTTTTAAATGTCAAAACGGCTTATCGATGTTTACCATAATGGCAATATCTGTCACTTTCAACTATAAACGTAATTATTGTATTAAAGTAAACAAACTAAATAGATCTACCTCAGAAAAATCCTTTGCAGGAACTTAACTTTCCCATTATCAATAATGGGCGAATCTTCAAATCCAAGCGAAGAACAAGAAATCATTTCCAAAAGTGTAAAACAAATTTCAAAGTTGCCATTGTTTATATCTATCCATACAGGATGGAAGTCACTCTACAATCAAATGAGCAGTATGTTCAGCCATTTCTATCGCATTAACCCGGTAGTTTATATATGATAAACCAACAACCCTGTAGTTGGCGCGCCGTTGCGCACTATTGTCAATGGACGTACATCTGTTCGGACACCTTTGCGCGTTGTTGATGCAGTAAAGGTTAAAGATATAGGGCCAATTGTCGACTTGTAATGTGATGGGCCTCACAAATAATGTCATCAGTGTGCTGCAACATGTCTAGGCTGATAGTTGTGGAAAGGCTCCCAGACCTGGACAGATCATGCAGCTCTATCTCTCCATTTCCAGAACCTTTGTCTTTCTGAACCCAAAGCCCAATGGTGCACCTATCAGCTGCACAACTTACACATACAGAACAAAAACATTTGTGAATGTATCAGTTGCACAACTTAAACATACAGAACACAAACATTTGTGAATGTTTCCAATACTTTCTGTCTCTGCCGCTAAGAATTTAGTTACAGCTGTTTTGTAATGTATGTTGCATACAGGCGCCATTTTAAGAAACTAATACGGCAGCTCTGTCTATTAAATGACTGCTACAACACACGCGCACACACACATGTGGAAAACATTAGTGTTATAACCTGTACATTTTCACTTTATTTTCATTCTGGAATGGGAAAAGAAATGTGGGAGATTATTTTCTGAGAAAACCTCATATTTATTATTAGAAAAAAAAAACTGTCATACAACATTTTTCCCATTGCTGGGGTAGTCGAGGGGTTTATTATTTGAAACCAAGCAAAGTACAAATCTGTTAGAATAGGAGCAATTAACTGTGAATTACATCAAATATGTAGCCAAGTAGTGATACAAAACTGTGTATCATTTTTTTAATAGCAAAATGGCCTCTGACAATATTTTTGTAATAGCTGTTAGAAATAGCTTATTAAAATGTGCTTTCTGGATTAATCATTTTATGAGACATGGCTTAAATCAACATATTTTTAATAGGAAAAACAGAAGTATAAAGAATAATTTGTAATAAAGAAACTCTTTTTATGTTTAAAAATATATGTACAAACAGTAAAGTCTAATCTGTACATTGAATTAACTGGGAAAAAAATAACCTATTTAATTGATGAATTACTTGAATAAGTTGATAAATTTGTTACAGGCAATTTCTTGTTTTTTTAAAATTACTTAATCATCCTCACCTTTGATTATATTTCAAATAAAAAGATTCAGTTTTACATAAACAGAAAGGAAAACAGCCAAATGAGATCAATCATGAAAATGATAAAGGAATAGAAGATATGAGAATGTGGCTGTTTTTTTTCTCTAATGATTTTGTCAAATCAATTCTTCTTGATATATATTATATTTCACAATTATAAAAATTGTAAATGCTGTTACCTTCTGCCTTTTATAATTTTTTGCTGGCCTTCATTTTTCAAAACTTTTGACATGAACTAAATTGTGTACTGGAAAGTGAATCCTCTAATGGTTTTTGCTTGTTTGTGTGTGTTTATGCATAATTTTTCCATATTAAAAAAAAATCAATTTGTGTGTTTTTACATATTTACATTTACCTTGAGTGTTTTGTGATACGACAGGCTTAGTATTTGTACTGTTATATATGACTGTAGGGTATGTCTTGTTCAGTGTCATTGTAAGGTCTGTTGCCTTCACTGTCATTGTAGTGCGTCATGTTCAGTGTCATTGTATGGTCTGTCGTCTTCAATTTCATAGTGTGTGTCATGTTCAGTGTCACTGCATGGTCATCTTCAATGTCATTGAAGTGTGTGTTGTGTTCATTGCCTTTATAGTGTGTCATATTCCTTATCATTGTAGTGTGGCAATATGCAGTTCCTTTGTAGTGTGTGTCATCTTCAGAATGTCACCGCAATGTGTTAGTTTTCTTTCCACTTATGTCGTTAGGCATTGTGGAGAACTTAAGTCTGTCCTGTGCCAAGTGCATTACATCATCAATGTGAGCCTGTGTCACTGCACAATCACTCTAATATCATCTATCCACCTGCCTCATCAGGCTCTCTTGCCCTGTAGCCATATCTACTGTATTGTAATTCATCAGGGGAAGTTAATGAGGGTGCATTCTCATGAGATGACCCAATGTATTTTGTGCCTGGAAATGTACTCTGCGCAAGACAATAATACATTGTTTCCCTTTCTCAAACACTCCATTTCACACGTCAAAACTCAGCTCTCACGTGCCTGGACAGAGGCCATATTTGCCATTGGTAGCACAGAATTGGTACAAATATATTGTTTGTCAGCTGTTGCTTTGTTGCCAAACTAATGCTCGGGTGTCTAAGCAGTGGTCGCAGCAGATAAGTCACTGCAGATGCTTTCAAACACCTAGTCGCAATTTTCCCGTCAAGTCTACTGTCTGCCAAAAAAATACTGTCAAATTACTGGAACTGTTGAACCTGTTGAAGAGCAATATGACTTGGCTTGGCTTCGTTCGTTCTCAATCTCTCGCTACCAAACCCTGAAAGGGCTTAAGTAGCAGAATGTAGTCCAGAGAACGGAATACGTTGTGTTGTAATTTACAGCTTGACTACGATATTTGCACCTTTCGGTCCAACACATCCGACTTCAACAAGAATTTTTTGAGTACCGGGTTAGCATTCCTTCTTCGAACCCTTCTCCTTAGCCAGTCTGCCTTACTGCAGCCTGTTAGCCAGGATCACTGCGTAGAGGTGTAGAAGGGTCTTGGCAGCTCTGGTTCGCTGGCCCTGATGCTAGCAGTCAGCTATGGGTCGCTGACCACTGCAGCTCATGCGCTCAAAGAGCAATATCATTTACACTTATGTTCAGTGGTTCAGGTGTTCTACTGATCCTCATAGTTTTTGTTTTCTTCTCGTTAATTCGCATATTGTATTTAGCACAGATAGTCTCAAGAGTGTTCATGTGAATTTGCATTTTATTTTCATCATCGTATAACAGACACTAGATCATCTGCAAAGAGCAATTCATGTATAGCTTCAGGTTCTACTTCAGATGTCTCAATTTGACTGGTCTCTTATGTGATTTTGTCCATGTAGATGATAAACAGCAGAGAAGAAAGCAGACACCCATGTATCACGCCAGTAGTGATTTTAAAAGCATATGTGGACACCATCAGTCGTTCTGACAATGTTTATACTTGTTCGATACATTGCTCTGACATTATCAAGTAACTGGCCCTCTACACCATAATCTTCCAAAGTTTAGTGCTGTCTACCATAGCAAATGCTTTTTCTTGATAAATGAGAACAATCCATAGATTTTCGTTCTATTCTGTTCTATTGATCTTTCATTTAATTGCCTTAAGGTGAATAAGACATCCATGCAGCCCATACCTCGGCAAATTCCTAAATGAGCTTTGAGCAGTTCAGTTCTCTGTTCTAGGATCTTCATATACATTTTACCAGTATCTTTAAGTAGCAAAATACCTATATATGTGTCACTATTTCTTTTGTCGCCCTTTTACTTCCAATATGGCACAATTGTAGCTTGCTGCAGTCGTCTGGTACACATCTGTCTTTCCACGCCTTTGTAAAGAGTCTCTGTAGCCAGACTAACCATTTCCCCTCATGCATGAATCGCCTCCATTGTTATATCGTCCATGCCTGGTGACTTACTCTTAAGACTATTCTTTATAACTTTATGCTTTATAACTCTATTCTTTATAACTTTCTATATTTCTTGTAGTGTTCGTCATCATCAATGCGTCACTCTAGTGTATGTAGTATTACATGTCACTGTAATATGTGTAGTATTACATGTCACTGTAGTGTATGTAGTATTACATGCCATTGTACTGTATGTAGTATTACATGCCATTGTACTGTATGTAGTATTACATGTCACTGTAATGTATGTAGTATTACATGTCACTATAGTGTATGTAGTATTACATGTCACTGTACTGTATGTAGTATTACATGTCACTGTATTGTATGTAGTATTACATGTCACTGTAGTGTATGTAGTATTACATGTCACTGTACAGTATGTAGTATTACATGGCACTGTAGTGTATGTAGTATTACATACCATTGTACTGTGTGTAGTATTACATGCCACTATAGTGTTTTTACATGCTATCATATGTTTGTAAAGTTGAGTGCCTCAGTAATGTTTGTAAAGTTGAGTGCCTCAGTAATGTTTGTAAAGTTGAGTGCCTCTATTGTTTGTAAAGTTGAGTGCCTCTATTGTGTGTAAAGTTGAGTGCCTCAGTAATGTTTGTAAAGTTGAGTGCCTCTATTGTTTGTAAAGTTGAGTGCCTCTATTGTGTGTAAAGTTGAGTGCCTCAGTAATGTTTGTAAAGTTGAGTGCCTCTATTGTTTGTAAAGTTGAGTGCCTCTATTGTGTGTAAACTTGAGTGCCTCAGTAATGTTTGTAAAGTTGAGTGCCTCTATTGTTTGTAAAGTTGAGTGCCTCAGTAGTGTTTGTAAAGTTGAGTGCCTCAGTAGTGTTTGTAAAGTTGAGTGCCTCAGTAGTGTTTGTAAAGTTGAGTGCCTCAGTAATGTTTCTAAAATTGAGTGCCTCTATTGTTTGTAAAGTTGAGTGCCTCAGTAATGTTTGTAAAGTTGAGTGCCTCTAATGTTTGTAAAGTTGAGTGCCTCAGTAATGTTTGTAAAGTTGAGTGCCTCAGTAGTGTTTGTAAAGTTGAGTGCCTCAGTATTGTTTGTAAAGTTGAGTGCCTCTATTGTTTGTAAAGTTGAGTGCCTCAGTAATGTTTGTAAAGTTGAGTGCGTCTATTGTTTGTAAAGTTTAGTGACTTTGTAGTTTCTGGAATATTACATTCCTCTGTAAGATGATTTTACAGTCTTCGTTAGTGTGTTCAAAGTCTGTGCCTGTGTACAGTTGTTTTATGCTGTTGTTAACCTATGCAGATGTATGTGCTACTACATTATTTTATTGATCTGTTTGTATAATTTCTCATATCAAAACTGAATCACACTTTTGTACAAGCTTCTGTATCCTAACTTCCTTTCTGGCAACTCTGCCATCATAACCATGGTATAGACAAACAACAACCTCACCAGTCACCCCACCAACAGTCACTGGTGCAGATGACACGTAAAGACCACGATGAAAAGATCCCTGTTGCTAGTATTAAAGATGCAGTGTTCCAGCAAGGTTTGCACCTTAATGATGCCCAGAAGTGCTGTATCGAAGGTAAGATGGGCAAAAGTATTGGACTTTTACAATTGTAATAATTGACAAAGTTGTTCTTTTTTTTCACATTTTATTTTATTTCAAAATTTCTTTATTGTTGTCGTCATGAGACATTTACCTATATCCTTTTTGTCCCTTTTGTCACTCCAGCCGGAGTAAATGGTTGGCTCCCTGTAGTAGCATGCGCTAAAGCACTTTGCAACTCTTCTCTTTGTTGTGCAATGCAGAGTGTGGATCAAATGATCTGTAGATCACAGTTTTATCCAAACAATAATATTAATGTACTGTAGTATTATTGTGTTTCTCTAACAGAAATCAAACAAGATTAATGAATCATATTATTATTGTGTTTCTTTAACAGCAATCAAACAAGATTAATGAACCATAGTATTATTGTGTTTCTCTAACTGAAATCAAACAAGATTAATGAATCATAGTATTATTATGCTTCTCTAACTTCAATCAAACAAGATTAATGAATCATAGTATTATTGTGTTTCTCTAACTTCAATCAAACAAGATTAATGAATCAGAGTATTTTCATATTTTTCTAATACAGTCAAACAATAACATTAAGTTAATGGTATAGTGCGGTTATACATTATCTTAACAATTCATTAACTTATCAACTTCAAGTTTGCATATTCCCCTACTTTCAGTACAATGTTAATGTTTATGCAGAAATATTATGTAGACTGCCTGAATTTATCAATAGAGATGTTTACTTTGTTATTTTCATGAAACCCATAGTTATTGTTTATACATATTTCCAGTAAGAGAGAAAATAATATGACTAATGCTGTGTGTTTTTGTGTCAGTGCTTCTTTTTAATTAAATGTTATGTTCCAAGCTTCATGATAAGCATGCATTAATTAATATCATTTTGGTTTAAATATACATATACATAGAATGAACTCGCACTATTCAGATTCAGAGGACTCAAAGAGATTGATGACTGTTGTCGGCTGAATGAATTGCAATCCATCTTTCTGCCAATAATCATCTTCCTCTATCACTACATGGTCTTCATATTTAAACAAGAATTGTGTGCCAATGTCTGAGAGGGCACCGGCGTATGCAATTGTCTTTACATCTGATAGTTGGAAGATTTTGTTGTCCCTTGCCACCTGTCCTGTCTCCATTCTCAAACTAATTCTTCAGGACTTAAGTGTGATTGTCAGTGATAATCTTAAACACATATGACCCTGCTTCTGGATTATTTTGTCAACATGAAACGTCTTTGTTCTGTGTGTATTCTTTACAAGTGACAACAATTCAGGTTTGAGGTACATTTCCATAAATAGAATGTGCTCCTTTGTTAGCCAAAGTTTGAGCTCTTGCTGATATTCTTGTCTTCCATTCCAATGTCACTGCATTATGGTAGGAAATATTGTCCATTACCAGACAGAAGGGTCTATCTAATGACGGAGGTAGTTTTCTGAATCCACTCTCTAAATATGTGGCCATTCATTGGATAGTCCAGATTGTTGGTAGGATTTGAAACAAATACGAGTTCACCATTCTTTAACAGTCCATTATGTTTGCTACCTGCATGAGCTATTATCAGTTGTTGTCTTTTACTAATTGGCACTATTCTATTTATTGTTTCATTTGTAGATTGTCATTCCTTTTCATTAATATGATTTGCATTTATCCAATTTTCATCTATATACACACTATTGTATTTTCACGTATACATTTCACCGATTTCCTGGAAAAAGTTACTAGGTGATGCTTTGCACAATTGATATTTCTGCAGCCTGTATGTTTGTGAAATGTGAAGCCAGCACCACTTACAGTTTTCCATAATGTCATGTAATGATATTGATCTTTATCAGTGAAATTGTTTATTTCCTTATGGTCAGTGTTTCAAAGCTACCAACTTCTTTTTTCTACCTCGGTCTCCAGTTGTATTTATAGAAAGACTCATGTTCTGGTGTCCAGTGTGAGAATGACCTGTCGCTAATATCCAGGGCATGCATTGTTCTTTACGCTGGGTTTGAAATACAATACAGACTCCCACATTTAGCCTCACATGAGAAATATTTATGTAATGTTATTGCTATGTTTTTTAGTATAACTTCAATGCCATTTGAATTTTGAATAATAAAGACACTGTATATCTCTATTATAACTTTACAAATTGAAAAGAATTATGATAACGACTTAGTACCCTCAATTTGTGGTGCATATTGATAATTTCAGTGCATTAGTAGTGAGTTGATGATTTTCTGTAAGTAATTAAGGAATATTATTATTATTCTTGAAAAATTCAGTTAATGATGCACTGACAGTATCCTGATCACAATTCCAATTTTTAAAATATGATGTGATGAATAAAAAGGATATTGTACTGACAGCCAGCATTAGATATATATTTTCCTTTTTTTTCTTCGTGTGAGTTGTGATGAGAATTCCATTATAAGCATTATTATTTTTACCTTTTTTACACATATTCTTCAATTTTCCTAATTACCAAAAGTAAATTTGTATTTACTCACTAGTTTATACCATACATGCTTTGTCTAGAGTTATCATTGTGATGATTTTTATTTAAAGATTTCTTTGGGTGCTCGATTTCCTATCTTATTGTTTTAACATTTAATTCATTTGAGAGATATATATCCTATTATATTGAAATATGTTTTTCTTTATGTATGTTTGTTATCAATCTACGATTGCAAAAAAGTGTATTCCTTCCTTCCTTCCTTCCTTCCTTCCTTCCTTCCTTCCTTCCTTCCTTCCTTCCTCCCTCCCTCCCTCCCTCCCTCCCTCCCTACCTTCCTTCCTTCCTTCCTTCCTTCCTTCCTTCCCTCACTATCTCCCTCCCTCCCTCTCTTTCTTCCTTCTTCTCAGTCATTCCTCTGAATTGTAGAGGTCATTGTTTGTACATAATTGCAAATGAGGGTGTAGAAAACAGGTGATTGGCCTGTTGTATCGTATATCGTTTTATTGTGTCATATTTATGGGTGCACTCATGTGTGTCCCTGAAAACAAAGAATAGAACTGCTGTAACCTTCCATTCATCAAGTAAAGAGCACTGAAGAGGGTTGAGCATGTAACCACATGTAAGGTGAATTGCTGCAGAAACCACCACTGCAAGTACAAACACACACACACACACATAAAGTGCTTTGGTGCAAGAATCCATACAGGGTCAACTGCCGTGGTGGCCCTATGCTTCATAAGAAGATAAATGGTGGTAAGCAAAGACCCACACACGTACACAAAATATTAGCCAAATCAAGTTAAGCCTAAGTAAGTCAAATAGATAATGTCAGACAATGGAAATCATTCTTTGCTCTCTTTCACATTCATGTGCACAGCATACATAGAGAAAGAAAGAGAGAGAGTGAGAAAGATACACATACATTTGTGCCTTCATGTGCACTTTAATATACATTTTTACACATATGCACATGAGCACACACACATAAGCATGCATGCACATAAGAGCACATACATATCAGTGTACATGCACATGAGAGCACATAAACATGGGTGCATAAACATGGCTGCACATGCACATGGGTACACACACTCATGACTACACATGCACATGGGTGCACATACATACATACATATCCATTATCACAGACAAGAGAGAGATTAAGATATATATTTGTTACTACTAAGCCAGATGATATTATATGATGCTAGTTAAAACTAGTGCTACTATATTTTCATGTTTTGTCTATTTGTTATATCGATGCAATTTGGAATATTGGTTACAGATTTATATTTCAGTTATGCCTACATTCTAAATCACACACCACAACACCCTTGAATATAAGGATAGATCACAGGATCTGTTACTTTTTGAAAGTACAGTAATGGCAGCCTTAGAACCGTTATATGCCACATTTATATATATATAAATAAGTAATGATAATACATTAAAAAATATTCCTCTTTCACTGTTCTTCACAAAGTGTTTTTGGTCTTCCCCGCTGTTCTCTTCTCTTGTGGATTTAGCACATGTCTGAGTATATTATTACATTTCTTCGTTGTGGGGTCACTATATTGCTTCAAGAAATGAATGAAAGCATAAAACAATGGATGCTCAAACCCTGCATGTTTCAAATGACCCCTTGTCTTCAAAGGAGGTGAGATTGAGTGCCTAGTCCTATCAGAGATGGAAGATAACCACAGAAGTCTTTAGTACACTCTGTGACTAAAATAATCCTGGGCAGTTGAAAATTGAAAAGTTGAGGCTGTTAGCTGCTGTTTCTACCCAAGACATCACCTACCTTCCCTCAGGCATAGTAAGCCACAGGAAGTGAAAATCACAACTGCTACGGATAGCCATTAGCTACATGGTGGCAGGTATACATCTGTCTGAATACCAAGATTCCAATTATTAATGATGGTATAATTTGTCCATGTCAATCTTCTCTCCTTAATCTTCCAACTTTATTTGTAGTTGCAATGTCCTTTGCCACACTTAATGCTTTAAATAAAATGATCTTTTATTAATATTCACAATATTATTGATGGGTCAATAGACATTCTCCTCTTTATTAAAAACTGATCATTCTAACACTGGCTTCCTCTCTTCCGTTATGTCTGCCAGAGGAGGAAAGAACTAAACTTTATAGATTGTACCTTGGATGGTCACAGACTAACTGGAAAAACAGCGCCAATCCACCAATTACGGTAAATGAATTGTTGCACTATATACTGTGTCAACTTTTGCATGTTTGAATATAGTTATAGTTTTTATATTGCTCCTCTCTCTTTTTATGATTACTGAAGATTGTCATTATGTTAGGAGAATGATGTTATCTTCATCGTTTGTCCTGAGATTTTGTTATGTTGGTATGTAGTTTGTTTTGTTAAGAAGCTACATCACTGCACCCCGGGCAGATCCATAGGTACTCAGTCCCTTTCAGAAAACGGCGAGGAGTGTAGATACTGATGGTTCCTGTTACTCACTGGTTGTAAATAGTACTCATCCTCTCAAATATTTCTCTCAGCTGGGTCCGTGTATGATTTAAAAACCCTTCAATCTGTGTGCCACTGGTTCATCAACTGCAGTGTCTTCATCAAAATGGAGGTAATTGATAAACTTAAAACTGTCACCTATGTCCATTGCCAATGTCCTCACTCATGGTGCCTTTAATGCTCTTTCATTCCTGCAAACCACACCATGATCAGGACAGTAGATGAGCACAAGTTCCCAAAGGTTTGAGGCTTCTATGTCTGCTATCCACTCATGCCACATTCAACCCTTCTGCACCTGCAGAAGCAAGGATTGAAAGTCAGAGATGACTACAGCACTCTAGTGTGAGTCTCATTAAGATGGACTAGCACATCGGTTAACCATCCTCTGTACGTGATTGTCCCAATGCAGTTTAGTAGCTGCTCGACCCTAGCCCTCAAAGCAGGAAACCCTTCTCCCAGCTACATTCAGTTCATAGCATTTATCTCCATTCTCATACTGGGAATTGTTGTCAGGTATGCACCGCTCCTCTCAACAATAACAACCCTGTCTCTCATTCTAGCAGAGATGCCTCAACTGACTTTCTTACCATATAGTACAGATCTAGGTGTATGTGACAGTATCAGAATCCTGGACATTTTCACTTATTAGTTGTTTAGCCTCAAGGTTCACTTTCTCATTGCTCAAGTCTGTGCATTCTCTTCCCAGGGTGATAATGACCCGGTGTTAGTCTGTCATTTTATCTCTAGTGTGAATCCTTTCTTTCCATTTGTTTAGGGTCTCGGCTTAGGTCACATGACCAATCGTTCTCTCTGCCTATGCCAACCATGACATCCCTCTCTTGATTCTGCAGTGGGTGTCTCTTGCTTGTGGCTACTCGCAAGTAGACTTTGGCCTAGACCATTGTGTTTCTAGACTTTACAGAAAGAAGTTTAATCATGCGAAGCAACACAGATACTAACATCACTAGAAGCAGAGGGCAAGAAAACAGGCCTCAGCATAAATATAGAAAAACTAAAGCTATGTGCAATCCAATTGCGGAGCCCAACCCCGTATCTCTAAATGATACACCATTGGAGGATGGCAATGAATAAATCTACCTTGGCCATCTCCTCATCATGGAAAATAAACTGAAGCTCGAGTTTGCCAGGTGCCGTCGAGCTGGCTGAGCCGCCTTCAACTCAATAAAGGCAGCAACAGACACTACAAGAGACACCAGACTGCGAATTGACATATTCGACTCAGTGGTCCTACCACCGATATGCTATGTATGTGAAACCTGGTCTCTGACAAAAGTCATGGAGAACCAGCTAAGGACAACACATGTTTCGCTTGAGCGCCGTCTCGTGGGTCTATCACTTAGGCAACAGCGCCAGATGGACTTACACAACAGTCACATTCGAGCATTGTCACACGTCAAGGATGTCATCCATCATGCAAACAACTCCAAGCACCGTTGGACTGGTCATGTGGTCAGAAAGAAAAACGAACACTGGAGCACAGCAACCATTCTGTGGTACCCGAGCAGGGAATAAATGATTTGCTGGAACCCCCGTTTTCTGAAACAAACAAGTTAGCCTTCCACTGGACAACTCATGTCCGAGACAGAACCGACTGGAAACTGAGCAGGTACCCGCACAAAACCAAAAAACATAGCACTGCTCGAGCCCAGCCTGCTAAGCAGAGAAATGCACCCTGCTACTACCAACTCACACAAGAGTTTGGACCTGAACAAGGGCTAACACCCTTGTAGATGCACAGGTAAACTAAGACTAAGTTCAGTCATGAATCTCATCTTCACCGCGAGGGTATCCCAGGTGCACCATAGGACCAGTTGAATTCCTTCATTCTGGTTGTGTTCTAAACACTGTGCAGCAAGGCAATGATGTGGGCCTTTCAGCTCAACTCATTCAGTTTCAGCAGAGCACATTATTGAGACAGGGTTTGTCTTCCCTCCTTGATCGCTGTTGTCTCAATGAGGCTGAAAGACAGCTTGTTTCCATGGCTGCCACTTGAAGGTGCAATAGAGTCTTGAACAGCTCAGGTTCGCTGACCCTAACACAGTCTGTCAGCTATGAGTTTCTGACTGCTGTTAACTTGTTCACTGCATCTTCAGCCTGCTGCTAAGCATGAATTGTTTATGTCATTATCACATCACTATCTCATGTATTCTCATTGCTGGAGTCCAATAGGAAGATGTATAGGACTGAACAATAAAAGTCACTTGCCCTTGCAGTTGCCACACAATGTATAGGGTGGCTTTTTACAAATCCTACTTGACTTACTTGGAATCCTGATATTCAAACAGGCATGTTGTTAATGTCTGTTTCCAGGTAGCCGAAGGCTACCCATAGTAGGTATTTTAAACTTCATGCGGTTTACTAGGCCTGGGGAGGTACAAATAATTTTTGGGTAGACTTTCGACTAGAATTTTTGAATTTTGTCTGGACAGCGTACTTTTTTTCAATTTCTAACTATCAAGGGACTTCTAACGTGCTCGAGACTGAATACAGAAGTCTGATGTCTCAACCTTCAGTACAAAAACAAACAAAAAAAGACTTACTTTATTGAAGTTTCGAATACATGTCCTCATCGTTTTCTTCATCTTCATTCAGGGTCCTTCATGAGAAGGATGTTTTGTTTCTTTGTATTGTTGCTCATGGTCTGAAGACAGACATTCAAACCACTTGACCGGCAGCCTCTCTTGACGTAGTTAATGGCAATAAAATTACATTGCAGTGATACATTTTAACATAAAAATGTAGGACCAGTTTGTAGCATCAAAAGAAATATACAACGTTTATGTTGATTAATTGATGGTTAGTCTGGATACTGGGGAGCAAAGATTACGGTCGCTGAAACCTGTGAAACATGCCTTACTAGGTGACTTAAAAACTAAATTACATCAATATCAGTATTCAAGGAAAATTAGATCCAGAATCAAATCCAGTAATTTATGTCAGCAATTATTTTGTGCATTTGTTGACATTTGGCAAAGTGTTACCAGAGCCTGAAAGGAATGCACAGAATAATAGCACTGTAACCTGCCAGATATGTCATGAAAGGCAACTAAGAAGGATTGGACATGGAGTTGGTATACTAAAGAAACTGTACACTGGAAGAGTGAGACCAGTTCTAGAGTATGGCATTGCGGCATGGACAACAGCAGCAAAGGCGAACTTCGATAAAGTTAGCAAACTTCAAAACCAAGCCATGAGAGTTATAACAGGAGGCATGGAGTCAACGCCAATTGTAGAACTTGAAAAGATTACAAAACTGCAATCCATGACCGATAGAAGAGACTGCAGAGCCCAGCTGCAGTCAGAGAAACTCCGAAGACTGACTGACCATCCAATGCACCAGAGACTAAACAATTTGGGAAATGGGAAACTAAAGCGGAGAAACTTTGCAGAAATAGCCAAAGCAAAGATGCACGAAGATCCCATAAACGCACTAACAACACCAAAGCCCATCACTACTGTACGAAAACTTACCTGGAGGCAGGATATATTTCCAGAGGTGGTAGAAAATATACCAGGTATTGGAAACAAAAACTGCCAGACTGAAAAAGAAAGAAGAGATACTACCCTAAGCTTTAAATCGAAAAACTACCCAAGCATGGACTGGACCCATGCATACACTGACGGTTCTGTAACAAACACTACACAGAATGGAGGGGCAGGAGCATTCCTGAACCTACCAAATGGCAGAAAAATAACACTGTCATTCGCTACTGGTAAGTACACAAGCAATTTCAGAGCGGAGGCAGAGGCACTGAGGGCGGCAGTGGAAGAAATGGTGACACATAAAGAAAATGAAAGCCATACAGTCCTGCTTACAGATGCTCTGGCCGTAGTTACAGCGCTAAAAAGCCAGAAAAACACTGAGCTTAATGACTTAAGAGCAGTACTCTGTCAACTATGCCAGCAGTCCGCACCAAAAAGGGTAGTGGTACAGTGGGTCCCATCACACTACAACATCCAAGGTAACGAGAAGGCAGACAGACTGGCAAAAGAAGGTGCAAGACTACCACAAACAGATACTAGTATGACGTACAAAGAGTCAAAACGGCTTATTAAAGCCAGATACATGACCAAATGGGAAACTGAACATACTGGCTACACCAAAAACGATGCATATTACCAGTTGAACAGAAGAGAGCAGGTCGTTGTCTTCAGACTTCGCACTGGCTACAATAGACTGAGGTACCACCTATTCAACAAATTGAAGATAGGTGGTACCGACGAATGCCCGTGTGGTACCGGGAAAATGACCGCTGAGCATCTGCTGCAGAACTGCCCGACATACGAGGATCAGAGAGAGCAGATGTGGCCATCACCAGTGGCAACACAAGACAAGCTATATGGCAGTGTCGACAGCCTCAGGATGACCGCCGCTTTTTTCGAAAAAATAATGGTTACTGTCTGACATATACTGTCTGATTGCTGTGGCCAGTTGCTCAAAATGTGAAGGTCGAAAAACATGTTGCCGACCATGGTGACAGTAGATGAGACTTGGGTTCACCATTATGATGCAGATTTTTTTCTTTTCTCAAAACTTAAAAAACAGCTGAAAGGAAATCTTTTTGACAGTGATGAAGATGTCATACTGGCTTGTGATAACTGGTTTAGTTCGAAAAATAGGTTACTTTATTCTGAAGGTCTTTTCAAGGTGACGCAGATATGGCAGAAATGTATAAATTCAGGTGGTGGCTACATTGAGAAGGAATAAGAACTGTGCTAAATTTCAACTTTCTCCTCCAACTCCTTCATGGTCAGGGTAAAGACTTATGACAAGCCTCTTGTACATTTCAATATTATCAATTAATTTGTATGGTCTTCTATCTTTTTTTTCCGATAAAATTACAATTAGGTAATGGCTCAGTGACCGTACCAGGACAAAAACAAGACGTTACCTATGTTCCACTCTATTTCATAACTGGCATATCATTTTAGCAAATGGAACGGGGTTCTGCTCTTCTGGCTCACTGAAGCCTCTCCTTGACTCTCCACTTTCTACACTCCTCAATCTATCACTTTAACTATAACACTCACTTCAATAAACTAACAACACTATTTCACAACAATAAAAACAAATTATTTTTTCCTACACGTTACAATTTCTTTTCCACTCTTTATTTCATACACAGCTTACTACACACTCCTATCTAATGGCTGTCTACGACTTAAAAACTCTAACTACAGCTAAACCTATAATTATCGTCATCAGTCTACTCTCAGAATTTGGCCTGCTGTAATTTTGAGGAATCTTACGTGTATAAACACAGATGGTAAATTCGTTGTCTAACCCAGATAAACGTCCTTGGCTCTGTTCCTCTACAACAACTGTCGATCTGCGTGGTAGATGTAAAAAATCTAGGCAGCTTCTGTCAGATCCACGATGACTATAGCTTGGTAGCTGACAAAATCTAGGTTGCTTCTGTGACATCTACTTTGACTCTACGATGACTATAAAATGGTGAAGGTCGGCCACGTGTCTGTTGCTGGCTACAAATAATTGTGGCAAAATTTGATATCTTAGCCGGTCTAAATCTTGAAGAAGGGCTGTGCTCATCTATTCTATAGCGTGATAGCTGACAAAATTTAGGCTGCTTCTGTGAGATCTACGATGATTATAAAATGGCGTAGGCCGGCCACGTGTCTGTCGCTGGTTGCTAATAATCTGACGAAATTTTATCTCTTAGCTGGTCTAAATCTTGAAGAAGGAATGTACTTTTCTACAGCGTTATAGCTGACAAAATCTAGGCTTCTTCTGTGGCATCTACGATGATTATACACAATTCTAATTACTTTGACAAAAATCTGTTTTACCTTTCTTCTGTGGACTGAGGATGCAATTCTATTGTCAACTACTGTAGGTCTAAATCTCGTTGGAATCAGTCTGTCCTTGGCTACAACTAACCTTCACTCTCTTAGCGTTTTCTGACTGTCTAACCTCGTTTCCTTGTTTGCTTCCGCTTTTTATAATCTGCAGACTATATTTTCTTGCCGGTTCTAATTTCAAGATGGCGTTGATTCCTACCGTCCGTTTTAGTGCATACAAGATTATTCTTCGCACTGTCGCGGTATTTGCTAATGCTGTGTGTGGTCAGGTTCTGGTGAAAATTCCATCCCTAATTCTATTTGATGTTTAAAAAAAAATAATTACGCTTGCGGAGTAATTCTGGCAAAACTAAGAACTGTCTGTACTGAGACACGATTTGTCTGGCAAAACTAAATCTGTCACACCATGTCTAACACTTTCCTGGCACATCCTGGTATGGTGATAAACTAAAACTGCTAATTTTACATCATGTCTTGTTTTTTGTTGTGATTTGTTAGTCATTTTTGTTTGTTCTTTTCCCCGGATGAATGCTTTGCAGCAGTAATGTAAGTATCATATTGTTTCATCCTGGTGCAGTCACTGAACCATTACCTTTGTTCTTTTTTTATCTACTTTAAAAATTCAGTCCTGCTGTGCAGCTCAATATATTTATTTCCATTATATTATTTTCCAACCTTGGACATTAAATATTGACAAATCTTTCTTCTGTGAGTCAGTTTTGTGGGGGTGGTCCAGATGGCTCTACTGTTTTGTTCATTCATGCACTTCACCTTTTCCAGAGAGGAATCACCTCAGATTCTTGTGTTCATATTTATGTCTATTCTATACTATTGGTGTGGGGCATTGTGCATTACATCATGCTATTCTTTCATCAACAGGAAGACTTTCTCGTCCAGCTAAAGAGGGCAGGCCGACTTTTCCACTACTGTGCCACACCTCTGGTGTTCTCAGCATCCTGGCGGCACAATGTGGTGCAGAAGACCACAGGAAAATGGGATAACTCTCGTTTGGATGCTCTTGGTAACTCCACGCTTCCCTTTGGTGGAATCATCAGTGGGTTGGTTGCAGCGGCTGCCACAGCATCAGGGGCCACAACGCCAGCCACCCCAGATAGGACTCAGAGAACGGTCAGTTTTTTATGAGTTATTTATATTGTTTTGTGTTGTCAGATGACAGTAGAAGCAGTGGGAGTTTGTGATTTATCAGTGAATGTGATGTTGTCTTAAACATTCTGTTGCTTAGTGACATCTCTGTTGCTTAGTGATATGTGTTGAACTGAAATAATCACACATTTTGATTAATAGACAGACAAGGCACTGCTGATGTATTCACAAGCTGTGTTTTATAGCTATATTTAGTTAATTGCTCAGATGGTTTACACAATATCAGAAAATGTGTTGGAACTGCAATTGAAAATAAATAGATACTATGCTTCTATACAACTCTGCAAGAGTGTCTTTTTAATTCTCAATGCTAGTATGCACATCACATTATCATTGGCGTGATAAATGTCACATTACAATGGATCCCTGGACATAGTGGGATACTAGGGAATGAGATGGCTGACAGATTGGCAAAAACAGGAGCCTTGAAACAACAATTAGATAGACCCTGCAGTAACCACACAGTAAATCGAATTATTAAGAAAATATTCGGTAAATCTGGATGAACAGGTGGGTGACGGGAACAACAGGTCACAGTGTATTTAGCTATATGTCACAGCCAAAAAGTAACGATGACATAAATGCATAAATAAACTACATAGAAAAGATCAAAGTATCATCTTTCAGTTTTGAACAAAACATACAAGAGTCATTAGCCACTTAAACCGCATCAATCCCCAGCACCTGCTCTTGTGCAGACATTGCTTTCATCCTGATGAAACAGTTTGACACCTACTAATTGAATGCTAGGCGCTGGCGAACACGAGGAAAAGATTCTTACAAGCACTGCCGACAAACACCCTGTATGGAGCAGTGACACAACTGAAGAAGACCTGTATCTATATAAGAATGGCATTGGGCTGCCAAGAGCAGGTTTGCTCAGCAGATGTGGGATAACAACAACAACAACAACAATCATTGGCGTCAGTCCGGCAGATGTCCTATGTGCGAGGAAGCCAGCAATATTATGTATGCGTCCTGATCATTGACAATGCTGTACCAATGCAGACCTAAGTATTTGGTTCATCCATCTTGGCATCGCTAGGTCTGTGGCTCCGTGGATATCATTCTGAGTGTCCATCTGTTGTCAGGCATGCGTACCACATGTCCAGCCCAATGATGTTTGTATGATATCACTGCTTCCACATGGTCTTGAAATAAAGTTTGATGTTGAATTTTTCGTTTCAGATTTTATCCCATATCAAAATTTTTAGTTTGCACCAGTCCATTACTCTCTGAGTGACTGAGTTTCTCACCATCTATTTTGTGGAAGTTCCACACATTGTATTCGTAAATCATTGTTGAAATAACCATTGCTTTTAAAGTGTGTGCTCTTGCTGTGGTGCACACACACACATATACACACACACACATATACACACACACATGTATACATATATTTAAAAACACTGGATCCATCTGTCAAATCATTTACTTATTGCTTTAAGCGGCTATTACCTTTCTCACTTTTTGTTTGTTTCATGTGTACATTAATTTAGATTACATACATCAATGACTGCTCATCTGAAATACAATTTTCATTTGCACAACAAGTAATGAAATAAAGATATTTAATTGTCACATGTTGGTGTAAGAATGTATGTGTTAAAATACGTTTAATTTTCACATCAATATATGTGAAATATACATATGAACTAGACATGTGAAGCAAGTCTATTTAATTTTTACATCAATCCACAGGAAATAAACTTGAGAATAACATATTTCAATTTCTCTAATGTATTAAATGTATATGTTAAATATATATTTAATGTTCAATCAATATTTGTGAAATATACATGTATGTGAGCTAGACATATGAAAAAGGTTGATTTAATTTTTACATCAATACACAGGAAATAAATTTGAAAAATTAAATTTTAATTTCTCAGCAAAATCTTAAATTTGTATGTTGAACAGACATTTTGTTTTTACAAAAATATAGATGTGTGAATTAAACACATTTCATGTTCACAGCTTACAATGCCAGTAATTCAGTAATCATGTTCAAAGCAGCCTATATGACATAGAAATGTGTATTTTGCAACAAAACATGAAATAAACATCTGAATGAGCAAATTTCATGTTTACAGCTCTGCATATGAAATACACAGACAATTGTTGCAGCTGTTCACTTGATGTAAATACAGACAGACATTTTTACCTTAGCTAATCTGAAACACATTACAGTGGCAGCATTCCATGCAGTGATGTCTTTTTGTGTGAAAACTCTACAGTTTCCAAATTTCTTGCCAGTTCCAAGTCCAGTCCAGGCTGTAAGAATGCATGATGGTTCTTGTTACCACATTTTGTTACTTTCTAGAAAAGAACTTGTTCTGTTGTATAGACTGACTATGAAAACATGAAGTGCTTTCAATTTTTGTTATATCTGATAAAAGAAATTTAGCCTTGTAAAGTCCAATCCCCATGTCCACATTGAAGGAAGTGAAAACAGGGCAAAGTAAAGGTTTACTCATAAAAGTCGCTGGCAAAGGGGGCACTGCTGAACAACATTATACTATTGCCACAAAAACATGAAAGAAGCGTAAACAAACTGATCTCAATAGAATATGAACTTGAAATGCTAATGAATTACGAAACAGACATGCAACTAAAATAGCACCATTAAATGTCCGTAGATTTGGTGGAAAGGGGCCAGAGCTTATAGAATATAGGAACAAAAAAATAGGATATATGAGGTGGGATCAAATTAAACCCGTCAGTGCAGCATCGCGCATGCCAGCGCGCAGGAAGCATGATGATGTCACAATTCACATAATATGCACAGACCAATGAACAAGCGAGTATGTGTTCATTCAATTCCCATTCATAGTTATGCTGCAAATCATTGACAACAGGGTCGGTCTAATACTGAATCTGCCGAAAGTGGATGAGGGAACGATGATTTAGTTCATAACAGTCGAAGGATATCGGCCAGTTGACATTCATTGCAGAATTCAGGCAGTGTATGGAGACACAGGTGTGTTGAAGACAACAGTGAATGACAGAGCAGAAATGTTTACGGAATGATATGAGTTAACAAAAGATCTTCCATGACCAGGTCAGGAACATATTGTTGTGACAGAAGAAACCATCAACAAGATTAATACAACAATTCGTGTGAACTATCCTCTGAGCTTATGTCTGCAAGCGTATGCATTCAGTGTCATTTGGGATAGTTTAAATGGTGGTTTGGAAGAAACTGAAGTAGATGAAGTGTGTTCAAAATGAGTCTCTCTGATGGTGACCGACCAACATAATGAAGAATGCATGAGGTAAAGTTTTTACCACTTGCTACATTACAAAGTGGAGGGTGATGCATTTCTGTTGCTCATTGTGGCAGGCGATGAGTGGTGGGGCCACCACTTTGAGCTGGGGAGCAAAACAGCGAGCATGCAGTCGAAATATCCAGGATCACCAAAGCACAAAAAATTCACAGGTTACCGCTGGTAAGGTTATATTTGGACCACGAAGAACTTTTGTTGGTTGACTTTAAAGAGCTTGACATGAACACCAAGGACACACTACCAAAAAAAAAAAAAAAAAAGGCAAAGGCCGCCGTCCATCGTAGACGATGATGGCATAATTTATTTGCTAGCGCTATTTTTAGTAAGGATTAACTACGCTACTTTTTATCCTCACTCTCTCGTTTCGAGCCGCCCGACCCCAGTGGCAAGTCAAGGACAAGACGACTAGGGGGTGACTATGAGATGAGATGCAGGGGATTTCGCATCAAGCACCTATGAAAAATATGGCGGCGTCCTGAGTCGAACCCACACCACCTGATCACATTGCCGACGGCTTAACCACTTCGCCACGGAATCCCAAGGATACACTACACAATCTGCATAAACCATCAAAAATAAATGACCTGGCATGCTTTTACGAGGTGTGATTCTGTTGCACGACAATGCTCATCCGCAAGTTGTGAACATTGTGCAAAAAGCCGTTGCACGGAAAAGGTGGGAAACCCCGATCTGTCACCAGCAAATATTATTTGTTTATACCCTTAAAAAAGAGCTCTAAATAGACAACAATTCCACTCTGATGCAGACAGCATGGCAGTAGTGATCAAATGGTTCAATGGTTAACCAAAGTTCTTTTCCGTGAACAGCATCCGTCATCTCCCCAAGTAGTTGGATGCGTGTCTGAATGACTATGGCGACTTCTTCTAGTGGCCCACAGTGCATGCTTGCTTCCTAACAATTGTTTCGTTTAATTCTGCTGATGTACCCTTCATACGTTTGTAATAAAGCCACTGGGACGGGTTTAATTTAATCACACCTCATAAATTTTAGAGCCAGTGAATATAAGAAAAAAATAACAGAACATCAAGAAGACTCATGAAAACTATGTACTGGTATAGAGTGGTGTAGACACAAGGGAAAGAGTTAAACATGATGTAGGTTTCCTTGTACATCCAGAACAAAACACAGTTCTTTTTAGAAAAAGCATACTTTTGGGAAATGTAAAATGCCTAACATAAGTCAAAAGTAGAACAATAATTCACAATGAGGAAAGGAATTCTTTGAGTGGTCTTTCAGGCGTTATCAATAAGATCAATGAGAAGAGTGATCTGATCGTAATGTGCAATTTGGCAGCACATGAGCTGCAGTGGTCAGCGACCCATAGCTGACTGCTAGCGTCAGTGCCAGTGAACCATAGCTACCAAGACCCTTCTACACCACCACGCGGTGATCCTGGATAATAGGCTGCAACAGGGTAGACTGGCTAAGGAGAAGGGATCGAAGAGGGAATACTAACACGGTACTCAAAAAATGCTTGCTGAAGTCGGCTGTGTTGGACCGAAAGGTGCAAATATCACAGTCAAGCTGTAAACTACAACACAGCGCATTCCGTTTTCTGGACTACATTCTGCTACTTAAGCTCTTTCAGGGTTTGGTAGCGGGAGATTGAGAACAAACGAAGCCAAGCCATAATGTGTAATTTAAATGGCAAACAAGGAAAAACAAATTATCACATGAATTTTGCTTTGGAAGGTTCAGTGACACTTCATAAACAATGGATAAGAGCTTATAAATGTATGTATTGAGCATGGTCTAATTATAATAACTAACGTCTTCCAACACCAGAAATGTAATACCAAAACAGATGGAAAAAACCCCAGATAAAGCATCACCTGATTGATTATATTTTAGCAAGTCAATGACAAAGAAGAAATATAACAGACTCTAAAGCAATCATTAATGTATGTTTAGATGCTGATCAACAACCAGTGATGATGATGCAAACAGCATTACATTAGAAAAGTCAGAAAATAGAAAAGCACATAATCATTGCAAATCTAACAGAAATAGAAAAGGAAGCTATTAGAAAATAAATATTCCACAAAATTGTAAAGATTTTTAGACACTAAATAGAAAACTGAAAACATAAACAGTGAATCTAAAAAACAGAAATGTGAAAGAAGAACATTAAAGACAAGGTAAAGAAATGAAACAAATGCCTGAAGTCCAAGAATCAATACAGATTACAAATGTAGATCTATAAAACATCGCTAATATAAAAGACTCAGAATGATTATATTATGACTATTATAAATACTATCATCCATATTGACAAATTGAATAAGAGATTTCTACAAAACGTATCAAACCAATGAGGAGAGTTTTAATCCTACTTAAGTCATTAATGACGAAAAGGTGTCCTCAATAAGTAACATGCTTCTAAGGCAACAGCAATGGAAATAGTACTTCCATGAACATTGTAACCCTTCAGACACTCAGGGAAATCAATATTTATACTAGGAAACTAGGCTCATCTGGAACCTGTCATTTTTATTGGAAAGATAGGAGGACATTAAAAGATCAGCCTTAAAAAAAGTCACCAGGTATTGGATGGCCTCAAAATGGAAGCAATTCAAACTTGTGGAATAACAGGGTTTAAATGACTAGAAAGTCTTTATGAGAGCAAAGAAAGAAAGAAGAGTACTAGATGATTGACAACAAGTTACAATAATGTCAATCTGGAAGATTAAAGGCAGTAATTAAAACTAATACTTACAGAGGCATATCACTACTAAGTCATACAGGAAAAATACTTGAATGAAAAATAAGACCAATTGTTAAACCTCAGGTGAACAAATCTCAATTTAGATTCTGTAAGGCAATGATGATATACAGATGTCTTACTCACATTTAGACATTTAAATGAAAGTACAATAGAATATGGCAAGTATTTAAACATGTCAGTCATTTATAGATCAGGAGAAAGCTATAAAGTTCATAGAAGTAAACTCTGGACAATGTTAGAGGACCATGGACTATTAGATAATGGGCGAGCATTTTGCCAAATGGATAAAAATGTAATACGGGTAATTGATGGAGTCACAGATTCTTTTGAAATAACTACATGAGTATGACAAGGATGTGTGCTTTCACAATTGCTTTTCAACATTTACATAGACATAATAACAGAAGCCAGCCAAATTGCAACACTAGAAGTTGAATTCAACATAAGAAACTAAGAACTTAAAACACATGAACTACTCTTTGCAGATGACCAAATACTAATATATGACGACAATGATCTTATGAATGCCGTTAGTACAGTCTGTGAAGATATAATACGAAGATTAGTAGCACATCAAAGATGGAAATTATAAAGATTAGCAGAACACAAGCTCCACTTAACATACTTTTAAAACATCAAACATTAGCAATCCCATTAGTTCAAATACCTAAGAAGTACAGATACTAGTATGACGTACGAAGAGTCAAAACGGCTTATCTAAGCCAGATACATGACCAAATGGGAAACCGAACATACTGGTTACACCAGAAACGATGCCTATTACCAGTTGAACAGAAGAGAGCAGATCGTTGTCTTCAGACTTCGCACTGGCCACAATAGACTAAGGTACCACCTATTCAACAAATTAAAGATAGGTGGTACCGACAAATGCCCGTGCGGTACCGGTAAAATGACCGCTGAACATCTGCTGCAGAACTGCCCGACATACGAGGATCAGAAAGAGCAGATGTGGCCATCACCAGTGGAACTGCAAGACAAGCTCTATGGCAGCGTTGACAGCCTCAGGATGACCGCCGCTTTTTTCGAAAAAATAATGGTTACTGTCTGACTGCGTACGAAGAAGAAGAAGAAGAAATACCTAAGAAGTAAGATAAAGAAATTGAAACTAGATGTCGGAAAACCTCTGCTGTGACTTATCAACTGTAATTTCTGCTTTAGCATTCGAACATCAGTTTGGCAACTATTTATGCCTAATCTGTGCTGTCTGTGTCAAACATGGTCCCTTTTCAAGGCACTAGAGAGGACAATTACAACTTGTGAAATGAAATCTGTAATAAAAGTCATTGGTGTCACCAGGAGAGATAACAATGAGAAATCCTGATATTAGAAATATTGTGAGACCTATAACTTGTGTTGAATACATTTAAAAGTAGAAAATATGATGGTTCTCATGAGAATGCAGCCTGTGTTCTTGCAGCACAAAATCTGATTACAGGGTATGAGAAAGGCTGCATGGCAGATGGTTAGATAGCATACAAGTAAGAGAAATCCTACATTATAGGCTTACAACAACTGACGAAATACACTTGACAAAGAAAAGCAATTTAAGCTATTCACAATACGTTTAAAAACAAATGTATATTGGCATTGTAATTAAAGACAAAACTCGTTCATGGAAAATGCGTTTTTTTTAAAAAATGGTTTACAGTCATACACTGAATAAAATGTGAAAAACCCATACAAATGAAAGCGAACCCATACAAGTTTATTCTTATTTATATATTCATTATGTATTAATACTTCTTAGGATCATTGATGAGGAGCAAATAATAGGCCACTGTTAATAAGGTTGACAACCTCATCATTAAAAAAAACAAGTGTAATCAAATACAGTACAATACAATTTAATATCCTTGACTTCAGTCCAGCAGGTGTGGTTATGCGAGGTAGCCAACAATGTCCTGTATGCAGTCTGATCTTTCACTGCGTCGTACCATTTCGGACCTAGGTCTCTGAGCAGACCATCTCGCCATTGTATGGGTGGGCAGCCACGTGTTCATGTATAATCATGGCAACCAAAATGTTGTTCTGAGGTCCACCTGTTATCTGGCATGCACACCATGTGGCCAGTCCAGTGGTATTTGCGAGACAACTCAGCCTCCACAACGTCTCGAAATAGAAATAGTGTAATCATAGAAACCTCTTTTGCAACAGCATATCAAAATATTGGTACAGGCTTCCTGAGTGAAAGTTAGCTGTTGTAATGACACAATTCAGAGTACTTTGAAAAATAATATGTATTGCATTCGTTGTTGCAACATTATTTATCTTTAATATTTGCTTAGAATCAGTTTAAATTATGTTTTTTCTGGTAACTTTTGAAAGAGTTTCTGATTTGTTATATTTACTAGAAGTAGGTTAAGAAGATTGCTTACATCTGTTTTTAAATGGTAGGATTAGGAATTGTAGAATATCTTTTTAAAAGAGTGCATTATAAGAATGTCTTTCTCCTTGTATACATTGTGCTCCTTGCCAAGCATAGGACCTCGACTGAGGTTGGTCACTGGCAGAAGCCTGTGCCAAAACAGTTTGTGGGCTCTTGCAGTGGTGGTTTCTGTAGTAATTTGTTTGACATTATGAGGTTGCTAATTTCATATATAACCCTTTTTAGTCATCTTTAATGGCATGATTGGAATTTGAGCTACTTAATTTAATTGAACAGTTGATAAATGACCCGCTTAGATATGTTGATTTGTTTGTAGAAAACAATAATTACAGATGTGTCTTTTGCTGTGTAGTCAGTCTTATGTGTTCAGTTATTCTTCTTTTTTATTTTGTTATTAATGTTGATACAGTAGTTTTGATAATATTGTCATTTTGTAAGCAATGCTTTATTTCCTTGTAAAGATATTTAATCTTGACAGACAAATGGCAAACAGATACTCTTGTATGAAATTCTTGTATGCAGAATGAAGGGCCAGAAAAGAAACTAATGCAGAAGACATGTTTCGTTTAAATGTTTTGGTCCATTAACGTTACTACAATCAATAACAATTAATTTCTTTGTATAGTTCATTGTAGAGTAGGTAAAATGAGTATTGTAGCTGACACTGTCACATGAGGGATGAGACTTTGTTGTAAGAGGTATCAGTTTTGGGGAAGCAGGGTCACCGTTTACTATCCTTGCTGTCAAGTCTGCCTTAACTATGGTTCGTTGTAGAAGAGAGTAGTGAACAATAGCACAAATGTTATAGATTTAAATGGAATTCTAAAGTCAGTGATTTGGGCAGCACATAATTAATATAATATATATATTTGAACACGCCTCGTGTGTGTGTGTGTATATATATATATATATATATATATATATATATATATATATATATATATATATATATATATATATATATATATATATATATATATATATATATATACACATACATACACACACACACACACACACACAACCACGAGGCATGCTCAAATGAAACCGGACCTGAGTGCGTGCATAAATAATGTATATTTTTAAAATGATATTCTAGAATGAGTCATTAGGGAGAACAGTGGTATATTTGAATGATGTTTTCATTGCTTCACTCCTCTTCTACCTAGGAAATGTAGAGGTCTTTGTATATACTTGCAGTGGAGTGTGCAGACAAGCATGTCACTGGCCTGTTGTGTTGTATGATATTCTAGAATGAGTAATTGGGGAAACCAGCATTAATGCGATATAGTTGCATAAGATTCTAGATGGAGTCATTTGGAATGCTTACATTGATGTTAAATTTTATAATGTGTTTTGAAGACCAACATTTATGTAATACATTTGTACTTTAGAGTGTTACATTTTGAAAGACAGAATTTATTTGTTAAAGATGTTGTTTTAGTTCATTTTCTTTAGTTCATGCTCTTTTCAATGTATTAGGACTATTGTAGTTTACTACTTTTCATTTTGTTGGCTTTTTAATGTCGATGTAAATTGAAATGAGTTCTTAATTAGAGTTTATAGTTTGTCTATCATTTAATTATGTTTGTGTGCCATAATTGCTCATCACCAGCTAAATATTAGCCAACCATTTGTTTTTATCCATACCTGTTATTTTTTTGTTCTGCTTACCTATAATTTTTACTGCTTACCTATAATTTGTATGGTTTTGTTGCATTTCCTTAGTGTACGTCTGTCCGTACACCATTTTATATGGGGTTTTCCTATACAGTTTTGATTATATAAACTATACATTTTTTAAATACAAAGTCCTGGATACTTTAGCATCATTAAACAAAAATCTATATTTCAGTGATTTGGGTCTTATGAGTCAATCAACCACATTAATCCGAATATGCTTTCGGTTAATCTGTTTTGAATTGTGTTTTAAATTAGTTGTAAAGGTAATTTTGCTTCTGGAAATAGGTAGTCAATAGTTTTATAACTATAATAGGTTACTTACCTGTTCAGATTTGTCTATAAATAGAAAGGTCTCTAAATAGGTAGTCAATAGTTTTGTATCTATGATAGGTTACTTACCTGTTCAGATTTGTCTATAAATAGCAGTCTCTAAATAGGTAACCAATAGTTTTGTAACTATGATAGGTTCTTACCTGTTCAGATTTGTCTATAAATAGCAGTCTCTAAATAGGTAACCAATAGTTTTGTAACTATGATAGGTTCTTACCTGTTCAGATTTGTCTATAAATAGCAGTCTCTAACTGACCTGCCAATCAGGTTCTCATTTTTGCAATCATTCAAATAAAAAGTTTATGCCTCTATAAAATAAAGTTAGTTCATCAGATGAATTTATCTACATTAGACAGGCGGAATAAGTCCTTTTTTTTTACCATTTGTTCCTTTAATGTAGCTACTAATTGAAACAATAAACACATGAGAAAATTGCTTTGGTAGTTCTTTCTGACAGTGCCCGAATGTATTTTTTGTGCTTTTATATGTTTTCTTTCAAGTTGGAGAAAGAGCTGATTCAGTGGCGCGATGAGCTGTGGTGAACGATACGGTGATGATGAGAGATAAGGTTGAGTTGATCAGGGTAGTTATGGATACTCTACAGAATAATGAAGAGACAGAGGCCGCGAAAATGTATATGTGTAGAGGATGATGGATTTGGAAATGATGAGGGGAGAAAGTGTGTTCTGTCGGGAAAGATCTGAAGAACACGAAATCAACATCTGACTGGGATTCTGAGTATGTAAATGCTATTTGGCTGGGGGGCAAACGAGAACTGTTTAAAGACATAAAATGCAGAAAAATCATATATTTTGGTCACATTAAAAGACATGAGACTTGTAAAACCCATTCTAGAGGGAAAGGTTGAAGACAGTCGAACAAGGGGTAGGCAGCGCTACAAGTTGGAGGATAACATGAAAAGATGGACAAGCAGCAGTCTGTCTGTGTGTACCACCAGAGTGAGAGATAGAGAATGTTGGAGATACATTGTCTGTGTGTTCCACCAGAGTGAGAGATAGATAATGTTGGAGATACATTGTCTGTGTGTTCCACCAGAGTGAGAGATAGATAAAGTTGGAGATGCATTGCAACTAACCTTCATTGTGGAGACAGAACATGGATTGATTGATTGATGTTTTCTTTTATTTATGTGTTTCTCTGGAATTATGGTCAAGATTTTAAAGCTGTTTATTATTTTTCTAATGTTCCTGCTTGTTTACTGCAAGTAGAATTTGGATGTGGTCATGTTCACAGCATGTAAGATGGTTGCATCCTCAAACATATTCTCTATAGCTAGTTGGGAGATAGCATAATAACAGTCAGCCCACCACAACTGAGGTTCAAAGTTGTGTGTAAGTGGGACATGAAAAGCACTAAACATGGGACTGACATCCTCTGAAGGTGAAGCTGCAGAGTGATCCAGATATGTGCTCTGAAGAGCCACCTTACACTGGTTGAAGAGAAGCTCTTGCAACACGGAGAAGTGACATGACAGTGCTACAAAGAAAAGGATTTACATCACTGAATTGCTGCCTAAGACAGATGTGTCAGACCGAAAGGTGCAAATATCGCAGCCAGTCTGTAAACTAGAGGCACAACACATTCCGTTATCCTGACTACATCTAGCTACTTGCAAAGCCCTATTCAGGGCTTGGTAGTGGGAGATTGAAAACAAACACAGAAGAAGAAGAAGAACATCATTGAAACACTGATGAGCATGTTACAGTCTGTTCTCCAAACACACATGACAGTCGACGATGAATTTCAGCAGGTTTTAAACCTTCTTTCACCAGAAATGTAATCACAACACGCTGTTCCTGCACCGAAGTCAATTAATCCGACACCATTTTGAAAAACAAAGTGCAGGAAAACATTAGATACTTGCTCATTCCCACCACCAGGTGTCAGACATATACTGTTCACTGTGGAATAGTTACTACACTTAATCAAATTGGTTTTTCTGGTTATCCTGGCAAAATCTGGATATCCACTAGATGCTCCCCGAATATGCTATACTAGAGTATTTCTGTTATCTCAAAAGGTCACGCTATCTTTGCATTAAATGGCTTTTTGAAAGTATGTATGTTTTTTGCTCTTTCATTAGGGATCAAGATGCTGAGCAGCGCATGAGCTGCAGTGGTCAGCGACCCATAGCTGACTGCTAGCGTCAGGGCCAGCGAACCAGAACTGCCAAGACCCTTCTACACCTCCACGTGGTGATCCTGGATAACAGGCTGCAGCAGGGCAGACTGGCTAAGGAGAAGGGATCGAAGAGGGAATGCTAACCCGGTACTCAAGAAATGCTTGCTGAAGTCGGATGTGTTGGACCGAAAGGTGCAAATATTGCAGCCAAGCTGTAAACTACGACACAACGCATTCCGTTCTCTGGACTACATTCTGCTACTTAAACCCTTTCAGGGTTTGGTAGCGGGAGATTGAGAACGAACGAAGAAGAAGAAGAAGAAGAAGAAGCTCTTTCATGACAGTGTAGCTGTCTCTTTGAACACAAGAATTCCAAAACCTTTATTGTCATGTTTTTGTCATATCAAGGAACAATAACGTCCTTGTTCTTTCATTCTTTGTTTGTTTGAACTCATCACAACATCAACAGGCAAATATCACAATGGCGCAACAGTCAGAGTGCTTGTCTCTCACACTGAAGGAATGATATTCACAACCCTGGTCACTATTATGACATATCCCTAGTCTACCCAGCTGTAAATGTGTACCTGACTTACCGTGATGGATGGTAAAACATTGAAGAAGGGAACTAGTCACCGCATATCAGAAAAGATGAGACCTCATACAGTATCCAAGACTTAGCCAAATGTCAATGTTTGCTATAGGACTACCTTTATAACTTTTTGTAGCAATATCCAGGTGTAAAATATACTGAGTAATTCAACAAAATGCATGATCTTCTTTTATTTGTATTATTTTTACATTCGGTGGCAGTGATTTCACACAAAGTCTCATTCTCGTTGGTGCTTGTTAACACATGTCTTCCAGCGAACAGAACAGTCAGAACTGCTTATTAGTGAATACTAAAATTCAGCTTGTGATCTCTACTTTGGTCTGCAGATGTTGCTCTGATTTATTTTGTGCATGATATAAAATTGTCCGGTTAACCATGAATACTGCAGACCATCATTTATGAGAATATTTGTACCAGAAATTGTTCTGTAAATGTTTCATGACCTGGTACTAACCACTATCTTAGTCACTGACATAATATTTGTACCAGAAATTGTTCTATGAATATTTCATGACCTGGTGCAAATCAATATCTTAGTCACGGACATAATATTTGTACTAGAAATTGTTCTGTGAATGTTTCATGACCTGGTGCTAACAAGTATCTTAGTCACTGACATCAAATGAGCGCAAGCATGACATATGCAGATTTGGGTGTCTATAATTAAAATCTTTTGCATTAATTAACATTAGCTTAAAGAATGAATATTTTTGATGATATTTGGGTGTAAAAATATATTTTAAACAGGATAACTCTTGTTTATTATATCTAGGTCAGCAACAATAAATGGAATTTTATCAAGAGATGTCAGTCATATTTCTGTGTTTTGTGCAGTGTAATTGATTTTTAATTGGACAATTTTACAACAATTGTTAAAAAATAGTTTTATTTCCTGACTGTTACTGGGGCCCCAAAATGGGAGCAAAGAATATTAACACTGTAACCCATTAGACATATTGTTAGAGGGGACTAAGGAGTACTGGGCATAGGAATGACTACTGGAGAAACTTTGAGCTGTAAAAACTGAATAGATAGCCTAAGGCATGTGTGGATGGCAGCTGTGGAGGCACCAAATCTGCCGGGGCTAGATCTATTGTCCTGAACATGATGATGACCCCACAACAGACGAGTCATAAAACTGTAGACCTTTGGAGTCTAATGAGGTTTGAGTGAACTGGGTTGCAAGAGAGGACGAAGCAGAGTGTGTACAACCAGCGGGCTGCAGGAACCATCAGTATCCACACCCTTCCCTATTTGCTGACAGAGACTGAACACCTTGGGTATGTGTGGAGTGCAGTTAAGTCAGAACAGAACAGATTTTGGCTGGTTCAATATTTGATGACTTGGCATGTAAATATTGAAGACTTGGGGACTGAGTGGTATCGAGGTAAGTTGCCGATCTCGGGTGCTGGAGGTCGTGGGTTCAAATCACTGTGGAGACCAGGTTTTTTTTCAAGTGGACTTTCAGGTATTTCCCTGGATCTCTGGGTAGTAGAGATCGGACACCCATTTGCAGTTTCGCACACGTTAAAAATCCCTCGGCAGTTGGAAATAGAAAAGGGTAGGCTTAACTACCGCTGTCTGAGCAAATTTCAAAATTATGTTAAAAATCAGCCCAATCTATTACGCGATCCTCGCCAGTGCCTTATGCTGAGAGTCTAACAAATTGTGGAGAAGAACAGAACACTTATGGGTTAAACCATGTGCAATGACATTGATGCTCTAACTAAACTAAACTAAACTAAATTAACTAATTATACTGAAGATCTCTGCTCCACAGGGAGCTGAAAAGGTTTTGATTGAACAAGTTATATTTCTGATTTCAGTAATTCATTTATAGAATGCTGATTATTTTATTTGATGAATAATAATACATATTTCATTCTAGCTGTTTCCATTACAGAGATCACGCCACAACTCTGGAACTTCCAATATCAGTGTCAAAGGTAGAATTAGTGAGGAGCCAAGCAGAAAGGGTTCTGAGGTAGGATTAACTGCTGGACTGGGAGCAGCAGCTAAGGCACGACTGGAAGCAGAGGAAGAGGAGCTGTGGCATGTAAGCTTGAGGCAGAGGTTTATGAAGGAATACAAGCAGTACCTAGTCTCCGAGCTAGGATTCATGAAGCTGAATATGCAGCCTTCTATGCAACGGAGGTGAGAGCAGCATTAGATATTGTTAACTCATTCACTACGGAATTAATTTTTTCACCGTAAGACTCCAACACATTATCACTGAGATATATTTTTCTCCAATAATGTTTCATTTACATGTGACATAGTAAAGTAAAAATGTAAAGGTTCTGTTAACATGCCAGTGTGGCATATTGGGAACATGGTGCTAGACTCATATTTTGCTTGACCAACAGCACACTAGATGAACTCACAATGACTGACGCAATGCATTTGGTACAGGACAGTCTACACTTAACGGTATCAGTGGAAAGAAAACTAACTAATTAAAAATTCATTTTGTTTAATACTTATATTAAACTTCACTTTGTTTAATTATGTCATGGAAAATTGTCTTACTGTTATCTTGAAAGCTAATTTTATTCTTACTGTTATTATGAAAACTCTTTATTCTCACTGTTATCTTGAAAGCTAATTTTAGTGATACTGATATTATGAAAACTCTTTATTCTCACTGATATCTTGAAAGCTAATGTTATTCTTACTGTTATTATGAAAACTCTTTATTCTTACTGTTATCTTGAATGCTGTTTTTATTTGTGTTGTTATTATGAAAACTCTTTATTCTTGAAACCTCTTTATTTTTACTGTTATTTAAAAAAAAAAACACCTTTATTCTTACTTTTATCTTGAAAACCTCTTTATTTTTACTGTTATTTTTAAAGCCACCTTTATTCTTACTTTTATCTTGAAAACCTCTTTATTCTTACTGCTATCTTAAAAGCCCCTTTTATTCTTATTGTTATTTTGAAAACCTCTTTATTCTTACTGCTATCTTAAAAGCCCCTTTTATTCTTATTGTTATTTTGAAAACCTCTTTATTCTTACTGCTATCTTAAAAGCCCCTTTTATTCTTATTGTTATTTTGAAAACCCCTTTATTCTTACTGTTATCTTAAAAAAAACTGTCTATATGCTCTTACCTCCAGAAACCTTATTTTCTTGAGTCTTACTCATCTTTAAAAACTTAAGTTGTCTATGTACTTCTGTGATAGGAAACCTGATTATTGTAATAGACTCAATTATGTTTACTGATGCTGCAGCCAAAGCCGAGGACTTGGGTCTAATCTTTCCAGTCAAGGATCCATTGATAGCACTGATAGCAAAGTGATAGCCACCAACCTTCAGAAAACACTGACCGGAGGCATCATTTTGATGGAGCTTAGTTTCAGACAGGAGTTTTTCTGTGTCAGAATGTTTGCTGTGGACTGCTGTCAGCTGGGAGTCATTGTTAACCAGCAGGTGAGGCTGCAGGAATATCATCATCATTATGAATAAATGGGAAAATAAAAATAGAGTGTAGAAAAGACCAAAGATTCTAAATGAAATTAAAACTATGTGCGGTTTTTCGCAGTGAGATTTCGTTATGCAGTGGTTTGTGTAATCTCTTTCATTCTTAATGGCATTCATCATGAAAAAGATGTCGTGTTGTAGTTTGCAGCGAGCCTGTGATATCTGCGCCTATTGGCCTGACACGTCTGGTTTCAGCACAGCATTTTTCGAACCAGGCTTGATTTTCCTCTTCTATCCCAAGCCAGATCACATAAGTGTAGCCCGTTTCCAGCGTCACCACTTGGAGACGGAATAGGGCCTTGGTCCTATCCCTAGCTAGATCACATAAGTGTAGCCCGGTTCCAGCGTCACCACTTGGAGACGGAATAGGGCCTTGGTCCTATCCCTAGCCAGATCACATAAGTGTAGCCTGGTTCCAGCGTCACCACTTGGAGACGGAATATGGCCTTGGTCCTATCCCTAGCCAAATCACATAAGTGTAGCCTGGTTCCAGCGTCACCACTTGGAGACGGAATAGGGCCTTGGTCCTATCTCTAGCTAGATCACATAAGTGTAGCCCGGTTCCAGCGTCACCACTTGGAGACGGAATATGACCTTGGTCCTATCCCTAGCCAAATCACATAAGTGTAGCCTGGTTCCAGCGTCACCACTTCGAGACGGAATAGGGCCTTGGTCCTATCCCTAGCCAGATCACATAAGTGTAGCCCGGTTCCAGCGTCACCACTTGGAGACGGAATAGGGCCTTGGTCCTATCCCTAGCTAGATCACATAAGTGTAGCCCGGTTCCAGCGTCACCACTTGAAGACGGAATATGGCCTTGGTCCTATCCCTAGCTAGATCACATAAGGGTAGCCTGGTTCCAGCGTCACCACTTGGAGACTGAATATGGCCTTGGTCCTATCCCTAGCCAGATCACATAAGTGTAGCCCGGTTCCAGCGTCACCACTTGGAGACGGAATATGGCCTTGGTCCTATCCCTAGCTAGATCACATAAGTGTAGCCCGGTTCCAGCGTCACCACTTGGAGACGGAATATGGCCTTGGTCATCTATGGTACACTGGTCCTGATGCAAGCAGACAGCTGGGGTCAGCTCATACACTTCTGCATCTTCAGCCTCCTTTATATATAGACATTTAACTTTAATGGCCATTATCAAATTTAGAAATACAAAACATGTTGCTGGTTGGCTATGTGTTGTACCATCTAGGAATATTCAATCTGAAGAAATAATGGAATTGGTACAGTCTTGCTCAGCATTTGTCAAGTGAAGAGTTAAAGGAGTAAAAACATCAGTGGAAAAAAAGATGACGGAGAAATGATTGCTATGAAGTCAATGCACACCAAGTATCGTCACAATATTCTTGCATCTGTAGGCAATAGGCAATGCAGCCCAGCAGTTATGGGACACTAATCTCTACTAGTAGAACAGTTTTACAGATAATAATAATGTTCGCTTAGGCGCCTGAGGCCTGTTGCGTCGGTCGGCCACATCCATGACCCACGGCTACGGCGTGGTTCCAGGACGGGGGTGGAGTTCGATATCTGCTGGAGCTATACCGTACAGGGATGGCCTCTTCTGCGCCTCCATCTGGTCGGGGGAAGACTTATGGTTCTAATGAACAACTTGTGTAGTATCTTATGTGCTGGGGTTTCCTGGTCCAGCCGTACAACATGACCGAACAAAGAAACTCGACGGCGGTCAAGTGTTTCTGAGAAAAAATAAATGCTCAGCTGTGTTCCTATTACAGAAATCCTGCATAAAAGGAAACAAATAAAAACATCTTGTTTTGCATTCTTTCTTAAAAAATATTGAACTATAACCTTCTTAAGATAAATAAAAAAGGACATTACATTTTTGTTAAACTTTATTTCTATAATGTTTATAATATGTATCTGTTATTTTAGCTTGAATAAGTTGAAATGCACATAAAAACTATTAAATTTGAATAAGAATTATTATAAATATGCACAACTTATTCCATAGAAATACGTGATACAATTTATTGTTTTTGATTGGCAGTCCATTTTACGAGGTGTGTTCAAATGAAACCAGACAAAACTGCAACAAGTAAACATACATACGATGTGCATGATGTTACTTCTGTTGTAAACAGTATATACCAACCATCAAGTATGCAAAATTTCATTATCCTTCGACTCATAGTTTCCTCAGCAGACCGTTGAAAACACGGCGGGTGTGATATGTTGTCTGTTCAGAGTTAATCAGCGAGAGGTGATTCGGTTTCTAACAGCGAAAGGATATCGACCAGTTGACAGAATGCAGGCAGTGTATGGTGACAAAAGTGTGTCGAAGACAACGGTGAAGTACTGGACAACGATGTTTAAAGAAGGCTGTGAGTTAACTAAAGATCTTCCGAGACTAGGTCAGGGCATATTGTTTCGTTAACTCACGTCCTTCTTTAAACATCACTGTCCAGCTCTTAACTGTTGTCTTCGTCACACTTTTGTCACCATGCACTGCCTGCATTCTGCGATCAATGTCAACTGGTCGACATCCTCGAGCTGTTAGAAACCGGATCGCTGCTCGCTGATCAACTCTGGACGGATTCCATACCACACCCGCCATGTTTTCAACGGTCTGCTGAGGACACTTTGTGTCAGAGGATAAAGACATTTTACAAACTTGAAGGTTGGTATGTGCTGTTTACACCAGAAGTGACATCATCATGCGTGTCTTACATATGTTCACTCGTTGCAGTTTTGTCCGGTTTCATTTGAACATGCCCTGTATTATATAATTTAGAGGAACCCTGTCATAGAGCAAGACTGTATTTTAATATATTTATATGAAGTAAAGATCCTGTTGACATGCCATGTGCTATATTGGGAATATGGTGTTATGCCCACATTTTCTTGACCAGCGGCACACTAAGAGTGGTCAGCATCACGCCGATTGCCTTTTCTTCCCAGACTTGTTCTGGTAAAAGTAACCCATAGAATTACCGATATAGGGGTGTGAGGTGTTAGAAATCTCACATTTCAAATGCTCGGCTATATGAGGGCGGTAGCCATCTCCTCTCCCTCGCCGCTTTTACTTCCTGGACTAAACCGGTACCCATTTAAGGCTGGGTAGACCCAGGAGTCGTTGCGGTCTGAAAAAACATTTATGCCTCAACTGGGTAATGAACCCAGGACCACTCAGATGCAAAGCCAGCGCACTAACCACTGTGCTATGCGACTCCTGCGACATGTTCTGGTACCCAATTCAATTTTTCAGGTTAGGTCAATTCATGGAGCTGTTTGCAATCTAAAAAATATCCCGCAGCCAATTTGGGATTGAACCTAGATCGTTCGGCTTAGGGGCCAATGCACCAATCACTGCGCTACCTCTGCTCTAATATGTATATGCCATTTTTAAGGTTATTATTTTATTTACGCTTAACATCATTATGCTGGTTTCGAAGACTGCAGAGTCTATATACAACCAATTTCTTCTACTCCTTGTCTTGTCTTCCCTTAACCACAAGAGGCCATAGGGGACATCACTCAGTATGTGAGTGATGTGTCTTGAGTATGTTGCTAAGCAGGTAGAACTAAATCTTTCCCAGGTGATGTGTTAGCCCATTATTGGCCCGTGTGTATATTTCCCAATCACACCAAAACCGACACTGTTGGCAAACAGGACGAAGAGTGCCAATCTCTCTGGAAGGTTAGCATTGGTGCATTGGACCAAGAAAATGCAACACAGGGTAACCAAAATCTTATTTCAAATAGCTGATGACTGTGCCGGGATAATCAGAAGGTAAAACACCACGAAATGAATGGATTAACTAATCTAAATGGAAAACCACAACACTTTTCAGTCAAATCCATGGCCTGACGGCAACCATGATGTGCTAAAACGTGTAATCAAAATTAGATTTGCGTCCTGTTATTTGCCATCTTTGCTACATCTCTTCTTACCAAGTCACATTTCACAGATGGACAGTAGGGTACAGTAGCTGTCTTCTTTCCTTCCCAGTAAGTGCTGCTTAAATCCATTACAGAAAACTCATGTCATATTTGTGATATATTCTAACTTGATAACTCTTTCCCCTACAGATGCACCTGATTTTTGTTGATGAGTGCGACAAGTACAAAGATCTGATTCATGTGCACTCATTTGCCCATGACTTTCACTTGCGATATGTGATGAAGTACTTGAGCAAGCAAGAAGATTCTGTATTTCCAATGGGCTTTGATGTAGACAATTTCCTGACTGACTTCAAGCAGATCTATCCGTACCCTCCCAGCTTCTCGAGGAATTGTATGCAGCAAGGTTGGTAGCTAGATTGTTAGCAAGGTTGGTAGCTTGGTTGGTAGCAAGGTTGATAGCAGGTTGGTAGCTAATCTGTTAGCAATATTGGTGTCTAGGCTGGTAGTTAAGCTGTTAGCAAGGTTGCTAGCTAGGTTGGTAGCTAGATTGTTGGCTAGGTTGGTATATTGGTTTGTAGCAACAATGGTAGTTTGGCTGGTAGCTAAGCTGTTAGTAAGATTATTGGCTAGGTTGGTAGCAGGTTGATAGCTAGGTTGCTAGCTAGGTTGGTAGTCGGTTGGTATCAAGAATAGTAGCTTGGCTGATAGCTAGGTTGGTAGCAGGTTGATAGTTAGGTTGGTAGCTAGGTTGGTAGCTAGATTAGTAGTCGGTTGGTAGCAAGAAGGGTAGCTTGGCTGATAGCTAAGCTGTTAATAAGGTTATTGGCTAGGTTGGTAGCAGGTTGATAGCTAGGTTGCTAGCTAGTTTATTAGCTAGGTTGATATCTAGATTGGTAGCAAGAATGGTAGCTTAGCTGGTAGTAAGGTTATTAGCTAGGTTGGTAGCATGGCTGTTGGTTGTAAGGTTGCTTGCTAGGTTGGTGCTAAGTTAGTAGATAGGTTGTTAGCAGAGGTGACAGTTGAGTTGGTAGCTAAGCTAATAGCTAAATTCATATCAAAATTGGAAACTAAACTGGTAGCAAGGTTGATAGCTAGGTTGGTAGCTATAATGGTAGCTATTTTGGTAGATATAGATATAAAGAGATTGGTAGCAAGGTTGATAGCTAGGTTGGTAGCTATAATGGTAGCTATTTTGGTAGATATAGATATAAAGAGATTGGTAGATATATTGGTAGCAAGATTGGTAGCAAAATTGATAGCTGTATTGGTAAATAGATTGCTAGCAGGGATGGTAGCTAGGTCGGTAATTTAATTCATAGCTAAGTTGATTTGGTAGCTATGTTGGTAGTAAGGCTTGTCACATATACCAAACCCATAGGGGAAAAGGTGACCAAGCATTACATGGCTACCAATCCTGGTGAAGCCTAGCTTTCTTTCTAAAGGGGGTGAAATTGAAACCTATCCTGCACACTGTGTGATGACTGCAGTAAGAAGTGATATCTCTCCTTGTAAATTCCATAGGAGGGCATGTAATGGGAGAAAAATCTATAATAATTGTTTTTTGTTTTTAAAAAAAAAAATTTTTTAAACCCAAGATGGTTGCACATCTGTTAATTTTTGCAAGGGCACATTTTCTTTTTCATTAATATCTATTATCGGTTTTGTTTTATCACCACCTTCATCATCTCATTACCCATAAATTGCCATTGTATTAATCATATATAAAAACATTCCTTTTTCAGTTCATTAGCAATATGGTGACACCACTGTGGTTAGCCTCATAGCAAAAGGCCTGTGCCAAAGTATTTATTTGTTACTGACATGGTGATTTCTATAGCACTTTATTTGAAATTACCTTCCCAACGCACAGCTCTCCTCAGTCACTTTTATTACATGCATTGTAGGCTGGCAGTGGCTTTCTTCCAAAAAGGGGAGAGGTGCCTGAGAGGATAGAGCAGGGGTGTGTACTGTCAGTAAGTCACAGGAACCATTAGTATCCTTGCCCTTTGTCATTTGCTGAAAGTGGGATCAAGATGCTGAGCAGTCATGAGCTGCAGCGGTCAGCGACCTATAGCTGACTGCTAGCATCAGACCCAGCGAACCAGAGCAGCCAAGACCATTCTACACCTCTCCGCGGTGATCCTGGATAACAGACTGCAACAGGGCAGACTGGCTAAGGAGAAAGGATCGAAGAGGGAACGCTAACCCGGTACCCAAAAATGCTTGCTGAAGTCGGTTGTGTCGAACGAAAAGGTGCAAATATCGCTGTTAAGCTCTTAACTACAACACAACACATTCCGTTCTCTGAACAACATCCTGCGACTTGCAATGCCTTTTTTAGGGCTTGGTAGTGAGAGTTTGAGAACGAAGAAGAAGAGGATTTGCGGAAAGTGACTGAACTAATATTAGTACAGAGTACTCCATCACTAATACAAATATGACTTAATCCACCACTAATACTAATATGACTTAATCCACCACTAATACTAATATGACTTAATCCATCACTAATACTAATATGACTTAATCCATCACTAATACTAATATGATTGGAGACAGCGTAGGCTAGTGGTTAAGTGATACAGCTCACAATCTGAAGGTGCTGGGTTTGCTCCCCATCACAGCACTGACTGTATCCTGGGGAAGTAAACCCTTAGAAAATGCAGGAGGAAGCAGACCCTTACATAAAATGCATGCCAAAGTCGGATGCACTGGGCTGACAGGCGCAAAATAAAAACCGTAGAGAAATAAGGCGAACGCAAAAAAAAAAAACTAGTATGACTTGATCCACTACTAAAACTAATGTGATTTAATCCACCACTAATATGACAATCCACCACTAATACTAATATGACAATCCACCACTAATACTAAAATGACTTAATCCACCATTAATATGACTTAATCAACCACTAATAGACTTAATCCACCACTAATATGACTTAATCCACCACTAATATGACTTAATCCACCACTAAAATGACTTAATCCACCACTAATATGACTTAATCCACCACTGATAGATGTAATCCACCACAAAAAGACTTAACCCACCACTAATATGACTTAATCCACCACTAAAATGACTTAATCCACCATTAATACTAATATGATGTACTAAAACTAATATGAGATGAACTCATTTATATACTGAGGCAGCAATATAGACACGATGGGGGTGCAGAAAAGAATATCTGATTAAGGATACAGAAAACCAGAAGGATCTTCATAACATTAAATCAAGTCAGATGCAGCTAACAAAGCAGGTACAAACATTCATAAACAGACATCTGTGCAGAATACATGGTTCAATGTGGTACTATAAGGTTACGATGTCGACCTGCCGGAAAGATCTAGACTGATCTCACAGAATGAGACATAAAATGAGGACGCTGGTGCTGGATACGGCATATTTTGCAAAAAGAGTCAGATGACATTGCAAACAGGCACTGTTCTGGAAATCAAGGGGTAAGAAAAGAGGGGACAGACCAAAACGCACTTGGAGAAGAGAACTGGAGTCTAACATGAAGAAAGCTGGTCTGTTGTGGCCTATGTTGATGTAGAAGGAAGACAGACAGACTTGAAGGTTGTTGGTTGAGGACCTGTGCTGTACAGCGAGCTGAAGGGTTTTAATTGATTCACTGAATACTTATTGTTGTTGTTGAATGTCCACAAAGAGTATGTTTACTCTTTTTTGCTACCTGAAAAGGGCGTTAGGTAACGGGTTGCAGTAGCTTTCCTCCTATCCAAATCATGCTGTTGAAGGCAGACCTGGATCCTCCAGGCTGTTGTGCTATGTTTGTCTTCATTTACGTATTGCTCACTACTATGGGTATCACATCGATCCGCACCTCATTAGCTAGACTTTCATGAAACAGCCTGTTTCCAGGGAGAACTGCATGGAAGTGAGGTGGGGCCTTGCTCAATATATTTCACCAGACCCTGATTAACATTGTCTGATCAGCATGTTTTGCCTGACCAGACGTTAGTCTCCTCTCCCTGGCGTGTTGGTGCAGGAGGCAGACAGACTTGGAGGTTGTTGGTTGAGGACCTATGCTCTGAAGGGTTATGATTGATTGATTGAATACTACTATGGCTTGTCTTTTGTATTTGTTTGCAGATTCAGTCATCCTTCTAGACTTGCCATTTCCAGGCACTATGCTGTATGAGGAGCATATGCTGAAACAGATGGGTGTCCAGGAGATGTGTGTCTTTCGAATGGTTTGTTTTAGCCGAGGCAAAGAAATGGTAGGGCAAGATTTACGTGCAACTTGGAACTGCTTGATCCTTGCCATCTCTTTGTTTTGGAATAGCTTGCTCCAAAACCACAACCTCTGTTTGTGCTGTTCATTTATGTTAGTGGGGGAAATAGACCTAGTGTAAGGCTGCTCAAATGGTGGCTTCCGTATTAAAGAAATTAACTACTAAATTGAAAACATGCTGTGGGGGTCATCATTTTTGTATTTTTATTCATTTTTTGTATGTTCACCATTTGGTTAGTATTCAAATTAAGATGTAGTTTTGTTAATCAATGTGTTTTTATGATTAGTTTTTAATTTGATTAATAATTGAATATGCTGTTTAATGAGCTAAAACATTATCTATTTTTATATTTTGGTAGATTGTATAATCAATAAGAAGTGATTAACAGAAAGAAAATAAATTTGCAAATTGTTATTAATTGTCAAAAATCAAACTCCGGTTTCCCAAGGAATTTCTCTGGTAGTAAAGAAAAAAAATATTAAAAGAGACCAAGATCAAGATATATCATGCTGTAGTGCATGTGAAACATGGACAGTCTATAGCAGACATGTTTGGAAACTCAACAATGTCCACATACGCTGTCTCTGCAAGCTCAGATTCAGCTCGCAGGATCGCACCTCAAGTTCTTTAGTCCTCAACTGGGCTGAGCTCTCTGGCATCTATATGCTGCAGCAAAGAGCCCATTATCATTATTGAGATAAAATCAATGTCCACGTTGTTTTTACTGATGTGGTTATGGTTAGATTTATCAATCAGCTGTTGGAACACATTTCTAGCCTGTTCAGTAGTTAGACAAGGCCTTCAAATATTTATTAATCATTCAGTCAAAGGTTTTCATTGCAAAACAAATTACATAGTTTGGAAATTAACTTGGAAATGGAGGAAAATAGCAACTAAATTTGTTTTTCACTCAACAATGAGATTATGGGAACGTTTATTAAAGGCTAAGAGGGTGAGGAAAGCTTTATTAAAAGTCAAAACAGTAATGGGAGAGTGTACTGAAGGTTGAAGTATGGACAAGTTCACTGGAGGTCAAGAAAGTGATGGGAGAGTGTACTGAAGGTTGAGGAGGTATGGACAAGTTTACAGAAGGGTGAGAATGTATGGGAAAGTTTACTACGGCCAGGAGTGTATGTAGAAGTTTACTAAAGCTCAGGAAAGTAATGAAAATATTTACTAATACCACGAGGGTATGGGAATATTTAATAAATACTCAGATTGTGTGGGAACGTTTACAAAAGGTCAAGAGGGTATTGGGAGGTTTACTAAAGGCTAAAAGTGTGGGAAGGAAGGCTAAGATGGTTTGGGGAGGTTTACTAGAGGCTATGATAATATAGAGAAGTTTCTAATGACTATGGTGGTATGGGGAAGTTTACTAAAGTCTAAGATGGTATGGAGAAGTTTACTAAAGTCTAAGATGGTATGGGGAAGTTTACTAAAGTCTAAGATGGTATGGGGAAGTTTGCTTAACTCTTAAGATCCTATAGGCATTTTTCATTTTTGTCCATAGAATCCTGAATTAAGTCAACAAAACCAATGAGATTTGGGTGTCTGTCTTATTTTCTCTGTCACTTTTTTTATTTTTGTTATGATATTAGAATAAATGTTGAATATGTTATGTATGAATGGAGGAGCGTCTAAAATGTCATGCTAGTGTGGAACAAGTAAAAATTGTTGTACGTGTACACCTGCCACAAGCTACACCCATCGTGAGGAGTGCTCACCGAACATGCATCCCCTGCGTTGTTCACAATTGTATCACTAGCCTACAACCACCGTAAACTGACCAGACCATCAACATTACCATTGCTGTAGAATATATCTAGCACGTCGTTACACTATCTATCATGATAATCAAAGTCTAGCTTTTCAAATAGATCGAACAAATTCCATCTGGACGACCCTGCATGCTCATTATCAGAAATCGCTCATTTTTGTGTGAAAATGCACCGGTTTTAACTTCCAAGCTGTTTTCGATACATTATCGATATTTTCTCCTTGCATAAAAATTCAAAACAGAAGGCAAGGATAGGTGTAGTAATCAAGAAGCAAAAGCAATGAGAACAAGCGGTTTTCAGCGGTATAGGATTTGAGGACACCAGCGGTAAAGGATCTTAAGGTTTACTAAAGGCTAAGATGGTATGGAGAGGTTTACCAGAGGCTATGGGCATAGGAAAAGATTAAAAACATTGCCTTCAGCAATTAACATTATCATTGATCTGTGATGTATTGTTTGAGATCTTATCATATAGTGTTATAGTGTCCGGATACTAGAGGATCGATCCACATGTTATGATGGGAGCAAAAAATACAACCACTGTATCTTACTATGCATGTTGTAATATGTAATGCAGAGAAATGTTCAAGGGAATAGCAACCTAAACTTGTCAAACAAATGAACAAACAATAATACTACGTGAGCAGATTAACTGAATTGTTGCAGGCTTCCTGCAAGGGATGACCAGCTGCAGTATTAACTTCATGTTTTTTTCAAAGGAAAAATATGGATATGGGGAAGAAGAATCCGCATGTAACATGTAATTGGTATTCAATCATTTGGACACACAATAATTGACCCTGTTCACTGGCATTCTTGCACATAATTTCCAGTGTGTACTCCCATATTATTAGATATAGAACAAATGAAATTACTGTCATATAATTAATACCATATGTCGTTACTTTTATAATTGGGAAATATTAATTCAATTTACAGTACAGATGTTTCCATCCATAATAGTTGACAGTGCATTGAAATCCAATAGGAGCCAAACTGAAGCCAACACATTAATTGTTTATTTTCACTAGTTACATGATGAAGATTAAATGAATTAGATAAAGGGAAACAGATGTAGCCACAAAAATAAGATAATTGTTAGCTTTTAAACTGATAATATTGTAACTTCAAAATGAAACATACTAGAGGTAGTAATTAAATCTTCAGGAAACATTTGTAATCTTTAAAAGATACAAAGTGTAAGGATTAGATATACAAATTGTGTATCTTGTAACATATCTGTATTTGTAACTTTTACAAGTCTTTTTATCATTGGCTCTTTCCATCTTATCAGATAATAGTAACTATACAAGTCATTGTATGTATATAATAAATTACATAATTCTTGTTGGTTGTGCATAAATCACTGTGCCGCATGATCCTCAGGATCCACTTATATCAACACCCATAATCTTACCACGTATGACACATCATAGCTCAGTTGGTAGAGTGGAGGACAGACTGCATGTTTGAATCTGGCTCTCTGGAATTTATTTTTTCTCAAAATTGAATTATAAAAACCAGTTAAATATATTAACAAACCATTATTAAAGATAGAAAGATAGAGAAAGAGAGAGAGAGAAATCCTAGGAGTAGTAATAAAAGTGTATATATGTACACACATACACACAATATATATATATATATATAATATGATTCAATAACAATAATTTTTTCTATTCGTACATCAGTCAATAACTATATATTCAAAATAAAGTAAAGTTTTTGTTTTACTGCTGTCATTATTAGTGAGTTACTGCTTTTATATAATACAAATTAGAAGTTACTATGTTGTGCAGAAAAACATATTGCATGCCCTCTACACAATACAGTACATATAATAAAAGCCATAGATCTAAGGAAGCTTGCGCATGTGGTAGACATCATCATCATGGTAAACATGGTGTTACAGAAACCACCACTATAATAACACATATATGCTTTCATAAAAGCTTCTAGCAAGGTAGCCCACTGCAATGGTAGTCTTAGGCTGAAATTGATAGTTGGTGTCAGTTAAAAGACATGAAATGTGAATAACAAGTTTTTCTCTTTCCCCTAATTAGCAGTTACTATTTATGTGATTAAAATTGAAAAGCTTATGATGAATGCATAGATTTGACCCAAAAAACTCATTACAGATTTGGATATAATTTTGAGGCATATACCCACGATGTGGACAAGGAAATCTAGATCTCATTGAACTGCTTGAAACTTTTCAAACAGCATCAGAGGTGTTAAGAACAGCTGCAATAACTATCCTGGAAAAACAAAGACAATGCAACAGGCCACATAGTTTTCCTTAACTAAAGATACTATATCAGTGGGGACTAGTGGTTAAGTGACACAGCCGGTGTTGGGTTCGATCCCCATCACAGCACAGACCGTTACCCCGGAAAACAAACTCTTAGAAAATGCGGGAGGAAGCAGACCCTTACACAAAATGCATGCTGAAGTCAGATGCACTGGACCAACAAGTGCAAAATAAAAACCAGAGTACAACGCACACCGCCTTGGAGAATAGATAAATAAGGCAAACGCCAAAAAAAAAACTATATCAGTCAGAATGACCGTCAGAAATCAGAGAAACAATGAATTGTCAAAAGTACTCATGGATACCAGCTATAATTTCAAATAATATACAGCGACTCGTGCTCACTGCAAACTGCATGTAAATTAAGGACACAGGCTACCCAAAAAGGAATGAATCAGTCTTTACTGAAGAAAGAACAACATGTGCAAGAGTTAAAAAAAAGTTTGTTAAAGAAATAGATGTGATTATTGTAGAGAGTGAATGAAGGACAAAGAAGAAGATGACTTTTTGTGGTTTTCTATTTCTATTGACATTCAGTTCTATTCTATGTGTTAGGATATTTTCATATAAAACTGATAAAATATTTGCCTGCAAATAATAAATAACTGGAAGTTCTCAATCAAATAATTATGTAAGTGCAGGTACCTTTATTAGGAGTCAGGTGTGGTGCGATTTGTTCTCAAATGATATTCAGGAAAATAACAATTAAATAGCATCCAACTGTAGCGTTACAATTTGCAAAATATTTCACCACCATTATTCTGTCCTTTTGTCACCCAAGTGGTTCCTAAGGAAAGCAGAATGGAACCATTATTTTCTTCCTGGCTTGTCGTAAGAGGTGACTAATGAGAGTTCTGCATGGGGATGACAACCTCATGTAAAAAGCATTTCTGTGAAACTGCACTGCAAATAAGTCAGGTTTTCCTAACAGCTGGTTAGGGTAAGCCAAAGACAGTGCTAAAATAATACTTCAACAATGAGAAAATAATTATTAATTATTGTAATTTTTTTTGGTCCTTCTCCAGGGTGACAAATTTGCACTGGTCAAGCATGAAAAACTCCAACTGTCAAACCAGATCCATGATGCAGAAGAAGACCAGAATGAGAAAGCTGAGGTTTATGATGCCAGCTTGGTCATCATCAACAATTCATCCAGGTCAAGCATATCAGATGACCCCATGAAGCTTGTCCTGAAGTACTTTGTTGTCCTGACCAGACAGAGGGACTGTTATCCCATTAGAACACTGGAGAAAGCTTTTGGGGAGTTCAGAGGAACAACAAACAGAAAAAAGTCTTCTGGTAGGACAAACAGCAACTTTCTTATTCTTCTTGTGCCATCGTGACTATTGCAGGTGATCTTGTCTTTAAATGACTACCTGTCTATAGCATTTTTTATCAGTTATATTGTTGCCTTCTTTCAAGCCAAAGTGTTAAACTGTCCAGTTTTCTGAAGTCGGATGTGTTGGACCGAAAGGTGCAAACATCGAAGTCAAGCTGTAAACTACGACACAACGCATTCCGTTCTCTGGACTACATTATGCTACTTAGGCCCTTTCAGAGTTTGGTAGCGGGAGATTGAGAACGAACGAAGCCAAGCCAAGCTAAATATATTATCATATTTATATGAAATTGTTGATATTATAATTATCACAATTGTGACTGGGGTGAATAAAACCATTTAAAAAATAATTTTGTAATGTCTACTTACAGCCCAATCCTGGTATTCTAAGTTATTTCATGTGTTTTTCTGGATAATTCTTATGCAGTGTATCCAATTATGAGTAGAAATCATCCAAGTATATGCACATATACTAATATTTATACAGATGAAGAGAAGATTGTATAGGTCAAATAATGCCTGGTGAAGAACAGATGAAAAGGAGATCAAGGAAAAGTTTCATGAAGGGAGATGAAGAAGAAAGCCAAAGTTGGAATTGGTGGAGAGTGACAATTGCAGTCTATGTTGTCATTTATTTTTTTTTTTTATGCATTTGACATTTCAAAGAGGTAATTGTACATTACCTACAACTAGGAGAGGCAGTGGCGTAGCAGCAGCTTTTCAGCCAAGTGATCTAGGTTCAATCTCTAATTGGTGCGGGATTTTTTCAATCGAAAGCGACTCTAAAGGTCAATCCAGTCTAAAAAATTGGGTACCAGAACAAGTCTGGGAAGTGAAAGTGACTGGTGTGATGCCGACCACATCATGTAATGTGCTGGTAGTCAATCAAATATGGACCTAATACCATATCCCTTTACTTTATCTTCAACCCCAGGGTCAGAAGATTTGTCCAAAATAGAAGAGCAGGAAGAACTGGAGTCGAGCAAGCCAGTACCAGTGAGACAGCACATCGGCATGAGGAAGGAGCATGTAAACTATAGGGGATACTCCAACGTGCAGCAGTTCTCTTTGTTTAGTTCTCTGCTCAACCAGAGCAGGATTGGCAGGTCAGTTCTCTTTGTTTAGTTCTCTGCTCAACCAGAGCAGGATTGGCAGGTCAGTTCTCATTGTTTAGTTCTCTGCTCAACCAGAGCAGGATTGGCAGGTCAGTTCTCGTTGTTTAGTTCTCTGCTCAACCAGAGCAGGATTGGCAGGTCAGTTCTCATTGTTTAGTTCTCTGCTCAACCAGAGCAGGATTGGCAGGTCAGTTGTCATTGTTGCTGTTGTGAAAGCCGTGTGTACTTGAGTTCATTTAACTCTTGACAATGTTTTTTAGATGGTGGGTTGCTCTTCTTCTTCGTTCGTTCTCAATCTCCCACTACCGAGCCCTGAAAAGGGCTTTGTGAGTAGCAGGATGTAGTCTGGAGAACGGAATGCGTTGTGTGGGAGTTTACAGCATGACTGCGATATTTGCACCTGTCGGTCTGATACATCTGACATCAGCAAGCATTTTGAGTATGGGTTAGCCTTCCCTTTTCGATCCATTCTCCTAGCCAGTCTCTTCTATTGCAGCCTATTATCCAGGATCATCACCTGGAGGTGTAGAAGGGTCTTGGCAGCTCTGGTTCGCCAGCCCTGACGTTAGCAGTCAACTATGGGTCTCTGACCATTGCAGCTTATGCGCTGCTCAGCATCTTGATCTTAGTGGATTACAGTGATTCTTCTTATATTTTAAAGCATACTTGAGTAGGTAGATTGGCATCTTCCAGGCTGTATTGTAATGCACTGCTCCTCAGTTCATCACTATGAGGATTACAATGTCAACCCCCACATTGTTACCCAGACTGCTGTTACAAAGCCTGTTTTCAGGGACAAGGAGCTTGTTCGTGAGGCTGGATCTTGATAAGTATGTTTAACTTGACCATGATTACTTTTTGTTTCACAAGCAGATCAGTAAAAAAAGGTAAAGTTAGCAAATGCTGGAAATTTGAAGAAAAAAGAGAGAAAAAAATAATTGTCGCCCTGTTTTTCAAGTCTTTAAATTTTTATTAGAGCAAACGCTTTGCTTCAATCATAAAATAAATTTGTATTTGAGCAAATGCCTTGCTTCAATCATAAAATAAATTTGGATTAGAGCAAACGCTTTGCTTCAATCATAAAATAATTTTGTATTTAGAGCAAACGCTTCAATCATAAAATAAAATTTGAATTAGAGCAAACGCTTTAATCATAAAATAAATTTATTCAGAACACCCATTTCTTAATGAGAGACTGAACTTGCTTTGTTCTTTAAAACATACAGCTGTAATAGATGATGTTTGCCTTTTCTTATTTTTAGCTCTGTACATACGACTAAAGCTGCCTTGGTATCTTTCCACTGTTTTGCCATGTCTTTGTGGCCTTCTCATTAATTTTCTCACCTGTAGGTTCTAATTCAGTGACTCTTTGATTATATAGTTTCTTTATGAGGGTGTGTCCTATCCAAATTCACTTTCACTCTCAAATCATTGCTGCTTTATTGGTTATTGTTGGTGTGTTCTTTGCCACAGAAATATGTTTAACAATCTGACAATCGAAAGTGAAGTATGTGTCAGGGACATCTGCTGGTGAAGGTCTACATTCTGAATGTGATACTCTTTGTTATACCCTACATTTTAAGTCTTATAAAGGTATAGGTCAGTCCCATGGCAACAATTGCCGTCGGGGATGAAGATAACTCTTCATGTACTAAACCACACCTATTGTGAGGTGAGTTGGCTAGTTCTCTCCTTGCTGTTTTTACCTTCCCTAACTCGTATATCAGGTACCAATTCACAAATGGATTGACTGGAGGAATGGTCGTATCAGGCACGAACCATGACCCTGATTTTTGTATGTATATCCATGAACTCGAATCCTGGCACACTGAAGTCCCAGTCTAGTAAGCCAGCTCACTGTCACCTAGGCTACACGCTCCACCAAGTCTTATAGTAGAACTAATAGTACATTAGTCTTAGACAAAACCTAATGTTATGTTCCTGAAAGAATTCTGAAGATTTCAATATTGTACATAGAAAGTTTAAAGCAAATCTGGCTTTGTTAATCTCCTTCTTATTCGTTCATCTTCTACCTTGGGGTGCAGAGGTTTTCAGTATATACTTGCAATTAATTTTGTAGACAAACACATGATTGGTCTGTCATGTCCTTGCATGATGGAGGGTTTACTTCCTTTTGACATTCATGCAGGCCATGGAGGAAGGATTAGTTTATCTTCCCCACCAGCTTTTAAGAAATCCGGATTCCAATCATTTGCAGTTCAATTTTCATAGGTTTTTACATTGTGAGGTAGGGGAAGAAGACTAATGTCTGGTCAGGCAAAATATACTGATCGGACATGTTAGTCAGGGTAGGGCAAAACATACTGGCCAAGACCCTCACCTTGGCTTCCTAGTAGCCCTTTCTGGAAACAGGCTGTTTTCATGGCAGTGCTGACTAACAAGGTGAGGGACTGACGTGATCCCCATAGTAGTGAGTGACACACAGATGAAGCCAAGTATAGCACAACCACCTGGAGGACCCCGGTCTACCTTCATCAGCACGCTCGTGATGTGAGGAAAGCTACTGCAACCTGCCACTTAACGTCCTTCTCAGGGCGCACAAAAGAGTAACCTACTCACAAAGATTTATTTTTATCAACATCAATATGCAAGTAGACTTGACCTCTAATCTCACAAAGATTTATTTTTTTCATGTACTACTTGCACATGATTTATTTGGTGTACATAATACATTAATTGACCATTATTTGCATGTAATTGGATACAGAGAAAAGATTCTAGAAATGATGGAGATGTCCAAGCAGAAATGTCGTAGAGACTACTTATGGCAAAGACTGCTTACCTCCTATTCAGATGTTGATGAGGGCAAAAAGAGGCGCAGTGATACAGAGGAATGTGCTGAAAGTGTAAGTAGGTCAGGTCTTAGAAATCTGCACAACATGGGTAAGCCTTAGCCCAGAGCTTTGAAAAGTGTGATTCACCATTATTGTAGACAATGTCACTCATCACCTCAAAACTAGACTTTCAAATCTGCAATCCTTGTATTCAATTAGACATGATTTGATATTGCTAGGTTGCCAAAAAGTTGTGTACAATCATTTTAGTCTTTTACCTTGAAGTACCATGATAGACCAAGGGCTTTATTTGGATCATCTGTCCATCTCATTGGTGGGGGACCAAGTAGACGCTTATTGTTGTAGGGCCACCAAGACTTAACTTTTTGTTTCCCTCTGTTTTCGAGCATGCATACTATATGCCTGGCCCATCTGTATTTTCTAAACAATGCAGTTTCTACAATGTCACTGAAGGGGGTTTGACACCTGATTTTGATGTTGTGAATTCAGTCTCTTAGAGAGACTGATAATATGCTTCACTCCATTGCCCTTAGAGTAACTCAAAGCTTCTCAGCATATCTGCTTTATATGGGTTCAATACCTTGCAGCCATTCAGTTGAATGTGTGAGCTGTTACCTTGGCGTTTTACCTCTGTTGTATTATGGGTTTGATAAGACTGAAGCTGAATATCCTTCTGATCTCCCTCATGAAATCCTGTATAAGTATTAAGTATAATTTTATGCCTAGTCTCAGAAGTCTGCACAACAAAAGTACCCTTTAATCCTAGAGTTATCAATTGTGTGACCTCTTCTCGTGACACAACACCTCAAAACTAGAACTAACCTGGTGTTAAGAGTCACTAGACCTGGTCTCTGTAGTCCACACATTTGAGGTTAGCTGAATGTCAGAAAAGTGATTCATCGTTGGATCCTATATGCAAGGGAGCTTTTTGTTTAGGAATACAAAAATCACTAGAACAAGCCTATATTAGTTGTAAGTGCAAGTCATGCGTGCCAGCTTGCATCCATGTCCATCGCTCCTTTCCAGGCACAGACCATTGACAACCTTCCTCCAGCATGTTTGGTCTTCAGCTACCCTTTATGCCTCTTTCCTGTAAAGGTCCAGGGACTGAAGTTCTTCTTCTTCATCGTACGCAGTCAGACAGTAACTATTATTTTTTTGAAAAAGGCAGCGGTCATCCTGAGGCTGTTCATCCATAGAGCTTGTCTAGTGTTGCCACTGGTGATGGCCACATCTGCTCTCTCTGATCCTCGTATGTCGGGCAGTTTTGCAGCAAATGCTCAGCGGTAATTTTCCCGGTACCACACGGGCATTCGTCAGTGCCACCTATCTTCAATTTGTTGAATAGGTGGTACCTCGGACTGAAGTTCATTTCAGTCTCTTCTCCCTGATTTTTATTGGGCTACCTTTCTTCCTATTTACCTATAGATTCCATCTCAGGGCCTGCCTGGCCACATTTGATGGTGATTTCTGTAGTGTCTGTCAAATCAAACCCCATTTCCTACATTTGATCTGGTTATTGTTGGCTCGTTTTCCATAAGTCTTCACTGCCCTGTTCTTTTCACTTCTTGTTTGAACCATCTTTCTGTTACTAACACACTGTTCCTGTTCCGGTCCCTGGCACTATTACTGATATAACATGTGATAGAGCAACATGCTCTTTATTGAACCCTCTATCACTTCCACACCTGCTGTTCTATAAACACACTTCGCTATCTATACTTCTACACAATTGGGGCACACTTACAAAAACTCTTTATAACAGAAACACAGCTTGATATGGAACAAAATGAGAAACATACCTTAACTTAATTCTTCACACCCTACTTTTCCATGCGCTTTGTAACTCATTCACATACACGTAGTTCTAACGCTGTCCTTAAGACTTTCTATCCCAAGCCTACCCCTAGCTATTAATATGTTTGGTGCAAGAGCACATATTTTGGTGTAGCTAAATGTCCAAGAATTATATCTCTTGGTCAGTACCTCGCTACCTCTAGATACATAAGCTGCTTATAACTTTATTTTGCATATTCGAAACTACTTAGTGTTATAGCACACAATTCGTCTAATTGACGAATAAAAAATATGTGGGACGATGTAGATCTTCAAAGATCCTGCAGCTAAAACCGATCTGTCGTGCAACATCTTGATCGTGGTTCTGAAACTTCTGGATCTCGTAATTTGTGGGTCGGAAATCTTTTACAGTAATATAATCTTCCTGCATCTTGAAGATTAGCCATGTTTTGTCTTTTTAGTCTGAACTGAAGCCTTTAACTTAATTATTCCACCAATATGTTTATTTATTTTCTTTGCTTGTTTATTTTCTTTGCCTTGTTTTGAGTTTTTTTGTTTTAAAGAATTTTGATTCACTGTCTTCTATTTCTCTATTTAAAAATCGTTGTTATTTGGTGGAATATTATTTTTATAATGTTTTGTGATGGTTATTGACTTTTTTTTTCCCCCAGATATTTCCTTTAAGGTGTTTATTGTATCTTTACCATTGGTCTATGATTAGTATCTATATAGACATTAAGGATTACTCTTAGAGTATTTTTATTTTTTTATCATTGTCTGTTAATAAATAATCAATTTGTGATTATTTTGGGATCCTTTCTTTATCTTCTTTCTATATTTTTCAATCTGATGGCTATTTTAATCACTACAATATTTTTTGTCTCCGCCTGGATAAGTTTTTGCAATATTTACACCATCTTGTAATCTGCCTTTATCATAATAAAGTAAATCTGATTTCTCTCGATATCTTCTTAGCTTTTTTTACATGCATAATCTTCTTCAAGCTTGTTGGACAAATACTTTAGGTAGGAAGGTAGCTGGTCCATTTAGGCGACAAGGGCCTGTCGTGCCATCACTCCATGAACATGATGAGTTACAGAGTCCAAAGCTGCATATAGTGAGAATGATATCTTTTAAATTTTACCTATCCAGGCGATGCGTGGACAACCACATCGAGGCGGGACAATGATCGAGAGAATCATTTCACACCTAGGTGTTCATGACCTGCTTTAAGAACTGATAGGCAGGAACGTCATCTGCAAGCTAGGCCACATGTCCAAATAGGGCCAAACTGCAGGGGTGAAGGTGTTTTTGAGGCCTGTCCATCAGATGACTTTGTCAAATGGAACCGTATGGCAGGATAAGGACGACACAGGTTATGTAAATCCATAGCTTAGCTTTCAATGAGAGCCTCTTCTGGCTCTAAAAGTGGCAGCCATGTTGACTTCCCAAATAATGTCCAGATGGGCAATGTGCTTCTGAGTCCTGTTAGCTGCCTAGGTAAATGATATCCTCAGTGGAGATGAATAGTTGCCATTAACAATAATTCCTGTGTTGTGGGCCTGCAGCTAAGGTTTTGTATCTTGGTTTTGGGCCATAACATGAAGAGGTCTAATTGAGATGCAAGATCTTGTTCGTGCCACAGTGGTTTTTACAGTAGAACTGAGAGGTAAGAAATGGTGGGTGCCCCGCAAGTTTAAATTATCTGATGATCTCAAGGGAGATGAGATTTGGTGTCTAGTCCTATCAGAGATATATGATGAACTCGGATGTTCTGTGTCCCTAGACAATTGAAAATCTAAAATAGCAGACTAGTAACCACTGTCCGGGCAAAACTTGTAAAGGTAATTGGATTCCTACCTGCATATAGACCAAAAAGGATGGCATGACACGATGACTTAAAACTCATAGGTCATGATATATAACTATGCATCAGTGACACGCCTAATGTATCTAGCACCAGGGATATATTTTTGACAAAAACAGACATGCACCAGCAACATCCACCAGCAACATCCACCAGCAACATGCACCAGCAACATGCACCAACAACATGCACTAGCAACATCTGTAAATGTTTTAGAGTATCAGAACAATAAACACTAATACAGCTTTCTTCCCTTCCCCATCTCTCTCTCTCTTGCAATCTCTCTTACTTGCTCTCTCTCTCAACTGGTACCTAGCCTTGCTTCCTTGCAAGGTGACAAACTTCAGTAGTGGCCCATCTGTCCGGCTGACACCCAGCCTTCCTGCAAGAACAAGAAGACAAACTCCAACAGTGTCCCCCCTCTCTTGACTGGCACCAGCCTTACATCAACAAGACTAACTCCAACAATAGCCTGTATCTCCTACCTGACACCCAGCCTTCCTGCAAGGAGACAAACCTACCAAAAATGTCTCCATGTTTCATCTGGAGTGAACAAGGATATATAATGATGATGATCTCTAGTGCATCATTATTATTTCCTTATTCAAATATTTTCATCACCATAGTTCAATGTTATTTATATTGTCTTTTGCTGCACTTTTTTAATGATGATACATCAATGTGAATACAGGTACTAAGCTCACTGAGTTTCCATGAGTTTTGTGAACTTCTCAAGACAGTCACCATATCTTCACTATGTGAAGTTGATCCTCAACTGACACCTTTGTTTCACATGCCACTGGCCTGGTATAAGGGCCTTGTCTCTGCTCTGACAAACAAATACCCAGATGCTCATCGGTTTTTCTCTAGTCCAGATAGACAGACCCAGTACATAGTAAGTTTATGCTTCACTAAAAAATGTTCGTTACAAGCTTTTATTTAACTTGACCGTTGTCCATTTGTGTGGACTACAGTTGCCATTTTGCATGGACTTTTATTTCTCCTATTCTAACCAACCTCCCCATAACCTAGAGAGCTGAAATTTGGTACACAGTCTCTACTAGTGTGATCTGTAATTTTTGTAGTCTCTACTAGTGCAATCTGTAATTTTTGTAGTCTCTACTAGTACGATCTGTAACTTTATAGACAGTCTCTACTAGTGTGATCTGTAATTTTGTACACAGTCTCTACTAGTGTGATCTGTAATTTTGTACACAGTCTCTACTAGTGCGATCTGTAATTTTGTACACAGTCTCTACTAGTACTTACTTACTTAGTGGCTCCTCTTCTACCGTGAGGTGTAGAGGTTGTGTCTACTAGTGTGATCTGTAATTTTGTACATTCTCTACTAGTGCAATCTGTAATTTTGTACAGTCTCTACTAGTGCAATCTGTAATTTTGTACAGTCTCTACTAGTGCAATCTGTAATTTTGTACAGTCTCTACTAGTGCAATCTGTAATTTTGTAGTCTCTACTAGTGCAATCTGTAATTTTGTAGTCTCTACTAGTGCAATCTGTAATTTTGTACAGTCTCTACTAGTGCGATCTGAAATTTTGAACAGTCTCTACTAGTGCGATCTGTAATTTTGTACACAGTCTCTACTAGTGCGATCTGTAATTTTGTACACAGTCTCTACTAGTGCGATCTGTAATTTTGTACACAGTCTCTACTAGTGCGATCTGTAATTTTGTACAGTCTCTACTAGTGCGATCTGTAATTTTGTACACAGTCTCTACTAGTGCGATCTGTAATTTTGTACACAGTCTCTACTAGTGCGATCTGTAATTTTGTACACAGTCTCTACTAGTGCGATCTGTAATTTTGTACAGTCTCTACTAGTGCGATCTGTAATTTTGTACACAGTCTCTACTAGTGCGATCTGTAATTTTGTACACAGTCTCTACTAGTGCGATCTGAAATTTTGTACAGTCTCTACTAGTGCGATCTGTAATTTTTTACACAGTCTCTACTAGTGCGATCTGTAATTTTTTACACAGTCTCTACTAGTGCGATCTGTAATTTTGTACAGTCTCTACTAGTGCGATCTGTAATTTTGTACAGTCTCTACTAGTGCGATCTGTAATTTTGTAGTCTCTACTAGTGTGATCTGTAATTTTGTACAGTCTCTACTAGTGCGATCTGTTAACCCTTTACAGTTCATCCTTAATTACATAATTTGTATCTTACAGTACAAGACATGGTAAGTAACTTTGTCGTTTTACACACCTCTAACGGGGACGGCGTGGCCTAGTGGTTAAGTGGCACGGCTCACAACCAGAAGGTGCTGGGTTCGATCCCCATCACAGCACCGGCCGTTACCCCGGGGAAGCAAAACCCTTAGAAAATGCAGGAGGAAGCAGACCCTTACATAAAATCCATGCTGAAGTCGGATGCACTGGGCCGACAGGCGCAAAATAAAAACCAGAGTGTAACGCACACACGCCTTGGGGAATAGATAAATAAGGCGAACGCAAAAAAAAAAACAAACAAAAAAAAACACACCTCTAACAACGTGAAGTCCATTGTCTCTCAAGATTGACAGGATGTCAATCAATCAATCTTTTTACATACTGACTTCAGTAAAAAATTCATATAAGAAATAATGCTGCTGCTAAAATGATGATGCTTGATATTAAACATACATGTATAAGGTACAGCATTCATATGTAAAATTTAAATTGCAGAATGAAATAGAAACATCATAATGAAGGGAGAGAAAAATGTTTTGTGCTATTCATCAATCACAAATTATACAATCGCACATATATCACAAATTTAGAACAAATTATAATTTTTCATGGAATGAAGAATAGCACAGTCCTCTGAATAAGTGGATTTTGCAAATTGGGCAGCCAAAAACAGTCTCTATACCATATCCACGCACAGTCTTTGACTTATTCTTAGAACCAACAAAACACATTTTTTTGCGCCCTAGCAGTCGGACTAGATCATGTTTGATGTTACTTTTGGATGATTGGTGTGTCTCATTAGCAGCTCTCTTTCTGTGAGAGACTCCATTCAAGACATTGAGAACTCCAAGGTGGAACTGCAGATGGCTGGGTGTCTTGCTTCATCAGGATGAAGGAGTTGGCAGTTGCCACCTGCATCAGAAACCACTGCCAATATTTCGCTGATCAACTCTGGACGTATTCCATAGCACACCCGCCATGTTTTCAACTGTCTGCTGAGGAAACTATGAGTCGGAGTATAATGAAATTTTGCAAACTCAACGTTTGGTATGTGCTGTTTACACCAGAAGTGATGTCATCATGCGCATCATACATATGTTCACTTGTTGCAGTTTGGTCCGGTTTCATTTGAATATGCCTAGTATGTGCAAGGGGTTTCCATCCCAGAATTGGATTATACATCCACCTCTGGACTCACTGGTCAGGTGCAATACAACATGTCTGACTGCTGTTGTCATCATCACTTACAATGAACGGCTATTATTATTATTATTGTTATTATTAGAAGGCTCTGCAGAGTCTGTATACAACCAGCTTCTTCTACTCAAATTACTCAGTTTGATCTAAAAATAACTAAGTGCATTCAATCTATTTTTGAATGTGCTAACTGACAATGTACCCACTATTTTTTCCTGTGGCAATGCATTCCAAGCATTCACCACTCTGATTAAATAAATATATCATAATATCTCATTTAGACTGTTACTGATTAGACATGTTAGTCAGGGTCAGGCAAAATACTGGTCAAGACCTTTACCTCGGCTTCCATGGTAGCCGTTTACAACTACTTCTGGCATTACAAAAATGCAAGGAACGATAAAGACAGCAAGTAATAAAATTGTTAGTAGAAGCTTAATTTGATGTAAGGAATCCCATAATGGTATAAGTATTATTTAATATGGTGTAAGAATTATTTCAGAGGCATGTACTTATACATTTCACTTTGTATCTGCTTTTCTAGGTTGTCCTCAATGCCAACAACCTGGACATGTTTGCTATGCTATCTCTCAATGACTCTGCAGAACAGACAGTGAGTTTTGTTCTTTTATGATTAATACATTTAATTAGATGTGCAATATTGTTACAGTTATAAAATCTATCATGCTGTAAAGAAGGATTATTTAGTAGATGGACTTTTATGATATTGTATGATAGTTTGAAGTGAATATTGTTAACGATAACTTTTGGTGAATTTTCAGGATAGTTTGTGGTGAATTTTAAGACAGACAGTTTGAGTTAAATTTTGAGGAAAATTTGAGATGGATTTTAAGGAGGATAGTTTGAGGTGTTGGCCAGAATAGCACAGACAATAGCGGTGGTTGCACAGCTTAACAAAATCTGGCACGATAAACAGTTAGCACTATGCACGAAAATCAGATTAATGTGTATACTGGTCCTGCCAATATTTCTCTATGCTTTTGAGTAATGGACAGTTACAGCTGACCTTCAACGAAGGATACAGGCCTTGGAGATGAGATGTTTCCGAAGACTTTTAAATGTCACATAAAAAGATCGAGTTACAAATGAGGAAATACGAGATAGAATTACAACAGCTATAGGGCCTTTTGAAGACCTCTTGGTAACTGTCAAAAGAAGGAAACTCGCTTGGTACGGTCACATATCGAGATCAAATGGTCTTGCAAATACAATCCTCCATGGAAAGGTGCAAGGCAGGCGACGAAGAGGCTGTCCTAAAAAGATTTGGGAGGACAACATAAAAGAATGGACCAATCTCTGACCAGAAGAGGCACAGGCAACAACCGCTGACAGAGAAGGGTGGCGTGGTGTTTTCTGCACTCTACAAAGTGTCAAATTTGTGCACGGGATAATCAGGAATTTGTATTTACTCAGCCTATTTGAAGGTCAAAACATATATTTTTGAAACATCACAACTGTGCACCTTAAAGTGTTAAAATTTTTAAATTATGTCGCATTCAGTGAGGTTGCCTTTAATATAGCCTAATGAATACATTTTTAAAAATACATAAAATTTCTTAGAGAAAAAAAAAACATTCACTTAACGTCATAAATATTTTAAAGCTACATGCAAAAAATCATTTGAATCTGACATGCAGTGTAGTAGAAAATTGCTTCGAACCTTGTTTATGAATTAAAAGATAGACTATAGTCACCTCTTACTTCATGCTTTGCAAGTTACAATATTCCTATTTTTTGCTTCTCTTTCTGATTTTGCTTCTGTTCAAATCTGCGCTCATCAATTTTCTTTCCTTCATTTTTGCAATATTTTATATTGTTATTCATTCTTTGTGTTAGCGTTATCATTTCCCCAGAACTTTTCTATGAATCTCATTCCATATATTTTGTATTTGTTGCCAGTGCTCTTCAATATGCTGTACTTCTTCTAGTTGTTGTAACATATGATACTTATTTGATTTCATAAACACAGCTCTAAGCATATATATATGTATGCTTATAAAACATCTGTACAAGTATGAATGAAAATGGCAACTGGGTTTAAACTATATAAACTATGGATAATATCCCAAGCTAACATAGAGGGAGACAGAGTCTTTAATGTGGCAAATAATAAGAATGTCTTTGGTCTTTGTACCGACCGACCACCGAGCATGTAACTCCAAACAATGGACTGTAAGCCTATAAGGAATGCCAAAGTAAATGATGAATCATCGATATCGAGAAACACTACAGAGATGTGGGACTGAAAATAGCAACGGCTGCAATGATAATAAATGAGTAAAAATTGTCGGGAAGGTGTAAAAGATGAGATGGTGCAGAGATAGGAGGAGATGTTGAGGAGATGCAATCTGGCTTTTATTCAAAAAATCTGAAAGAAGAAATTGAGAGCATAGTGTTTTATGTGAAGTCTATCAAAATGTAGTCTGGAGACAAATGTCGATTGACGCGAATTTAAGGTGCCTTTAAGAACAAAACATGACCATTTTCAAGCTAAAATTCTGTTTTTGTGACAGGATTTGTGTGTGGTGATGAAGGAACCACTGATGGATGACTGCAAACACTCTCCAGACAAGCCCAACCTCCCTTTGTACAGCCTGCAGACGCACGTGGAAGATTTTGTTAATGTTTGCTGTTGTCATGTATGGGCCTCTATGCTTTTATAACCTCCCTTTCAAATGTTCTTGTAACTTATATCCAGTGCCTAGCTAAACTGTTTGAATAATCATTGTGTTATTAAAATTATCGTTACATTTTCATATTAGTGGAACTCTGTTTAATAGCATTCTTTAGATGTGTTATTGCATTTCAAGGTAAATACACTGTTTTGAAATTTGCATCATGACTAGAGGAATTCAAGCAATGTTCTTGACAAAATGGCATTTATCTTGTTATATCTGTTGTACCTTTGCTCACTTTATGAGACCAAAGATGCTAAATGCGGTAGATTTGTATCAAGGAGAAGCAAGAGTTACTGGTTTTCTTATAGCCTTGAACTTGTATCATGGCTTCAAGTTTCTTTGTTTTCCTTGATAAGCATACTAGTTACATCATACTAATAATTATCTGCTGAAATTGTTATTTAGCTTGCTAACCTTCACTGTTAATACCCAGCGGAACCCTTTGAACCCTGACCACAGAGTGCATAAAATCCTATTCTCCTGTGCTCCTAAGAAAAACCACACCAGACAGACATTTCAGGAAAGCTGTTTAGTATGACAGAATTATCTGCTCTAATTTAGTTATTTTATCTCAGAACGACTGACCTGATAATCTCCAATGTATGTTATGCCAGTAGATTGCGAAATGTATTTATTAAAGACCATCCTGTATCAAATTTTCATGCTACATTGCGTAGGATGTGCCCCCAGGTCTTAGTCTGATCCTCCAAGGGACAGAAACAGATGTAGTTTGATCAAAATATGATTAACTTCTGCATTACGTCATTCAAGGGATCATCAGATCACTTGTCCATTTCAGAATAATTACCATCTGAATCCATTTCATTAGCCTCCAAATCTTCAAGAATACTTTCATCAGATTGTTCTGTTGTTGGCGTTTTAGAACAGCCATTTCCCAAATTTTTAAAATCCATTTCTATGACCCAAAAAAAAAACAATAATTGAGACACCCAAAACGTGTTTTTGATGCGTGTGCAGCCATTTTTTTTAAATTTCCAGAAATGTATGTATTATGCAGAAATCACCAAATATATGGCCAAAATCCAGGCAGTATGGACCAAATACACTGGGTAACAGAATGGGCTATTTTTGTACACACACACACGCACGTGCAAACACATTTTTAAGAGTTACTGGTACACAATATAGTGCATTGTGATTGGCCTACAGAGATGTTTGAGGTGTTTTCCTAAACAGACACAGACATAATTGAATGTCCATAATTTGACACCATTCTGTTTTCTAAGTACTATTGAAAGTGAAAATATATTACAAGAAATATATATGAAACAATCACTGCTAACAAAAATAACAAGAAGATAAAGAGGTTTTTAACAACATACTTCATGTGCAGGCAGTCCAGGATAGATGCAGGATCAGTAAGTCTAAAACAGAGGGAATATCACCACAAGAAGCAGCTGCAGATCATGTTTACCAGTCATACTATACAACTTTTCTAGAGCACATTAGCTTCATCAGGCGCACCCACAGACTCAAGGATGTTGTTTGTCCATCATTTCCAAAGAGGACCACATTGTCATTTGTCAATCCTGGAGTGGATTCGGAGGTGGCTGGACAAACCAATTCGAGCCCGAAAGCGTCTGTCACACTGAGGGCAGAGAAACACTGTCCGACCATCAGACAGAGACAACTCGTCTCTTGCCTTTCATGTGGCTTATTTGCATGCAGCTTCCTTGATTCTTGTCTGTCATGCCAGAAGAGATTTTGCTATGCCAGACAGAGCGATCAGCAACAATGTTTTCCCAATTATCAGGGTCAATGTCACAGTTCTTCAGTGAGGCTTTCAGAATGCCTTGATAACATTTTATTTGGCCACCATGAGCTTGCTTGCCTGACTCAAGCTTGATATAGAATATTTTCTTTGGAAGCCACTCATCTGACATGCAGACAACATCTAAGAGCTGCGATTTGCACAGCGCTGTGTGGAAGCTTGTCATGCCAGTCTGCAAAAAAGAAAAGCTTCTACTCCTGTGATTCTATCTTGCCATTTTATTTTTAGCAGTTTCCTTAGGCAGCCTAGATGAAAGTTAGTCAAGCTTCTTTGCATGTCGATTGTACACAGTCCAGGTTTCACGGGTGTACAGAAGAGTTGGTAAGACGACTGCCACATAAACCTTCAATTTGGTTATAAAATTTGGTTCCAAGCTGAGGATCTTAGTTTTCCAAACGCTACACATGCTTTTGGATATAGTATGACATGGGATGATGTTGGTGGTCCTCATCCACGACGATAGACAATTATTATTACCACTCACAAAGAATGGATGCGAATGGAAAGAGGGGACAAGAAACCACGTGGCAGCAGAAGAGATTAAGGGTAGGAGAGAGAGAAAGAGGAAGATAGATAAGAAGTATCTGGGATGACACAACAAGCTAGATGTGAAATAAAAGAACATACAAATAACTAAAAAATATTCCAAGAATAGATAGTTGTGGAGGGAGAATTTGGTTGTCAAGACATCATGACATGACAAATGAGGAAGTTGTCAAAGTTGTTTTGTCTGTGACCTTATTCATATTTCATGAAGTTAGTTTCTACACTGAAAATGGTTTAGAGTGAAGCTGGTAGTCTTTGGTTTAGAGTGAAGTCTTTAGTCAGTAGGATGAGATCAATGTCTGGTAGACATTGAAGACAGTAGCCTTCTGGGAAAGTCTTTAGTCAGTAGGATGAGATCAATGTCTGGTAGACATTGAAGACAGTAGCCTTCTGGGAAAGTCTTTAGTCAGTAGGATGAGATCAATGTCTGGTAGACATTGAAGACTGTAGCCTTCTGGGAAAGTCTTTAGTCAGTAGGATGAGATCAATGTCTGGTAGACATTGAAGACAGTAGCCTTCTGGGAAAGTCTTTAGTCAGTAGGATGAGATCAATGTCTGGTAGACATTGAAGACAGTAGCCTTCTGGGAAAGTCTTTAGTCAGTAGGATGAGATCAATGTCTGGTAGACATTGAAGACAGTAGCCTTCTGGGAAAGTTTTTAGTCAGTAGGATGAGATCAATGTCTGTGGTAGACATTGAAGACAGTAGCCTTCTGGGAAAGTCTTTAGTCAGTAGGATGAGATCAATGTCTGGTAGACATTGAAGACAGTAGCCTTCTGGGAAAGTTTTTAGTCAGTAGGATGAGATCAATGTCTGGTAGACATTGAAGACAGTAGCCTTCTGGGAAAGTCTTTAGTCAGTAGGATGAGATCAATGTCTGGTAGACATTGAAGACAGTAGCCTTCTGGGAAAGTCTTTAGTCAGTAGGATGAGATCAATGTCTGGTAGACATTGAAGACAGTAGCCTTCTGGGAAAGTCTTTAGTCAGTAGGATGAGATCAATGTCTGGTAGACATTGAAGACAGTAGCCTTCTGGGAAAGTCTTTAGTCAGTAGGATGAGATCAATGTCTGGTAGACATTGAAGACAGTAGCCTTCTGGGAAAGTTTTTAGTCAGTAGGATGAGATCAATGTCTGTGGTAGACATTGAAGACAGTAGCCTTCTGGGAAAGTCTTTAGTCAGTAGGATGAGATCAATGTCTGGTAGACATTGAAGACAGTAGCCTTCTGGGAAAGTTTTTAGTCAGTAGGATGAGATCAATGTCTGTGGTAGACATTGAAGACAGTAGCCTTCTGGGAAAGTCTTTAGTCAGTAGGATGAGATCAATGTCTGTGGTAGACATTGAAGACTGTAGCCTTCTGGGAAAGTCTTTAGTCAGTAGGATGAGATCAATGTCTGTGGTAGACATTGAAGACTGTAGCCTTCTGGGAAAGTCTTTAGTCAGTAGGATGAGATCAATGTCTGGTAGACATTGAAGACAGTAGCCTTCTGGGAAAGTCTTTAGTCAGTAGGATGAGATCAATGTCTGTGGTAGACATTGAAGACTGTAGCCTTCTGGGAAAGTCTTTAGTCAGTAGGATGAGATCAATGTCTGTGGTAGATATTGAAGACTGTAGCCTTCTGGGAAACTCTTTAGTCAGTAGAATGAGATCGATGTCTGTGGTAGACATTGGAGACTACAGCCTTCTGGGAACGTCTTTACTTTGTGCCTTCTACGAAACTGTGTTATTGTTTTTCCTCTGCACAAAGTTATTTGATAATGCTATGTACTTCTCGTATCATGAACCATTCTTTAGTGCATTATTGTTGGTGTTTATATTTCTTTCAGTTGAATGACTTCCAGATGTTATGTGTCAAAAATTATTGTTCCTTTGCTGATGGTAGACAATGTGGTTCACATTTTGGCTAATCAGAACCTTTATGTGGATCAAATTGCATCTGTTTTTGGTGTTTATAAATATATCTGCTTTACATTTATATGAGATGTTCCAAAACGTTTCATTTTCCATCATTTTTTCGTTCAATAATGAGCTTTTATTATAACTTCTCTCATCTCTGTTTTTATTTGTTCTTGAATTATTTTGCCAAAATTCTGCACATTATTACTAATACATAATTTCTAAAATGTAGTATTAATTGTAGAGAATGTGCAATAATTATTTGGTTGTGTGTTTAGTATATTTGTTGTTGGAGCACAAATTATTTTGCAATAGTTAGTTCACTATTTTAATTTGCAGTTTACCTTATTTTTCTATTATACGTTTTTTCATAAGCAATAATGAATTCCTTTTGTCTTTTGGGAAATTGCTTTTATGATAATATTCCATGCATTACTTTGTTTCAAAATTGAGCTAGTGGCTGCTGCTGCCAAATTATTCATTGGTATTGACCTGGGAGGAAGTGCTGCTGTGTCTTGTCTTAACTAGATTATCAGGTCATTGGTATTGTCCTGGGATGAAGTCTTATTCTTCTTCATCGTTCATTCTCAATCTCCACTACCAAGCCCTTAAAATGGATTTGCATGTAGCAGGATGTTGTCTAGAAAGTGGAATGCATTGTGTCGTAGTTTACAGTTTGACTATGATATTTGTACCTTTCAGTCCAACACATCTGATTTCAGCAGGCATTTTTTAGTACCGGGTTAACATTCCCTCTTTGATCCCTTCTCCATAGCTAGTCTGCTTTGTTGCAGCCTGTTATCCAGGATTACAACGTGGAGATGGAGAAGGGTCTTGGCAGCTCTGGTCCGCTGGCTCTGACGCTAGCAGTCAGCTATGGATCACTGACCCCTGCAGCTCATGCGCTGCTCAGCATCTTGATCCCTTGGAAGATTTTTTTTTCAGCTTTTTTTATCCTCTGAGACTGTGTGGCATTGCAGTTAATTTGTTCTTCTGAATTCTGTACTCATGTTGTAAATACTGTTGGGCTGGTCATGTGGTATGCATGCCTGATAACAGATGAGTGCCACAAATGATGTTTTGGTGGCCTTTTTATTTATACATGTCCACGGGGTATCCCACCTATGCGATGTCAGAATGATTTGACAAAATGTATAAGTGCGCTCTGTATGCACACACAAATTTTGGTTGACTTCCTCACATACAACATATTTGCCAGATTCACATTGGAGATAATGTGTGAATGTGTACTCATGTTTCTACAAGCATCTGGCTCCTTTATGATTGTTTCCTTCTTTCTACTTACATTTAGTATCTTTGTGGTACATTTATTATAAATATTCTGTCTTTCCCTTTTTTAATGCACAGATATTGCTTTTCTTCAGCAGTTTTATTGATTGTATTTAAAATGTTCTAATATTAATGAATAAAATCTATTGTGTAATGCATTACTGACAATATTGAAGACAGAAACAGTTTAAAAATTCAAATATCCAGTGCCTTTATATCTATCAGCAGCTAGATCAGTCAGTATTGTCTTAGTTTCTGAATATAAACAGCATGTTCCTTGAATGAAACTGAATGTGTCTGGCCAAAAGGTGCAGATATCGCAACCTTGCTGTAAACTACAACGTAACAGCCATTTCAAGACAAACGCCAATGAAGAGAAAAAGAAGAATTAACAGTTAGTTATTTCTTTTCCTTATTATTTTTAATGTAATATATAAATACAAGCGACCTATGGTACTCCAATCTACTATACTCTTTTTCTTAATCTAGTGAAACTCTACAGAGATACAAATGTAAAACTAAGCTCTGAATGTAAATACAATGCTAAACCATGTATAATATAATAGAAACAAGTGAAATGTAGACTATATAGCTGTAAACTAAATCTTACTACTGTAATAAGTCACTTTCATATAAAATAACAAAACAATCTTCACCTAAATTAGGCATAGGTTAGTATTCTTACTTATGTTAAATAATGCATTCAAAGGAATAAGTTCACTAGACAATCGTAACTATTATATAAATTTAATACTACTATGGGTTCTTGTGCGTTAATTCACCCATTCTGAAATTTTATACCATTCAATGACCACACAGGTTTCCGTACAAAAATAATTATAAATGTCTAGCTATCAGGGTGCACTTTTGTTGTTTTTTGTGGGCCCTAAAAAGGACCTTGATGTGGGTTTTGTGGGCCCTGAAAAGGGCCGTGAGAGGAACAGATTACCAAGGATCGCTGAAGCTATGCACATATCAGGACATACACATGTTGTTCGTTCGTAGCTGCACAATTTAAAGAGGAGGCCAAAATTCTGTGATGTCCTGCAGAATATTGTCGAACGGGTCTAACTGACGGACTTCATTCCGATGTCGCCACAGAAACTCACACATGCAGGAATCTATCATGTGTCTGTGTGTTCCGTTTTGGTTAGGGTTAGGGTTAGGTGCCCTCTAACCATGTGCCAGAACGAACAGGAATGTCCTGCTGACATGTGCGACCACTCTAACGATCTTGGCGAACTGTGAGAGACAAAGTCATGACATGAATTTTAGCACACAGTCGGATGGTGTGTATAATTCATCTTTCCTGCAAAAACTGCACACAATTTATTTTCTTGCGTGTCAAGTGTGACAACTGCAATAAATCCATCTTCCACGTACGGTGTTAGATCTGAGAATGACATGGACATAGGTTTACCGTGTGAGTTGAAAAGTATGATGCTTCGTGTGGCTACATTCTACTAAATTTGACCTATTATAATCTGAATTAACACACAAGTACCCTACTATGTACTACTGTATATAAGAAAATACAATTATTCTATACCATAGCAAGCTATTAATTAATACAAATGTATAGATGACCCTAAGCATACAATACATCCATGTATCTTGGCGCCATGCTCTGAGCAGCTGACTCCACACCGTATTCGTGTTTGGCATTGGAAGCATCAGGAGCCATCTTCTTACCAAGATTAAGTCTGTTTGCAATGTTTGTGCAAGCCGTGTCTCATTGTGATATTCTTGTCATTTCCAAAACTTTTCAAACATATTACATAAATGTATGTTAATATATTCTTAAATCCTTGTATTAAATCAGGCAAGGTTGCCTAATGCAAGGTAGCCAAATGCTTCTTGAATCCATTTCTGTTCTTTGCTTTGTGTGCCATGATGGTCTAAGGGTGTGATGCAGGTCATCTATCCATCTAATTGGTGAATGGCAGCATGGTCAGTTGTAGTTAAATGGCCACCAGAAAGACACCATCCTTGTCGACCACATGGTCGGCCCATCTATACTTTCATATTGATGGAGAGTCTATGACACCCGGCGGATGTGGCCTCTCCAGGAGATATTTATGATTCTTCTCTCCATTGCTTTTTTGGTGGCACAAAGTTTCTCAGCATGTGATTTGTGTGGACTCTGAACTGGGATAATCATGCTATTGAAGGTGTGAGTCCTGGCCCTGACATCAAACATCTGCTGGAGAATCAGTTTAATGCAGTTGAAGCTGAGTCAATCTGCCACTCTCCTGTGTAAGATCTTCTTGTCAATTATGTGATTGTTGTTGATTTCCTGGCCTAGGTAGATATGTGCATTGACATTTTTAGGGGTTATTTTCCAGCCGCAGCTCCCCTGGAGGGCAGATAGTGTTCAGTAGAAACTGGGTCCTTTTTATATTTTTTGATGGTCTGGGGATAAATGCAGTGGCAAATGCCCCGAATAACCAAAGTATCGATGAAAAGTGCACCAAGCTTATGAAAAAGATAAACATAGCCGAGGGTGAGATCACTATATTTGAGCAAGTCACTCAATATACCTACACCATGGAGTGCGACAAGAAGATACCATCTCCCCAAAACCATTCACAGAAGCCCTTTAAGATGTTTTCAGGTCTCTAAACTGGCAGGATCGAGTCGTCAACACAGGTGTGAGATTCTCATACACCTACGGTTTGCAGGCAACATTGCATTCTTCAGTCACAGTATTGCAGAGGCTGAACAAATCCTAAAAAAATCTGAATAAATCAGGCAAGGCGATTGTCCTCAACAAAAATATAAACATTCACAAGTACTGATTACCATGGCCCAATGCCTAATACCAGAAATAAGAAAAACAGGTTGTCATTCTCTACATTTAAATCAAAAGTTAGAAATGATTAAGCATAGCAAACAAGGCATGTCTATGGTAGAGATAGATGTAAGTTACACTTGGCTCGCCAAATTGTTAGCACAGTAGTTAGCACTAAAGATAAACATTTAAAAGGAATTAAAGTTGCTGCTCCAGGGAACACAAAAAAAGTTAAGGAAGCAAGAAAGGTATTTTTGGTCAAATAGAGAAAATGGTAATGATTTGGATTAAAGACCAAAGCACACAACATGCCTTTAAGTTGAGGTAGAATACAGAACAAGGCTGCAACTTTCTTGAGTCCAATGAAGACTGAGAGAGGCGAGAAAGCTTAAGAAGAGAAGCTTCAAGTTTCCTGCATAAGAATATACATTTGCAGAAAGTGGGGCAAGTCTTATATAAAAGATATATTTATAGTAAACTTGTCAAGTATGACGTAGAAGATATATTTTTAGCAAACTTGTCAAGTATCATGTAAAAGATATATTTATAGCAAACTTGTCAAGTATCATGTAAAAGATATATGTGTAGTAAACTTGTCAAGTATGATGTAAAAGATATATTTATAGCAAACTTATCAAGTTTGATGTATAAGATATATGTGTAGCAAACTTGTCAAGTATGATGTAGAAGTTATATGTGTAGTAAACTTGTCGAGTATGATGTAAAAGATATATTTATAACAAACTTGTCAAGTATGATGTAAAAGATATATTTATATCTGGCATCCTGTTGCTGGTGTGTCTGTGGATTTTCTATCCACCAACGTGAAGCTAGAAAGAGGCTGTCATATCAGTGTGGGAAATAAGTTAGCGACTATACTGTGCTCTGAGATACTGTAGCCAAGATAGTGTTCACTGTGTTCATTCGCCGCCTCTAATTGGCTGCTGGTTATGCCGAACTCCTTTAAGGCTCTAGGTGTATAGCCTTAAGTCTCTGACAAAAAAATTAATTCCAATTTTCCTTCTCATCTCTAGATCTGTGCAGTACCATTCTGGTTCCTTTTAAACCACAGAGGGTGCATGCATAATGTTTAATAGGAGACACATTTGTACAGATGGGTTACTGGTAAGGTTTTTAAGAATAATAACCTCACTATAATACTACATCATCGACTGGGTTATACTGCGGCGTGGAGTCAGGTCTAATGGGTCTGTAGATATATTTGTAATAAACTTGCCATGTATGATGTAGAAGATTTATTTGTAGCAAACTTGTCAAATATGATTTAGAAGATATACAACAACCACTCAGTTAAACCAGACAAGCCTTCACCTAGAATCCACAGGGAAGAAAAGAGATGGAAGGTAAAAAAGAAGTGAGAATGTTAGAAGACGAAGCCAAAGTTCTATGGGCAGGACCAAAAACTATTGATCCTAATTAAAACTTGTTGAAAATCAACAACTGAAGCTTTCAGTGGTTTACTGGGAAAGATGTGTGATGATGGTTTTGCTCAAAAGGTAGACTTTTCCATGTCTTATGCAGGACTCAGCACAAAGAGAAACTATGAGTGAGAAATGATACTTGACCTTCAGTGAGGCAATGCTCTTTGTTGAAGATGTTGCTTGAAGCCTCTCATGCTGAGTTCTTTACTTTTGATGACGTTTCCTTGGTAGGGGGTTACAGTGGCTCATCTTATATCCTGAACCAAATCCCGAGGCATACTGAAGACAGACCTAGGTCCTCCTGGCTGTAGTTCAATGCGAGACTTCTCAGATGGCTCACCAGAATGGGATCACAATCTTGATTCTTACATTGTTTGTGAGGCTGCTGTAACACAACTAGTTTTTCCCATTACTTTGCCCATGCAGCTGTGCAGGAGACGGGTCTATAGCTACCTGGGCCGAGTCTGTCCTTGCTTTGCTTTAGGATAGGCACCGTATTGGCTTTTGCTTTAGGATAGGCACCGTATAGGCTTCTTACCATTCTTCAGGCACCTGTCCTTTCCTCCAACTGGTATGTATTACCTTAAAGATTATCATCTTTGCTTTCTGCCCCATCTTTATTTGCATCTTGTTTGTAACACCATTCTTGCCTGGTGACTTCTTAAGTTTCAGTACCTGCAGTACATCTTCTAGTTCAGTCAGTGTGAGCCTGGATGTCAGATGGTCTTTTGCTATCATAGACGTATTCATTAGTCCTTGAATCTCTCTTCTGACCTTCTTCTTGTCTGACAATCGCTATTTTCACTTGGCTAATACTTGCATATTTTCCCCCATGGATGTTTGCTGCTCTTTTATTCGCGAACATTTCCTGATTGTGCTCTATTGTGGGAATTCCATGGCGAAGTGGTAAAGCCGTCGGCCTCGTGATCAGGTAATGTGTGTTTGACTCCGAACTCCGCCGTATTTTTCACGGATGCTTGATATGGAGTCCCCTGCATCTCGTAGTCACTACCTAATCGTCTTGTCCTTGACTTGCTGGGGTCAGGCGGCACGAGACGAGAGAGTGAAGATAAAAAGTAGCGCAGTTAATCCTTACTAAAAATAGCGCTAGCAAAATAAATTATGCCATCATAGTCTACAATGGACGGCGGCCTTTGCCTTTAACTTTTGCTCTATTATTATTGGTGGCTGGCTGTTGTTTTCATTGATGATGGTCTTAGCCAGTTTCAGGAGTTTATTGCCATCTCTGTCCAGATTGAGACTCTGTGTTTGTTTCTTTTTTCCAGTCATTATGTTTCACCGGGCTCCGACGTTAAATCTTGACTGCCAAGTTGGAAATGTATGTACAAAATAGCTCATATGTTTTACATATTACCTCAGTACACATATATTTAATTCCATTAGTATTTGTACAATACATTATGTTGGGTGTTCTTCTTATATTTATTACTTTGGTTGGTTATATGTTTATTGCTACTTAAGTTATTACATTAGTGCTAATTTAATTATTACTTTAAGACTGCTTGTATAATTTTATAGCTATTTGTTATTCATATATGTATACACTTAATTTAACTTCTTTATACTGGTTTAGAATACTCTGCAGAGTCTGTATGCAACCAGTTTATTTTTACTCCACTTGATCTAAAAATAAACATGTGCATTCAATCTATTCTTGAATGCATTAACTTACCTTCCCCCCCCCCCCCCCCCCCCCCCCCCCAAAAAAAAACCTCACTATTCCCTGTGCCAATGCATGCTAAGCATTCAGCACTCTCGGACTAAAAGATGGCTTTGGTATCATGTAGTCAAAGATTCATTTTTATATAAAGAATATGTTATTTATTTATAACATTTAACCTCAGTTATATATTCTCCAGGGTTTCTAGCCAGTACTTACAATTATATTCCATAAATCATGTAAAAATACACTCGCTTCCTGTCTTATTTTTACATTGTAAGATTGTTATTTCTATGTATAGTAACAACTGAAGCACACATTCATGTCAATATATCAGACTGATAAGTGTACATTTTAAAATATATTATTCCTGCTTCATGAATTAATGTGCCTACATGTTTGTTTTTCATATGGAATTGTCACCGTTGATTGAAATAAAACTGATTTCTTGTCCTTGTTACGCCCAATTATTTGTCTCTTTTCTGAAGCACAGTGCTATCACAGCAATTGGTTGCTTGTGGTAGACTGATCCAGAGCACTTTATATGTAATCTTTTAGTTGTGACATCTGTTACAATTTGTTTATATAATGATGTTGCTAGTCCAATGCACAACCCTCTATAGTTGTCTTTTATAATATGCTTTGAAGGTTCGTTATTGTCATTCATTTATCTGGTTCCCTTTGGAACATAAAGCTGCAATGAATGCTCCACATCTGTTCCTATTCTGGACCGCCATCTCGAGTCTTGCCCACAGGACCAACTGTAGTGTATCAGAAGGTGTGTCCTATCCATCTTCACTTTTGCTGTGTGTCTGGTAATATTGTAGTGTATCAGAAGGTGTGTCCTATCCATCTTCACTTTTGCTGTGTGTCTGGTAATATTGTAGTGTATCAGAAGGTGTGTCCTATCCATCTTCACTTTTGCTGTGTGTCTGGTAAAATTGTAGTGTATCAGAAGGTGGGTCCTATCCATCTCCACTTTTGCTGTGTGTCTGGTAATATTGTAGTGTATCAGAAGGTGTGTCCTATCCATCTCCACTTTTGCTGTGTGTCTGGTAATATTGTAGTGTATCAGAAGGTGTGTCCTATCCATCTCCACTTTTGCTGTGTGTCTGGTAATATTGTAGTGTATCAGAAGGTGTATCCTATTCAGCTCCACTTCTTTTTGCTCGAATCTTCTCTCGCTGTTTTGGATGTTGTCATATTCTTTATCACAGATCTGCGTTTGCTATATTATCTCTCGACATTTAATGTGCAGTAAAGACATCTGTTGGTGAATGTCCGCAGTCTGAAAGTGATACTCTGAGTCATGCATCCGAGCCATATAGCTGGACCAACTTTACATTTTTGTTGTATTGCCTAATCTTAAATTCAATGAAGAATGTTGCCAAGTTCCATATCAAATTTGTTGATAATTGCTTTAATGAAACATTCAGAATCTAGCTATTTTCTCCAGCTATCTAGTCTTTTGGACATTCAGATGTTCATAAAAGGGAAAGTTATTTGTGAGAACATGCCAATAAAATTGAACAGACATTTTTAAAAAGAGATAGTTTTAAGTGACATACTATAAATCATGAAGCATATAACTGAACGTCCTTATACTGGTTTAGACGACTCTGCAGAGTCTGTATACAACCAGTTCTTGGAGGGTGGTTTAACTTAATAGACTCAAATACTAGAGCTAAGTAAACGCACACCTAGTTAGGCACAATCTATGCTGCTTTTAACAAACTACCTGGGGGAAGGTACAAGTAATTTTGTGTAGATACTTAGGTAGAATTTTGAATTTTGTCTGGGCAACAGCCGTTAGACCTACCCTTTTCAATTTCTAACTGCCAAGGGATTTTTAACATGCTTGACACTGAACACGGGATTCAGATCTCACTACTTAGAGATCAGGGGAATTTTTTACCAGAAGATCCACATGAAAAAAATCTAAATCCCAATCTCCACCGTGATTCAAACTAGCGACCTCCGGCACACGAGGCGAACACCTTACCTCGAAACCACTGAGTCCCCAATACTTGTGATTTGATATTTTGTTGAGAAATGACTGCATGGAGAAATATATTATAAACACATTGGTGGCTTAATACAGGTGTATAAGATGATCAGAGGAATGGATAAGTTAGACTATAACAAGTTTTTTTTAAATACAACCACCAACAAGAACAAGAGGGCACATTACAAGTTGACTAAGGAGAGGTACAGAATAGATATTGGAAAGTATTTTTTTAGTCAGAGAGTTGTGAATGCTTGGAATGCATTGCCAAGGGAGGTGGTGGAGGCTGGGACGGTTAATGCATTTAAGAATAGATTGGATGCATACAGCTTCTAGAGCAAGGTGATGTAATTGGAACTGGTTGTATGCAGAGTCTTCTAAACCAGTATAAAGACGTTAAGTAACTCAAAATAGAGAAGGCACACTGAAGATTCAAACAGTGCACAGGTTATGACCTCATTTTTCACTGCAAGAGAGGAACAATCTAAAATTTTGATATGCTCCTGTTGTTCAGTTTGAGCTAAATGATGCATCTGTACTTTGCAGCAAGTTTTTGAGAATTGAGTTCAAATCTCCAGAGTGCCTATGTGTCACTTTGTTTTGTCTGTCATTATGACCATTTCACTATATGTCTCAGAAGTTTCTTGATGGAGTAACAGAAGCTGCTGAAGACGAATGTGGTGGACCGAAAGGTGCAAATATCGCGGCCAAGTTGTAAACTAGCAACATGATGCATTCCGTTCTTTCGGACAACATCCTGCTACTTGCAAAGCCCTGTTCAGGGCTTGGTAGCGGAAAATTGAGAACGAACACAGAAGAAGAAGGAGGAGGAACAGACTTGAAAAAATGCTGGACAATTTCACTATACGAGGTAGCTTCAAAAAGTAACAGGAATTAGTGGATTATATAGAAATAAGTTACAAGAGAATTATCTACACTATAAGTAGTTCCCTTTGGCAACTACACACTATTGCCAACGTCCATACAGCTGCTGGAAACATTTGTGGAACCTATTCTTTGACACCTATCTCAACTGTCTGGTCATAATGGTGATAACATCCTCAGCATCCTTGAATCGTTTTCCTTTCAGTGTCGCTGATTACAGTCGAGGGAACAAGAAAAAATCAACTGGTGCCAGGTCAGGAGAATATGGAGGATGTCCCAAGGTAATACATTGTGCTTTGCAAGGTACTGCTTCACCAGCACAGATCAATGTGCTGGCGCATTGTCATGCAGCATAATCCAACTATTTGTTCGCCATTTTTCTGGTCGTTTTCTTCTGATTGCATCTCTTAGACGACGGAGGACATCAACGTACATTTCCTTGTTAACTTTTCGGCCTTCAGGAATTAAATCATGGTAGATACCCTTGGAATACAAAAACATTTCCAACATAACTTTTTCTTTGCTCATGTCCAAACTAAATTTCTATGTCCGGGGAGATGTGGGAGATTTCCATTCAGAGGACTGACATTTTTATCTGAGGATTGTGTCACTCAATTACTTGCGATTTCCTCATTGTGGTATCACCATATGCTTTAAGCAGTTAAGCAATGTTTGTGTCTCTGAGGGTGACTTCTCAAGCAAAACACAGAATTTGACATTTGTACATTGTTAACACACAAACAAACTTCTGTTCGAGAGTATACGTTTAGATAACGTCTGCCATGACCTTTCATCAAGGACACTACCAACTTCTAAATATATATTCTCCATAACATCTTTTATTCAAACACGAGTCTGACTATTCTGGGAACTTTTTGAAGCGACCTCGTATAAATCTGAGAAGTTTCTTTGTGAAGTAGCAGAATTGGCTAAGAGATTAGGTATCAAAGAGAGAGCGCAAACCTGGTCCCAAAAATGCCATGCTGAAAGTCAGATGTCGGGCCAAAAGATGCAGTCCAGCTGACACAAACATCCTTTTCAGGATGAATGCCGAAAAAGATGCAGGACCATCATAAAAGCCTCTTGAAGGAAGAGCAGACACGAAAAGATGGACTCAATTAGAAAGTTAAACTCTTTACATCAACAGTAAAGGAAGAAAGACAATGTATTTTCTGGTACATATGTTTTATTATTTATGTCAGAATAATGATATAAGTATAACATTATTATAATATACAACAATATCCATTTGTACATAAAAGCAAGCTTAAAGACATCATACGACTACAATACATCATCATCATCTGGAATGCGTCTAATACCCAATTGTATATTGTTACTTTAGTGTATTTGCAAAAATTAAATTAACAATTACAACAATAGAGAATTATATATCCCTTATATTTTTTGGGGGGCATTCGCCTTAAATTTCTCTAATCCTCAAGGCGGTGTGCGTTGCACTGTGGTTTTTATTTTGGCACCTGTCAGCCAAGTGCATCCGACTTCAGCATGCATTTTAGGTAAGGGACTGCTTCCTCCTGCACTTTCTAAGTGTTTGCTTCCCCGGGGTAATGACCGGTGCTGTGATGGGCATCGAACCCAGCACCTTCTGGTTGTGAGCCGTGCCACTTAACCACTAGCCCACTTGTCCCCATTATATATTTTTGGGACCAGGTTTGCACTCTCTTTGGTTCCAAAAATATATATGGGGAAACTATATATAAAAAGAATAGGTATTATTAAAAATAAAACATGACAATAAATTAATTATGTGTAAGGCATGCTTCTATAACCTTTGATATAACTTGTCTCACACTAACCGAAATGCTGAAGAAAAAAAACATTTCTTGGCGTACAACAGAATTGGAAAGTACATTTTAAGATCACCCTCATACTAACCACAACACCAATAATTATGTATCTGTAGAAGCTATTAAATGTGTTTATGCATAATTGTACAGCAGCAAAAATGTGTTAATGATGTGTATGTATATAAAGGGAAGGCACTCTATTTTAGGAATGTACAATCTTAACACATGTGTAAGATAATAAACCCTTAAATATTTGGAGGGAAATCCTGATATGTAACTTTAATGGAATGTCAACAGGTAAAATAATTAAACTGATAATAAGCTCAGCCATATTGTATCCCAGTGGAAATATTATTTCATGCACACAAGATAACCATTTACAGATTTCATGTGTTTCAGTACATTTATTTACAATGCAGGACAATGTCATATTTTTCGTGTTTCTGTCCTAACCAGATAACTGATGGGAGATCTAAGTATGAAATAAATAACAGAAGCAGTCTTCCAGAGTATGAGGGGAATCTTGTGCAACAAAATCCTATCATTGCAATTAAAGAAGAGAGTTCTATGTGGAACCAGTACTCACAGGATAGCAAATCATGGACAGCCAGCAGGCAAACACAGGGATCACTTGAGGCAGCGGAAATGTGGTTTTATAGATGAATGTTGGACTGCAAAGAAGGCTAATAATGTGGTACTTGAAGAGGCAGAGGACACAAAGACAACTTATGGCAAAAAAATCAGGACACAGCAGATCTTTTTTTCTGGTACATCGTGAGAAGCGACGAGTTGGAACACACAGTAACAATGGGTAGAATCACATGGAAGAGAGAATCAGTGGGAGGCAGAGAGATTAAATATTGGAGACCAACAACAGCAGAACTGGTAAACGACATAAATGATAAAAGGAAGTGAAGATCTGTGATTGCCAACTGGCTGGGCACGTGATGATGATGACTAACCAAAATGACTGACTTATATAGACCAAACTGAAACATTTCAGAATTGTCATAATGCTATAAACATGCTGTCAGAGTAAGCATACCAAATGTGAGTGCTCATTGCATAGGCCAACATAGTGTGATGCTATAAACATGCTGTCAGAGTAAGCATACCAAATGTGAGTGCTCATTGCATAGGCCAACATAGTGTGGTGCGAAATCGGGATGTGGCTTCTGAACTAGAGCGAGGGGCAGTCCAAGATGCAGCAGTCCATGAGCTGATAGCAACCAATGGTTCATAGCTGACGGCATGCATCAGGGTCAGCGAACCATTACCTGACCAAGACTCTATTCCGCCTGCACGTGGCCGCCCTGGAAACAGGCTGCACTAGTGTAGTCTGGCCAAAGGATTTGAACTCAGTGGGAAAGCAAGCTTGGTACTAAAAAAAACCAGTTGAAATCAGATATTGCAGCCTCGCTGTAAACTATGATACAACGTCCTTTTCAGGACAAACACAGAGGATGAAGATCAGGGCATATAATATGAGACTGAAGTATTGGCTTTATCAATAAGGTCATTATTCATTACAACACACCTATGGTGTGTGTTGATTAGCAGATATAGAGACATCAAACTTTTCTGGGCTTATGTGGATCTAGTGATCTGAAATCAAGCTCATTAAAAATATTTTAAACATCCTTTTTGAAACACCCTGGAGTGCTTCTTTCAACTAAGAGGAGGCTGATAAATACACTTTATTCCTACATTGTATTACCAGTGTCAATCTTGGTCCTTACTGGCAACCCATAAGAGTAAGATCCAGAGCTGTGAGATGCGCTGTGTGAGGAGTGCAGCCGGAAAGACAATCTTGTGACTGAATTTGCAACACCACGCTAATGCAGACAGTGGGGACAAACCCAGGTAGTGCTTACAATGACTCTCAACAAACCCAGGTAGTGCCTACAATGACTCTCAACAAACCCAGGTAGTGCCTACACTCTGAACAAATCAAGTGGTTTGGTCATTTAGTCAGAGTGCATTCTGACCAGCCTATATCAAGAGCATATCATACGCAGGTCCACGAGCAAGAGGTAGACAGACAACAACGTTGATGGATCGAGGGTGTCTCTGACACACTTAGGAAGTTACAACTAATGACAGCACAAGCCTCCCACATGGCGATAGCAAGAAATCTATGCATGAGTTAGGGGATATAGAGACTACAATTGGTAAATGTTGGGACATAATGACTACGGTTCTGGCACACTGAGTTAGGGGATATAGAGACTACAATTGGTAAATGTTGGGACATAATGACTACGGTTCTGGCACACTGAGTTAGGGGATATGGAGACTACAATTGGTAAATGTTGGGACATAATGACTACGGTTCTGGCACACTGAGTTAGGGGATATGGAGACTACAATTGGTAAATGTTGGGACATAATGACTACGGTTCTGGCACACTGAGTTAGGGGATATAGAGACTACAATTGGTAAATGTTGGGACATAATGACTACGGTTCTGGCACACTGAGTTAGGGGATATGGAGACTACAATTGGTAAATGTTGGGACATAATGACTACGGTTCTGGCACACTGAGTTAGGGGATATAGAGACTACAATTGGTAAATGTTGGGACATAATGACTACGGTTACCCTTCACTATTTTAGGCAATTGCTGTTTTCATGCCATGTGCAAGCTGTCCAGGTTTGTTCCAATTAACTTAACGTTTGAACCAAGGCAATTCCTGCTTAACACGTACAAGGATAAAATGACTAGTTTTACTACCAACATTAACAAAAGTCAATCATATACTCCAAATTTTGTCTAGATTCTGATCACTTTTTTTTGGGTCATACATAAGGAATGTAATTACTATCACAGCTACTGTAATTTGTTTATTGACCACAATAAGTGTGCAACGTATCTAAATTATAAAAGTTATCTTCAGGTGTAGGTGATCTAGGCTTCTATCTGGAGCATCACACTTCATCGGCCTAAAATGCGCACAAAAACAACAATTTCTCTAAACAGAGCCTTACCAAGAGTGTATCACATCTTAAAATTACAAGTGCCCAGGGCACTATGATTATGACATTGTAAGACAAACATGAAAGGAAAGTGAGCCTATAGTAGTAACTTTTAAATAAAATGTACATTAGCACCTTATTCCAAGCACTCAATCATGACCAGTAATGAATCAACATATAAAACAATTTTTTTTAAACACCGGTTACAATAATAATGACTGATATAAGTTAATGTGCCACAATGAACAACTTCATAATTCCAGACATGTTTGATTCAGAAATAAATGTTACTTTTTATGTGCCATATTTTCGTATTATAACTTAACAAAATAGGAAGGCATGTGTTGAACTACAATGAAGAGTGGGGTAGCCAACTTGGTGAAGAGGAGGTCAGAGCTCAAAATGATGACTGAATGCAGAAATCAGTGGAGAGTATCTACTGCAGACACAAGTCCCATCAGCAACCATAAGGATTAAGTTAAGTTTGTCTTTCTAATCTCTAAATCCTGGTATTTAATTAGGCACGTGTTTGTGATATCAGGTATCCAAATGTTGAGTAAACTCATTTTGGTCTTTTGCCTTGGTGTACCATGTTGGACTCATGCCTTCTCTCCACCTCAACCATCGTCACCCGAGAGGGCGTCACTCTTCATGTGCATCACATGGTCGGCCTATATATATTTTCCTAACAGCTATGGTGTCAGTGAAGAAGGTTCGACATCTGATCTCTACACTGCGGATTTGGTCTCAAAGGAAGATCTTCGATGTTCTTCTCTCCATCGCTTGTCTTTCTGAATCAGCTCACAACCTTATAATCATGACTGGATTAACCCCACCATTGAAGGTGTGAGCCCTAGCATTTTTGTTTCGCATCTGTTGCAGTATGGGTAATACAGTTGAAGCTGAGCCAGCCAGCTGCTATCCTTTGTGAGATCTCTCGATTTATTGAATAGGAGTTCCTGATCTCTTGCTCAAATAGATATATGAATTTACATTTTTGACGAGACAATCTTCAAGGCATATTTTTCCTCGTGGGCAGAAGATGTTGAGCGTGAACTGGGTTTTCTTTCTCTATTGATTTGTAGGCCAACTGCAACACTTGCTCGACTGAGCTCATTCAGGCTTTTCTGTCCACTTCTTTGACGCTGTGTCTGAGAATTGACTGTCATCAAGCGAACCTGAGATGAGTAAACATTTCTCTGCCTAACGTTTTCCTATTATATATATATATATATATATATATATATGTGTGTTATAATTTATCCATTGTGAAAATTAATTCACAGAAATAGTAACATATTTTATTCAGTACAATTCAACAGTTCTAGCCAATCATTATTTAAACCGTTGGCAGTGAAATGGCACTCCACCAAGACAGGATGTACAGAAGCATGGAGAAAAACCCTAAGCTTTGGAACAAATTAAATTAGGCTGGCTCCTGTTTCAGGAGCTGTGATAAAATATAACAATAAAGATTTCTAGTAAAACTAGAAGAAAACTCTAGTGAAACTTACAATTTACAACCATATGTGTGTAAATCTATGAAATTTACAAGCTCCAACCGCTGTGTGTAAATCTGTGAAAAATTCAATTTACAAACTAGATCTGTGCAAATCTGTACAATCTGCAAATATGTGAAACTTACAACCATATGTGCGTGTAAATTTGAAGTTTTAAATCTCCAATTACATATGTGAGCATCTGATTAAGATAATGATACAGCACTTCCTTTTCACGGTGTAGGTACCTCATCACATAATCAAGCTGTGTCCTCGTCAATAGTCTCTAAAACATTATCTCCGACAGCAGTGTCTGCTTGGGACTTACTTCCTTTACCTTTAATTATGTTAAACCTATCCAACATTATGTCTATAAATTAAATATCTAACAATCTGTGTGTAAATACAATGAATTTACAGATGTGTGATATTTTCAACTTTAATCATATGTGTAAATTTGTTAAATTTACCATGCCCACTAAATAAATATAATGAAATTTATCCATCTGTGTAATAGATAAGCTGGTTATTTACATGCAAATGTACATACATCTGTGACATTTTTGATTACACAACAAAAATATTTAAGGCACTTTTCTATACTATGTAGATTCTGCTTTTCCTTTCTGTCGAATTACACTTTCTGTGCTTGCATCTTTCAGTCCAGTTGTTATCTATCTTTCCATGATGGGGAAAACTATGCTCCTTACTGTGGAACTACAGACAAAGCAACTGCTCTTTGTTTTCTGAAAATAAATTTAAAACAAATACACGTTACATCTATGAGGAATTACAGTTACGAGGAAAGACTCAGAAAAACCGACCTACAGTGTCTAGAAAAGAGAAGGATTCGAGGTGACTTAATACAGTTTTATTAGATGATCAGAGAAACGGATAAATTAGACTATAACAAGTTTTGCAAAATACAGCCACTCACAAGAATAAGAGAGCATAGCTAAATAAATTAACTAAACAGAGGTCCAGATTAGATATTAGGAAATATTTTTTTTAGTCAGAGAGTGGTGAATGCTTGAAATGCATTGCCACAGGAGTTAGTGGAGGCAGGGACAATTAATGCATTTAAGAATAAATTGGATGCGCATAGCGTTTAGAGCAAGGTAATGTAAATGAAACAGGTTATATACAGACTCTGCAGCATCTTCTAAACCAGTATAAAGACGTTAAGTTATTTGAAGTTAAAAACAAAAGTACAATGCAAATTGAATTAAAATTAAATGTTCATTACTAATGGAATTAAAAACAAATACATTTTACGAATGGAAGATAAAACAAGTATACATTACAAATGAAATGTAAAAATAGATGTAAATTAGAAATGAAATTTAAAAGATAATTACACATTATTTATATGGATTAGCAGTTGATATAAAAAGTATATTAAAAAAAATAATTACACATAACACCCAGCCCAAAACATTTATCCATCCCAATAGCACAGCCATTTTGGAAAGACAAATATAAAGTAAGACCAACCCAAAATAGAGAAAGGAGCTAGAAAAAGTGTTTATCTGATAAAGATATGAATTTATGAAAATATAATAATTATACATGAAATCGTCCCTAGTGGTCAGCCGAGGTCTTTGTGTATGACAAGGACAAGAATAGCACCACTGCCTCACAAAGAGCATATTGTAAGAGGCCACTAATTGTGTGACATGGTTTGTTTGGAGCAGCATAGATGGCGCCTAACAGACTGCAGGTCTGCTTTGCTCTAGTGTTTGAGTCTATTGAGATGGACTCACACATCAGCTAACTACCCTCCGTATGCGCTTGTCCCAACACAGCGGAGTATTAGAAGTATTAAGCTGCTCGAGCTTAGCCCGCTAAGCAGGAAACTTTTCTCCCAGCTACATCCAGTTCATATCAGAGCTGGGACCTGCACAGGGGCATTTGCCCATGTAGAAGTACAGATCGACTAAGAACATGAAATATGAGTTTCTGAACATCTAATAAATGGGTATCCGATATGAGTTTAAGAACATCTGACAATTAAACATGAAATACGAGTTTATGAACATCTGACAATTAAACATGAAATATGAGTTTATTAACACATAATGGGTGAATTTTAAATATAAATTTATGAACACAAAAAAACGTATCATCAAAATACAAAATAGTGAAAGGTACCTGTGGTTTTAAAAATAAAAGCTATCTAGATAAGATAGTTCAAAACTTGAAGTTGGGATCAAGATGCTGAGCAGCACATGAGCTGCAGCGGTCAGCGACCCATAGCCGACTGCTAGCATCAGGGCCAGCGAACCAGAGCTGCCAAGACCCTTCTACACCTCCTAGCGGTGATCCTGGATAACAGAGCAGACTGGCTAAGGAGAAAAGATCGAAGAGGGAATGCTAACCCAGTACTAAAAAAATGCTTGCTGAAGTCAGATGTTTTGGACTGAAAGGTGCAAATATCGCAGTCAAGCTGTAAACTACGACACAACACATTCCATTCTCTGGACTATATTCTGCTACTTAGGCGGGAGATTGAGAACAAACAAAGCCAAGCCAAGCCAAAACACGAAGTTGCTTCTAGAAAAGTTGGAGTTCAAGCAAACTTCTATCTAGACATGGTAGCGTTAATATATGAAAGAAGTAGGCACAATTTATAAAAACATATTTCTTGTGTTCAGATGTGACAGACAAATGTTGAAATAAGAAATTCATCCTTACCTTAGCTCTTCTTCTCTCTCCTTCATTTCTCGAAGTTCCGTTTCAATTTTAGACTCTGCTGTTTGTTTAAATTCTCTGTATGAAAATAACTGCCCACCAGCCCCAACTGCTGCTTTCCTGGCAGATTGGCCCGTTAGTGAGGTGATATCTTGGTGTTCTAGAAGTCCATCTGATTCATTGTTTGTGGCAGTTGACTTTCTTATTGCAAAGTTCCTCTTCAGCAACGCTCCATCAATACTGTCAACTCCACTATCAGCCAAGAATTTCAGTGGTTGGATGTGTTGTTCAGATGTGGTGATTATTTTGCCTTCATTCAGAAGTATAAGCTCTCTGTCCCGTTGTTCTTGAAGCTCCTGTTGGAGTCGACTAGAAGCAAACTTTTTCATGCTATCGCTAGGATTTGCCACAGAGAGTGGTCTGGAAACAGAATTACTATTTGTGGAAGCCTGGTCAGCACCGAAAGAACTGTAAGGATTCTCATCTTTAGTGTCAATTTCTGGTAAACCCTTTTGTCTCCGCAGGTCATTTTCTCTTTCTCGTGCAAGTCTCATTTCTCTCCATATGGGAGTTTCTTGTTTCTTAAAATAATTTGTTTTCTGCTCTTCTTCATCAGCATAGCTATCTGCTATTGGTCGTACTTTTATATCACGACGTGACGGTGTATCAGATTGTGAACGTACAGTGCTGTGGCTAGATGTGGAATCCACAGATTCTCGACGCTGTGGGGAAAGATATGATGAAACGTCTTTCTGCCAACTGACTTGGCTAGACTGAGGAGAAGTTGCTGTGGTATAACTGGTTTTTTGAGAAGAGGTGCTTGCCTCTCCATCAATTTCATCAGTAATTTGAGTTCTATGCAGAGAACTGTGCAGTCTCCTTATTTCTTCCTCCCTTTCTTTAAGTTCTCGTAGTTCTCTAACAATCCTATTCTCTACTTCATTAGAGCTGCTGACAGTAGACTGTTCATCTGATAAAGTTTGCTTCTGGTTGTGATTTATATCCTCTTCCTGCAAAAGTGGATTACCAAAGTCAGTGATATGTTTTATTTTTTAAATGTTTGTTTATATTTATTTATATATTTCTTGTATGTACAAATTAAACAACAAATGTATTGAGTAGATAAATAATTTATAGCAATAAAACGAAGGTAAAAAATATGCCTTTTATAATACAAATGAAAGTAAATTCTTGATGTTTTCATTGTTTGCTTAGATATCAAATCATAATAAAAAATCTTTTCAGAACTCTCTGTGGAGTGCAGATCTTCAACAAAAACACATCAAGTCCTGTCCTGAGCCACCAACTTCAGTAAAACTCCCCTTTGAGTGCAGATCTTTACCAAAAACACACCAAGTTCTGTCCCAAGCCACCAACTCCCTGTGGAGTGCAGATCTTCAACAAAAACACATCAAGTCCTGTCCTGAGCCACCAACTCCCCGTGGAGTGCAGATCTTCAACAAAAACACACCAATTTCTGTCCTGAGCCACCAACTCCAGCTCTATCCACATCATTAATGTTTCTTTTCTGTTTGTCTTGAGCTCTCTTCTCCATCTGTGTTTTGGTCTCCCTCTACCTGTCTAGGTATTCCAGAATATAGTTTGCCTTGTAATGTTATTTTGTGCTTTCCTTAATATGTTTCCTATCAGCACCAGCTTCTTCTCTTCATCTCGTGTTCCAATTGTATCTGTCAATCAGAGTAGCTAATTTCTTGGATTTGACGAGCTGCAAAAAACATGTCAACCGTCCCAAGATCAGCTCGGAAACCACATTGACTTTCTGAGAGTAGCTTCTGCTCGCGATAAGTTGTTAAGCAGTTGAGTTAGACTCAAGCTATAATTTTTCCAGTGATCTACATGAGAGATTCCCCTGTGCTTGCACATCTGAACAATAGTGGTATCTTTCAGCTCCTATGGCATGTAGCCTGTATTCACAATTTGTTGAAAGAAGTCGGCTAGCTTGTGTAGCATCATAGTCCCTGCTGTTTTGAAGAGCTTAGCAGGAATAGCTTCTGACCTGCAGGCTTTGCCACTGAACATGAGGCTGATTACTTTCTCAGTCTTATCTGTACATGGCGGGATACAAAGACGGTCATTGATTGTGACTTGAGGCATGCGTGTTATGGCTAATTCATTGATGGTGGATGGACAGTTTAGGTTAGCACTGAAGTGCTCTGAATTGTATCTGTCAGACTGATGTCAACAGTTCTACATTAGTGATCTTATCATACCATTTTCATCCATCTATTCACATAATACGCAGTCATGCATAAATAACTCTTTAAATTATTGTTGAATCCATTTTACCACTATATGGCATTGGGGCAAAGGGCAGGAGCATATAGGCCGCTGGATCAATAACCAACCAACTATTTAAACGCAATCATGCTGAGCTTACAGAAAACTATTTTGTGAGCTGCAAACTTAAGACCCCTAGATCTAGGCTAAACATTGGTTGAGAGTAGAAATATTCAAAATGAGTTATCTCATCTTGTCTGTAGTAATATTTAAGGAGATTTAGCTTATGTAAATTGTAGCAATATTTTAGAAAAGTTATTGTATGTAAATTGTAATAATATTTTAGAAAAGTTGTCGTATATATGACAATTATCGTATATTGATTGTCGATATGTTTGAGATGAGTTATATCATGTTGACAAAGAGTTATCTCATGATTGTAACAATATTTGATAAGAGTTACCTCATAATTGTAACAATATTTGACAAGTTACCTCATAATTGTAACAATATTTGACAAGAGTTACCTTATAATTGTAACAATATTTGACAAGAGTAACCTCACCATTGTAACAATAATTGACAAGAGTAACCTCACCATTGTAACAATATTTGACAAGAGTTACCTCACAATTGTAACAATATTTAACAAGAGTTACCTCATACTGAATGAAGTTCTGCTTGGTTAATAAGGATTCATGCTGCTGTGGGTGCAGCTGTTGCTCTGCTAGCTTTCTCATCCTGGCCACCTCAGCCTCTCTTTCTCTCTGAAGCCTGATCTCTCTCTCTATAATGCTCTCATTTGGGTTTATCTCGTCATCATTAGCATCGCTCTGTTGATATACATACATAATTACTGTTCTGTTACTGTCAGTGTGTACACATTAAAAACAGTCAAGTCTAGCCGGCCTTGCAGCTGAGACACCAACAATTCAGTTGTTCAGACGGGCCCCAGCAGTGAGAAAGTCTGCACATTGTTCTCGTATCTTTCGTTCTGTTAATTCGTGTTTTTGTATCGTTTTCGCTCTTAATAAGTGTGTTGTCTCATATCTTGTAATCCAAGTTTTGGAACATTATTCGGATTTTCAAAAAATCAGACATGCCATCCATGTTTAGTTCTAGTGTGTTGGCAAGTGTGTCCGGAGTCCGATTTATGACACACAAATGAGTGTTTGATCTTTATTCTGGTATGTATGTAGCGTCGGTAGGCCTTTAAGTTGGTGTTAGTAAATCCACATTATGTAGAAGATATTCCTAGAGAGCTGGGCAGGAATCAGTGCTTGGAAGTGCTAAATGCGCACCTGTGGTGGGGGGTAAGGGAATGGAAAAAGTAGAGAGTGGGTGAGAGTGAGAGTGGGTGAGTAAGAGTGAGAGTGAGTGAGTGAGAGTGGGTAAGTGAATGAGAGTGACAGAGAGAGTGAGAGAGAAAGTGAGTGAGTGAAAATGAGAGAGAGAGAGTGGGTGAGTGAGAGAGTGAGGGAGAGAGTGAGTGAGGGATAGAGTGGGTGAGTGAGAGTGACAGAGAGAGCGAGTGAGAGAAAGTGAGTGAGAGAGAGAGTGAGAGAGAAAGTGAGTGAGTGAGAATGAGAAAGAGAGAAAGTGAGTGAGAGAGAGAGAATGAGTGAGTGAGTGAGTAAGTGAGAGCGTGAGTGAGTGAGTGTGTGGTGTGGTGTGTGTGTGTGTGTGTGTGTGTGTGTGCACACACTTCGGTATGGGATTGAGTGCACTATTTGTGGCACTGTGAGTAAATTGGTGAATGAGAGTATTAATACATTACAAAACTGTACGATACTGAGTACAAAACTGTACAAAGAACACTGCAGAGTGCCCCATTCACTGCGGGCCCCTGATTTTCACTAATAACTTACAAACCAATGAAAGAAATGCAATACAGTTTTGTTTTTTTCTATTTTTTAGCGTTCGCCTTATTTCTCTAATCCCCAAGGCGGTGTGCGTTGCACTGCGGTTTTTATTTTGCGCCTGTCGGCCTAGTGCATCCGACGTCAGCATGCATTTTTATGTAAGGGTCTGCTTCCTCCGGCATTTTATAAAGGTTTGCTTCCCCGGGGTAACGGCCGGTGCTGTGATGGGGATCGAACCCAGCACCTTCTGGTTGTGATCCGTGTCACTTAACCACTTAAGGACACATGAGAGCAGAATTTCGATGAGTAAAATTAAGTGTTTGAGGAAGGTCATCGATGTTACCAGGAGAGAGAAAATGCGGAACGACTCATTCGAAGTATGGTCGGCACTACATTTTGTGTGGAATACATTTCTATGCAGAAAATAAGTTGGTTTGGTCATCTAATGAGAATGCACCCTCATCAACTTCCACTGATGTCTTACAACGCTGGTAGATCTGGCTAAATGGCAAAGGGGCGGCCGTGAGGCAGGTGGATAGATGACAGAGATAATGTTTGTGCAGCGATAATGGCTCACATTGACCGACGCAACGCACTTGGCGCAGGATAGACGACTTAAGCTCTCCACGACGCCCAACGGCACCTGGAAAGAAAACTGACTAACCATTACTATATTAACATGAATAACTGAAATGGTACCATTCTTACCTCGTCGTCATCTTCTTTATTTCTGTCTTCGTGCTCCATCGCCCACAGGTCAGGATTCCTATCAGCCTCAGTCAGCTCGTTATAAGCTGGCTGGTTAGATTCACTCTCTGCGCTTGATGTGGCGTAAGAAGCAATGAAACTTTGGCTTTTTTGCTTTTCTAGAAGCTTCTGTCGCTCTTCTTTTTCTTGTCTCAACATATCTTCTCTCTCGTGTGCCAGCCTAATCTCGCGCTCAATGGCGCTCTCTGTCACAGCAGGTTTTTTAAACATGATTGAATCCTCTTCTTCTTCGAAATGTGCGTGATTGTTGACGACCTCTTCTGTGATTTGATAATTATGATTGGCTGATGGGACAGAGCGTTTCTCAGAATATGGCAATCGGACTTCCCACTTGGGTGATGTCTTCTTTTTGGTAGAGGTATCCACTTGGCTAGTGTGAGATGTAAAGATATTTTCCCACTGTCTTTTTGTGGTAGCGAGGTTTGCAATAGACTCCCGGTCTACAGATTCTGTTGTGTTGGCTTCTTTAAGTACGTTCTCGCTATAGAGGTTAATATTCTGGTCGCCAGCTTGCTTTTCACTCCATCCCACTTCTGGTGGGGGCTTAGGACGCTCGGCGCTGTAGACGAACCCGTACTCGCTTGGGTTAGAACTCCGCAAAGACTTGCCCACACCCGGTACAGATTCTGAAATAAGAAAACAAGCAGAAATACAATCAGGAAGTGTTGAATCTGTAGAGGTTTGAGGAACAGATCAAAACAGATTTCTAAACTCTAATATCATAGAGAAGAAACTTTAATATCATTGCGGAACAATCCCGATATAATAAAGAAATAGCCGAAATATCATGGAGCAACCCTCATATCATGGAATGGGATCAAGACGCTGAGCAGCGCATGAGCTGCAGCGGTCAGCGACCCATAGCTGACTGCTAGCGTCAGGGCCAGCGAACCAAAGCTGCCAAGACCCTTCTACACCTCCAAGCGGTGATCCTGGATAACAGGCTGCAGCATGGCAGACTGGCTAGGGAGAAGGGATCGAAGATGGAATGCTAACCCGGTACTAAAAAATGCTTGCTGAAGTCGGATGTGTTGGACCGAAAGGTGCAAATATCGCAGTCAAGCTGTAACTACGACACAACGCATTCCGTTCTCTGTAGTACATTCTGCTTCTTAATCTTTTTCAGGGTTTGGTAGCGGGAGATTAAGAACGAACGAAGGAACGAAGCCAAGCCATATCATGGAACAACTCTAATGTCATGGCCAAACAACAATAAAATCGCATTGGATCAACCAAAATAGCATGCATGTACAATCCAAATATCATTGAGAAATAGCCCTAATATTGTGGAAGAACAATTCTGATATAAATAAGCAACAACGTTGATGAGTGTATGATGGGTGTATGATGGGTGTATGATGGGTGTATGATGGGTGTATGATGAGTGTATGATGGGTGTATGATGGGTGTATGATGGGTGTATGATGAGTGTATGATGAGTGTATGATGGGTGTATGATGGGTGTATGATGGGTGTATGATGGGTGTATGATGAGTGTATGATGGGTGTATGATGGGTGTATGATGGGTGTATGATGAGTGTATGATGGGTGTATGATGGGTGTATGATGAGTGTATGATGGGTGTATGATGGGTGTATGATGAGTGTATGATGAGTGTATGATGAGTGTATGATGAGTTTATGACGGGTGTATGATGGGTGTATGATGAGTGTATGATGAGTGTATGATGGGTGTATGATGAGTGTATGAATGGTGTATGATGAGTGTATGAATGGTGTATGATGAGTGTATGTGGGTTTCTGATGAGTGTATAATGTGTATGATGGGTGTATGATCAGTGTATGATGTGTATGATAGGTGTATGATGAGTGTATAATGTGTATGATGGGTGTATGATGAGTGTATGATGAGTGTATAATGAGTGTATAATGAGTGTATGAATGGTGTATAATGAGTGTATAATGGAAACATTAGAGTGTATTTTAGGAACATCATGAATGTATGATGAGAACATAATGAGTGTATAATATTAACATGATGGAAACATAATGAGTGTATGATAGAAACATGATGGGAACATAATGAGTGTATGATGGGTGTATGATGGAAACATAATGAGTGTATGATTGGAACATAATGGGTATCTGAAGCGGGAAAACGCCAACAGGAGATAACAAATTCATACCTTTATTATTATTATTATGTCACATCTATAAAGTGTTCGAGAAAATCATTCTGGGCCGAATATCATCGAAGATAAACTGATCTCGGAAAAGGCCGGAGTTAGGCTCGGAAAAGGCCGGAGTTAGGCCCGGAAAAGGCCGGATTTAGGCCCGGAAAATCGTGCTGTGGTCAAGTCCTTGACCTAACTCAACATATGGAGGATGGGTACGAGTGTAATCAGGTGACATGGGTAGCTTTTAGTGACCTACCAGCGGAATTCGACCGGTAATCAGTGCGTGTCCCTATCAAAGATATACAAGGTCACAGCGGATTGGGGGCCTGACCCGGGTAGTTAAATTAGTACAGAATATTCAATTTTACGTGACGTTGCAAAATAAAAGTAGTCGATGAAGGAACCCAAAAAATGGTATGGCGCAAGGTAGTAAGTAGTCTGACCCCTAGGCTATTCAATGTTTATATAAACATCAACCGATCAGGCCATGAACTGGATAATTGAAATATGCAGACTACACAGCTGGTGCTGCTCAAGGAAAGTGTTTCAATGAAGTGGAGCTAGCACTCACAAGGGCCCTTGACAGATATGGCTGTGTGTGCTATGAGGATAACCCCAGGAAAAACTCAGGTATGTGCATTTCACCTGAAGAACAGAGAAGCGAGACGGAAAATCCATTTTAGTTGGCAGCGGCATGAACTTGAATATAACGATACACCTAAGCATCTATGAATTACAATGTATCGTACATTATACTGCGAGGAACACTGTAAGGTGGTGAAACAAAAAGTTAACGCACAAAATAACACACTGCGTATACTAACAAATACGGTATGGGGAACATCACCCATGATGAGTGTATGCGGCGTGTATGATGAGTATATGAAGAGTGAATGATAGGAAGATGATACGAACACGAGTGTATGATAGGAACATAAACACGAGTGTATGATAGGAACATAAACACGAGTGTATGATAGGAACATAAACACGAGTGTATGATAGGAACATAAATACGAGTGTATCATAGGAACATAAATACGAGTGTATGATAGGAACATAAACACGAGTGTATCATAGGAACATAAATACGAGTGTATGATAGGAACATAAACACGAGTGTATCATAGGAACATAAATACGAGTGTATGATAGGAACATAAACACGAGTGTATCATAGGAACATAAATACGAGTGTATCATAGGAACATAAATACGAGTGTATGATAGGAACATAAACACGAGTGTATCATAGGAACATAAATACGAGTGTATGATAGGAACATAAACACGAGTGTATGATAGGAACATAAACACGAGTGTATGATAGGAACATAAACACGAGTGTATGATAGGAACATAAACACGAGTGTATGATAGGAACATAAACACGAGTGTATGATAGGAACATAAATACGAGTGTATGATAGGAACATAAACACGAGTGTATGATAGGAACATAAACATGAGTGTATCATAGGAACATAAATACGAGTGTATGATAGGAACATAAACACGAGTGTATGATAGGAACATAAACACGAGTGTATGATAGGAACATGAACACGAGTGTATGATAGGAACATAAACACGAGTGTATGATAGGAACATAAACACGAGTGTATGATAGGAACATAAACACGAGTGTATGACAAAAACATAAATACGAGTGTATGATAGGAACATAAACACGAGTGTATGATAGGAACATAAACACGAGTGTATGATAGGAACATAAACACGAGTGTATGATAGGAACATAAACACGAGTGTATGATAGGAACATAAACACGAGTGTATGATAGGAACATAAACACGAGTGTATGATAGGAACATAAACACGAGTGTATGATAGGAACATAAACACGAGTGTATGATAGGAACATAAACACGAGTGTATGATAGGAACATAAACACGAGTGTATGATAGGAACATAAACACGAGTGTATGATAGGAACATAAACACGAGTGTATGATAGAAACATAAACACGAGTGTGTATATACAGCATTTGCTAACTGTGCTCCTGAGTCTCCAGTTGGACCGTTTGACATTGCCAGTTTGGCTTGGCTTTGTCCGTTCTCAATCTCCCGCTACAAAACCCTGACACAAGCCTAAGTATCAGAATGTAGTCCAGAGAACGGAATGCGTTGTGTCGTAGTTTACAGCTTGACTGAGATATTTGCACTTTTCGGTCCAACACATCCGACTTCAGTAGAGCATTTTTTTAATTCCGGGGTAGCATTCCCTCTTCGATCCCTTATCCTTAGCCAGTCTGTCCTGTTGCAGCCTGTTATCTAGGATCACCGCGTGGAGGTGTAGAAGGGTCTTGACAGCTCTGGTTCACTTTCCCTGACGCTAGCAGTCAGCTATGGGTCGCTGACCGCTGCAGCTCATACGCTGCTCAGCATCTTGATCCCTGCATTGCCAGTTTGACGTGGTACACTTAAATAATGATCTAGATCAGTGTGTCCACGGACCGGTATAGGTCAACAGAAATGTCCTGCCGGTCCACGATAAGGGATTGCGGCTTAAGTCACCAACTACGGAGATCGACTGAAGGTGATATAAACTCTGACAACTATTGCTTAAACTCAAATGACGTCAGCTACACAAGTATCTTTAGTTTTCAAACACAAGTGCTCACCTTATTTGGGAGGTTTGTTGTATCAAAGAAAGTTACGTTTTGGAGGAAAATGCCTACACATATCGCGAATACGTAAATTAGATAATTTGAAAATCGATAGAAAAGTTTTAGAGGTTAATTTATCTGCTAGTACTGTGTTGTGGTATTGCGGAAGGCAAGTTTTGTGTATGTGTGTGTGTTAAAATTTGAATCGCTACAAGATGAAGGCAGCACAATTCAATCAGCAAAAACTTTAAACTTTCTTTCAAATTATTCCTATTTTTATTGGTCCGCGAAAAATGTTTCCCAATTTTACCGGTCAGCAGATGTAAAAAAAAGTGGGGAAACACTCATCTAGATGAGATCCGATGTACGTTTATGAAATGAAACATATTGCAGATCGGATCAGGAACATTAGTGTTAGAGCGGAATGATTCACAATCTTCGATTAAAGCTGAAAGTAGTCCGTGGTGGCACAGATCTAGCACTTGCGTACACATACACTGCGACAGATTGATTGAACAGAGGTCAACTAAACTACATGTAAACAGCAAGATAAGAGAAAACATACATACAAGGAGACAAATACATCCCGACAGATAGACAAACATACATTTATTTATGTATGTGAATAGGTCATATAGGGATATTTATGGACAGAAATAAATACAAACAGGATATAGAGACGAAAATTAAAGATTGTATCGTTTTTCAAAGTAGGCGCATTTCGTCATTGTGTCAGTTTTACGACATTAAGTGAGAAACTATTTCAGTGAAAATCCTACTCGTCTATCAGATATCAGCGACTAAGTTTAGGAGCTTATCCACGTGCACCAGTCTACGAGTGGCCCAAACCAAAGTCATACTGTTCTAGACTAGAATGCATTCATCGAATCAGAGTGCATCTACGCTCACCAGTCTACGAGTGGCCCAAATCAAAGTCATATTCGTCTAGGCTAGAATTCACTCATCGAATCAGAAGTCAACGCAAACCAGCTCGCAATTTGCGCCAAAATAATTAGTTCAACAAGAAAGATGGAACGTAGATTAGAAGGGGTAGGAAGCTTAGTTGTAAAAGTGATCTATACCAACGAGACCTGGGAAATGAGTGCAGACCTTCAGTGTGTTATACACGTACGGTCTGAAAGAATAGTTCAGGTAGTTTTTGACCAGAGTGGAAGTAGTAGTATTACTATCCCTAGGCTAGAGTGCCTCATGGTGGTCTCTGATATAAAAAGAAGTTGAAAATGAAATGATTTGTTTATTTGTTTGTATGAGTGTGTAGATCGGAAGATTGTCGAGAGGTGGTAGTTTAGCCTCTATCACGTGTTGTGATGTGATTCTAGTGACCAGGATATTGCAGTGATGTGATTAGGTAACAGTGTAGTGGTGGTAGTGTTTCTCAATGATACCCAGTTCTTTTCGATGTCGTTCTTTTCAAAACGAAGCTCAGACAGTCTACCCTCAAGCTCTTCCTGGAAGCCTCCTCTCGTGGGTTCGTATTTCAGCTGAGAGACATTTAGCCTCCTCAGTGGTTTCTTTCCCTGGGGGCGCATTTTGGGCTGGATCTTGAAGTTTAGCTTGGCAATGACAAGTCGATGGTCGGTCCAACATTCTGCACCACACATGCTCTTCGTTACCATAGCATCCGCTCGATCCCTACGTCTGATGATAATATAGTCAATGAGGTGCCAGTGGCGGGGCCTTGGGTGCATCCATGTGGTTGTATTTCGGACAGGTAGTCGGAAAGCTGTGTTTGTAATGAGTAGTTCATTTGCGGCACATGTCCTCAGAAGGAGCAGTCCGTTACTATTCGATGGCACATGTCCTCAGAAGGAGCAGTCCGTTACTATTCGATGCAAAACATGAAGCGCACAGGGAATACCAAAGGGACACACCATCTCCGGCAGCAAAAGCTGCCTTCAATACTGCTCGCAAAGCTGTCCAGACCAGGCTTAGAGAGATGGAAGACTCCTGGCTCAGCAAAAGAGCTGACGAAATTGAGATGTTTGCCGAGCGTCATGACACCAAACGGTTTTACGAGGCACTGAAAGCTCTCTACAGCCCGCAGCCCTCTAGTAATACTCCAGTTCGCAGTGCGGATGGGGTACTGCTAACAGATAAGGTTCAGATTCTAGACATGTGGGCAGACCACTTCTGCAAAATACTAAACCACCCATCGTAAATAAATGAAGAGGCCATCCGCGAATGCCGCAGGTGGAACTGAACCTGGCGTTGGATGAAGTAATTACCGAGGAGGAAGTCGACAGGGCAATCAGTTCACTATCTATAGGAAAAGCTCAAGGAGCTGATGCAATACCAGCAGAGGTATATAAGACAGTTGGCCCATCCCTCACCAGAAGGATCACTGAACTCTTCTGTCACATGTGGGCTGAAGGTAAAATTCCGCAGGAGCTAAAGGACGCCTCAATCGTTCACCTATACAAAAGAAAAGGCAATCGTCAGGAATGCGACAATCATCGTAGAATATCGCTACTCTCCGTAGCAGGCAAGATCCTAGCGCGCTTACTGCTAAACAGGATCAACAAACACCTTGAACAAAGCCACCACCTCCCAGAAAGCCAATGTGGATTCAGAGCCGGAAGAGGAACAGTGGACATGATTTTTGCCGCTCGCCAAGTACAAGAGAAGTGTCGAGAGCAAAATCAGGCCTTGTACACCACATTTATTGATTTGACAAAGGCATTTGATACAGTAAACAGAGGAGGGCTGTGGATGATAATGTCTAAGTTTGGCTGCCCCAACAAGTTCATAACAATGGTGAAACAGCTACACGAAGGCATGTGTGCTCGTGTACTGGACAGCGGTGCAATCTCTAAAACGTTTCTAGTATCAAACGGAGTAAAACAAGGATGTGTACTCGCCCCGACTTTGTTCAGCATGATGTTCGCGGCCACGATGACAGACGCCTTCAGATCATTGGAGCTTGGAATACCCATAAAGTACCGCACAGGTGGCAAGTTACTCAAATCCAAAAGAATGAAGGCCAAAACCAAAGTGGCTGGCGACATAATCAGGGAACTTGTATTTGCTGACGACTGCGCTCTAATGAGCAACTCAGAACTGAACATGCAGGTTGGAATGGACCAGTTCTCTGCCGCATGCGAAAATTTTGGTCTGACCATAAATGCCAAAAAAACAGAGGTCATGTACCAACCAGCACCAGGCATGCCGTACACAAAACCAGAGACTACAGTCAGCGGGCAGACGTTGAATGCCGTAGACAAATTCACATATCTTGGCAGCACGCTGTCGAGATCTGTCAGCCTAGACGATGAGGTGGCAAGCAGAATAGCAAAGGCCAGCACAGCCTTTGGTAGAATGAGCTCGATGGTCTGGGTACGTCGTGGCATCAGCGTCAAGGCCAAACTCAAAGTCTACCGTGCAACAATCATTCCAACCCTACTATACGCTTGCGAAAGCTGGACTGTATACTCTGGACATGCAAGGAGGTTAAACCACTTCCACACAGGTTGCCTGAGGCGAATATTCCACATCCGATGGCAAGATCGTGTCACTGACATCGAGATTCTCTCGAGGGCTAACATGCCCAGCATCCATGCACTGCTAGAAAAAGCACGACTAGGATGGGCCGGACACCTCGTCCGTATGTCAGACGAGCGGCTCCCAAAGAAGCTTCTCTACGGCGAGCTGAGAGAGGGATGGCGCGAGAGGGGGCTCCCAAAGAAACGTTTTAAAGACGGTCTGAAGGACTCACTAAAAAGTTTCCAGATAGACATCGACACCTGGGAATGTCTTGCGAAAAACAGATCTGATTGGAGAAGCGCAGTCAAATCGGGTGTATATGCTGGTGAAGATGACCGTGTTGTGAAAGCCCAGAACAGACGCGAGACGCGGAAATCCCGAGGAGCGGGAACACCATCCCCTTCTACAAACCTCGTGTGCCCGATATGTAGCAGATGTTTTCGTGCTCGCATTGGCCTGTTCAGCCACATGCGCACACACACCCAACAGGGAAATCTGTGACAAGGATGATGTCGGCGGTCCTCATCGACAACGATGGACAGCTATTATTATTATTAGTGGTGGTAGGCTGAAGACAAGATTAGATAGTACTAGTGTGGCTCTATGACATATGAAAATATGGTACTGTGACATATGATGAGCCGAGAAAAGATTAGCATAACAAATATGGCTCTGTCTCGAGTTGTAATGTGGTTCCACTGACCAGGATACCGAAGAAGGTGGTGATAGTGTAACAGTTGTGGTAGAAGAGGTGGCGGTGTCCCGTGTTGTAATGTGGTGACGTGGATTGGGATCAACAAAGAGCAGGAGTGGCCAAGGTGCCCGTAGAGCCAGTAAATATCTTTATTAAACCATTTAAGTAAAATGTTCGCGAATATCCTGAAAAACAGAATATGATCAATAATCACATGACAATTAAATGGCACACAGTTTTGCTTCAGAAAAGGCAGATGTTGCACAGACGTCCTATTTACTCCAAGACAGATTTGTGAACAATCTATTTAATCTAATCAGGAACAGAACATCGTCTTTGTAGACCAGAAGAAAGCATTTGATCGAGTGGATCGAAACAACCTATGGGAGATCCTGGAAAACTGTGGAGTACAAGGACAGTAATTGAGATATAGAATAGCAATGTATAAAAACAGCCAAAGTACTGTGAAAACACCAAGCAATAAGTGGTTTGCAGTTAAAGTCATTATTACAACAGTATTACAACTTTTGTTCATTTTATACATGAAACAAATAACAAACTGAAGCAACATCAGAAACCATCACAATGAACTAACTCCTTTTTTGTAGATGATCAGAGTATCTTTCATCCCGATAAACAAAACCTCTAAGGACGTCTTAAGGACCATGGCAATGCATGCGATTGATATAATATGAGGATTAGTACACCAAAGACGGAGACAATCAAAATCAACATAATATAGAAAAAACTAAATATTCAGGTAAAAAGCACAGGACTTAAACAAGTCAGAGAATTAAGATACTTGGGCAGCGTGTTCACACAAGAGTGAAGGCAGGACAGTGGAGTGAAATGAAGAACACAGAAAGCAATTGCTGTTTCCTATCCGTTTTTACCAGTATTAAGACAAACACATTCCAATGAAGACAAAGAAACAGTTGATAAATAGTATTTGTATACAAACTCTCTGCTACCAGTGTAAGACATGAGCTCTCACCAAGGCACAAGAAAAAATAATGATGGTATGCGACATAAGGTGTTTGAGAAAGGCTGCCAGGGTCACAAAGCCGGACAAAGTACGAAACGAAGTAATCAGACAGACTCTAGGTGCTACACCGTGCATGGAATATATGGAAAGACTGAGAATAAAATGGTTTGGACACCTGAGAAGAATGCAACAAAAGCTACCAGCTGCGCTTATCTACAATACCAGACATCAGGGCTGCAGAGCAAGGGGAAGACTAAGAAAAATATGGATAGATGGTGTCAGTGAGACGCCGAAGAAGCACGGAATGACAACAATATTGGCGACAAAGCTGACAGATGAAAGAAAACTACACCTCTCTACGACGTCTAACGGCACAAGTGGATAGAAGAAGATGATGAATAACAACAAAGCGCATTTAAATTATGTGCATATAAATTATTCGCATAGAATAGGAAACTGTACTGACATTTTTTGCGTTATCAATTCAGGCGAGCTTTTGACTTGATCAGATTACAAGTAACACGTTAGCTCTAATCACAATACGCCATTACATACGGCCATTGAAACACAGTGTTCATATCGAATCTATGTAGAACACAATTTTCATAATCAGTGCTCGTGGTCACGTGCTATATATTCATGTTAAATGGTGTGTTAAATATGTAATGTGTAGACATGTAGATTATTCCCAGTCATTGTGGAGCGTTGAGTAATACGCTTTAGATAATGTATTTGTGAAAGAAACTGAAGATAGTGTCAAGGCAGGTTATGCTAACTATGATCATTATGTTAAGTGTTGAGGTATGGCGTGTGTTATTCCTCGCTGACTTGCCTTCCATTACTCAGGAGACCAAGGTACATATTTTACAGTTGGGTGAACTGGAACAATTGATGTTGACATACCTCATAGCGGTTATGGTGGGAAACGCCTTGTAGTATGACCGCACATAATGGCGTCTTAACGGTTACCAGCCCCATCAAGGATAAGAGGGTCTATTATTCTGCTCGATAGGTTTAATGTCAACAGGGAAAATGCTTGACACCCCCAGAGCCGTACCTTCCTTAGATCTAGTAAGCTGCAAGAAAAAACACACCCAATATTACTACTAATAGCCAACTGCGAGTCCGTAAGGAAAACACGGGACGGCACGTTGTCTGGGCCGATATGATGGATCTGCAGAAGAAAGAATGATTTGGCGCTTTGTATAGGCCGATATGATGGATCTACAGAAGAAAGAACGATTTGGCGCTTTGTATGGGCCGACCAGATGGAACTACAAAAGAAAGAACGATTTGGCGCTTTGCATGGGCCGACCAGATGGATCTACAGAAGAAAGAAAGATTTGGCGCTTTGTTTGGGCCGACCAGATGGATCTACAGAAGAAAGAACGATTTGGCGCTTTATATGGGCCGACCAGATGGATCTACAGAAGAAAGAACGATTTGGCGCTTTGTATGGGCCGACCAGATGGATCTACAGAAGAAAGAACGATTAGGCGCTTTGTATGGGCCGACCAGATGGATCTACAGAAGAAAGAACGATTTGGCGCTTTGTATGGGCCGACCAGATTGATCTACAGAAGAAAGAACGATTTGGCGCTTTGTATGGGCCGACCAGATGGATCTACAGAAGAAAGAACGATTTGGCGCTTTGTATGGGCCGACCAGACGGATCTACAGAAGAAAGAACGATTTGGCGCTTTGTATGGGCCGACCAGACGGATCTACAGAAGAAAGAATGATTTGGCGCTTTGTATGGGCCGACCAGATGGATCTACAGAAGAAAGAACGATTTGGCGCTTTGTATGGGCCGACCAGATGGATCTACAGAAGAAAGAACGATCTGGCGCTTTGTATGGGCCGACCAGATAGATCTACAGAAGAAAGAACGATTTGGCGCTTTGTATGGGCCGACCAGATGGATCTACAAAAGAAAGAACGATTTGGCGCTTTGTATGGGCCGACCAGATGGATCTACAGAAGAAAGAACGATTTGGCGCTTTGTATGGGCCGACCAGATGGATCTACAGAAGAAAGAATGATTTGGCGCTTTGTATGGGCCGACCAGATGGATCTACAGAAGAAAGAATGATTTGGCGCTTTGTATGGGCCGACCAGATGGATCTACAGAAGAATGAACGATTTCAGAGCTGAAACAACAGCTGTTCATGCAGCAACTCAGATTCGTATCAGACAAAACAGAACTACAAGAAAAAAACAGTCATTCTAACAGACTCCAGGAGCGTGCTTCAAGCCATCTAAGCTTCAAACAAGATTTACTCTCACACGAAATAACATTTAACATCGGGTTGCTATCCCAAATAAACAGATCTAGTTCTACGGTGGATTTCCGCCCACAGTGGGATCATTGGAAACGAGACGGCAGATGCGCTAGCAAAAGCTTGAAGGGGTGGTACACAGACTCGCCATCCACAGATCTATAAAGAAGGCCACAGAACTATAAAGAAGGAAAGACACTCATAAAACTATTCATTAGGATGGAATGGAGAGACCAGAACAAAGGGTTAGGGACCGCATAGTGTGCAATATAGGTTTCTATTTTACCCTTGACGAAAAAAGTCTCGACATTGTCATAATTCGAATCCGTGTCTTTAACCTCAAAGATGGGAATCATAACCACCTGTCCAGCCTAATCGCTAGCTTCTAAGTAATGTTTTGAAGTGTATCCACGTGGTGATGTGTATTTTACCTTTCGGGAGAATAAGGACAAGATGGCAATACCAAGTAAAATATTTAGCCCTTCTGGTGTCTAATTCTAATCAGTCTTCCAGTCTATAAAGATACAAACCACGGCCTGGTATATACGAAAAGACTCGTACTGTGGTTGGAATGGGTTTGTCTTACCGAACGAAGAAACAATACTTAACAAACAACAAATAACAATACCGAATTCAAAACAGCAAACAGCAATAAGGAGCGAAGAGTACCTCAATATCAAATAAGTCATTTCTGACCAAGCAGCTGGCATATGACAAGCTCATTTGATGTGAACAGTGAATATCGTGTACTGCAACACTAACAGTAAGAACAATTGTATCGCGATTGGGTGGGGGGACAATTAGCAGCATCTTATACAATACAGTTCAAGAAAGAACCCGTTAATAGTTCGAATGGAGAATTCATCCATTTACAAAAAATAGGCAGCAAAATGTATTTACAAGAGACGTTAGTTTAGTGCTGAAGTATGTGACTTCTCTGGGATAGATTGTCCATTACATCATGCACATCTATTGCTCGCATTCCGTCGTCTTGTCACCTGTTGTTTGATTGATTGATTGACTGTGTATTCCCAGTATGCAACACAATTTTCTGCATACCCACTAACACCGCGAGGGGTATATCAACTGTATACGATGCGTTTGGTACTACCATGAAAGGTCATCTAATAAAACCGCAAACTGGCACATGCTGCGTTGATATATTTCTCTTGCTGTTAAATACTCACCATTTAAATTGAGCAATGTTATGTTGTATTTACTCGTCTCTACTTCACGGCGTAGAAACATGGGCATTGGACAAACGGTTGGAGAAGAGAATTGATGCTTTTGAGATTAAGAGATTAAGAAGAGCGGAGGCGCATCTCCTTGATAGAAAATAAAACATAGTGATGTCTTGGAGAAATTACGAATGCAAAGATAACTGTTGAACGAAATCAGAGTCTGATGGGATATTTTGGTCATTTACAAAGACAACAATTTGCTGAAAACAATACTGGACGGGACAGTTGGGGAGAAACGTGTATCGGTAAATAAACGCTGTAAGTTAGAAGATAATATCAAAAGATGGACAGGGAAAAGCCTGGCAAACTGTAGCGTCAAGGCAAGAGACATGGGACGGTTGAGAACCATTACAACCGATCTATGCTGTGCATGTGGAGTTGGCACCTGAACTGAATCGTAATGTGCTGTTGTTATCGCCAGTAGGTAATTTTACTATAATATCGAGCCTCTGAGTAGTAGAGTGGTAGATGGCTTGCATCTCGTTGATAACGCCTAGTGTTTGATCGCCGTTACCGACATACTCCATTCGGCCCAACTGTGAATATTCACCTGGCTTACCGTTAGTTAATCAAAGGTAGCAAGAAAGGAAGTGTGTCGCCCACCTCATATAAAAAAACAACAACTGAGGACTAGAACATTAAAGGCTCTGACACTTCATTTATGACAGCAGTGTCTTCTTTGAGACTACCTTTACTAGTAAGGGTTTATCTCATAGTAGTTACTGTCGGGGAAAGAAATTGTTAGAGACTTCACTATACTAAGCCAAATATTGTATGAGGTCGGAAGGCAGGTTTTTCAATTGAAGTCAAGTGTCCAGTTTTGACCTTTGTGGCATAATCTGAATGTAGGTGGCACTGACGAATGGCACCTGTGGTACAGGGAAAATGACCGCTGAACATCTGCTACATAATTGTCCGACATACGAGGACCAGAGAAAGCACATGTGGCCATCACCAGTGACAACACTAGACAAGCTCTATGGCAGTGTCGACATCCTCAGGATAACAGCTACAAATTCAAGTTGAGGTCTGACAGCGTCCGAAGAAGAAGAAGAAGAAGAAGAAGACCTTTGTGGCATAGTGTCGGCTAAAGACGTCTAATGAGGGATATACGTGGAGCTAGCAACGCTAACATATAAGCTGACTTGTTACAGAAACAAGCACTGCAAGAGTGCAGGGAAGTGTGTATATATACAGGCTTCCTGTAAGGGAACAGACTCTATATACAGCACATATGAGGCAAGAAGATGCTTTGGTATATTCAGGAAACGTCTAGAAGTTTCATGGGCATATAGAACCAGGTCAAATTAACAATCAACGGCAGTACAGATACCTCGTACATCAAAAGTCATGTACGCGTCATCACGATTTGTTGACTCGTTGCTACTGACAACGATTATAAACATTAGTGATCGATATAAAGTCATCACAAACTGAAGAATTTCGCAACACAATGAAATGTGACTGTATTTACTTGCATGTGTAGCTAGAAGTTATCATGGAAACATTTCCAAATTTGTCCAACTGATTAAACAAGCGATGTTTATACTATGTCTAGGGGAGAAAAGACTAACGTATGGTCAGGTCATACATTCTGATCAAACATGGTGGTCACGGTCTGGCAAAATATACCGGCCAAAACACCTAACCCCACCTCGACGTCTCCGTAATTCTCCCTAGAAATGAGCTGTTTTCATGGCAGACTGGCTAACGAGGTTTTTGGATCGACGTGATCCACGTAGTGGTGAGTGACAAGTAGATGAAGCCAAACATAGCACATCCTTCTGGACTACCCTGGTTCACCATCAGCATGCTAGGGATGTGAGGAAAGCTACGGAAACTTCCCATTTAACGCTCTTTTTCGGGGCGCACATAAATAGTAAACTACTCATTGTGAACATTCAATAGCAACAACAACAACAAATACTAACCCTAGTCGCTAGTCATGTACTACTGAACGCGAAGAGTGACATAAGCGAAAGATGAAAATGTTCAAATGGGAGGTTGGTAGTGAGACGAAGTATCGATTTATATGATGAACAACGACGGAGTAAATTAATATATAATTCGCAAGAATAAACAAAAAAAATTGTTTTTTTCCAGTAAAGTATTTGAAATGAAGTGTTTGTGACAGGTCATCGATGTTACCAGGAAAACCATTCTAAGTATGGTTGGCATGACGTTTTGTGTAGAGTACATTTCCGGGCAAAAAAATGCACAGGTTCAGTAATGTCAGAATGCACCCTCGTCAACTTCCACTAATGGAAGGCTGGTAGATCTGATTGCAGGACAAGAGGGATGCTGCGATGCAGGTGGATAGATAACAAAGTTATGTGGAAACGACACGATCTCACAACGACCGACGCGAAGCACTTGGCGCATGACAAGCAACTTTAGCTCTCCACAGCGCCCAACCGCATAAGAGGACAGAAGTTAGCTAAACCATGGGTCCCTTTCACTGCAGCCGTACAATGGGCCCATTCTTGAGTAAGTTGTTTTACCTCACTGCAGCCGTACAATGGGCCCATTCTTGAGTAAGTTGTTTACCTCACTGCAGCCGTACAGTCGGCCCATTCTTGGGTAAGTTGTTTTATCTCACTGCAGCCGTACAGTGGGCCCATTCTTGAGTAAGTTGTTTTACCTCACTGCAGCCGTACAATGGGCCCATTCTTGAGTAAGTTATTTTACCTCACTGCAGCCGTACAGTGGGCCCATTCTTGAGTAAGTTGTTTTACCTCACTGCAGCCGTACAATGGGCCCATTCTTGAGTAAGTTGTTTTACCTCACTGCAGCCGTACAATGGGCCCATTCTTGAGTAAGTTGTTTTACCTCACTGCAGCCGTACAATGGGCCCATTCTTGAGTAAGTTGTTTTACCTCACTGCAGCCGTACAATGGGCCCCTTCTTGAGTAAGTTGTTTTACCTCACTGCAGCCGTGCAATGGGCCCCTTCTTGAGTAAGTTGTTTTACCTCACTGCAGCCGTACAGTGGGCCCATTCTTGAGTAAGTTGTTTTACCTCACTGCAGTCGTACAATGGGCCCATTCTTGAGTAAGTTGTTTTACTTCACTGCAGCCGTACAGTGGGCCCATTCTTGAGTAAGTTCTTTTACCTCACTGCAGCCGTACAGTGGGCCCATTCTTGAGTAAGTTCTTTTACCTCACTGCAGCCGTACAATGGGCCCATTCTTGAGTAAGTTGTTTTACTTCACTGCAGCCGTAAAATGGGACCATTCTTGAGTAAGTTATTTTACCTCACTGCAGCCGAACAGTGGGCCCATTCTTGAGTAAGTTCTTTTACCTCACTGCAGCCGTACAGTGGGCCCATTCTTGAGTAAGTTGTTTTACCTCACTGCAGCCGTACAATGGGCCCATTCTTGAGTAAGTTGTTTTACCTCACTGCAGCTGTACAATGGGCCCATTCTTTAGTAAGTTCTTTTACCTCACTGCAGCCGTACAATGGGCCCATTCTTGAGTAAGTTATTTTACCTCACTGCAGCCGTACAGTGGGCCCATTCTTGAGTAAGTTGTTTTACCTCACTGCAGCCGTACAATGGGCCCATTCTTGAGTAAGTTGTTTTACCTCACTGCAGCCGTACAATGGGCCCATTCTTGAGTAAGTTGTTTTACCTCACTGCAGCCGTACAGTGGGCCCCTTCTTGAGCAAGTTCTTTTACCTCACTGCAGCCGTACAATGGGTCCATTCTTGAGTAAGTTGTTTTACCTCACTGCAGCCGTACAATGGGCCCATTCTTGAGTAAGTTCTTTTACCATCCTCGACACAATTCCAAACACGCTCTTTTTTTTTTATTTGCGTTTGCCTCATTTTCTCTATTCCCGAAGGCGGTGTGCGTTGCACTGTGATTTTTATTTTTGCGCCTGTCGGCCCAGTGCATCCGACTTCAGTATGCATTTTTTGTAAGGGTCTGCTTCCTTCAGCATTTTCTAAGGGTTTGCTTCCCCGGGGTAACCAGCACAACTGGTAACTACTTTATCACATACACGAGGCGTGTGCAAATGAAACTCGACCTAACTGCAACTAGTAAACATACGAACAATGCGCATGATGACGTCACTTCTGATTTAAACAGCACATACCAACCGTCAAGTTTGCAAAATTTCTTTATCATCCGACTCATAGTTTCCTCTACAGACAGTTGAAAACATGGCGGGTGTGATACGGAATCCGTTCAGAGTTGATCAGCGAGCGGTGAATCGGTTTCGAACAGCTGAAGGATGTCGACCAGTTGACATTCATTCCATGATGCAGGCAGTGTATGGTGACAGAACTGTGTCGAAAACAAGAGTGGAGAATTGGACAACAATGTTTAAAGAAGGTCGTGAGTTAACGAAGTATCTTCCGAGATCAGGTAAGGCGCTTATTTTTGTATGAGAAGATGTCATCCCCAAAATTGATGCAGCAATTCCGGTGGACCGTCGCCGGAGCTTACGTTCAGCACACTTTTGCCACCGTAGGCTGCCTGAATTCTTCGATGAATGTCAACTGGTCGATATCCTTCAGCTGTTAGTAAACGAATCACCGCTCGCTGATCAACTCTAGACGGATTCTGTATCACACCCGCCATGTTTTCAACGGTCTGCTGATGAAACTATGAGTCGGGGGATAATGAAATTTTGCAAACTTGACGGTTGGTATGTGCGGTTTACATCGGAAGTGACGTCATCATACGCATCGTGCGTGTGTTCAATTGGTGCAGTTAAGTCGGGTTTCATTTGAACATGTCTCGTAATTACAGCCGGCGTTAATCACAACTTGGAACTACTCTGTCAGATACAATTACAGCCGCGTTAATCATAGCAGAGAACTACTCTGTCAGATACAATTACAGCCGCGTTAATCATAGCAGAGAACTACTCTGTCAGATTCAATTACAGCCGCGTTAATCATAGCAGAGAACTACTCTGCCAGATACAATTACAGCCGCCTTAATCATAGCAGAGAGCTACTCTGTCACATACAATTACAGCCGCGTTAATCCCAACTGGGAACTACTGTGTCAGATACAATTACAGCCGCGTTAATCACAACTGGGAACTACTCTGTCAGATACAATTACAGCCGGCGTTAATCATAGCAAACTACTTTATCACATATAATTACAGCCGGTATGCAATCACAACATGGAACTACTGTAATACTGTGTCAAAGTAAGATTGCCAACTGAAAATTGTTTTAATCATACGTGTGTTTATGTTAGTAGATATCGCAATTAGCATACATTTAAAACATTACAAGTTAACAAAGTAGGTTATAAGCATAGTCTACAATAAAGATCTGCGAATGGCAACAAAAAATGAAACATTTACATTCTGATATATTTAAACTGTGGCCTCAACAAAATTTGGTGGACATTAACAGCTAACAATAAGTTACGTATGTGACAGCTAACCCTACCTTATGCAGGAGACCTTGAACACCTGTCGTCCTCTTAGCAAAATACACAATAGCTAACTCTAGACTCCGATGAAAACCGCCGAGGTAAAGAACAAATATTCACTTGTTTATTTATGGTAGGTTTTAACAAAAGCTTAGCGGCTAGAACGTTGTGAGAGATAAACTCGCAGTTGAGTTTGCACAAGTTAGAACGCTCAATGCGAATTGATGAAAGAGATAACGTTTTTCGATAGAGTGGAAAAAAATTACCGGTTCATATGAAAATAACGTTTCTAGGTACAGGCCACTAATGCGGGTCGAGTGACGGTCCAATCTTGATTGACTGACGTGTCTCTTTGTGTGTGTGCGTGTGTTGTATTTGTGCGGTTATGTCTGCGCCCGAGGCTGCATCCTCTATTGTGATCGATAATGATACAAGACTATAGCTGGCCAACTAGCGATAATCAATACAAGACAGCCACAAAAGAGATGGTCAAAGGTGTTGACCTAGCGAGATGGGCAGGTAAGATATCTAGGGGAGGAGACTGAGTATGAGTCAGTGAGAGAAAAATCAATTCTACACTCACACAAAAATAATTTCAGATATAGGAAGTGAAACAGACGTCAAGATCAAAATCAACTAGCAAGTTATTTACCTGTTTGCTACGCTCGCTCTCTCTCTCTCTCTCTCTCTCTCTCTCTCTCTCTCTCTCTCTATCTCTCTCTCTCTCTCTCTCTCTATATATATATATATATATATATATATATATATATATATATAATATGCATATACTATAATATAATAACAATGCATATATGTATATAAAATATGCATATACTATAATATAATAATAATGCAATAAATTTCACTTTGGGTGTTTGATGCCCGTTTCATCTGTCGGCCACATCCATGCCCCTCTGCTGTGGCAATGTTCCAGAGCGGAGGTGGAGGTTGATATCTGTTAGAGCTATATTCTACGGAGACGACCGCTTCTGCGCGTCCAGCCGGTCGGGGGAAGAGTGTTGGCATTGAGGAACGACTTGTGTTGTATCTTGTGGGCCTGGGTTTCCTGGTGCAGTCGTACAACATGACCGAACAAAGAAACTTTTCGGTGGTTAAGTATTTCTGAGACCGGGATGAGGCCTGTTTTAGCAGATACCTCTACGTTTTGGATGTATTCATGCCATCGGATGCCCGGGATACGCCGCTGGTTGCGCATGTGGAAGACCTCCAGTCTTGACATGTCCTGTTTCAGTAATGTCCAGATTTCGAAGCCGTAAAGCATGAATGAGACCACGCAGGCATTGTATGTGCGAATGTTAGTCGTTACTCCACACACGTCGCATACACAACATATATATCAATAATATCAACAACAACAACCACAACATTGAAAAGGAGATCTCCCGCAGTAGAACTTCTTCTTCTTCTTCTTCTGCGTACACAGTCAGACAGTAACCATTATTTTTTCGAAAAAAGCGGCGGTCATCCTGAGACTCTCGCCACTACCATAGAGCTTGTCTTGCAGTTCCACTGGCAATGGCCACATCTGCTCTCTCTGATCCCCGTATGTCGGGCAGTTCTGCAGCAGATGTTCAGTGGTCATTTTACCAGTACCGCACGGGCATTCGTCGGTACACCCTATCTTCAATTTGTTGAATAGGTGGTACCTCAGTCTATTGTGGCCAGTGCGAAGTCTGAAGACAACGACCTGCTCTCTTCGGTTCAACTGGTAATAGGCATCGTTTTTGGTGTAACCAGTATGTTCGGTTTCCCATTTGGTCATGTACCTGGCTTTGATAAGCCGTTTTGACTCTTCGTACGTCATACTGGTATCTGTTTGTGGTAGCCTTGCACCTTCTTTTGCCAGTCTGTCTGCCTCCTCGTTGCCTTGGATGTTGCAGTGTGACGGAACCCACTGTACCACTACCCTTTTTGGTGCGGACAGCTGGCACAGTTTGCAGAGTGCTGCTCTTAAGTCATTAAGCTCAGTGTTTTTCTGGCTTTTTAGCGCTGTGACTACGGCGAGAGCATGTGTCAGCAAGACTATATGGCTCTCATTTTCACTGTGTGTTGCCATTTCTTCCACTGCCGCCCTCAGTGCCTCTGCCTCCGCTCTGAAATTGCTTGTGTACTTACCAGTAGCGAATGACAGTGTTATTTTTCTGCCATTTGGTAGGTTCAGGAATGCTCCTGCCCCTCCGTTCTGTGTAGTGTTTGTTACAGAACCGTCGGTGTATGCATGGGTCCAGTCCATGCTTGGGTAGCTTTTCGTTATGAAGCTTAGGGTAGTGTCTCTCCTTTCTTTTTCAGTCTGGCAGTTTTTGTTTGCAATACCTGGTATATTTTCTACCACCTCTGGAAATATATCCTGCCTCCAAGTAGGTTTTCGTACAGTAGGGATGGGTTTTGGTGTTGTTAGTGCGTTTATGGGATCTTCGTGCATCTTTGCTTTGGCCGCAGTAGAACAACATTCATGAAACCGGTTCGAACGTCACGGCCAGGACTCACACCTTCAATAGCATGGTTGTCCCAAAAATTATGTGAGGTTTGGAGTTTGAACAAGAGACACAGAGTAGCTCCATATTACCGAAAGAGTAATGGAGCGAGCAGTCTGAGATACCTCCCTAAGAGACCGCATTCGAAATACTAACATCCGCGACAAAACATAGTTCCGGGAAGTCGTCGACTCTGCCTCAATGTAAAAGTAGATGGACAACGCGAAAGTAGATGGACATGGCGAAAGTAGATGGACATGGCGAAAGTAGATGGACATGGCGAAAGTAGATGGACATGGCGAAAGTAGATGGACAAGGCGAAAGTAGATGGACAAGGCGAAAGTACATTGACAAGGCGGAAGTATATGGACAAGGCGGAAGTATATGGACAAGGCGGAAGTATATGGACAAGGCGAAGGAATATGGACAAGGCGAAGGAATATGGACAAGGCGAATGTCTTTTTGCTGTCCAATCAACTACAATTGCCCGTGCAGCCGCCTGTCAACGAGATAGACATTTGATCTGCACCACGGCTTTGAACGATGATACTCCAGGGTGAATGACACACAAATTCAAGTTTCTTTTGACTACCTGGCATTTACTAAATGTCCGGATTCAAGTAAGTGTATCGATATATAAAGCCGAGCTTGCACGCACAAATACTGGAGCCATATTGTGCAGGGACGGCCTCTTCTGCGCCTCCCGCCGGTTGGGGGGAGACTTTTGGTGCCGAGTAACGACTGGTGTAGTAACAGACACAGTCTATACTGACGGAATTTAAAAGCCCATTGATAAAAATTGTTGGTGAAAGTGAGATGTTTTTTTTCAAAGAATATTTTTTTTCAAAAGATGGGAAAAAATCATTTCTGCGTTAAATGTTCATAGTACATGCACAATTCAATTCGGAAATTAAAAATAAAATTCACGTCTTCAATATTGGTTTTCAGAAATAAAATGTGATAAATGGAAAAGATTTTTGTCATATAGTTTTGAGAGAAAAGAAAATATACATACGCATGACGAATTTCGAATCATCGACATTGAAATCTACATGGCTTACACCAACTAAGCTATCGTTGCTCACAGAGTTAAGGAAGTAATTTGTTTTAAAGTGCGTGGATATTTTTGGTGTCAATCATTAAATTTATGATTTTTTAATGTAATGCAATTTCCGATAGGATAAACATTTTACCACAGCAAATTCTTCCCAAGAAACTGGCAGAGATAACATGTTTACATATATTCGCATTTCAGAGGCATCAATGCTTTTCTTCAAATGTTTTTAAAAAATTGTAAACGTTTCTACGCCATTTAGTAAGGATGTGTATATATTGCACATGATCACTCATTATTGTGTAAGTTATTTGTTTGGGTGGGAATGTATAAATCACGTTTGTGAAAACAGCTTTGACAACTCTATTCTCTTAAATAATACGCTAAGGCGACCAGGGTCCATCACGTCTAATGACCATGACGATGACCGCGTTCAAGGCCGTCTGCAGTTCTGTTTGGGAGGTGGCAATCTGTTTTAGTCAGGTCTTGCGAGGGTGGCCTTGATATACGTCTTTAAGATGGGCACGGTCTATTCCCGACCCTCGTCCCCACAGCCTGGCGAGCATCTCGTGGTCCGAGACATTCCGGGGGAGCGGGCAACGAGACTGAAGAGAGAGAGAGAGAGAGAGAGAGAGAGAGAGAGAGGCGACGCAATCAATCATTGAGACAATGCTTGCAAGTTGAGTACGTCGAACTACTTTACTGTTGGAAATCAGGTCGTGCCAGAGGATTCCGAGGATACGCCTCTGATTACGCAGGTGGAAGGCCTAAGAGACGCTGCCAGTCCCGCTGTATTAATGTACAGGTCTCGGAGCCGTACAAGACGATACGGAAGGATTTTGTTTGTTTCATTTATTTTTATTTGCGTATGCAAAATTTCTCTATTCCATAAAGGTCACCATCCGACCTCAGCATGCATTTTATCTAAGGGTCTGCTTCCTCCTGCATTTTCTAAGGGTTTGCTTCCTCCTGCATTTTTTAAGGATCTGCTTCCTCCTGCATTTTCTAAGGGTTTGCTTCCTCCTGCATTTTCTAAGGGTTTGCTTCCTCCTGCATTTTATCTAAGGGTTTGCTTCCTCCTGCATTTTATCTAAGGGTTTGCTTCCTCCTACATTTTATCTAAGGGTTTGCTTCCTCCTGCATTTTATCTAAGGGTTTGCTTCCTCCTGCATTTTGTAAGGGTTTGCTTCCCCGGGGTAACGGCCGGTGCTGGCATGGGGATCGGACCCAACAACTTCGGGTCGTGAGCCACATAGGAGGAGTATATACGAAGCCTCCGCTGGGAGCACACTCTGCGGAGCGAGTGCATGGATGAAGTCGCCAGGTCCATCGTATGGGTAATGTCACGACTGCTGCATGCGTCAGAGGACTGCTTGCTGTCCAGGTAGACGAAGTCTTCAGTGGCTACAGCTGGGTTGTCGTTCACGTTTTGATTTCCACTTCACATCTTTCATCCCCAGTTATTGAGTTTCTCAGATAGAAGAAGATCTTGAACTTTTCAGTGATTGATTTCATATTGTTATCTATACAGCAGATTTCTTCTTTATCTGTACGTAATTATTAACTTAGATCAATATTACTTCACCACTGATATCAACTAGATTGGAGAATGGATCATGTTATCACACCTATCTGTCCGTGGACAAGAGCCTCACACAGAATGTGCTTAAAAACACTGAACTATCCAGATAATCAATTGACCTTGACATTACCGTCCAATAATCCGATCTCAGCTGTCAGTCTGGAGAACTGTGATCTCACATGAACTGCTTTACACAGTGGGTGTAACGCTTTACCAGTTACAACCGTCGCATTTCTATTTAACTGTACGTCTCCTTGACCTCTCTGTCGTTACTCTCTTCACTTCCTCGTTTCACCTTATTATAGACTTGACAAGAAAATACTGCCATTCCTTTCTAATCTTACAAGCAAACAAAAATTACATTTTCTACGTGGCTGTATCATACATGTATGTCTCCACTGAAATATATTATTTATTTACCTTTCATCACCATCGTGCGCCTGGTTGCACTCCAACAGGAGAAAAGGTCCACCACTACAACTACTTTCCCCACTACAGTTGGTCCCACCCCTACAATTGATCCAAACACTACAATTGGTTTCATTGATACAATTGGTCCAACCACTACAATTGGCTCTGACAATAAATTGGCCCCAACACTATAACACTACAATTGGTCCAACCACTACAATTGGCCCCAACACTATAACACTACAATTGGCCCCAACACTATAACACTACAATTGGTCCAACCACTCAATATGTCCCGTCACTATAATCGGTTCAACCACAACAATTTATTTTCACGTACAGTCCGATTTATCTGAAATAACTCCGTCACATAACAACCGTATCTTGTTATTTAGCTAAATTTGATTTATAAACAAAACCTGTATTTTTAAAATTTAAAAACTACAATTTTAACTTTAATGACGTTTGTTTGTGTTAACCATGAAACACATAAAATTACTGCTCCTGTCTTGGACAGTGAGACTAATATCGTGTGCATTACGTTGGACTGTAAAGGGTTAACCAACTTCCATATTACCTAGTGAGCTGAAAGTGTGTACACAGCATCTGCTAGTGCGACCTTTTTTAATTTATCAAATGGTGTCATAACCAGGACGTCATTCAAAAGATTGTACTGAGAAATGTTCTTTTAAAAATATTTTCCGGCAACGACGGAGATATCGGCAACTTCAAGTCGCATAAGAACAAGCACACTTGTTGTGGGAGATCACGAACTACTGGATGAAAACATTGAAGATGTTGCCGGTGAAGAAATCGGTATTTACGATGATGATTGTCAAAGATCGGCAGTGAATGTTAATCAACTTGATCTCTTCGATTTCATTACGAAAATATACGTGATCAAGTGATGATCGACGCAAGCGAACGCATCACATTTTTCAAAATTAAAAATTAAAACATCGAAATTAAATTAAGAAAAGGGGGACGGCGTGGCCTAGTGGTTAAGTGGCACGGCTCATAACCAGAAGGTGCTGGGTTCGATCCCCATCACAGCACCGGCCGTTACCCCGGGGAAGCAAACCCTTAGAAAATGCAGGAGGAAGCAGACCCTTACATAAAATGCATGCTGAAGTCGGATGCACTGGGCCGACAGGCGCAAAAAAAAACCACAGTGTAACGCACACACGCCTTGGGGAATAGATAAATAAGGCGAACGCCAAAAAAAAAAAAAAAAAAAAAAAAAAAAAAAAAAAAAAATTAAGAAAAATACGCCAATAGACCAATTCAACAAAGAAAGTAACATTTAAGAGAATTCACCAAAGTAGTCCCAATACAAAAACGTCCAAGTGTAAAATAAATACTTTTACCGAAATATATTTTAAAAAATATTTTCATACTTAACTGTTAAGTTAATGCGCCCTATGCATATCGTTTAATTGTTGTCTCGTGTAATCTAACGAACGCCATGTTGAACTGTTGATATCACGTTCCAGTCAAACTTCACTGCCTAGTTATCCCCCGTGAATGACGACATTAAATTGTGTAGTCCCTTTTATGATATTACTAGGATACGGGATCAAGATGCTGAGTAGCACATGAGCTGCAGTGATCAGCGACCCATAGCTGACTGCTAGTGTCAGGGCCAGCGAACCAAAGCTGCCAAGACCCTTCTACACCTCCACGCGGTGATCCTGGATAACAGGCTGCAGCAGGGCAGACTGGCTAAGGAGAAGGGATCGAAGAGGGAATGCTAACCGGGTACTAAATAATGCTTGCTGAAGTCGGATGTGTTGGACCGAAGGGGCAAATATCGCAGTCAAGCTGTAAACTACGACACAACGCATTCCGTTCTCTGGACTACATTCTGCTACTTAAACCCTTTCAGTGTTTGATAGTGGGAGATTGGGAATGAACGACGCCATGCCATATTACTAGGATACAGCAGCTTTAGCTATTGAGGTCAGACTGATAAATAAAACTCAATGTTATGTTAGATTAGATGCCTGCTTACACCGCTGCTTACCACAACAGTGCCGACTGTTGTGTTGTTTTGATATTCAACAAAACGTTGTTACGGATCCAGCAACTCTTCAGCCATGTAATGTAATGGTACCGTAATGTAATGGTACCGTAATGTAATAGTAACGAGAATATGTTATTATGGTATCATAGAGATTCGAATAAGCCATTAACACGTGACGAGAGTGCCTAACCACTGAAATGTAAGCCAACTAGCCGAGCGGCCAATCGACACACCGAACCCCAGAAACGGATTTACACCAAGGGTATTAAACACCGAACCCCAGAAACTGATTTACACCAAGTGTATCAATCGTCGAAACGTAGAAACTGATTTACACCAAGAGTATCAAACACCGAATCCCAGAAACTGATTTACACCAAGGGTATCAAACACCGAAACCAAGAAACTGATTTACACCAAGAGTATCAATCACCGAAACCCAGAAACTGATTTACACCAAGGGTATCAAACACCGAACCGCAGAAACTGATTTACACAAGAAGTATCATCAAGCGCGTAATCGCAGTCGAGAAAAAAAAAAGTTGTGACGTTTTCCAAATAACAAACAGATGTGAACAAGTAAAACAAAATAAAAGTTGTGACGTTTTCCCAATAACAAACAGATGTGAACAAGTAAAACAAAATAAAAGTTGTGACGTTTTCCCAATAACAAACAGATGTGAACAAGTAAAACAAAATCAAATGGAAGCAGTATGTCCTACCCAGAACGTTGCTTCTTACAATCGCCAAACTGTTATAAGTTTCTTGGCAAGTGTGCAGTACGGTAGGTTGCCATTTCTTTCCGTACGCGGAGGAACGGGAAAAAACACCAATGTCTGCCAAACTGGACACAGGTGTGATTCGAACCGGATGCTCTAGGATTGTGAAACGAATGCTTCACCACTAGACCACGCAGCCTCCACATGAACACGAAGAGCATTAAATTTGTATTGCACGTTTTCTTTTGTGTATATTGCATGCCATCGATGCATATCCAGTGTACAGTTTTGTTTCTTAACACAGTTATGTTTTTATTAACGAAAACTGACTTCGGTCTGCACAGTTCTGGTCCCTTCTTTGATAAGTCTCATGTGACGAGACTTTTTTCACCTATATTATTACCAACGTTGTAACCATAAAGTCATATCTAGATCGATGATTTTTACTTTAGCTAGACTAGTTCTCTTCAAACTGAGCGCTACCGTCCGCTAGAGGGCGATATTAGCTTCCAGGTGCGCGATAGTAGAATAATTACATTTTGGATTCAAATATAGTTTTATTATGGCAATGCAGAGACTACACAACCTGAAGGAAACTATGGCACAATACCAGCAAAGTGAACATTTTGAGAACCTGTGTTTCCCAGTGACAACATACGGCTGTGAAACATGGACAGTTATCCAAACCATAAGGAAGAGTATCGAGTCCTTCCAGTCGAAATGTTATAGAAAAGTTCTCAGAATAGCATAGATCGGAAAAAAAAGAATGCAGACATTTGGCAAGAGTTTGGCATAGAGGAGAACTGGTTCATAAATTTCATAATGAACCGAAAATTGAAATACTTTGGCCAGACCAAAAGACACACATGTCGTAAGAAAACGGTAATCGGAGGTATGGTGCCGGGCAAGGGAAGCAGAGGCAGACCAAGAAAGCGATGACATCGAGATGTCAAGGAATGCTTGGGTATGACTCTGGGGTAAGTTGGAGATTTGGCAAGATATCGGATTTCGTGCAGACAGGCTATGATAGGAGCGAAGTTCTGCAAAGGGCATGCATATGATGATGATGTTTTAAAAATATTCACACAAAAAAAGACTCGGCGAACTATCGCGGCATTTTCTTCAATTTAGATTTTAGGTAGTTAGTTAGTTTTCTTTCCACTTGTGCGGTTAAGCGTCGTGGGGAGCTTAAGTCGTCTATCCTTCGCCAGGTGAGTTACATCGGTCAATGTGAGCCAGTGTCTCTGTACAATCACTCTAATGTCATATATCCACTTGCCACGCGGCTGCCCTCTTCCACTGTAGCCAGATCTACCAGCGTTGTAAGCCAGCAGTGGAAGTTGATGAGGGTGCACTCTCATGAGATGACCAAACCAACTTATTTTCTGCCTGGAAATGTATTCTCCACAAAACGTAGTGCCGATCATAATGAGAATATCGTCATTCCGCATTCTGTCTCTCCTGGTAACACCGATGACCTTCCTAAAACACTTCATTTCACACATCGAAATTCTGCTCCCACGTTCCCTGGACATAGGCCATGTTTGGTACTGGTAGCACAGAGTCGGCATAAATCAGCATTTATCGGCTGTTGTTTTGTTGTCAAAGCATTGGGGACAGCTGATAAGTCACAGCAGGTACTTTCTGACACCTACTCTCAAGTGACATGTCGATCTTACCGTCTGCCGAAAAATACTGCCAAAATACTTGAACTCGTCGGCCTGTTGAAGAGCAATATCATTTAAACTTATCTTGAGTGGTCCATGTCTTTTACTGATCATTATTTAGATTTGAGTAGGTGGTAAGAAAACTTTACCCTCACGAAAGTTATAAAAGTGGGCAGTGGGTATAAAAAGGTTGAATAACACTGAGCTAGACCGTGTTTCTTTTTTGAGTAAATTACCACTCTCATGGTACTGTATATAATGTCCAAGATTATTGTCTAACTTGTATAATTCCTTATCGCTCCCTAAAACTGTGATTACATGGCGTTTTTAAGACCGGCGATTTACAGTATCATAAAAAGTAATTGCTACTTGAGTGCGCGTTATTTTTCTATGAATCTTAGGCATCCCAAAAAAAGAATAACAAAGAGAAGGCCTCATCATCAAACGGTCGCCGCGAGTTGTTGACTCAGTCTCAATTGTGAGATTTGTTTGGAGCAGACAATCAACATATCCAGCGTCCTCTGGCGATGCTGATCGTTCCTCAACAGACTCCTGGGTGGTTCGCATGGGTAGAACATAATAGGACTACTGTTTCTTCTCGGCGGATAGTGACAGGTGACTACGGAAGAATGTGCACGGGGCTAGCAAACTCATCATGTAAAATCCATTGCTACTAAAAATGGCACTGAAAAAAGGACTCCTTGAGAAATAAAAGAATTCGTTTTCCTGAACAAAAACCCTAAAAATTCAAGACTCACTAAAATCTAAAGAATTCCCGAAAAAAAACGTGAATTGACGATTTCCTAAAGAACAAAAGAATTCAGAATTCCCTTTAAAAAAAAAATTCAAGATTTCCTAAAACAAATGAATTCAGGATCCTTTAAACAAACTATTAAATCCAGGATTTCCTAAAAAAAACAAAAAGAATTCAAGATTATCTAAAACAAATGAACTTGTACATTTTTTAAAAAGACTAATGAATTCATGATTCTTAAAAAAAAAACATGGAATTCAGGATATCCTAAAGTGAAAATGAATTTAGAATTCCCTAAAAACCAATAAATTCTGGATTTGTTAAAAGGCCAGGTAGTAAGTATAGCAAGCCACATGACAATGTTTGACTTACACTTTACAATCTGTAGTGACAGCTAAACAATGATGATAAATAGTCATACATACACAATCGATAGAGGCGTTCACGCACCAGAAACTGGGTCTGTGGGTCATGTGAGGTGATCAAGTCTGGACGGGGAAACGCAAATGATGGTAAGACGAGCAGAGAATGAGTAACTTCACTGACTGTGAGGACAGCAGCAACATGAGCCGTCGTATTTTTATTTCTATTTGTGTATGAGGTTTTGACTATATATACAAGTTACAGAGTGGCGGTTAAGCAGGCTGAATATTTTAAAAAGTTACTAGAAATATTTTAACGTGAAACAAATCGTAGGATTATTTACAAGCAAGAGACACATTCTAATTGCGCGAGAGTATTTTTATCAATCAATACATACAGTAAGTAGCATGTCCTTTGCAGAACGCCGTCTCTTTACAATCGCCAACCTATTTGACTGTTTTAGGTTTCTTGGCAAGTGTGCGGTGCGGTACGGTACGGTAGGCTGTCATTACTTTCCGTACGTGCATTAGCGAGGAAAAAACCCATATCTGCAAAACTGGACACCAGCGTGATTCGAATGGGGTGCGTTCGGGGTTATGGAACGGGTGCTTCACCCCTAGGTCACTCAGCCTCCCAGTCAATGCATACAGACAAATAATACATCTGCAAGCGACAGAAGAGGTGTGTGCATGCGGTTAGCAAGCACATCATTTAAGACTTGATATAAAACCGCTGCTCTAAATGCATGTATACAAGCTTCTTGTAAAGTAGCTAGCTAGATGTAGTAGCGAACATATGCTTCACTTACAGCGAATATTTGCAGCATTATCATACTAATGTACCACTAACTGTTGTTATTAGTCGTTTCAGTCTTCTTTTTACGCAGATATCGAGAGTAGAAAGTAGGAGTATTGTATATCTTACCCATGATTCTCTTCTGCTGTATCCAAGTTATGCCTTAGTAACACCAACTTCCGGTTATTTCACGTGAACCATCAGGTCATCAGGATGTAATCTCCATGCAATGTTTACGCTCAAGAATGAGTTTTCTCTTGAAGATGCGAATAATTCCAGTGAAATGTTCATCACAAGTACAACACTCTTATCGTACCGCTGTCCTAGTTTCATGCAATTTGTTACTTAATATTTCAAGAGAACCCACTTCTCTATACAACGGTCTTAGTAAACAAGACAGGCAAATGTAGTTACATAGCAAACACTAATTGTAAATTGATGATTAATCAGACTAAATCTATGATTCAAAGTTATAAAACAACGAGGACGAGCAAGTTACAATTCGTAACTAAGAATGATATCTCCTCTATCGAGGAAACTGAGATGACACTGACTTTGATCCCTTCCAGAAAAAAAAAACGTGTGTGTGCTGGAACGGTCAACGAAAGTGCCGATATTTTCACAATAACCGATATAAGTGAATGCTATTTTAACAGGACGAGTATTTGATTTGCATTTCACGTTTCTTTGTATTTATTGTGTGTCTAGGATTCGTATCGTATAGTTTTGTAATAAGATTGTAAAAGGTAAATGTAAATGCAGCTCCACAGCAGACACTGTCGTAGGGGAGGAAATGTAGATATATTATGTGCTAGGTCTCCGTTCCTTTTAAGTTGGGCTGACAAGTTCCCTTCATCGCTTTTTATAAGTGAGACATGTACCGAAGAACAGTTGGGTAGACTAGAGCAGTCAGGACCTGGAATAGAACATGGCGCTTTACTACGAGAGGTTAGCACTACAACCGCAAAGCCACATGTAATTAGTTAGTTTTCTTTCCACTTGTGCCGTTAAGTGCCAAGGGGAGCTTAAGTCGTCTCTTCTGTGCCAAGTGCGTCGCGTCGGCCAATGCCAGCCCGTGTCGCTGCACAATCAATCTAATTTCATATATCCACCTGCCTCTCGGCCGTCAACTGCACGCCTGTTAAGAAACTTATAACAGCCAAATAAGATGGCGGTTATAAGATGGCGGTTGTAAGAAGCGCGCGAGGTTCTGCAAAGGACATGCTACTTACATTTGACAAACATATGCACTAATATACGCAAAATAAGATTTTCAATATTAAATGCATGTTATTTTGAATGCACTTTTGATTCGAACAATCTTGAAAAGCAGGGATCGACATTCTGACAAAGTGAAACAGCAGGGACCGACATTCTGACAAAGTGAAAAAAAAAGGTTGGAGGTCCCTAATCCAAACAAACCATAGATTCCCTGGTTATTTCCTCTATGCCTATCACATACCATCGCACAATCACGCTTATAATATAACCGTGCTTTCGTCGTATAAGCAGGGTGTGTATCAGCGACATTAGGATCAGGATTACGTCAGGATTTAATTACTGCCCACAGAACAATTAAATACGTGTCATAAAAAAATAAGTATACATAGCCAGGCATAGATAACTAAGACTTATCAGATACGTGTGATAACTCACAATCCGTTAATTAAAGAGCTTGGGCGAGAGGGAAATCAGTTACCTGCAGCTGTCACTGGCTAAACCCAATTCTGCCAGGTCAGGTCAGTTCATCCCGTAACCGGTGAGGTAGTTGGGGCACACATGAAGACATCCTCCCCATACGACGTCACCCTTCTCTTTCAGCGGCCGCTGCCTGTGCCTCTTCTGGTCGGAGATTGGTCCATTCTTTTATGTTGTCCTCCCACCACTTTTTGGACGCCTCTTCGTCGTCTGCTTTGCACCTTTCCGTGCAGGCTCGTATTTGCAAGACCATTTGATCTCGATATGTGACTGTACCAAACGAGTTTCCTTCTTCTGACAGTTGTCAAGAGGACTTCTTCTTCTTCTTCTTCTGCGTACACAGTCAGACAGTAACCATTATTTTTTCGAAAAAAGCGGCGGTCATCCTGAGACTCTCGCCACTACCATAGAGCTTGTCTTGCAGTTCCACTGGCAATGGCCACATCTGCTCTCTCTGATCCTCGTATGTCGGGCAGTTCTGCAGCAGATGTTCAGTGGTCATTTTACCAGTACCGCACGGGCATTCGTCGGTACACCCTATCTTCAATTTGTTGAATAGGTGGTACCTCAGTCTGTTGTGGCCAGTGCGAAGTCTGAAGACAACGACCTGCTCTCTTCGGTTCAACTGGTAATAGGCATAGTTTATGGTGTAACCAGTATGTTCGGTTTCCCATTTGGTCATGTACCTGGCTTTGATAAGCCGTTTTGACTCTTCGTACGTCATACTGGTATCTGTTTGTGGTAGCCTTGCACCTTCTTTTGCCAGTCTGTCTGCCTCCTCGTTGCCTTGGATGTTGCAGTGTGACGGAACCCACTGTACCACTACTCTTTTTGGTGCGGACTGCTGGCACAGTTTGCAGAGTGCTGCTCTTAAGTCACTAAGCTCAGTGTTTTTCTGGCTTTTTAGCGCTGTGACTACGGCGAGAGCATCTGTCAGCAGGACTATATGGCTCTCATTTTCACTGTGTGTTACCATTTCTTCCACTGCCGCCCTCAGTGCCTCTGCCTCCGCTCTGAAATTGCTTGTGTACTTACCAGTAGCGAACGACAGTGTTATTTTTCTGCCATTTGGTAGGTTCAGGAATGCTCCTGCCCCTCCGTTCTGTGTAGTGTTTGTTACAGAACCGTCGGTGTATGCATGGGTCCAGTCCATGCTTGGGTAGCTTTTCGTTATGAAGCTTAGGGTAGTGTCTCTCCTTTCTTTTTCAGTCTGGCAGTTTTTGTTTGCAATACCTGGTATATTTTCTACCACCTCTGGAAATATATCCTGCCTCCAAGTAGGTTTTCGTACAGTAGTGATGGGTTTTGGTGTTGTTATGGGATCTTCGTGCATCTTTGCTTTGGCTATTTCTGCAAAGTTTCTCCACTTTAGTTTCCCAGTTCCCAAATTTTTAGTCTCTGGTACATTGGGTGGTCCGTCAGTCTTCGGAGTTTCTCTGACTGCAGCTGGGCTCTGCAGTCTCTTCTATCGGTCATGGATTGCAGTTTTGTAATCTTTTCAAGTTCTACAATTGGCGTTGACTTCATGCCACCTGTTATAATTCTCATGGCTTGGTTTTGAAGTTTGTTAACTTTATCGAAGTTCGCCTTCGCTGCTGTTGTCCATGCCGCAATGCCATACTCGAGAACTGGTCTCACTCTTCCAGTGTACAGTTTCTTTAGTATGCCTTCGTCTGCTCCCCAGCTTGTGCCAGCAAGTTTCCTCATGATCGCCATTCTTTCTCTGGCTTTCATTCGGTTTCTCTCAATCTGACTTTTCCATGTCATGTGCCGATCAAATGTGACTCCCAGATAGGTTGGGTTGTCGTTTGGCTGCAGGATTTTGCCATTTAGGCTTAATTTGGTACTTTGGGGTTTTAATGAGAGCGAGAATATTGTGCACGTGGTTTTCTCCTCGTTTATTTTGACCAGCCATGAGTTCGCCCACTCTTCCAGTGATGTTAGGGCCGTCTGCATCCGATTTCTTGCTATGGTGAGATTCTTTTCAGAGGTCCACATAGCCAGATCGTCTGCAAACATTGAGCTATGGACTCTTCTTGGTATATTCTCTGTAATATCGTTTATATATACCAGGAAGAGTGTGGGTGACAATACTCCCCCTTGGGGTACTCCCTGCTCGAGTGTCACCTTTTTGCTCATCTGCCCTTGTACTTGGACTCTGGCCGTTCTTTGTTTGAGGTAGTGGTTGATGCACTTGTACATCTTCCCACAGACATCACTTCTTCTTAGCTTGACTCTAAGTCCATCCTTCCAGACTTTGTCAAATGCCTTTTCCAGATCCACCCAAACAGCTACTGTGTGTTTCTGTGCCTGGTAGGCATCTTCTATCTCCTGGGCTATGAGGATGACCTGGTCCTCAGTGGATCTGTGCTGTCTAAAGCCGGCTTGCTGTGGAATTAGTATTCGTTTTTTTTCCAGATGCCACATCAGTCTGGTGTTTATCATCCGTTCCATCAGCTTGCCGACACAGCTCAGTAGGCTTGTGGGCCTGTATCCATTTGGATCTGTTTTGTCCTTTCCTGTTTTTGGTACTGGTACCAGTATTGCATCTTTCCATGCCTGGGGTACAATACCCCTTTTCCAGCTTTGGTTCAGGACTGATAGTAGTTTTTTCTTCGCTGTTTGGCCCAGCCCCATCAGCATTTCGTTTGTTATCCCGTCTTTTCCGGGAGATTTCCTTTTCTTTAGTGTTCTCATAGCCTCTTCCATTTCGCGCATTGTTAGTTTGGCCATCATGTGCTCTTCAGGAGCCGTATTTATGTTTTCGTGTCCCTTTAGCTCTTCGCTAATGTCTGTATGCTTATCTGCAGGGACCTCGATGTGGTTTGCTCTGGCATAGTGATCGACAAAGGCGTTTGCGGCTTTCTTACCTGTGATCAAGTTCTCGCCCTGCTTGATAGTAATTTGTTTATTTGACGGGGTTTCGTCATTCATGGCTCTGACTAGCTTCCATAGCTTGTTCCCTTCTTTGTCCAGGTTCAGACTTTCCGTTTTATTTTTCCAACTTTCTCTTGCTGTTTGCTTGAGAGTGTGTTTGTACTTCGCCGCGGCGGCTTTGAGGGCGATGTTTGCCTCCATGGATTTTTCTCGTTCTGCCATGTTCCTAGCATTTGTTACTGCATCTTCCACTTTCTGTAACTCATCATTCCAGTAGGGCTTATAGTTTTTCCTAGCTCCTCTTGGGATGGTTTCAGTGGCGGCTTGCATTATTGCCTTGCTTAGGCTCTCTACCATGGGCTTCATTTTGGTGTTTCGTGTGTTGATGGTTTCACACAGCCCATCTGTCAGGATTGCAAATCTGTCCCAGTCTGCTCGTTTGTAATTCCAACGTGGGAGCGGTTTTGTTTCCTGTGGGCCTACTTCCATGTCAATGGTTAGCCTGATCGGCCTGTGGTCGCTACCTGCCAGTTGGTTTAGCACCTGGCGGTCTATTTTATAGTGTATGTCCTGTGTGGAGAAGGCCAAATCTGGCAAGAGGACTTCAAAAGGCCGTATTGCTGTTGTAATTATATCTCGAATTTCCTCATTTGTAACTCGATCTTTGTACGTGACGTTTAAAAGTCTTCGGAGACATCTCATCTCCAAGGCCTGTATCCTTCGCTGAAGGTCAGCTGTAACTGTCCATGTCTTACAAGCACATAGGAATATTGACATGACCAGTGTACGCCCCATTAATCTGATTCCCGTGCATAGTGCTAACCGTTTATCTTGCCAGATTTTGTTAAGCCGTGCAAGCGCCGCTATTGTTTGAGCTATTTTGGCCAACATCTGACATTTTGATCCTTCATCACTGACAATCGACACTAGATATTTAAAACGGTCAACGACTTCGAGTTCCTGGCCATTAGCTTTTATCTTGCGATCGAAGCCCTCGGCGTTGTTGGTCATGAATTGTGTCTTTCCAGCGTTTATCTCCATACCATAGTCAAGAGCTGTTTCATCGAGCCTTCTAACCCATTCCTGATATTCTGCTTCTAAATCCGCTTCTGTATGCTATATTAAAAGTCAAGATTGAACAAAAGACATACGATCTGTTTACCAATGATTTGCGCAAAATAACATTGTATACGCTCTGAATTATATAAGATTATTAATATACATCGCCAGGGTAATAACACTTTTGGAACGAGTAGGTATGCCATGCAATTAAACATTCTGACTACTGTAGCTATAAGGGGAAAGGTGACTAGCGTATGGGCAAGTGAAATATACTGAGCGAGCATGTTAGTCAATGTCAGATAAAATATACTGAGCTAGCATGTTAGTCAATGTCAGATAAAATATACTGAGCGAGCATGTTAGTCAATGTCAGATAAAATATACTGAGCTAGGCACCCACCTCCCTGCTACGAAGGTCTCAGTTGAATCGAACTGTTTTCATGTCAGCCAGGCTAACGAGGTGAGTGGATTTTTAAGAGCCAACTTCCGTCTTTGTTAACAATAGCACGGGGAAGGGTCATCTCTTTTTTCTGCGTCTCTGATCTCTGTTGTCAGTGCCATGATTTACAAGTCAGGCTATATTCAGATTACATATTGACATGAATAGTTCTTCTATACTGGTGTTACACGCACATGCATGTATCGTGTAGGTCTTTCATTTTAAATAATTGTTTAATGTATGTTAAGGCAAGATCAGATAGGAAATATTTGTCAGCAATTATGTCTATTTAGAACAGATATATAAAACTCAAATTTCCTAGAGGTGTGAAGTCAGATGGTATAGTCAATGTGCAGTATTACTAAACATTTGTGTTCTGTATCTAGTAATTGTACAGTTTTACTAAACCTAAGTGTTTTGTATTTAGTTATTGTATAGTTTTACTAAACCTGAGTGTTTTGTATCTAGTTACTGTATAGATTTACTAAACTTAAGTGTTCTGTATCTAGTTACTGTATAGTTTTACTAAACCTAAGTGTTCTGCATTTAGTTACTGTATGATGTTACTAAACATGTGTGTTATATATTTAGCCACTCTACGGTGTTTCCAGACCTGTTTGTTCTAGTCTCTGCACAGTGTTACAAAGTGTTCTAGTCACTGTAAGGTGTTGCAAAGTGTTCTAGACACTGTAAGATGTTACCAAGTGGAAGTGTTCTAGTCACTGTACGATGGTATTAAACCTGTGTGTTCTAGTCACTGTAAGATGTTACCAAGTGTTCTAGTCACTGTAAGATTTCACCAAGTGTTCTAGTCACTGTAAAGATGTCACCAAGTGTTCTAGTCACTGTAAAGATGTCACCAAGTGTTCTAGTAACTGTAAAGATGTCACCAAGTGTTCTAGTCACTGTAAGATGCCACCAAGTGTTCTAGTCACTGTAAGATGTTACCAAGTGTTCTAGTCACTGTAAGATGTTACCAAGTGTTCTAGTCACTGTACTTCTTCTTCTTCGTACGCTGTCAGACGTCAACCTTTATTTTTTTTATAAAAGCAGCGGTCATCCTGAGGCTGTCGACACTGCCATAGAGCTTGTCTAGTGTTGCCACTGGTGATGGCCACGTCTGCTTTCTCTGATCTAGTCACTGTACGATGCTACCAAGTGTTCTAGTCACTGTACGATGTTACTAAACCTGTGTGTTCTAGTCACTATTTGGTGTATAAAACACGTGTTTTCTCTAACCACAGCAAGAAAAATAATGAAAACTTGTTACCCCAAGGATCTTACCAGTCACGTGTATAATCACACTACGGTGTTACGTCATACCAACATGTGTTCTTCTACATCCATTGTAACGTGTACACACATGTGTTCTTCTATCTATATCCATTGTACTGTGTACCAGCATGTGTTATGTATAATAAATGCATCGCGCACGTTAGAATTTAAGAGCACTAGAAATTAGTCGCACACAGCTCTTAAGTATAGGCTACAAGATCTAGCGCCTAGAAAATAGAACACAACTATCGCTCGACCCTCACTAGGGCCCAACCTCGTCCCATCCTTGGTATTGTCAGGGCACGACAAACACAGGTAACAGAACGCACAAACGACACCGAAAGACAAGCCGGTGTGTCGTCTGGCAAGCTGGTGTGTCGCCAGCAGCCAACCAAACCACGCAAATGAAATGCCCAAATATCTGGTCAATGAATGAATATTATTGAAAAACGAGTTCCGGTTTGAAAAATAATGTTCTTGGCGCTATAAAAACACGAGGTAGGCGAACACAATGAACAAAGGCAGGGGACAATAACTAACACAGCTTGCTGTCTAAGCTTAGGCATATTACCATTGCCAGGTGCAGCTCTCTTATTTGAAGGTAACATTGTGAATAAATACAATCTTCCGTCCGGATTCAAGTTTGCCACTCAACGTACACACAGCGGGGCAAGCACAAAGGTCTGTGTGCGTCATAAGTCGCACACCTTGGCAAAGGATATGGCAAGCTAGAGGCAGCCAACTAATGAGAAAGTGTCGGATACATGTTAAAATATTACCTGCGATAAAACCATACCAGGTCGGAAGGTGTTATTGTCATTACTAGGACCAGTTGGAAATCCGCTAGCGGAATCACTTGTTTAACTAAAAGATGAGCTTGGAGAAAAGTGAAGATTAGTTAATAGGCTAAAATATGAGCTTGGACGAGAATTCAGATTAGATGTTCGACTGGAAGATTTGCTTGGGAGAAAAGTTAAGATTAGATGTTGAGTCAAAAGAAGAGCACAGAAGAAAGTTAAGATTATATATTGGGCTAAAAGATTAGCTGGAATAAGGTTTAGATTAGATATTGGACTAAATATTAGCTTGGAGAAAGTTTGAATCAAATATTGGACTAAAGATTAGCTTGGAGAAAGTTTGAATCAAATATTGGACTAAAGATTAGCTTGGAGAAAGTAGATTAGATATTGGACTCAGATTAGCTTTGAGAAAGTTTAGATTATATATTGGACTAAAGATTAGCTTGGAGAAAGTTTAGATTAGATATTGGACTAAAGATTAGATTGGAGAAAGTTTAGATTGGATGTTGGACTAAAGATTAGCTTGGATAAAGTTTAGATTAGATATTGGACTAAAGATTAGCTTGGAGAAAGTTTAGATTAGATATTGGACTAAAGATTAGCTTGGATAAAGTTTAGATTAGATGTTGGACTTAAGCGACCAGCTTAGAAAAAGTTAAGATTAGACGTCGGGGTAAAACGTCAAGTTACATGAAGGCAGGTTATGGTTCGGTTTTGTACTAAAAACATGTGCTTGATACAGTTAACATTAGATATTGGGGTAAACGATCTGCTTGATACAGTTAAGAATAGATATTTGGCTAAAAAAAAATGAGTTTAGAGCAAGTTAGCGACACAACGTATTCCGTTCTCCGAACTACATTCTGCTACTTGCAAAACCTGTTCATGGCTTGGTAACAGGAGATTGAGAACGAACGAACGAATGAAGAAGAAGTACAAGAAGAAGATTATACGTTATGCTGTAAACATGGACTTGATACAGTTACAATTAGATAATAGACTACATGAACTTGATATAGTTACGATTAGATGTTAGACTATAAACATGGACTTTATATAATTAAAATTAGATGCTAGACCTTAAACACAAGACTTCATACAATTAAAATTAGGTGATAGACTATAAACATGAAATTGATATAGTTACGATTAGATATTTAGCTACAAATAAATGACATTCGAGCAAGAGACATAGATGACACAATAAAATCACTTGTTCGACTGAGCCACATTCATTGACCTCAGACAAGCATTTGATTGAGTCTGGATGACTGGCCTCCTCTTCAAAATGAAAAAAAAAATGGGAATATCAGTGCTAAACCTATGCTAAGAGACATGTCTTAACTACCAAGCAGTAATAATTGCAACAGAAGAGGCACTGTGCCGCATAATCTCAGATTTGGAAAGTGGCACTAAACAACCAGATGAGATCGTTATTATCACAGACTCAAAATCTTCGCTTCAAGCCATGGAAAACAGAACGTCTCTCACTGTTAATATCGTCTTCAAATTAATTGTCCAATTGCCCACCTCTTATGGGGCATAAGTGGTGCTCCAGTGGATACATGGTCGTGTCGGAGTCTCTGGAAATGAGAAGGATGATGAGCTGTCCAGAAGCGGGACAACGCTACTTCAGCCACTACAGACATGCGCGCAGATTCTAAAAAAGAACTGTAGTCAGGAATGGCTAAATCAGTGGGCTATATCCCAGACAGGTGGAATATATTTCAAACACCAAGCAAAACCAGATTACCAAGACCCAGCCAAGAAACTGAAACTAAGAGATCAGAGTTTGATTTTCAAGATGAGAACAGACCATGCAGAATACAGACTGAAAACAGACCTAAGCGGAATAGACTCACTACGTGAACCAAATTGCAGATTATGTCACGACCACGGGGAGTCAGACGAGTACTTCCTGATTTTGGGCCTATGGCTGACCATTCTGCGTAATGGGATGTTCCCACGACAACCCGCCCTACACAACACACTTTACACAATCACCACACCAATTGAGTAGGACGTGTGCTTTTGTCCGGGAGGCATTAGCCTGTCAAGAGTTGCCAGCTCACAGATAAAGGGACTATATCCTCATCATAGGTTGGACTAAAAACATCATTTGGGGACAAGTTAGATAATTAATTCTATTGGACGAAAATCTTGAGTTTGATACAAGTTAAAGATGATCTATTAGACAAACATCATCAGAGTTTACCAAAAAAAGATGTGTATTGGATGAGTAAATATATGCAGTACCATACCGTTTATCTCAAATTTATGTCGTCGTCATACAGTTTATTTGTCTCAGACATCTCACGTTTCCAAACAGTTTATTTGTCTCAGACATCTCACGCCTCCATACAGTTTATTTGTCTCAGACATCTCACGCCTACAGTTTATTTATCTCAGACACCTCACGCCTCCATACAGTTTATCCATCAAAATATCCCATCTCTCATAAACTTGACAGACTTGTTTGAGGCTTCTCACTTCCTCATGCAGTTCATCCCTGAACTGGGTTAGGAGAGGACCAGACTGTTACTAGCACTCCTCTGACGGATCCGACAGACCTAGATAACACCTTTAGCTCTAGGAATGGGTCAGAAGGCTCTATGAAACAGCTCTTGACTATGGTTGGTAAACGCTGGAAAGACAAAATTAATGACCAACAACGCCGAGGTCTTTAACACTAGCTAATGGCCAGGAACTCGAGGTGGTCGACCGTTTTAACTATCTGTGTTCGATTGTCAGTGATGAAGGATCAAAATGTGAGGTGTTGGCCAGAATAGCACAGACAATAGCGGCGCTTGCACGGCTTAACAAAATCTGGCAAGATAAACGGTTAGCACAATGTACGAAAATCAGTTTCACGCGTACATTGGTCCTGTCAATATTCCTCTATGCTTGTGAGACAATGACAGTTACAGCTGACCGTCAGCCAAGGAAATATGCCTTGGAGATGAGATGTGTCCGAAGACTTTTAAACGTAAAGTACAAAGATCGAGTTACAAATGAAGAAATACGAGATAGAATTACAACACCGATAGGGCCTTTTGAAGATCTCTTGGCAACTGTCAAAAGAAGGAAACTCGCTTCGCCGTCAGCCAAGGAAACATGCCTTGGAGATGAGATGTGTCCGAAGACTTTTAAACGTAAAGTACAAAGATCGAGTTACAAATGAAGAAATACGAGATAGAATTACAACACCGATAGGGCCTTTTGAAGATCTCTTGGCAACTGTCAAAAGAAGGAAACTCGCTTCGCCGTCAGCCAAGGAAACATGCCTTGGAGATGAGATGTGTCCGAAGACTTTTAAACGTCAAGTACAAAGATCGAGTTACAAATGAGGAAATACGAGATAGAATTACAACACCGATAGGGCCTTTTGAAGATCTCTTGGCAACTGTCAAAAGAAGGAAACTCGCTTCGCACTGTCACATATCGAGATCAAATGGTCTTGCAAATACGATCCTTCACGGGAGGGTGCAAGGCAGATGACGAAGAGGCAAAAAGAGGTGGGAGGACAACATACAAGAATAGACCAATCTCCGACCAGACAAGGCACAGGCAGCGGCCGCTGACAAAGAATGTTGGCATGAGGTTGTCTTCACGTGTGCCCCAACTACCTCAGCGGTTACGGGATGACTACCCTGGCATATACACCCCTTCGTATATTTCTCTTTGTAACATATTTATCCCACCAAACATTGCCACTCCTTCGCAAATTCTCTTTGTAAGATACATATTTCCCCCAATCATAGCAGCTCCTTTGTATATGATTCTTTGTAAGCTATAATTCTCCCACCAAAGATAGCCGCTCCTTTGTAAATTTATCTTTGTAAGTTATATATTTTCCACCTAACAAAACACTCATTTGTATATTTCTCTTTGTAAGCTATATGAGGAGGAAGATACAGTCAGGCAGAATGTTCGTTGTCCCTTCCTCTATCAGTGTCTTTAAATTTCTTATTCATCTTTTTTTAAAAATCCTTCCCTATTGTTGTTTTTGTTTTTCCCACGCTCTCAGACATCAACGTAAATAGATCTAAAGTTAGCCCTGTGTTCTGCCGTAGGTAATTGGTATTTTCAATACCATTCAACTGCTGTAGGCCACTGGGACCTAGTCAACTATTGTATTACTGTCAAAATTACTAGCATTTTCTCTACACAACCCGTTCTCATGTATATATCATGAGGGAAATCGATTAAATCTATGAGAATCACGCTACAGCATCCTCATGTCCATGTCTCAGGGCGCAGCGAATTTCCAGGTAAACAACAGAGGGTGGAGGTAGACACAGTAGCCGGGCGGAACTAGTGAAACTATCGTTCCTGATGCGTACTGGTCCTCTGATCAGGAAAGAGCTGGCCAATAGCAACTTCAGATCCATCAGCCCAGATCTCTACAACACCTGCAATGACTGCGCGAGGGATGACTTCGTTTCAAGCATGCACGTCCTAATCGTCCGCTGGTCACTTTGTGACGAAACTACAGGGCTGGAATGTAACACTGGTTGTCAACAGTGTCTTCTGTGGGTCGCTGTGGTCGGGAGGTCATGCACTCCCCTCACAAAGTAATGAATAGAAAAGGAAAGTGATGGAAACAGGAGGTGGGACCAGAATGCAGGCATCCTGAGTTATCTCCAATCATCTTGGGTTATGTCTTGCCACTGGTCCAAAGTAGCTTGGTACTAGAGAGTGATGTCAACCTCAGTTGCTTCCTCACTATAATCCAAATACATCGCAAGTTACATCAACAAGAGAAAACCATATGATAATATCTCCACCATCGCTTGTGATGGACACCTAATAATTGATAACCTTCATATAACTTATCCAGTAATGGTACATCTGTAAATGTTTTATCTGATTCTCATATATTGGGGCATTTTTTGTGCAGATGTTCAGCGATCATTGTATTATGCGAATAGTCAGTATTTCAATCTGTTGTGACTGATAGTGTAAAGGTTTCTATTTCTTCACTTCTCTTAAATAGGAAAAATGCTTATTTTTGTGCGTGGTTGTGAAGTTCTTATAGGTACATTGTAACGTTATCTGCTCCTGATACTATCATGTCAAGTACTGCAAAGTGATAACCGTTTTATCAGCACCCATAACAGCAAGGCAGATGTTATTATGTAGAGATAATGAGGTTTCTCAACACCGAGACAGGAAAGAAGTGCATACAATGTCTGAATTAACTTACAGAAGCGAAAGACAACCAAAATAAAGTGTCACATATCTATTTGAACAATCTTTCATATTTTGTTACTGCTAGACTTTTTCTGTTTGTTTGTTTCTGTAGTTACATGATCAACTCTTACACGATCAATCCTTACAAGTTTATTCCTTACAAGTTTAATCCTTACCTGTTTAATCCTTACGCGATCAATTTTAAATAGTCGACACTTACATGATAAAACCTTACACGATCAGCCCTCACATGATTAATCCTTACATCGACAACCCTTACATAATGAACCCATTCTTACATGATCGTCCCTTACATGAGCATCCCTTACATGTTCAACCATTTGCAAGATCAATTATCATATGATCAAACCTTACACGACCAAACCTTACATAACCAAACCTTACATGACCAACCATTACATGACCAAATCTTACATGACCAAACCATATGTGATCCACCCTTATGTGAACAGGCATTACATTATCAACCTTTATGTTATTAACCCGTACACGATACAATCTTACATTATCGACTCTTACATTACCAACCCTTACGTTATCAGCCATTACATGTTCAACCTTTACGTGTTTAGCCCTTACATGGCCAAATCTTACATGACCAAACCTTACATGACCAAACAATATGTGATCAACCCTTATGTGAAGAGCCATTACATTATCAACCTTTATGTTATTAACCCTTACATGATACAACCTTACATTACCAACCCTTACGTTATGAGACATTACATGTTCAATCTTTACGTGTTTAGCCCTTACATGACAAACCTTACATGATCAAAACGTATCTGATCAACCTTTATGTGAACAGGTATTACATTATCAACCCTTATGTGACAACCCTTACATGATTAACTCTTACATGAATAACTATGACATGACAACGCATACGTGATACACTTTTACATGATCACGCCTTATATAATCCAGCCTTACATAATCAAATGTTTGAAAACTGACTTGAATACTTGAATTCTGGAATCCATTCAGGCAATGTTGCATGATGCAGGTAGCCAAAAACTGCTTGAATCTGCGTCTGTCCTTTGTCATGGAGTACCATAATGGTCCAAGGGTGTGGTGCAGATCATCTCGTTGATAGGCGTGCACGCCGCCGGTTACAGTTATGTGGTCACCAGAAAGACACCCCCCTCGTCCATCTAACATCAGGTCTTGCGGGCCACAAGACCGGTTCATCTCTACTTCCGCATTGGTACAGAGTCGACGACATCCCAGAACTCTGTTTGGTTGCAGATGTCCATATTTCGGATGTGGTCTCTTAGGGAGATATTTAGGACTTTTTGCTCCATTGCTCTTTCGGCAATACGGAGCTACTCTGTGTTTGATTTGCGTAGACTCCACCCCCCCTACCCTCCCCCAACCCATATAGCATTGCTGGGATAACCTTGCTGTTGAAGATGTGAGCCCTGGCCTTGACCTCTGCAGTATCGGTTTAATTCGGTTGAAGTTGAGCCAACCCGTCGTTCTCCTGTGTGAGATTGAATTATCAATTTTGTGGTGGTGGTTGATTTTCTGGTTTCTGGCCTAGGTAGACATCCTCAGTGATATTTGCAATTATTTTCCACTCGCAGTACCTCTAAACGATACGCAGATGACACAGTGATACTATCAAGACGTTCGGAAGGGCTAGAGCAGCTATTTTCAGCCGTTAATGGACATAGTTAAGATCAAAATCTGTTCATAAACATAAACAAAACAAAGATAATGACCACCGATAAAACACAATGTCAGCATACATTTACAGTGGGTGGTGAGGAAATAGATCAGGTTACACATTTTGAATATCTGGGCTCCAGAATCGAGAAAAATGGTGACTGCTCGAAAGAAATCAGAAGAAGGCTAGCTATGGCAATGCAGAGACTGAACAGCCTGAAGAAATTATGGCAGGGCAACAACAAAACGATAAAAGTAAAAGTCTTGAGAGCCTGTGTTTTTCCTGTGGCAGCTTATGGCTGTGAAGCATGGACGATTACCAAAACTTCTAGACAAAGAATCGAATCCTTCGAGTCAAAATGTTTTAGATAGATCCTCAGAATACCCTGGACAGAGAAAAGAACAAATGTAGACATTCGGCAAGAGTTGAGCATAGAGGAGAACTGGTTTTTCTATTCCATTTTGGCTAGAAAATGCAAATACTTTGGTCACATCAAGAGACACGGTCTTGAGAGGACGGTGATGGAAGGTATGGTGCCAGGCAAAAGAGGAAGGGGTAGACCAAGAAGACGATGGCACCAAGATATCCAGGAGTGCCTGAGTAGGACAGTGGCGGAAGCTGGTGTTTTGGCAAGGGAACGAGTTTCTTTCAGACAGACTGTGATGGGAGCGACGTTCTACAAAGGACATGCTACATGATGGAGTACCTCTAAATAAAATACAACTAAATTATCTAACAACTAAATTACTAGTTTCAACATAAAACAAAAATGGCGGAATCGATGAGACGCCGAACAGGTAGTTAGAAAAATGTGGGTTCTGCCCAAGCTTAGCATGGAAAAACAAGCAAATATATCCAAACTAAGTTTTTCGGTACAAGCTTTTATTCTGTTTGACTAAGACATGTCTTGTTTGCTGTTGGGAAAATTTGCTAGATTAACGGGTCTCACTAGCACACAATTTCAACTCTGTATGTCATTTAGAAGTTGGTTACAATATGAGAAATAGAAGTCCACGCAAATGGACAAGATTTAGTCAAATAAAACATCTTTTAAAGATTAAACGAAACTTCTTATAGGAGGATGGCACGTTAGCGGTGTAACCCAAAAGGGTCTAACTGTCTTTTATGTGCTGAAGATTTCGAAATACTTGCTTGATGAGGATTTCAAATGTTGATGATCAGATTATAACCTTGACTTAAAACCCAAGAAAACCCTGACCCGACGTCCTGATCAGTATGTTGCGCCTGACTGGACTAACATCTCAGTTCCCCACTTGACATAGTAAATGAGTAGGGAACATGCAGAAACAACAACAAAAACAACAACAAAACTAAGAGGAAAAAAACAATTGACATGTCAGATTTACCCTTTTTTAAACTGCTTATTCATTTTTTTTTGGCGTTTGTGAAAAAAACAAAAATATATGTCATAAAAAGTATATTTTAGTGCCCGGTTCTGACATCCGCACGTCCTGAAATAGTTAATTAGGTATAAAACAGTTCATGAGTTTGTTTACATTTCAAACAACCCCAAAAAGCGTTTAGACATGAGCTGGTATTTGAGAAAGAAATGGTTTCCCATTGCAGCAGTGAGCGACACACATAGGCAGACAAGTATAGCACAACTATCTGAAGATTTCCGGTCCACCTTTATCTGCACGCTCGGAATGGAAGTAAAGCTACAGCAGCAGGTTAGTTAATGCTCTCTTTATGGCTCACAAATGAGTAAACCTACTCACTGTGGGCATTCAAAAACAACAATTCATTCTGGGCATTCAAGAACAACAATTCATTCTGGGCATTCAAGAACAACAATTCATTCTGGGCATTCAAGAACAACAATTCATTCTGGGCATTCAAGAACAACAATTCATTCTGGGCATTCAAGAACAACAATTCATTCTGGGCATTCAAGAACAACAATTCATTCTGGGCATTCAAGAACAACAATTCATTCTGGGCATTCAAGAACAACAACGTCAGATTTCATTTATTCGTCCCAGGCGTTGAACCATTTTTTTAGAGAAGCATGTTTCCAGACATTTGTTGAAGCGTAGATCCAACACTACATTCTGTTTACTCTTACCAGCTTCTATAGAAACATGTTTCCGGTAATTTGTTGAAACGTAGGGACAACACTACATTCTGTTTATCCTAATACATTATTCTAACCAGCTTTAGAGAAGCATGTTTCCAGACATTTGTAGTGTGGATTCAGAGCATTGGTTTTTGCACGATACGGTTGCCATCTCCATGCACAGCCTTCTCTGTACGTCTCTTACGATATGACAGGAAGGAAACTGTGGTACTTCCCTGTTTACCCGGATAACCACTCGAGTGACGTGAGGTAAAGGAAGTCCTGGAGCAGATTTAACCACTGGTCGGGAATGACGTGTTAGAAACCTAAATGTACCACGTCACAGCTTACGTGAGGTGGGCTGGCTAGTTCCATTTCTCTATGTCTATTCCTCTCCTAACCGTAAGTCGGGTACCCATTTACAGTTGGGTCGACTGAAGCATGAAGAGAGACATCTGGTCTTTCCAACTGAAGAATCAGTGAGAACACAGAGGGAGGTCAGAGGGTGTGGAAGTGTGGAACAGAGGTAGTGAGTGATAGGCAGTAAAATGGAAAGAGAGAGAGAGAGAGAGAGAGAGAGAGAGAGAGAATATGTATGAGAGAGTGCTAAATAAACACAGAAAGGCAGAACTATAGACGCAGATAAGGTCGCCAGCGTTAACAAGCCTAAATTCCACGGATACCAAAACGCACCTTGTCCTCACACGGATACCAAAATCAAATGTAACGCAGTCTCTGTCTACCTGCACGCTCCGTGCGACAAACACAATTTGGCTCTACACACCTGCAGCGTCAACATTGTACCTGCATGAATGGTTTGCCTCTTCCAAACATGGCCACCGAATCACGTCCTTCACTCCAAGTTGCACATTCCTTGAAAAGCTTGTCCCCTCTTTTCGCTCAGATACGAGTTTTGGATCACGACTGTGTTGTGTTGTTTGTCCAGCGTTTTCCGAAGAGCACCAAATTGTCACATGTCAATCCTAGAGTGTGTTCGTAGGTGGCTGATCAAACCAATCCTAGCCCTAAAGCGCCTGTCACACTAAGGGCAGAGAATCACTGTCTGGCCGTCAGGTGGAGGAAACTCTTCTCTTGCCTTTCGTGTCGCTCGTCTCTGTGCAGCTTCCGTTATTCTTGTCTGCTCCATATATGCCGTGCCAGAAGAGATTTTACTGCGCCAGGCAGAGCGATCAGCAGCAATGTTCTCCCAACCATCAATGTCAATGTCGTAGTTCTTCAGTGAGGCTTTCAGAGTGCCTTTGTTACGTTCTATTTGGCCACCGCGAGCTCGCTTGCCTGACTCAAGCTCGCCATAGAATATTTTCTTTGGAAGCCGCTCATCTGACATGCGGACAACATAGTGAGTCCATCCAAGCTGTGATTTGCACAGAGCTGTGTGGATGCTTGTCATGCCAACCCGCGGAAGAACTACATCTGTAATCATATATTGCCATTTTTTGTTCAGCAGTTTCCTTAGGCAGCCCAGATGAAAATGGCCAAGCTTCTTCGTATAGCGACTGTACTGTGATCACGACTACCGTTATACTTATAGATACGAGTTTTGGATCACGACTACTGTTATCCTTATAGATACGAGTTTTGGATCACGACTACCGTTATCCTTATAGATACGAGTTTTGGATCACGACTACCGTTATCCTTATAGATACGAGTTTTGGATCACGACTACCGTTATCCTTATAGATACGAGTTTTGGATCACGACTACCGTTATCCTTATAGATACGAGTTTTGGATCACGACTACTGTTATCCTTGCAGATACGAGTGTGACAGATTTAGTGTGGGGACTTCCCACCGGGACCTGACCACTCAGTCGGCGGGTACCGTGACGGATGGCGTAAGAATAGCGACGCCATCTTGCAAGTAGCCCCGACTGAGAAAGTAGTCTCGGAATATAAAAAGCCTGGCGGGCCAGGAGCAGGGAGCTTACCAATGACTGTGGACGGGTGCCACTCTTCCCCTTCTCTCTCTTCTCTTACCTCACTCTGTTTCATTTGACTCTGTCCCACAGTCACACTCTTGCACAACTTTCACACGCGCCCTCGTGGTAAAGCCCTTCCATTGCACTTTGGTTGGGCTAGCTTCTGAGGGCGCACAAACCTAGCATAGGTACATACAGATGCACACATGCATCCAAGCACTGGTTTATGCGTCCTGATATCGCCCAATTGACTACGATTTGGGGTGGAAAATGGCGCGCCTCCGTCAGTAGAAACTAGTGAGGCAAATATCTAAGCAAAAAAAAAAAAAAAAGCAGGGAGTTTCTGGAGTTTTTTACTACGATATACGATTTGAGACTTGAAGACGAACGTCACCCCATTTGGAGCTTTTTGTGCTTTATCTACGAAACACGAGCTTTTTGAGCGTTTTCTACGATACGGGGCTTTTTGTGCGTTTTTCTACGATACACGATTTGAGAAGACTTGAAGACGAACGTTACCCCATTGGCAGCAGGTACACTACGACCTGCTACGACATCTGCAGTAATACTACCTGAATTTTTGAAGAGTGAATCACCTCCAACAAGTTGACCAGTCTACACCGGTGAGTGTCCTCTCGCTAAGGATGAGGTGTAACCAGTTGGCCAAAATCGCTCGCTGGGTGAGTGATCGTTGTCCTCGGGGACGTGTGCTTGACTCGCGACCCTCTATCACGTGGTCAGTCGACTCCGGTGCAACACAGGCCAATTTCATACCTGCGGCTGCTGAGTCGTGTTTTCCTGACAAGGGACGAAAGAACAAGCCAAAAGGCGATTCACCTGAGCTGAGCTCGCAACGCGAGGTACAAACCGACGCTGTTCCAAATATAACTCGGACTCACGGTGCGTCACGGTAGGCCATTAAGAAAAAAATTGGCTGTTTAGCAAGATCAACTACCCTGCGGCGCGCCTATATAACGCACGACAGACCCAGAACTTGATGGATAGGAAATGTTGGATATTCTAAATCGTGATGAGGTGATGACTACTTTAGCGACGCGTTTGGTCCCGGACAGAAAACTGCGGTTCCCTACGGCGCAAGTGGATAAAACAAGACAAGTATGAATGTCAAGTTTTTCCTGATACTTGGCTCTGAGACAAGGCACGTGACTAAGTTTTGCATCCAGACTGCAGACATTCATCAAACATATGTCTTCATCGCATAATATGTGTTAGATGGCCTTAACTAATTGTAGATACAGATCTTCAGGCTTTCATCAAACATATGTCTTCGTCGCATAATATGTGTTAGGTGGGCTTAACTAATTGTAGATACAGATCTGCAGACGTTCATCAAACATATGTCTTCATCGTATAATATATGTTAGATGGCCTTAACTAATTATAGATACAGATCTTCAAGCATTCATCAAACAAATGTCTTCGTCGCATAATATGTGTTAGATGGGCTTAAATAATTGTAGATACAGATCTGCAGACTTTCATCAAACATATGTCTTCGTCGCGTTATATGTGTTAGATGGCCTTAACTAATTGTAGATACAGATCTTCAAGCATTCATCAAACATATGTCTTCGTCGCATAATATGTGTTAGATGGGCTTAGCTAATTTTAGATACAGATCTGCAGACGTTCATCAAACATATGTCTTCATCGCATAATATGTGTTAGATGGCCTTAACTAATTGTAGATACAGATCTGCAGACTTTCATCAAACATATGTCTTCGTCTCATAATATGTGTTAGATGGGCTTAACTAATTGTAGATACAGATCTGCAGGAAAGAACATCGCAACAACCAATGCAGCAAGGCATTGGAAAGAGAAAGTGGTGATATATAGGATACACTTTCAAAAAGAAGCTGGCCAGAATAACCCCTGAATTGGAACCAACAGGGAAAGAGAAGGTGGGGTAAGATAGCATGCACTCTCGGAAAAAAGCTGGACAAAATAACCCCTGAATTAGAACCAACAGGGAAAGAGAAAGTCGGGTAAGATAGGATGCACTCTCAGAAAAAAGCTCGACTGAATAATCCATTAATTGGAACCAACAAGTAAAGAAAAATTGGGGTAAGATAGTTCGCTCCCAGAAAGAAGCTGGCCTGAATAACCCCTGAATAAGAACCATCAGGGAATTAGACGAGTGAAAAGTACAAGGAACACCTGTCTGCGAACGGTGGAGGACTAAGTCAGTTCAATCAGGGTCTCAAGAAGACGGTTTAGAATAGCAAACAAACTGTTTCGATCCTATGTTTCACGTGGAACCAGATAAATAAATGATGGTGATTGGTCTATTCATGCCCTCTAGTTATCATAAGAATCGTTTCACCATATTACAAATAAAACACACTGTACCATACATAAACACACTGTACCATGCACACACAAAAAACGCACATTCCTTGCAGAATTATACAACAAATACTACATATACAAACACGAGACATGTATCTTACCTGCAATGATTTCAATATATAAGACTTTGTCAATCAAGGCTACCCGCTCACGGTCTCAACACCAACGAAAACAGACATTGGATTAACAGCTCACAAAGTATAAGAGTGTGTGACACGTTGCCATTTATTACATTTGTCTGGTGACTGATGTGGTCGCTAACAATATATATATATATATATATATATATATATATATATATATATATATATATATATATATATATATATATATATAATCTAAGTTCTAGATTGAGGCAATTAACCGCAATACACAAGTTCTCCGCTAATAAACACTGACCTTGTGATTAGGTAGTCTGAGATAAGAACACCCGATTTCGCATTTAAAGTAAGACTCTGGAAAAAGAGCTTATCAAATCAGAGGTTAGTCATTGTTGTTAGTTGCTCAACGCAAACGATGATAGCGACATCATAAGACGGTTTTGTCTAACTTAATTTAGCGTCTTTATACTGATTTAGAAGACTCTGGGTAGTAGTTATAAAACCAGTGTCATTTCTTTGGTGATGTAACGCGCTGTATTTGAATTTTAGTGAGGAATAAACTTCCCTGGTCAGGAACCTCACTCTCTGGTCCCAAGCTACCTTGGACCAGTGGCAAGACAGACATCTAAACAACTGGAGAAAGCACAGGTTGCAGATTTTTCCTCAGAGTTCACTCCCGAAGTCTTTCCCGTAAAAAGGTAGGCAATGCAGGAAAGAACACGAGACTCAGAACACATTATCAGTCCATAATTCGATAGACACATATATAGGTAATGTAGGTTTCGTTTTGTTCTTGTTCAGTGCTGTCATCTGGGATTAATTCATTCACTCCGAATACTTGAAGCCAATAACCAAAACTATTCTACTGCTAATAGAAAGTACATGTATATTTATAAATTTAGAAATACTTGATATGGAGAAAATGTTATATATAAGTTTGACAACTATTAAAGCCAATATACCAGCTCTTCGACATTGTAAGAAAATTGTGGAGCGGATATATCGGTTCAACGGAGTGAGTCAGTTAAACTGTATATATTTTTTATCGATTTAAAAAAATCTTCAGTAATGCTGCAGCTTTTACCTATTTCTGCATTCACCACGAATGAGCAGTTGGAACAAAGGCTAGAGGCGAGACCGTCTTTACGTCAGCTCTAACGCAATCAACATGTATGAGTAGTTAGAACAAACCCAAGATTCGAGAATGAGTAGTTAGAACAAAGGCAAGAGGCGAGAATGAGTAGTTAGAACAAAGGCAAGAGGCGAGAATGAGTAGTTAGAACAAAGGCAAGAGGCGAGAATGAGTAGTTAGAACAAAGGCAAGAGGCGAGAATGAGTAGTTAGAACAAAGGCAAGAGGCGAGAATGAGTAGTTAGAACAAAGGCAAGAGGCGAGAATGAGTAGTTAGAACAAAGGCAAGAGGCGAGAATGAGTAGTTAGAACAAAGGCAAGAGGCGAGGCCCTATGTACGTCAGCTCTAACTTTCGCTACATGTATGAGCAATTAGAACAAACACAAGAAGCAAGAATGAGTAGTTAGAACAAAGGCAAGAGGCGTGAATGAGTAGTTAGAACAAACCCAAGATGCGAGAATGAGTAGTTAGAACAAAGGCAAGAGGCGAGAATGAGTAGTTAGAACAAAGGCAAGAGGCGTGAATGAGTAGTTAGAACAAAGGCAAGAGGCGTGAATGAGTAGTTAGAACAAAGGCAAGAGGCGTGAATGAGTAGTTAGAACAAAGGCAAGAGGCGTGAATGAGTAGTTAGAACAAAGGCAAGAGGCGAGAATGAGTAGTTAGAACAAAGGCAAGAGGCGTGAATGAGTAGTTAGAACAAAGGCAAGAGGCGTGAATGAGTAGTTAGAACAAAGGCAAGAGGCGTGAATGAGTAGTTAGAACAAAGGCAAGAGGCGTGAATGAGGAGTTAGAACAAAGGCAAGAGGCGAAGCCCTATGTACGTCAGCTCTAACACAGTCTACGTTTATGAGTAGTTAAAACCAACCCAAGAGGCGAGAATGAGCAGTTAGAACCAACCCAAGAGGCGAGTATGAGCAGTTAGAACAAACACAAGAGGCGAGTATGAGCAGTTAGAACAAACACAAGAGGCGAGGCCCTGTGTACGTCACTTCTACCGGTGTACAGTATGAGACGATAGAGCTTAGAAGAAACAGTCGTTAATTAGCCGACAAATAAAACGAATACAAAACAGTAAACTAAGCTACAAACATCAGAGAGGCTGAAACAATAAAATATTCGCAAATCACCGTCTGTAAGTTATCAGGGCTCTAGTCTCGGTCTTCAATCAGCTTGGTCATCACTCCCCCCCCATCCATTGGGCAATTTTAGGGTTCCAAGAAGGGAGAAAGTAAAATTATGCTTCAGTTAAGAATGATAATTTAGGTACGAATATTTTTTTAAAAACTGCTTTTACTAGTATGTCATTTGAACATTTTGTTTTATTTCTTTAGATTAATAAAGCACTATAAAAATAATTTAAGTGACAGAGTAGTCGATTTCTAATGATATAATTGTATTTTTTTACATACATCTTTTGAATGGCATATTCTTGGGAAAATTTGGGGAAGATGACATTCAGACATCTAGGATGCCGAAGTCGGATGCACTGGGCCGACAGTAGTAAAATAACAACTGTAGTGCAACTCACAACGCCTTGGGTAAAAGAGAAATAAGGCGAACACAACCCCAAAAAAAGGAAAATAAGAAATGTAGTGAAAAAGGTGCATGAGACAGAAAAGGTTAAAGATCTCTGCTACATCCATTTCAACAGTGGGACGTTCCTACTGCCTGCTACATCCATTTCAACAGTGGGACGTTCCTACTGCCTGCTACATCCATTTCAACAGTGGGACGTTCCTACTGCCTGCTACATCCATTTCAACAGTGGGACGTTCCTACTGCCTGCTACATCCATTTCAACAGTGGGACGTTCCTACTGTCTGCTACATCCATTTCAACAGTGGGACGTTCCTACTGTCTGCTACATCCATTTCAACAGTGGGACGTTCCTACTGCCTGCTACATCCATTTCAACAGTGGGACGTTCCTACTGTCTGCTACATCCATTTCAACAGTGGGACGTTCCTACTGTCTGCTACATTCATTTCAACAGTGGGACGTTCCTACTGCCTGCTACATCCATTTCAACAGTGGGACGTTCCTACTGCCTGTTTCATCCATTTGAACAGTGGGACGTTCCTACTGCCTGCTACATCCATTTCAACAGTGGGACGTTCCTACTGCCTGCTACATCCATTTCAACAGTGAGACGTTCCTACTGTCTGCTACATCCATTTCAACAGTGGGACGTTCCTACTGCCTGCTACATCCATTTCAACAGTGGGACGTTCCTACTGTCTGCTACATCCATTTCAACAGTGGGACGTTCCTACTGTCTGCTACATCCATTTTAACAGTGGGACGTTCCTACTGCCTGCTACATCCATTTCAACAGTGGGACGTTCCTACTGCCTGTTTCATCCATTTCAACAGTGGGACGTTTCTAATGTCTGCTACATCCATTTCAACAGTGGGACGTTCCTACTGCCTGCTACATCCATTTCAACAGTGGGACGTTCCTACTGTCTGCTACATCCATTTCAACAGTGGGACGTTCCTACTGCCTGCTACATCCATTTCAACAGTGGGACGTTCCTACTGTCTGCTACATCCATTTCAACAGTGGGACGTTCCTACTGCCTGCTACATCCATTTCAACAGTGGGACGTTCCTACTGTCTGCTACATCCATTTCAACAGTGGGACGTTCCTACTGTCTGCTACATCCATTTCAACAGTGGGACGTTCCTACTGCCTGCTACATCCATTTCAACAGTGGGACGTTCCTACTGCCTGTTTCATCCATTTCAACAGTGGGACGTTTCTAATGTCTGCTACATCCATTTCAACAGTGGGACGTTCCTACTGTCTGCTACATCCATTTCAACAGTGGGACGTTCCTACTGCCTGTTTCATCCATTTCAACAGTGGGACGTTTCTAATGTCTGCTACATCCATTTCAACAGTGGGACGTTCCTACTGTCTGCTACATCCATTTCAACAGTGGGACGTTCCTACTGCCTGCTACATCCATTTCAACAGTGGGACGTTCCTACTGCCTGCTACATCCACTTCAACAGTGGGACGTTTCTAATGGCAATATACTGCGTACACATTATGAGAACTTCCGTCAATTGACAATTCGTCACAAGACAAAGAGCCTTGGTGTCCCACTGCTTGGGAATCACGGTCAGAGAGATCATTGTAATAGCTGATAAATTGTAAACGATGAGGCACATTTACTAATTCACAAAACAACTGACTGTAACTAAAATATCCACTTTCTTCTACTGGATAAATAGAATATTTCAATATATAGATGCAATAAAGGCTCCATTTCAGTGTTACGTGTAAAGGCAGTTTCATAGCATACGCTGCTGCCAGGGATCAAGTGTTATAGATTTAATTAAACGAGGTCTAAGCATCCAATAAGGTGCAGAGGGCAGTTCCTTTTCTCGCTATCTTGTCTTCCCATTTACAACTTTATTACTGGATCATGTCGATAATGCGGACCGAACCTAGTACCTTGTGATGTGTGAAGCTAGCTCTCTGTCCCTCTTGCGCTTTAAGTGGGGCCTAAGACGCAGCAGGGAATGAGCTGGCAGGAGTCAGCGACTCACAGCTGGCTGCTTGCATCAGGGTAAGTGACTCATAGCTGGATGGTTGCATCAGGGTCAGCAACTCATAGCTGGATGGTTGCAAAAGGGTCAACGAATCATAGCTGGATGGTTGCACCAGGGTCAGCGACTCATAGCTGGATGCTTACATAAGGGTCAACGAATCATAGTTGGATGGTTGCATCAGGGTCAGCGACTCATAGCTGGATGGTTGCATCAGGGTCAGCGACTCATAGCTTGATGCTTGCATAAGGGTCACCGACTCATAGCTGGCTGCTTGCATCAGGGTCAGCTACATATAGCTGGATGGTTGCATCAGTGTCAACGAATCATAGCTGGATGGTTGCATTAGGGTCAACAAATCATAGCTGGATGCTTTCATCAGGGTCAATAAATCATAGCTGGATGCTTGCATCAGGGTCAACAAATCATAGCTGGATGCTTGCATCAGGGTCAACAAATCATAGCTGGATACTTGCATCAGGGTCAGCGACTCATAGCTGGCTACTTGCATCAGGGGCAATGACTCGTTACTGACTAAGAAATTATTCAATCTCCATGTGGCAGTTCTGGAAAGAGAGTACATCCATTGAGCTTGACTACGATATTAGGGATCAAAGAGAGATGACGCGTACCATAGAAGGTTGTGGTGAAATCGAATGTGATGGAACGAAAGCCGCAGATATCACAGCCTCGCTGTAAACTATGCTACAATGTGACAATGGTCCTTTTCAGGAAGAAGAAGAAGAAGAAGAAGAAGAAGAACATGAAAAGTAAAAAGAAAAAGATGAAAGAAGACAACAACAAAAAGTACAAAATGAAGAATAGAGACCAAAATATTAAAAAAAAGAAAAAAAAAAGAAAAGAAGAGCCAGGATAGAGATTGGTGAAGGCGAAGCTAGTACCAACAGTCGTATAACCGAAGCTGAGGAACGGGTTATCAAGCAATCAAACAAGAGTCACTAACATAAGCCTTATATTACTACAAAGAGGTTTACATGAGTTTGAATTCTTGAAAGGAAAACTTGTGAAAACAAGTAAATAAAAATATGTTTTTCGATAGAACCTGCATCTCATTTACAATGTTTACTTCGGATAATTCGTGATTTTCAAACTCACTGAGCGCATGTGAATGTACGGATGCGACTTGAAGATGTTGATTTCGATGGTGCAAGTAAATTTATTTTTTAAAACTTCTTGTGAATGACCAGTCCAGAATCCGTCAAAATTTGATAAGTAACCGGTCACACTATACAGAATGGACAGACCAGCACAAAGAATACAAGCCAGAAAATGATAGCATAGACAAACGTGGCAGAGATGGGCAGACAAAAATCTTCAGACTCAGAACAGGACATTGTAGACTAAAGGTCCACCTCCACACAATGGGTATAAGAGACACCGCCACGTACGATTGTGGAGCACCCAAGCAAACACCAGAACATATTCTGCAGGACTGTCCGACCTATGCAGACCAAAGAGAGACAGTCTGGCCTGGGGGAGCGACCATGCTCGAGAAGCTGTGGGGGACCGGCGACGACCTGAAACGCAGTCTCTTTCGTGAACCTCACCGTTCTAGAAGCATATCATCAGTTGATCGTGAACCTCACCGTTCTAGAAGCATAGCATCAGTTGACCGTGAACCTCACCGTTCTAGAAGCATAGCATCAGTTGATCGTGAACCTCACCGGACTAGAAGCATAGCATCAGTTGATCGTGAACTTCTCTGGACTAGAAGCATAGCATCAGTTGATCGTGAACCTCGCCGGACTAGAAGCATAGTATCAGTTGATCAAAGAAGAAGAAGGCTACACTATATAGGAAACGATGTGCACTCAATTTCAGCTCTCTGGGTTATGAAGAGGTTCGTTAAGATATGAGAAAGTCCGCGCGCTCGGACAATGGTGAAGTCAAGTTAAACAAATGTTTGCAATAAGTAATCATGTGAGGCATGAGTACGAGTAAATTGAAAGTTGACAGTGCTCTAACGGTTTTTGAGAAAGCTTTCTTCAAATGTACCTACTTTATCAGAACTTACCTTTTCCGCGAGGTTGTAGTTGAGAGAGCACCTCTGAGTTAGGTACTGGTCTGACTTGTGAGGCAAACACAGAATTGTTTTCAGGGACGTGCCCTTCCCAATCAGGACTCACCAAGGCTACCTCCACTGTCTCACTGGTTTGTTTTTGTTCTTCCATGAATGACTTCTCCTCCATAGTTACACATTCATTATATACACAATATCAAACACACGACTTGACTACAATGTCAACTGTACACAAGATAAACTGTTGCTGCAATGTATTTAGACACGGCGTAATGTCTCAGTGAATATTGAGAATCTGTCAGTTTCAAAACTACCTTTTTGCTAGTGTCCCCTACAAATGAGACTATTACAGGATCTGAAGGGCTCTCAGTTTAAACAAGGAGACCAGATGGGTTACTACAAGCTTTGTCGTCAAGTAGCCTGGGAACTAACTTAAGTGACAATCATGTCAATCTTATTTCTGACGTTCACAAATGGAAAGGTGTGGCTCTAGTGATACGGATTAATTACGGCGAATAATAAACAAATAACTTATTTGATTTTTATAGGCACTGTGGCACAAAAAAGAGGCAAGTTTCGATCAAAGGAACATGACAAAACAGGACACCAACCAGTTAATTTAACCATATAATGCAATATTATACTACTAATATTGAGGAGCAGATGGTGAAGGTGTTTGGGCATAGGTCGTCTGATAAATGCAGTTCGGGTTCCCACCTCGGTTTGCCATATCCGCGAGACCAAATACAAATCTAGTTTGTACACAGCGTTGTGACTGCAGGTACAAGCGACATTTATTCTTCAGCCCTATCAATTATCTCAGTGAATTCCAGCAATAGAAATAAAGGCCGTAACGGTAGCAATTATCTTTAAAAAAACAAACGTTATCTTTTTAAAATAAATATAACGCAGTTATGTTTTAAAAAATAATAAAGTTTACGTAATGTTTAAAAAAAAGAAACCTTTTATTCCTCAGACCAACAGATCTTCACAGTTGGACACTAGCAATAGGAACAAACGACTTAGTGAAAGTTAAATATCTATTTTGTTAGTCCTGTGTAAAACTGCCATACAGCTTTTCTATAACCTTCGTATTCACTTGTTATCTATTGTAATTCTACTGTTATCGTTTTCATAACAACTAAATTTGAACAAACCAAGTTTTTCGGTACATGCTTTGATTTATACTAATAGGTGCTTTTTGGGGATACTATGTGTGTGTATTGAAATATTGGTATTTCTTTGGTGAAATGGTGTAATGGTATTTTTTTTTAAAGTTTTTATTTACATACAAGGATCCGTTAAAATTTGACAGACTAACAGGTCGCACTAGTATAGGTTGTATACAACATTTCAGATAGCGACCACAGGCCGATCAGGCTAATCATTGATATGGAAGTAGGCCCACAGGAAACAAAATCGCTCCCACGTTGGAATTACAAACGAGCCGACTGGGACAGATTTGCAATCCTGACAGACGGGCTGTGTGAAACCATCAACACACGAAACAACAAAATGAAGCCCATGGTGGAAAGCCTAAGCAAGGCAATAATGCAAGCCGCCACTGAAACCATCCCAAGAGGAGCTAGGAAAAACTATAAGCCCTACTGGAAAAGGGGAATTGTACCCCATGCATGGAAAGACGCAGTACTGGTACCAGTACCAAAAACAGGAAAGGACAAAACAGATCCAAATGGATACAGGCCCATCAGCCTACTGAGCTGTATCGGCAAGCTGATGGAACGTATGATAAACACCAGACTGATGTGGCATCTGGAAGAAAAACGAATACTAATTCCACAGCAAGCCGGCTTTAGACAGCACAGATCCACTGAGGACCAGGTCATCCTTATAGCCCAGGAAATAGAAGATGCCTACCAGGCACAGAAACACACAGTAGCTGTTTGAGTGGATCTGGAAAAGGCATTTGACAAAGTCTGGAAAGACGGACTTAGAGTCAAGCTAAGAAGAAGTGATGTTTGTGGGAAAATGTACAAGTGGATCAACCACTACCTCAAACAAAGAACGGCCAGAGTCCAAGTACAAGGGCAGATGAGCAAGAAGGTGACACTCGAGCAGGGAGTACCCCAAGGGGGAGTACTGTCACCCACACTCTTCCTGGTATATATAAACGACATTACAGAGAATATACCAAGGAGAGTCCATAGCTCAATGTTTGCAGACGATCTGGCTATGTGGACCTCTGAAAAGAATCTCACCATAGCCAGAAATCGGATGCAGCAGGCCCTAACATCGCTGGAAGAATGGGCGAACTCATGGCTGGTCAAAATAAACGAGGAGAAAACCACATGCACAATATTCTCGCTTTCAATAAAACCCCAAAATACCAAATTAAGTTTAAATGGCAAATTCCTGCAGCCAAACGACAACCCAACCTATCTGGGAGTCACATTTGATCGGCGCATGACATTGAAAAGTCAGATCGAGAGAAACCGAATGAGAGCCAGAAAAAGAATGGCAATCATGAGGAAACTTGCTGGCACAAGCTGGGGAGCAGACGAAGGCATACTAAAGAAACTGTACACTGGAAGAGTGAGACCAGTTCTCGAGTACGGCATTGCGGCATAGACAACAGCAGCAAAGGCGAACTTCGATAAAGTTAGCAAACTTCAAAACCAAGCCATGAGAGTTATAACAGGAGACATGAAGTCAACGCCAATTGTAGAACTTGAAAAGATTACAAAACTGCAATCCATGACCGATAGAAGAGACTGCAGAGCCCAGCTGCAGTCAGAGAAACTCCGAAGACTGACTGACCATCCAATGCACCAGAGACTAAACAATTTGGGAAATGGGAAACTAAAGCGGAGAAACTTTGCAGAAATAGCCAAAGCAAAGATGCACGAAGATCCCCAAAACGCACTAACAACACCAAAACCCATCACTACTGTACGAAAACCTACCTGGAGGCAGGAAATATTTCCAGAGGTGGTAGAAAATATACCAGGTATTGGAAACAAAAACTGCCAGACTGAAAAAGAAAGGAGAGATACTACCCTAAGCCTTATATCGAAAAGCTACCCAAGCATGGACTGGACCAATGCATACACCGACGGTTCTGTAACAAACACTACACAGAACGGAGGGGCAGGAGCATTCCTGAACCTACCAAATGGCAGACAAATAACACTGTCATTCGCTACTGGTAAGTACACAAGCAATTTCAGAGCGGAGGCAGAGGCACTGAGGGCGGCAGTGGAAGAAATGGTGACACATAAAGAAAACGAAATCCATATAGTCCTGCTTACAGATGCTCTCGCCGTAGTCATAGCGCTAAAAAGCCAGAAAAACACTGCGCTTAATGACCTAAGAGCAGCACTCTGCAAACTGTGCCAGCAGTCCGCACCAAAAAGGGTAGTGGTACAGTGGGTCCCATCACACTGCAACATCCAAGGCAACGAGGAGACAGACAGACTGGCAAAAGAAGGTGCAAGACTACCACAAACAGATACCAGTATGACGTACGAAGAGTCAAAACGGCTTATCAAAGCCAGATACATGACCAAATGGGAAACCGAACATACTGGTTACACCAAAAACGATGCCTATTACCAGTTGAACCGAAGAGAGCAGGTCGTTGTCTTCAGACTTCGCACTGGCCACAATAGACTGAGGTACCACATATTCAACAAATTGAAGATAGGTGGTACCGACGAATGCCCGTGCGGTACCGGTAAAATGACCGCTGAACATCTGCTGCAGAACTGCCCGACATACGAGGATCAGAGAGAGCAGATGTGGCCATCACCAGTGGAAATGCAAGACAAGCTCTATGGCAGCGGCGACAGCCTCAGGATGACCGCCGCTTTTTTCGAAAAAATAATGGTTACTGTCTGATTGCGTACGAAGAAGAAGAAGAAGAAGAAGTATACAACATTTCAGCTCTCTGTGTTATGGGGCAGTTGGTTAAAATAGGAAAAATAGAAGTCCTGCAATGGGAAACCGGCAATGTTAAGTTAATAAACGCTTGTGAATAGAAGAACAAGTTGGCGGTAATCTAAGCCGACCTAGCTTGTAAATGGGCACCTGACACATTCAGAGGAAAATGTTGAGGAGTCATGGAGCTACGCAGTCATGGAGCTTTTTTTTTTATCCATTTAAAACAAACGGATGAAGCTGTTTTAAAGAACATACAATATAACGGCAAACATTGCTAAGGCAAGAAGAAAATTATATTTTAACTGAAAGTCGTTATACTGACTGACAGGACTCTACAGAGTCTGTATACAACCAGTTTCTTGGAAAGAGGGGGAGGGGAGGGGAGATTTCAACGATATGCGAGTCCATCTTAAACTCTAGAGCTAAGTAGACCAGCACCCGGTTAGCCGCCATCAACATCTGCTCTTAACGAACGACCTGAGGAAAGGTAAAAAAAAAATTGGGTAGATGTTTAATTTGAATTTTGCGTGGGCAGCGACCATTAAGCCTCTTTTTTCGATTTTCAACTGCCAAGGAATTGTTAACGTGCCCAACACTGTACACGAGAGTCTGATCTCACTACCCAGAGATCAGGGGAATTTTTACCAGAAGATCCATATTAAATAAATCCAAGTCTCCACAGTGATTCAAACCTGCGACATCCGGTACCTGAAGCTGACACATTGCCTCGAGACCACTGTGTCCCCTTATTTGCCCTTATCCACAAGTCGCACACATTTCGCAGCTGTTAAGTTATTCTAAAGTAACGTAATGCCATCTTAAGTTACAAAGACTTGCCGCGGTTATGTCACATGTTACGTACTTCGGCACGGCGTCTTCTACCTCCGCCGTTTCTTGCATTCAAACCTGAAAGAACGAGACTAATCCGCTTCCTCTGTGTTAAAAAAAAAAACCGTGCGCTTCCTCATCATCATCAGTCCCATAACCTTGAAGGTCGTTGAGGCATCGTTATTGCAGTTTGTAGTACTAGCTCTCGCCATACAACAACGGTGCGTCTTGGGCCGCTACACACCTGACGGAGCCCATCTATCTCCAGGTGGTGCGCTTCCTAGGACCCAATAAAAGCAAAGGTAGTCTCCAAGGTATTCACAGTTACCGGCGATGGAGTTATTGAAACTCCATTGTATTGGGCACCCGATTTGTAAGATCTGTGGTGTCTAAGTCTCCTTCAAACATCATGTCCTACTTTACAGTAAGCCAGGAAGCTATTTTCAGCTTGGTCGACTGAAGCATATTGTTGATTATGTTGATGTTGAATGTCCACAATGAGTGGGATTACTCTTATGTGCTCCCTAAAAAGGACGGTAAGTGGTGGGTTGTCGAAGCTTTTCTTACATCCCGAGCGTGCTGATGAAGGTGGGCCGGGGTCTTTCAGTCCGTTGTGCTAAGATTGGCTTCATCTGCGTGTCACTACTACGAGGATCACCTCGAGCATATTGTTAACAGTGATCGAACCCAATACCTTTTCCACGAGGCGTAATCACTATTACTCTGCTACTCAGGACCCAGTACTAGGTCCATTCCTAACCCCACCCCCTGAAAATGTAAAAAAAAAAAAATCGCATTGATGCGCACTACAAATCTCGTATTTTATGTGAACATAATTATACGACGCTCAAGGATTAATGATTACAGATACAGGTCTTTAATCTTATAATATGGGATAACAGGTTGACGTATTACTAATCACATAAACAAGTCTTTAACCTTTTTCAACAGTCCCACAATAATTGATTACACATACAATTCTTTAATCTTAAATGTTTGAATAGCAATTCCAGGGTTACTTATTAAAGGTACATATCTTTAATCATATAAGATGCAGTAATAAGTTATAGAATAATTGGCTACAGATAAAAGTCTTCAATCTTATATGATGTGATATCAAGTTCCCGGATTACTGATAACAGATGTAAGTCTTTAATCTTATAGGATGCGGTACTAGGAAATGGGATCACTGATTACAAATAAAAGTCTTTAATCTTATACGACGGGGTAACTGTCTCACAATTACTGATTACACATACATGTCTTTAATCTTGTAAGATGGATAACAGTTCCCGAATTACTGATAACATATACATGTCCTCAATCGTATATGATGGAATAATAGTTCTCGGATTACTGATAACAAATATAAGTCTATATTCTTATAAGAAGGAGTAACAGTTTCCGATTACTCATAACAAATACAGTCTTTAATTTTATAAGACGGAGTAACAGTCCCGGATTACTGCTAATATATATAAGTCTTTAATCGTATGAGATGGAGTAACAGGTTCCAGTCTGTGTTGTTGTGGTTTCTGTAAAAATGCGTTTTATTTGAAGAGGTTGTTAGCCTCTAAAAATCCTTTTTTTTAGACCTGCGTGTAACATTACTGTTGTCCTGTTCTGTCTGCCCTAAGCGCCACTGGGTTTGTTAGCTAATAATAACAAGATCTCAGTATGGTTATAACAGCTACCCATCTATGTAAACTGTAGGACTACAATAGAGACACATATGATAACTTAAATATATACAATACACTCGAGTATTTCTCACGGTAAACTTTTTATATCATATTTTCGCAATGTATGAGTATTTTTGCCATGAATCGAAAAATAACAAACCACAGACAATAATTAACAGATTCCTACACAGGTGAGAATGGACTGAAATATGCGCACACAAATAATTGTTACAAAATTCGGATGTATATAGTAGTAGGCCATCAACATGACATCACTGAGATTATATGCTATTATTAATCCCTGCTTATCTTAGCTAGATTTAGCATGGACTGTACCACGCCTTACGTTGTTACTTGAGTTATTTAATTGGCTGATGTGTGTACTTCATTGAGGTAACTGCCAGACAAAACAGTCAACGAAAGATCGTGCAGATACGTGTCTTAATAAAATTTACAAATATTGGAACAAGCGAAGTCTGCTAATTAGCTGCATGGAATCGTGTCCGTTAATGTTTCTCAACATTTTTAATGTTGATTCCCACACAAAGGACACTTCCATTAGTCCGTATCAAATTTAATTAATACATACAAATCCATAACACATATAATAAATACACCTACCAATCCATAACAAATAGAATATATACTTCTGTCCATCTTAAACTCTTGAGCTAAGTAGACCCACAAACCAGTTAGGTGCCATCTATATCTGCTCTTAAAAAAACCACACGGGAAAAGGTACAAATAGCTTGGGTAGATTTTTATTTGAATTTTGCCTGGTCAGCGGCCGTTAAGCCTACTCTTTTCGATTTTCAAATGCCAAGGAATTGTTAACGTGGTTAACACTGAACACGAGAGTCTGATCATCTCCCTACCCAGAGATCAGGGGAATTTTTATCAGAAGATTCATGTTAAATAAATCCAAGTCTCCACCGTGATTCGAACTCCATAACAAATAGAATAAATACTTCTGCCAATACGTGACAAATATAATAAATACGTCTGCCAATCCTTTACAAATAGAATAAATACTTCTGTCACTGCATAACGAATAGAATAAATACAAACCAATGTGAAATAAATAGAACATTTACTTCTGCTAATCCATAACAAATAACATAAATACTTCTATCAATCCATAACAAATAGAATAAATACTTCTACTAATCTGTAACAAATACAATAAAGACTTCTACTCATCTGTAACAAATACAATACAATATACAATGGATGGAACATGAATAAAAGAGGGCGTGCATTTTGTTTATGACCATAAACAAATTTCTTAAAACCCTATTCTCCATAGGCAAATGATCCATTGTAATGATGGTTGAGATACTAATTATGCATAAACTAAAGCTCGGTATTATGTTCAATTCAATGATAACCTTCCAGAGGACAAAGAACGCTAGTTGATTTACACCAGGCTACGTGATAAAGACCAGTTAAAATGGCACGTGACGTGATAGGACACCTGATGCCAAATTTGGAAAACCGCATGGCTAATGTCTATAATTACTGTAGTTCCTACACACTTCAGAATAGCAACATATTCACAAACATCAGTGATTGCTCGCAACCTTCTGTTTTGGCCGGTTAACAATCGGTGGCACTGCAATCCAGGCAGACTCGTAGGTGTTTAGTCCTTCACTGCAAAAGGTTAAGACAATAGATACTGATGATTTCCGTAGCTCGATTGTACACACACCTGCTCCTTGCTTGACCTACGTCTGATTTCAAAACTGTGTAATCTGCGGAGGATTGCCGAATCTAAAGTAGGCCATGACTGGAACATGGCTTGTAGCGTCAGTCCTCAAGCGACGCAGTTGTTCAACTTTAAAATATCAACCGTTTCCATCTGCAATGTCCTAACTAACGATGCCTTCAACCTGGTGTTTATCATATGCTCCATCAGTTTTCCTACACAGCTCAGTAGACTGATAGGCCTGTATCCATTTGGATCTGTTCTATCTTTCTCTTTCTTTGGTACTGGTATAAGTACAGCGTCTTTCCATGCCTGCGGTACAATTCCCCTTTTCCAGCTTTGGTTCAGGACTGATAGTAACTTCCTCTTTGCTGTTTGGCCCAACCCCATCAGCATTTCGTTTGTTACCCCATCTTTTCCGGGCGATTTCCTTTTCTTTAAAGTTCTCATGGCCTCTTCCATTTCATTCATGGTTAGTTTTGCCATCATGTGCTCCTCTGGTGCCATACTGATGTTGTCGTAGCTCTTTGTTCTTCACTAATGTATGTGTGCCTGTCTGTAGGGACATCAATGTGGTTTGCTCTGGCATAATGTTCTATAAAAGCGTTTGCTGCTTTTTTTCCAGTAAGCATGTTTTCGCCCTGCTTGATTGTAATTTGTTTGTTTGATGGAGTTTCGTCGTTCATGGCTCTGACTAACTTTTATAGTTTGTTCCCTTCTTTATCTAAATTGAGGCTTTCTGTTTTGTTTTTCCAGTTGTCTCTTGTTATTTGGTTTAGTGTTCTTTTGTATTTCGCCGTGATAGCCTTGAGGGCGATATTTGCCTCCATAGATTGTTCTCTCTCTGCCATGTTCCTAGCATTTGAGACTTCGTCTTCCGCTTTCTGCAATTCATCATTCCAATATGGCTTGTAGTTTTTCCGTGCCTCTCTTGGGATGGTTTCGGTGGCTGCTTGCATTATTGCTTTACTTAGGGTTTCCGCCATAGGTTTCATATTGTTATTCCGTGTGTTGATGGTTTCACACAGCCCATCTGTCAGAATTGCAAATCTGTCCCAGTCGGCTCGTTTATAGTTCCAACGTGGGAGCGGTTTTATTTCCTGTGGGCCTACTTCCATGTCTATTTCTAGCCTAATTGGCCTGTGGTCGCTACCTGCCAATTGGTTTAGCATCTGGCGGTCTATTTTGTGGTGAATATCCACCGTGGAAAACGCAAAGTCTGGAGTAGAAGTGGTATGCCATGTTCTAGAATAGAAGCTAGGGCTGTCCTCCGGCCTATTGATAAGATAGAGATTTATATCTATCTCCAAGTCTTCCACTTCATCACCTCTGTTGTCTATGTCCGAATATCTCAATCTCTCCGAGTGGCTGTTGAGGTCTCCAACTACTAGGCAGCTGGAGTCCTTTTTTTCCATACTCGAGAGCGACAGGTCTTTGTTGGGTGGGCCATACAGGTTGAAGATGCGGATCTTCGTTTCTTGTGTCATTATGTCGACTCCTACAATTTCTGCTTGTCCAGTGTGATTGACAGCTACCGCGCTACTCGGTATGCAGTTACGTGTCAGTATCAGAACCCCTCCTGTGTGACCTTCTCTGTCAAGACGGACGGTGTGGTATCCTCTGATTGAGAATTTGTGGTTGTTGTTGAGGTGCGTTTCTTGGATACATGCCACGTCAATCTTACCTTCATGCATGTGATGTGTTAGGGAAAGCTTTTTGTTAATGACTCCCTCCGCATTCCACTGTAGTATTCTGAGGGTATTTGGTTTTTGGTCAATAGTTTTTGCCCCATCACCCTGTGCCTTGACTCCACAGCACATGGGTGGGTGACCACCAGTAGCATTAGGTGGGCCCCTTTAAGGCGTGGGGCCCGGCACTCTCGCTGCCTGGCGGGACTCCACAGGATGAGCACCACACTTTTTTCTGTTAGGTTGTACCGTCATCATACAGCGATAAACGTTGCACTGTTTCGTTAAGCCTGTGGCCCAGTGCATCCGATTTCAACAGGCGTTTCTGTAGGGATGCCCTCCTTAGCCTTTGGCTGTCCCCAGCCTATCTGCAGGGCAGCAGTTGTTTGAGGTCAGAGTTGTCTCTCTTAGGGAAGTTGTCTTGCGGAACTATCGAGTCTTCACCACTCGTGTCTATAGGGTGTGGTGATGATATGATATGATGGACTATGTACTAGTTTGTACTATCCCGGAAGAGAGGCAGTCCAGTGTGTCTGTGTCCCAGGATCGTCACGTCCTGCCAGAAACGTAGCATATGCTTGTGAGTGGGGTATCTCCTTGCTCCCTTTATTTTCTCGGCTCCTCTGCAGTGATGGTACGCCTAGCATTCCCCGCCACCTGAGAGGTTGTCACAATAGGGCAGAGGTGCAATGCTCGCTGGCTTGCATCTCTTCTGCGTCCATTGGGATGACTGATAGCAGACAGAGGTAAAGAGCGAGACAGGAGTGCATTTAACCAGGGGACAAGCCTGGGCATGGCACGGAGATGTTGTTCGCCTGGTGTGCGGACATATCTCATGATCAGGGGCTGAGTCTCGACAGTTCGCAGTGAGGTGGCTGCTCTAATGCTTACGACACCCTGACCGAGAACTAAGTCTTCTACTTGTGGTTTCACACCTCCAGGCCGTATGGGGTGAGTATCGAGCAGCTCCCCACCCGCTTTGATCGGCAGGACGGCATATACCTCTTTCTGTGGCTCGACCGGGTTGGGCTGAGACGCGAGCCCCAGGTCCCAACCATGTCGTTTCCTCCCGTCGCAGTGGTGCTGAGATTCAGGGCGGGATTCCGGCTTAGAGGATTTCGGCCGTAATCAATCAAATGGTAGCCTCGAACAATTGGCTGATCAGCCGGGCACGTGGATCAAGTGTCTGAGACCTGCGACTCCTCTCGAATTGAGCAGGATTACCGTAGCAACGCCCTGTCATTAGTAGGGTAAAACTGACCTGTCTTCAGAGGGTCTAATACCAGCACACGTTCCATATTAGACCCAACGAAAGTGCTCTCGGCCTGTCAATCATTTCAGTGTTGGCGTGTTGAGTCAAGTTAAGCCGCAGGCTCCACTCCTGGTGGTGCCCTTCCATCAATTCCTTTAAGTTTCAGCTTTGCAACCATACTTCCCCCGGAACCCAAACACTTTGGTTTCCCGGAAGCTGTCCGCAGAGTCATCGAAGCAGCTCCTGCGGATCGCTAGTCGGCATCGTTTATGGTCAGAACTACGACGGTATCTGATCGTCTTCGCGCCTCTGACTTTCGTTCTTGATTAATGAAAACATTCTTGGCAAATGCTTTCGCAGTAGCTCGTCTTGCGGCGATCCACAAATTTCACCGAGGTCCTATTCCATTATTCCATGCACCATTATTCAGGCAGCCGAGGCCTGCTTTGAACACTCTAATTTTTTCAAAGTAAACGCGCCAGCCACCCGGGACGCTGAGCGAAGAGCACCCGCGGGAGAGAGCCGGCAGACGGTAGGGCAGGAGACAACGGGCAGTGAACCGGCGCGAGCCGGACCGCCCGCCTGCGCCTGAGATCCAACTACGAGCTTTTTAACTGCAACAACTTTAATATACGCTATTGGAGCTGAAATTACCGCGGCTGCTGGCACCAGACTTGTCCTCCAATAGATCCTCGTTAAAGGCTTTAAAGTGTACTCATTCCAATTACGGGGCCTCGAAAGAGTCCCGTATTTTTATTTTTCGTCACTACCTCCCCGTGCCGAGAGTGGGTAAGTTGCGCGCCTGGTGCCTTTCTTGGATGTGGTAGCCGTTTCTCATGCTCCCTCTCCGGAATTGAACCCTGATTCCCCGTTACCCGTTACAAACATGGTAGGCATGTCACGTACCATCGACATTTGATAGGGTAGACATTTGAAAGATGCGTCGCCGGCACATGAGGCCATGCGATCAGCACAAAATTATCCAGAGTCACCAGTGGGGACGCCGAAACCCCGCGAGGGGAAACGACGATTGGTTTTGAACTAATAAAAGCGCTCTTTCCGCTCGGAGGCTCGGAGCTTGGTAAGCATGTATTAGCTCTAGAATTGCCACAGTTATCCAAGTAGGATCGTGTCATCTAAGGAACCTCGACTGATTTAATGAGTCATTCGCGGTTTCACCGTGAGACAGTGTGAACTTAGACATGCATGGCTTAATCTTTGAGACAAGCATATGACTACTGGCAGGATCAACCAGATATCTATCGGAGTCGGACGACCTACACACACCGGTCGGCGAAGGATGGATGTGTAAAAAGCCTCACTGGGACGGCCGCAGGGACCGACTGACGGACGGACGGTTGTTCCGTCCCTCACTCCGTGGACCTAGGGACCGCCTGGACGAGGCCCCCGTACACACACAAACCTACCGACCGGGCTCGCTCGGACAGGGATGGCAGCGCTCTGTGCAGAACGGATCCCAACGGCCCCGGCGACGATTTTCACTCGGACTGGAGACGATTTTTGCCTGCCGGCATGCCCCTTCTCCTACCGGTTGATCGGGCTAGGACAGGGCCTTTAGGCACGATTCCTGCTTTCCATTTTCCGGTCACAAGCTCATTGCGAGAGAAGGACCACAAGCGAGATGAACTGTCGAGATTGGCTATACGCACTAGCCTTTGACGAACCACACGGACTGAAAAAGCTTCTCGATACGGACTACAGTTACACACCCTTACCAGCGGTACGACTCCACCAAATTGGTCCTGCTACAGTGCCGGGGAGAAGTGGGCGAGCTTTGTAGGTAATCCCGCGCTCTCACTCCGCCTGGCGGGACTGAGATCGCTGTACGAATACTGCATGCGAGTCAATCGAGCCACCGAGAGACTAGCCCCAGATGTTATGTTCATGTTCACAGCTTGTTGCTTGAACTTCTGCTTGAACCTCAGCTGTATAGTTAGAGCAGAGTCTCCCAGTGGATTTCAGCAGACGAAGTATTTGCAGTGTGACAATACAGGATAAGACTGGAAACGGTCTTAGAGAAGATCAAGAGATAATGACACGCGGGACGGAATATTGCTCAGAACTATACAATCACGAGTGACGTGGTGAGCTATATAATCATGAGTGCCAGGGTGAGCCAAACAATCACGAGTTCCGGGGTGAGCCATACAATCATGAGTGCCGGGGTGAGGTATACAATCACGAGTGCCGAGGTGAGCTATACAATCACGAGTGCCAGGGGCGATCTATACAATCACGAGTGCCAGGGGTGATCTATACAATCACGAGTGCCAGGGTGAGCCATACAATCACGAGTGCCAGGGTGAGCTATACAATCACGAGTGCCAGGGGCGATCTATACAATCACGAGTGCCAAGGGTGATCTAAACAATCACGAGTGCCAGGGGTGAGCCATACAATCACGAGGTCCAGGGGTGAACCATACAATCACGAGTGCCAGGGGTGATCTATACAATCACGAGTGCCATGGGTGATCTATACAATCACGAGTGCCAAGGGTGATCTATACAATCACGAGTGCCAGGGGTGAGCCATACAATCACGAGTGCAGGGGTGAGTTATACAATCACGAGTGCCGGGGTGAGCTATACAATCACGAGTGACGGGGTGAGCTATTCAATCACGAGTGCCGAGATGAGCTTTACAATCACGAGTGACGGGGTGGGCTATACAATCACGAGTGCCAGGGGTGAGCTACACAATCACGAGTGCCGGCGTGAGGCATACAATCACGAGTGCCGGCGTGAGGCATACAATCACGAGTGCCGGCGTGAGCCAGAGAAAGTAATCGCCTCCTGAGACTGACGAAAATCAACCGATAACTAAGAAGAGATGACTGCAGCGGTGAAGATGCTGAAGAAGGGGACAGCTGCTGGAATGGATACTATCTCGGCAGCGCTCATACATGCGGGAGGTGATGCAATAATTGACATCCTGACATCAATCTGCAATAGAATATGGCAGACAGGAAAATGGCTGACAGTCTGGTCAAAATCGATTGACCTGCCGATACCCAAGTTAGGAAACTTAAAACTTTGCCAGAACTTTAGAAGAATCAGCCCCATTGCCACCCTGGCAAAGTCTTACTCAGAGTAATTCTCGACAGACTGAAACCTCAAGCCGAGAACATCATTTTTGAACGACAGGCGGGTTTTCGAACCGGAAGAAGTACCATCAAGAAGATCTTCAATGTTCGAATACTAAAAGAGAAATGTTTGGAACACCAACAACACCTACACCATGTGCTTGTTGACTTGAAACATGCGTTTCATAGAGTCTGGCATGATGTTCTATGGGTAACAATGAAGATATATAACATCAACAGCAACATTGTGAGAGTTATCAGCAATCTGTATGATAGGCAACAAGCGCAGTCTTTGTAATGAATGAAAGGTTTCGCACATCCGTCGGCGTAAGGCAATAATGTATTCTCTCCCCGACACTCTTCAATGTGTTCCTAGAAAGAATTAAGAATGATGCCTTGAAGATCATGTTGGTACCGTAAGGATAGGCGATAGAACAATTACCAACTTACGCTTTGATGAGGACATTGGCGGGCTGGCGAGGACTGAGACATAATTTGGAGAGTTTATCCGAAGACTGCATGTAGCAGCACTGGGTTATGGCAAGGGGATACCCGCAGAAAAGACAAAGTCGATGACCAACAACATTGAAGGAATCAACGATGTGATCAGAGCAAATGGGCAGAATCTTGAAACAGTGAACCGTTTCAAATAGCTTTAATGATGAGAGATCAAAACCAGAGGTCCTGGTCAGAATAGCACAAACAACAGTAGTGATGAGAGATCAAAACCAGAGGTCCTGGTCAGAATAGCACAAACAACAGTAGTGCTTGCACGATTGAAACATATATGGAAAGATAAACGACTATATATCGACATAAAGGTCAGACTAATGCGCCAAATGGTTCTTTCGATATCCGTCTACGCCTGCAAAACATTATTACAGCAGCTTTCCAGAGAAGAATCCAGGCCATGGAGATGAGACGTTTTAGAAGACTCCTATCACAAAGGATAAAGAATGACGCAAAATCGCGGACGCAAGTGGACTGTACGACCTCCTCGCAACGATCAAAAGGCGAAAGCTGTCTCAGTATGACCGCGTCTCGAGGTCCAATGGACTTGCAAATACTATACTTTGTTTGTTTCTTAAATGTTTGCATCACTAGTTTCTACTGGCCGTGGCACTCCACCTTCCACCCCAGACCGTAATAAATTGGCTTTGGAATAGGGTTACCGTCAGCTGTAGCTCGCTGACCCTCATGCGAGCAACCAGCTATTAGTCGCTAGCTGTTGTATTTAAACTCTTGGCCCTGTTTACGTTATATATTTTGTACATTTATTTTAAGTGCAACATGTGTTGCGTTAATTCTTAAATCGTATGTCTTTGATATTCTAATCTTCATTTCATATCTTCACAGAATGTTAGAAGTGATTTCGTTTGATTATGTAGTCTATCTTTCTCCTTGTTTTTGTGATGCATTTTCCCCCCAAAAGTATATAATTTCGTGGCAAATGTGGTAGACATTTGAAAAACGCTTGTCTAATTAAAAACATTCAGAACACTGTAAAACAACTAATAGTAAAAATGATACATAAAAAGTATAAAAACCAGCTGTATCTAATGACACATACGTCAGTTCAGAACTAGTAACAAGGTGGCGCCTATAACATACACTGCCGAATGTGATGATGTGTTGGAGACGTCACTATGCTAGATGCACAGTCTACTGCGGTGAACCTACTAGTTCTCTTCAATGGTGGCTTGCCCTTCCTATCTTCGACTAGAGTCAGGTGCCAATTTTACAATGTAATGAACTAAATCTGTTTAATACGACAGACAAGTATTCTAGCGTTAACGGTTTTCACCGCTCTGTCCTAGGGAAGGAAGATTAAGGTTTAGTCAGGCACAACATACTGATCAGACATGTTAGTCAGGGTCAGGGAAAACATACTGATCAAACATGTTAGTCAGGGTCAGGGAAAACATACTGATCAGACATGTTAGTCAGGGTCAGGGAAAACATACTGGTCAGACATGTTAGTCAGGGTCAGGGAAAACATACTGATCAGACATGTTAGTCAGGGTCAGGCAAACCATACTGATCAGACATGTTAGTGAGGGTCAGGCAAAACATACTCATCAGACATGTTAGTCAGGATCAGGCAAAACATACTGATCAGACATGTTAGTCAGGGTCAGGGAAAACATACTGATCAGACATGTTAGTCAGGGTCAGGGAAAACATACTGGTCAGACATGTTAGTCAGGGTCAGGGAAAACATACTGGTCAGACATGTTAGTCAGGGTCAGGGAAAACATACTGGTCAGACCTGTTAGTCAGGGTCAGGGAAAACATACTGCTCAGACATGTTATTCAGGGTCAGGGAAAACATACTGGTCAGACATGTTAGTCAGGGTCAGGGAAAACATACTGGTCAGACATGTTAGTCAGGGTCAGGCAAAACATACTGACCAGACATGTTATTCAGTGTCAGGGAAATCATACTGATCAAACATGTTAGTCAGGGTCAGGCAAAACATACTCATCAAACATGTTAGTCAGGGTCAGGCAAAACATACTCATCAAACATGTTAGTCAGGGTCAGGCAAAACATACTGATCAAACATGTTAGTCAGGGTAAGGCAAAACATACTCATCAAACATGTTAGTCAGGGTCAGGCAAAACAATCTGATCAGATATGTTAGTCAGTGTCAGGCAAAACATTCTGATCAGACATGTTAGTCAGGGTCAGGCAAAACATACTGATCGGACATGTTGAGGTCAGGGAAAATATACTGGACAAGACGCTCACCTCGGCTTTCTCGCAGCCCTTCCTGGAAACGGGTTTTTCTAATGACAGCCTGGCTAACGACGAGGTGAGAGATCGACGTGATCCCTGTAGTAGCACAGCCGACTGGAGGACCCCGGTATACCATCAGCACGCACGGGACGTGAGGAATGCTATGATAAACCACCACTTAACGTCCTTTTCAGGGCGCAAAAAGAGATATTCTACTCATTGTGTGCATTCAACAACAACTACTCTGTCATTAGCAACACATTTAAATGATGCTTAGTTTATAAAGGAATGACTCCAACGTGACTGGATAGCAAACATTGAGCCCTCATTTCTAGAAATGACGAGATGATTGACAATTCTAAAGATAGTTACACAATTTGAAGAAAAAAAACGTAATCACCAAAAGTGTATTTCGTATTTCGCACCTAACCCATATTGCAAGGCTCAAACGTCGAAGTGGTTTCCCGCCATATTTCTTGTGGAACTCAGGTAGATTGCGAACTTCGTCACTAGTGCTACGTTTGCGACCAGGTGTGTAAGTCAACAAGTGTTAATCATGTATTAGTTCAAAATGTGACCATAAATACACACACATATGTGAGTCATTGCCATGGTTAGCATTCCACGTCAGTTTCAGATATAGCCCCCTTAAGCGTGATTGGATTAGATGATTCGTTGGATTGAAGAAACGGGGAGGAAGACTAACGTCTGGTTAGGCAAAACATACTGATCAGACATGTTAGTCAGGGTCAGGCAAAACATACTGGTAATACATGTTAGTCAGGGTCAGGCAAAACATATTGGTCAGACAGTCAGACATGTTAGTCAGGGTCAGGCAAAACATCCTGATCAGACATGTTAGTCAAATAAATGAAGAAAAAAACAACATGTACGATATTTTCCCTTTCAAATAAACTGCAGAACACCAAAATAAGTCTTAATGGCAAATATTTGCGGCTAAACGACAACCCAAACTACTTGGGCGTCACATTTGATCGGCGTATGACATGGAAAAGTCAGATCGACAGAAACCGAATGAGAGCAAGACAAAGAATAGCAATCATTAGGAAACTTGCTGGCACAAGCTGGGGAGCAGACGAAAGTATACTGAAGAAACTGTTCACTGGAAGAGTGAGATGAGTTCTCGAGTGGCATGGACAACATCAGCATAGGCGAACTTTGATAAAATTAGCAAACTTTCAGAACCAAGCCATGAGAGTTATAACAGGAGGCATGAAGTCAACGCCAATTGTAGAACTTGAAAAGATTACAAATCTGTAATCCATGACCGATAGAAGAGACAGCAGAGCCCAGCAGCAAGCAGAAAAACCCAGAAGACTGACAGACCATCCAATGCATCAAAGACTAAATAGATTTGGAAAAGGGAAACTGAAGCGGAGAAACTTTGCAGAAATAGCCAAATCAAAGATGAGCGAAGACCCTATGAATACAATAACAACACCAAAGCCCATCCCTACTGTACGCAAACCCACCTGGAAGCAGCATATCATTCCAGAGGTAGTAGAAAATATACCAGGTATTGGAAACAAGAACAGCCAGACTGAAAAAGAAAGAAGAGACATAACCCTGAGGCATATAGCGAAAAACTACCCAAGCATGGACTGGACCCATGCATACACCGACGGTTCTGTAACAAACACAATACAGAATGGAGGGAGAGGGGTATTCCTGAGCGTAACAAATAGTAGAAAAATAACAGTGACAACTAGAAAATTCTCAAGCAATTTCAGAGCGCAGACAGAGGCACTGAAGGCTGCAGTAAAAGCAATGCTGACAGGCGAAAGCAATGAAAGTCAGATAGTCCTGTTTACAGATGCCCTGTCCGTGGTCACAGCACTAACAAGCCAGAAAAATAGAGAACTTAATGATTTATGAACAGTACTCTGTCAACTATGCCAGCAGTCAGCACCAAAAAGAGTAGTGGTACAGTGGGTTCCATCCCATTGTAACATTCAAGGCAAAGAAGAGGCAGACAGACTGGCAAAAGAAGGTGCAAGACTACCACAACCAGATTCTAGTGTGACCTACGAAGAGTCCAAAAGGTTTATTAGGGCCAGATACATGGCCAAATGGGAAACAGAGCATACTGGCTACACAACAAATTATGCCTATTACCAGTTGAACAGAAGAGAGCAGGTCGTGGTCTTCAGACTCCGCACAGGCCACAACAGACTGAGGTACCACCTATTCAATAAACTGAATATATGTGACACTGACGAATGCACCTATGGTACAGGGAAAATGACGCTGAAGATCTGCTGCAAAATTGCCCAACATACGAGGACCAGAGAATGCACATGTGGCCATCACCAGTGCCAACACTAGACAAGCTCTATGGCAGTGTCGACAGCCTCAGGATGGCAGCTGCTTTCTTAGAACAAATTCAAGTTGACGTCTGACAGCGTACGAAGAAGAAGAAGAAAACGACATGTTAGTCAGGGTCAGACAAAACATACTGGTCAGACATGTTATTCAGGGTCAGGCAAAACATACTGATGTTAGTCAGGGTCAGGCAAAATATACTGGTCAGACATGTTAGTCAGGGTCAGGCAAAACATACTGATGTTAGTCAGGGTCAGGCAAAACATACTGGCCAAAACCCTCACCTGGATTTCCTCGTAGTCTTCGCTGGAAACGCACTGTTTTCATAGCAGACTGGCTGACGAGGTGAGGGATCGGCGTGATCCCCGTAGTAGTGAGCGACACGCCGATGAAGCCAAGCATAGCAAAACTGGCTGGAGGACCCCGGCCCACTTTCATCAGCACGCTCAGGATGTGAGGAACGGTACAACAAACCCCCACTTAACGTCCTTTTCAGGGCAAACAAAAGAATAAATCTACCCATTGTGTGCATTCAGCAACACCATTGAAGAAAACCAAATGGTGACTCAAACTCCTCTCTATTGTACTATATGAATATGTTCCTAGAAACTGGTTTCTCTGGAGCTGTTCTCGTGAAGCAAGAATAAATATACATTTTACTGAAGGCTTTCTCAAATTACTTATGTTTTACGCTTAAGAGCATGTTACATAATCGACATAACTGTGCTTTGGGCAGACCTATAGATATATATCTCTCTTTCAGCAAACATCGACCAGTATTGATACTGATGGTTCCAGTGGCACGATGAATGTACACACTAGTGATATGTTATCTAGTCTGTCCTTTCCTGATCGACCCACGTTGCATACCAAAATCCGTCAGTCTAGTCTGTGCATCGTCAATTCATCGAATCACGTATATTGATGTTTTAGAATCGATGTAATAGAATTTTGCCGTTGTATCTATACAACTTTCAAATAATTATAGTAGTAATTGCACAGTGCAAACAGTCCAAGTACAAGGGCAGATGAGCAAAAAGGTGACACTCGAGCAGGGAGTACCCCAAGGGGGAGTATTGTCACCCACACTCTTCCTGGAATATATAAATGATATTACAGAGAATATACCGAGAAGAGTCCATAGCTCAATGTTTGCAGACGATCTGGCTATGTGGACCTCTGAAAAGAATCTCACCATAGCAAGAAATCGGATGCAGACGGCCCTAACATCGCTGGAAGAGTGGGCGACCTCATGGCTGGTCAAAATAAACGAGGAGAAAACCACGTGTACAATATTCTCGCTTTCCTTAAAACCCCAAAGTACCAAATTAAGCCTAAATGGCAAAATCCTGCAGCCAAACGACAACCCAACCTATCTGGGAGTCACATTTGATCGGCGCATGACATGGAAAAGTCAGATTGAGAGAAACCGAATGAAAGCCAGAGAAAGAATGGCAATCATGAGGAAACTTGCTGGCACTAGCTGGGGAGCAGACGAAGGCATACTAAAGAAACTGTACACTGGAAGAGTGAGACCAGTTCTCGAGTATGGCATTGCGGCATGGACAACAGCAGCCAAGGCGAACTTCGATAAAGTTAACAAACTTCAAAACCAAGCCATGAGAATTATAACAGGTGGCATGAAGTCAACGCCAATTGTAGAACTTGAAAAGATTACAAAACTGCAATCCATGACCGATAGAAGAGACTGCAGAGCCCAGCTGCAGTCAGAGAAACTCCGAAGACTGACGGACCATCCAATGTACCAGAGACTAAACAATTTGGGAAATGGGAAACTAAAGCGGAGAAACTTTGCAGAAATAGCCAAAGCAAAGATGCACGAAGATCCCACAAACGCACAATCAATACCAAAACCCATCACTACTGTACGAAAACCTACCTGGAGGCAGGATATATTTCCAGAGGTGGTAGAAAATATACCAGGTATTGCAAACAAAAACTGCCAGACTGAAAAAGAAAGGAGAGACACTACCCTAAGCTTCATAACGAAAAGCTACCCAAGCATGGACTGGGCCCATGCATACACCGACGGTTCTGTAACAAACACTACACAGAACGGAGGGGCAGGAGCATTCCTGAACCTACCAAATGGCAGACAAATAACACTGTCATTCGCTACTGGTAAGTACACAAGCAATTTCAGAGCGGAGGCAGAGGCACTGAGGGCGGCAGTGGAAGAAATGGTGACACATAGTGAAAATGAGAGCCATATAGTTCTGCTGACAGATGCTCTCGAAGTAGTCACAGCGCTAATAAGCCAGAAAAACACTGAGCTTAATGACCTAAGAGCAGCACTCTGCAAACTGTGCCAGCAGTCCGCACCAAAAAGGGTAGTGGTACAGTGGGTCCCGTCACACTGCAACATCCAAGGCAACAAGGAGGCAGACAGACTGGCAAAAGAAGGTGCAAGACTACCACAAACAGATACCAGTATGACGTACGAAGAGTCAAAACGGCTTATCAAAGCCAGATACATGACCAAATGGGAAACCGAACATACTGGTTACACCAAAAACGATGCCTTTTACCAGTTGAACCGAAGAGAGCAGGTCGTTGTCTTCAGACTTCGCACTGGCCACAACAGACTGAGGTACCACCTATTCAACAAATTGAAGATAGGGTGTACCGACGAATGCCCGTGCGGTACTGGTAAAATGACCACTGAACATCTGCTGCAGAACTGCCCGACATACGAGGATCAGAGAGAGCAGACGTGGCCATTACCAGTGGAACTGCAAGACAAGCTCTATGGCAGTGGCGAGAGCCTCAGGATGACCGCCGCTTTTCTCGAAAAAATAATGGTTACTGCCTGACTGTGTACGCAGAAGAAGAAGAAGAAGCACAGTGCAAACGGGGATGGTGACATAATCTGATTTGTATGGGCAGACGTGGCCTTGTTTGGGTCTGCCTGTGACTGTACTGTCCTGTATCTACCCACAATATCGCAGGAGTGACACACGTGGACGGTGTTTGTGGTCGGAGCTCCCTGCTTGGGAACCTTTCGGGTGACTCAATTCCCTTTTCTTGCGTCATAGTTTTTCTGCTCAGCCAGGCGAGCATTTTGAGCATGCTTTGCACCAGATGGCCAAATATAAAAAGTCGTGAAAAGAACAGAATGTATTCAGCTGTAGATTAAGTAACGAAGATGAAGGTAAACTGGACGAACTGTCAAAAAGGAAGCTAAGGATATATATAACACGACATTTACTGACTTAGAACCCACAAAGTAAACGAGTAATGAAGCTAATGAAAACGTGCGAGGAAAAGTAATCAAGAACATCTAGGCTCTAATATACAACCCAGGAAACAGGCTTAAACTAGGTGTTCGAGGTGTGTGGCTGTTGGGGTCCATGTTCTCGTGAGCATAAAGAAGGAGAAAGTTTGAATAAGGAAACATAATTAATTATAGAGAGCATCCATGACAAAAAAATAACTTTCACAGGCATATTGTACATTGTGAAAAAAGATTGTTGAAATAGGTATTAAAAATGATGCATATCAAGGTAACCATTATGAATAACGGCATATGTGTGTCTCTGTGTGTGTGTGTGTGTGATAGAGACACACAGAGAGAGAGAGAGAGAGAGAGAGAGAGAGAGAGAGAGTGATAACAACCATGACAAAGGCACGTAGTGAGATGGTAGGCAAATCAATATATCTTTCACATTTCTACACCATTTCAGGACTGAATGAAAAAAAATATAAAGTGGTTAGCATGGAAGGAACAGTGTAGCGATGGACACAGCAATACGGACATCTGCATTGCACATCACACACACAGACAAATGAATTTAAACTGACAATTATGTGGAGAAAACCCCATTCATTACAAATAGAGAAGTCAATTATTCAATTATTTTCGTATCACACCCTGTTTGCATGGTAAGCGACGCATAGCTGACCGCTAGCGTCAGGGCCAGTGAGCCAGAGCTGTCAAGTCTCGTGTACACCCCCACGCGATGATTTTATGATAATAAGCTGTAACAGAGCAGACTGACTAAGGAGAAGGGATTGAAGGGGAAGGCTAACCCGGTACTAAAAAAGGCCTGCTGAAGTGGGATGTGTCGGACCGTAAGATGCAAATATCGCAGTCAAGCTGTAAACTACGACACAATGCATTCCGTTCTCCGGACATCCTGCTACGTACAAAACCATTTTCAGAGCTTGGTAGCTGAAGATTGAGAACGAAGAAGAAGAATAAGAAGTAATGTAAAAGTGTGGTAACGCATACACACGTATATGTGAACTATTTTTAGAAGTTGGAGCATCTATATATGATTTAACAGATACTGTACATCTTGAAGCTTGCACATGAACCTCTCAGATGTAGAAGAGTCTACAACTCATGTTTATGCACACGCACAGAAGTCGTCTTGCCAGTTTCTCTTTTCCCCTTCTGTTTAGTTGGTTAAATCCCCAACGTTGGGAGTGGCTGAGTCAGCAGAAGTTGATGAGGCACAGCTCCAGAGTATTAGAAGCATTATTTGCCCCAGAACCATGCCACCATGTGAACGAAAAAAAGTGGTCACGATCTGATATTGTAATTTACATTTTTTTCTTTTTTGTTCGTTCTCAATCTCCCGCTACCAAGCCCTGAAAAAAAGCTTTGCAAGTAGCGGAATGCAGTCCAGAGAACGGAATGCGTTGTGTCGTGGTTTACAGTTTGACTGCAATATTTGCACGTTTCGGTCCAACACATCCGACTTCAGCAAGCATTTTTGAGTACCGGGTTGCTCTCCCTCTTCGATCCCTTCTACTTAGCCAGTCTGCTATGTTGTAGCTTGTTATCTAAGATCACCGCGTGGAGGTGTAGAATGGTCTTGGCAGGTCTGGTTCGCTGACCCTGACGCTAGCAGTCAGCTATGGGTAGTTGACCGCTGAAGTATATGCGCTGCTCAGCGTCTTGATCCCCAATTTACGTTTCATAACATTTCCGTGAGTCCTTAATAACACACAAGGACTACGAATGGGATGGAGACCTTAGTGTTGTACACAACAGAGCTATACATCGTTGATGAGATAAAAACATTCTAAAATAACACATATTCAGCATGGGTGATTCAAAAGTGGTAAAACAAGTCCACTTATTTATCATGGCTGGTAGAAAAGGGGTAAAACAAAATGCCACACATTCAGCATGGCTGGTAGAGATTTGGTAAAACAAAATGACAAATATTTAGCATGGGTCATAGAAAAGTGGTAAAACAAAATGACACATATACAGCATGGGTCATACAAAAGTGGTAAAACAAAATGACACATATACAGCATGGGTCATACAGAAGTGGTAAAACAAAATGACACATATACAGCATGGGTCATACAGAAGTGGTAAAACAAAATGACACATTCAGCATGGGTAATAGAAAAGTGGTAAAACAAAATGACACATATCCAGCATGGGTAATAGAAACGTGGTGAAACAAAATGACACATATTCAGCATGGGTCATAGAAAAGTGGGAAAACAAAAGGCCACTTATAATTACAATTCAGTTGGTGGCAGTTGAGATTCCTGGACATGATTACGGAAATGGAATGTGAATAACAATTATACGAGAATCATGAACCTCTGCATGTGTTTTCCAAGTTTAGATGAGGGAAGTCAGTTTTTGATTTGCGGTAGTTCATTAAACATGTTAATTGTTCAACGTGGCACGCATACTTTATCCTAAATGAATAAAGTCCACTAACAGAACATTGTCGTTGGAGATGAAGTGTTAAAAACTTGATTGTACTAAACCACAGCTTGTATGAGGTGCGATTGGCAGTTCTTTTTCTCGCTACCTTTCCTTTCTTAACCGCAAATCAGCCCCTTCACAGCTTGGTCTACTTGAGAGTGGTGTTAGCAGTAGTTGAAGCCTATGCACTATTGAAGAAAGCTAAAGCTCGACCATTATACTAATCATAAGTCCCGAGTTTCCTTCCTAAGCTTATATGGCTTGAAAACAAGCTGTGATCAAATAAATCGTGTTTAAGCTACAGACCTTCACCGACAGATGTTCGCGTGTGTGTGTGAGTCTTGAAATTAGATAGTCAAAAGTTATTTTCTTACAAATAACTCGTGTTTAAGCTACAGACCTTCACCGACAGATGTTCGCGCGTGTGTGTGTGAGTCTTCAAATTAGATAGTCAAAAGTCATTACAAAATACAACATGTGGAAGAGAACATTACAAAAACATGTAGATTAGGGAGAGGAACGTGTAGATAGATATGGCATGCCTCTATAAAGCAATACAGCACTATTATCAGGCACGCACTATATAGTTGTGGTCGAACTCTAAGCCTATCGTCTCCAATTCCCGACAACCCGTGAGTGCAACATTGCTGGGCCGTGCAGCGAAAGTGCACACGTACTCTCGAGGTACTTTGCTGACACTTAGACCAGAGTTGTGTAGGGGTCACTTGTTTCCGCGGCAGATGACAAGACGTCTTGCCTACCTTGGAGTCCTTGTCAGTGAAAGACCCAAACAAATGTACGGAAAGAAAGGGGACTGGAGAGGTGGTAAAAGAAAAAGTAGGAAGCCAAGGACAGGGACAACTTTTTTTTTAGATTTGTCCTGCCCTGGTCAAGCCTAGCCAGCTAAGCAGGAAACTCGTCATCAGGCTACCACGACAGCAAATGTGCTGAGCGGTGTGGACCGCACAGAACACGGCGAGGCACTTGAGCAGCCGTGGTCATCCCCTGCACCCGAGTTCATATCCAGTCGTATTGACTTGTCTTGCCACTGGTTAAAGTTGGACTCGGGCGAGAGAGTGAAGTCGACGAACCGCGCCTTCTTCACTTAAATCAAATTCATCGCGCAAGGCATTCTCTTTTCATGTATCCAGTACTAACACAGTTGAGTCCTGTGAAGACGGGCGAGCGGTGAAACGGAGAGCGTCGTACGTCCGCTGACAAGCTAAACTACAGTCAAAAAGATGCGTCAGTTGTGGGACTTCTGGTTGAGCAATAACGTGGATGAGATACATGGATTTGCTGACAATCGTGATCACAGTCTCGCGAATCGAACTTCCCATGATTTCACTGCCAGCGAGTATACAGATCCAAAATCGGACTCGTCAGCCATCTCTGCACCCATCCACAACCCTGATTTACAGAATACTCGACTGGACGGACTGGCTGGGTGAAAAAAGTCAGGGGCCTCATCACTCGTAATGGACAAACAACACGTGACACTGAAGCTCACCCGCGAAGAAGAAAAAGAGTGAAAAGGCTGAATACTACTTTGTTAATTTTGAAGAAAACATTGCGCAGAGAACATTACAATCAGCACCTTACAAACAGCCCCTTGCAATCAACCCTTTACAAACATTCCCCTACAAACAGCTTTTTCTTCTTTCTTTCTTTCTCTTCTTTTTCTCTTTCTTCTTCTTCTTCTTCTTCTTCTAAATAATAATCAGCTTCCCTGAGCGATTAGCTCGTTGGTGATTATAGATTAATAGTGCTGATGGGAAATGGGGAAGACAGATTATGGCTCTCGTTCCCACCACCACGGTAAAAAAGGCCGACTCCTTCCCAATCACCGAGGTGTGCATGATGCATTTGACGGCGTGCAATACCGGGTACCAAGGTAAAACAATTATGAGGTGCCTCTGGCGGGCCTTACTATCCTCACCAACACTCGGGGCCTCTGGCGGGCCTTACTATCCTCACCAACACTCGGGGCCTCTGGCGGGCCTTACTATCCTCACCAACACTCTGGGCCTCTGGTGGGCCTTACTATCCTCACCAACACTCGGGGCCTCTGGCGGGCCCTACTATCCTCACCAACACTCGGGACCTCTGGCGGGCCTTACTATCCTCACCAATACTCGGGGCCTGGAATGATTCCCGTCTCCGTTACTTCCACCGTGTTTCAGACTTGCATATCGGCAAGAGGATATATTTCTCGAGGTGCGTTGTCGATATTGCCACATAAATCCATCGATCAAACTGCAACAGAAATACACGTACTGATTGGGTGCATGTAGATTGTTAGCAACGAATTATGTTACATGACCTTATCCAATCTGGTCACTCGAGCGTGTCGGAGTAAATCGAACGTAAGAAACTTAATATAACTACTTGAAACACTGAACATTAACATTTGATGCGGTATTTATATATATATATATATATATATATATATATATATATATATATATATATATATATATATATATATATATATATATATATATATATATATATACAGGTAGAGCACAAAGCACAGCAACTTAAGTAAATGTACAATGTTAGCAGAGAGTTTAGGGCCATAAAATAAGGTAAATATAAATGTTAGCAGAGAGTTTAGGACTATAAAATAAGGTAAATATAAATGTTAGCAGAGAGTTTAGGACTATAAAATAAGGTAAATATAAATGTTAGCAGAGAGTTTAGGCCCATAAAATAAGGTAAATGTAAATGTTAGCAGAGAGTTTAGGACTATAAAATAAGGTATATGTAAAATGTTACCAGAGAGTTTAGGACTATAAAATAAGGTAAATGTAAAATGTTAGCAGAGAGTTTAGGACTATAAAATAAGGTAAATGTAAAATGTTAGCAAAGAGTTTAGGACTATAAAATAAGGTAAATGTAAATGTTAGCAGAGAGTTTAGGCACAACAAGTAAATGTAAAATGTTAGCAATTTTCTATTGCAGCAATTTGAAGCGGCTCTTCTACTTTTGTCTTTCTAACTGAAATGTAACCCAAGAATTTGCAGTATGCTCACTCTCTACAAAAATCACAGTGTCGACTTGCACCTCGTCGGTCAGGTTGCTAAACCAACATTTTAAGCGCCTTGGCGATCTGAATTTGTCGTGCATTGCAATATGTTGTACCTGACCCTGACATTAGCATTTGCACTAAAATTCAAAGTATAGTATCACGTCAGTGCAAATGTTCTAATGTTCATCAACTCAAGTAACGCTAAGACAGAAAAAAAAACTAGAGATAAGTCAGTACGCTGTCTTCATTAATAATATAATACACATTATAATAATAACAATAATCCCTACAGTAAAATAAATATAAATGTTAGCAGAGAGTTTAGGCTCATACAATAAATGAAAATATGAATATTAGCAAAAATAAGAAAAATTAAATAAACAACCATGTGTTCTACCTGGTACGTAAATATCTCTCCACTTTTCCAATAAGGGCATGATGGATGCTGGCTACAGCCACTCGCTGCGTCTATATATTCAAGATGTCGTGACAACATCAACAGTGTTCACGGCTACACTACAGCAAACACACAAAGAGCTACTGCTGACTTTTGTTCTGCTCTGACATCACCAACGGGCAGGGCAGATGTGATTGATTTTGTTGGAACAATTTACCTGCCAGGTATTTCCTGCTCTGGTTTCGGCCAGATATTGATTGGGTACATTACTGCATCTCCAGTGCCATGAAAATAACTCTCTTATTTACTCGCATTTATTGGAAACACATTTATAGTATACCTGATAGTTGGCAAGGAGGGACTGGAATGTTGAGGAGGAGGAGGAGGAGGAGGAGGAGGAGGAGAGAGAGAGAGAGAGAGAGAAAAAAAGAGGGAGAGGGAGGGAAAAGGTTAGCTCCAAATAAAATATTGAATTTTGAATTTTGATGTTTGGACAAAATAATTTTATGTTAATAATCTAGCCAATCTATTACGGGATCCTCGCCGGTGCTAGGGAGTTTGTGCACTGTGCTGATTATCCAAACTATCTAGCCAATCTATTACGGGATCCTCGCCGGTGCTAGGGAGTTTGTGCACTGTGCTGATTATCCAAACTATCTAGCCAATCTATTACGGGATCCTCGCCGGTGCTAGGGAGTTTGTGCACTGTGCTGATTATCCAAACACCATGGAGAAGAACAGTTCACTTATGGGTTAAATTGTGTGCAATGACGTTGATTCTTCGACTAAACTAAACTAAACTAAAATAGCAGCACAATAAGCTTTAGTCTCGTAGAAAAACAAATTGGCCGCATAAGCCAGTCGCATAAATATTTCTGTTCATCTAGTTGTAAATCGGTCCATGTCGGTTTTATATAGCGAAGACAAGCCAATGAGGAAGACTGGTTCTTAATCTCAAACAAAAAATAGACAAAATCGCATCAGAGTCATCAATTGAGACATCTAAATCTGAACATAACTTTATACACGAGTTGCTCTTTGCAGATGATCGGTCCTTGGTGTACAACGATGAAAACAAACTGCAAAACCACATGAACGTGCTTGCGAATACCTGTGCTAAACAAAATATGCGAATTAGCGAGAAAATATAAAATATGATGATCAGTATAACTCCTAGGACGCTCAAGATAAGTGTAAATGATATTGCTCTTCAGTTGGCCCATGAGTTCAAGTATTTGGGTAATATTTTTTCGGCAGACCGTAGCATCGACAGGGAAATCGAGACAAGGTGTAAAAAAGCATCTGTGGTGACTTATCAGCTGTTCCCACTGCTTAGACACCCGAGCATTAGTTTGATAAGAAGGCGACAGCTGATAAATACTATATTTATGCCGACTCTGTGCTACCAGTGCCAAACTTGGCTTCTGTACAGGCCGCATGAGAACAGAATTTCGACTTGTGAAATGAAGTGTTTGAGGAAGGTCATCGGTGTTACCAGAAGAGACATAATGCAGAACGACGACATTCGAAGTATGGTCGACACTTCGTTTTGTGTCGAATACATTCCAATACAGAACCTAAGTTGGTTTGGTCATCTCATGAGAATGCACCATCAACTTCCACTGATGGCTTACAACGCTGGCAGATCTGGCTTCAGGTAAAGGGAACGGCCGCGAAGCAGGTGGATAGATGACTGTAGACTGTCCATGACTGCCCTGATCAACTCAACTCTGTCTCTCGTCATCACTGCGACGTTCACCACAGCACGTCCCGCCACTGCATCAGCTCTTCCGTTGCCCCAGACGCCTGCATGTCCAGGGTAGTAGATTCATGTGACACCATGTACACCAGAGTTGACCAGAAGAGAGGCCCACTCCCTTCTTAGCATGTACCGTTCTATCTTACGGGGCATGCTCTGCTAGTATGATAGTATCACCGCATGTGTCACCGATTATGTCACCAATCAGGTCAGGGCCTCTGATACCGCCTCAATTTTCATCCTCGTACTCGATGTGATAGTGGAGTAGGCAGCTGATTTCTCTACCATATCTTTGCCATTTCGGTAGCCGACAAAACCCCAACCGCACTTGTTTGCATCTCTGCCGACGGAACCATCTGTGTACAGAATTGGGTCTTGTGGCCCTGAGTGTTGCTGGATCAGCTCTTGTATTGAAGCTTATCCTAGTGCCGCCCCACTCGCGACACTCTCTGCTCAGTTGTATCACCACCCTTGTTAGGGGCCTCTCGTTGCCCACTTCTACCCATTCACTACCTCTTCCCACTTCTTCCAATGCACAGACCTCTCATCAGGGAGTCGTTTGCCTATGCCATCCATGACCTTCCTTGCTTACGCCTTTACCTGCGCTAAGTATAGTCGCACCTTGCTGCTTGGCAAATCAAGCAGGAATCTCATGGAAGCAATGGGAATATCTCTAGTGCATCCCAGAACTGCTCTCATGGCTTCAAATCAAGCAGGAATCTCATAGAAGCAATGGGAGTATCTTTAGTGCATCCCAGAACTGCTCTCATGGCTTCAAATCAAGCAGGAATCTCACAGAAGCAATGGGAGTATCTCTAGTGCATCCCAGAACTGCTCTCATGGCTTCAAATCAAGCAGGAATCTCACAGAAGCAATGGGAGTATCTCTAGTGCATCCCAGAACTGCTCTCATGGCTTCGTTCTGGATTCTTTCAAATCTGTCTACAAAGCAGCTACAATTTTCTGATATTCTCGCCTTTGTCCAGAGGTAGATCCCATTGTTAACATGTGCTCTATTCTCACCAATTTTCCTACAGGTCCATAATATTTTTTACATTATTAATTGCGATTTATTCATCAACAAGGTCTGGCGATAATTTTTCATTTAGTTATACAATGTGTTAAGATTTTGGACCGACGTTGTTTGGTCACAATGCACCAACAAGATCGGCTTCGTTGTGAATTTGATGGTTTCAATATCTTATATGACCTTAGAATATGCCTTGCGATCAAAATGCTGTACAGTGCATGAGCTGTAGTGGTCACAGCGACCCTCAGCTGACTGCTAGCGTCAGAGCCAGCGAACTAGAGCTGCCAATACCCTTCCACACCTCCACGCGGTGATCCTGGATAACATGCTGCAACAGAGCAGACTGACTAAAGAGAAGAGATCGAAGAAGGAAGGCTAACCCGGTACTCAAAAATGTGTCGGACCGAAAGGTGCAAATATCGCAGTCAATTTGTAAACTACGATATAACGTATTCCGTTCTCAGAACAAATCATGCTACTTGCAAAGCCCTGTTCAGAGCTTGGTACTGGCAGATTGAGAAGGAAAGTAAAAAAATAAGAAGTAAATGCCTTCATCATATCAAATATTACGTGAGCTTTGGATCTTCCAAATGGGTCGATAAGGCTCTCGCCGTTCAACACAACGAACGAATGAAACGACAAACGGTGGGTGGTTCAAATCTTGTAGGTGTCTTTGTCTCCAGTGAGGTGAGTTCGTCTTCTAGTCTTATCGGTGATGAACTGAAAACTAAGAGATCCCCGTGTACACGTAAAGAAACTCTCGACAGTTGGGAATCGAAAGGAGCAGGGTTTTAACAGCTGCCCAGACAAAAACTTAAAATTAAATTCCTAAGAAATTGTGGCTGGCACGAAGACCAAATACGAGGGGTCTCTTCATCATGATAAGACACAACAGACCAATCATATGTCTGCTCACACGATAGCGAGTATATACAATACCTCTGTTTCACTACAGGGATATCAGAAGAGTGACTAAAAGATGTATCTTCCAGGCGCTGATACATTTACAATGTAAACAATAATTTTACTATCTGCGTCTACAGCATTGAGTTGCATAATTATTATAATTTGTCTAGTTCAATAACAGATTAGGAACGTTGAACCATCACAGGGGAAAATGTGGGACCTATCCAAAACGTAACAAAGGCAGCATCAGAATTAACAATTTCGTCGATGCACCCTGGAAGCTCCCCTGATGGTGTTGTTTGGGAATTCCCACAATAAGTAGGTTACTCTTTTGTGCGCCCTGAAAAGGACGTTAAGTGACGGGTTGCAGTAGCTTTCCTCACATCCCGAGCGTGCTGATGAAGGTGGACCGTGGTCCTCCAGGCGGTAGTTCTAAGCTTGGCTTCATTTGCGTGTCGATCATTACGATGGCGACCACGTTGATCTCTCACCTCGTTAGCCAGGTTGCCATAAAAACAGCCCGTTTCCAGGCTGCGAGGGTCACGGCCAGCATACACAAAAAGATCACAAAAAGAAGGGAGGATTGCCACAGGGAAACAGCTCGTGAATATCCCAAATTACACATTATAATATGAGTTGTTTCCCGTATTTACAGAATTTATCCTCGGTGACAAAAAACTCGAACCGTTCGTCAATAAATGTCTACAGAAGATAACGAGCATTGGCTGGCAAGACAGGGTTAGGAATGAAGACCTATGGGAAAAGAGCCAACCCAACTAGTGGAGTAACAGAACAAACGCAGGAAAAAAGGTTGCATAGGACACACGCTACGGAAATCACCATCACGCGTGGTCAGAGAGGCTGTGACAGGGAACATAGTGGAAAAGGTAAAGAGGTAGACCACGATGTATCTGCAGAAGAGACTGAAAATGAACTTCAGTCCCTGGACCTCAGCTGAAGAGAGCCAGAAAGGGCAGCTCAAGATCGAACTTGCTGATGAAGGGTTGTCAATGACCTATTTTCTAAAGAAGTGACAGGCATTGGCGATGATGATGATGATGGTGACCTAGGTATGATAGAAGCAAACGTTATCAATAATATATGGAAGGATTTGTGCGGCATATTTAAATAATTAATGTTTACGGTGGGATTCCGTGGCGAAGTTGTTAAACCGTCGGCCTCGTGATCAGGTGGTGGGGGTTGGACTCCGGACTCCGCCGTCTTTTTCACGGGTGCTTGATGGGGAGTTCCCTGCATCTCATAGTCGTCTTGTCCTTGATTTGCCACTGGGGTCAGGCGGCTCGACACGAGAGAGTGAAGATAAAAAGTAGCGCAGTTAATCCTTACTAAAAACAGCGCTAGCAAAATTAATTATGCCATCATCGTCTGCGATGGACGGCTGCCTTTGGTTTGCTTTGCTTGAATGTTTACGAACGTCAAGACTCTTCCTCGATGGAGTATACAAAATACCAGATACGAAGACGGTTAAGTTCTACTAGAAGAAAGCAAACACGAGTTGCAGGGACCAGCAACATGTTAACGACATAATTCAACAATAGAGATTGGACATTTAACAATGAGAAAACCACAAATACAATATTGAGCAAGATATACAAGAAATCAGATCTACAGATAAGAATAAACGAAAAGATACTTAAGATGTCAAGACTCTCTTTTAGTGATCAGTTAAATATACAAGTGAGGAACCCACAGTGGTCTCGAGGTAAAGTGTTCGCCTCGGGTGCTGGAGGTCGCCGGTTCAAATCACGACGGAGGCCTTGATTTTTCCACGTGGATTATCCAGTCAAAATTTCCACTGATCTCCGAGTAGTGAGATCAGACACCCGTGTGCAGAGGCGCGCAAGTTACAAAGACCTTAGCAATTGGATATCGAAAAGAGTAGGCCTAACAGCCACTGCTTGAGCAAAATTCTAGTTAAAAATCTACTCAAATTATTCTAGGAATTCTCGCCCCACAAAGAATATGTCGCAAAAAGAGGACTGTGTGGCTATAACATCAGGTCTTGGTTATGTGGCTAGCGGAGCGGCATAGATGGCGCTTGACAGGCTGCAGGTCTAACCTTTTACCACGTGGTAACCCTTTAGATAAGTAAATACTCATTTAAACATAAACTCTATCACAGGCTAACTGATGATGCGATTGACTTGGCAAAAAACCAGCGGATTTTCAGCTATCAAGAAAATATTAAATAAAGGATATCATACCTCCCCACGACGTGTAACGACATAAGTGGACTGAAGAAAGATAGACAGAAAAATACAAGTTAACAAACACGCTGCTATGTCTTAGGTTAGGGACAGATTACTTTGAAATAGAAGAACCAACATGTGAGGAGTGCAGTAACAACGATGCCAATCCACGCTTACTAATAGTCTACCAGAATTCGGATCAAGGGATAATAATTCAGTGGACCTATCTTGTAGAAAGAAACTTGAAGAAATATGGAAATCTCGGAGACGTTCAAAATACCTTGGTAAGAACCAAGGCTGGAAGAATAACTTTCGTATCTGCTAGTCGCTTGTCTTGAACCCATAGTGACGAGCTATTTTCTGTTTTGTTTTTTATAGCATATATATATATATATATATCCTGTCGAAGACGGATGTGTCGGACCGAAAGGTGCAAATATCGCAGTCAATCTGTAAACTAGAGACACAACGCATTCCGTTTTTCTGACTACATCCTGCTACTTCAAAGCTCTATTCAGGATTTGATAGCAGGAGATTGAGAACGAACGCAGTTTTCTGTTTTTACACGAAGAATATATATATAACATTAGACGGAAGAAGTAATGAAATTCCTACCCATACGCAATCTACCTTTCTACAGGTCAAGTAAGCAGCAAGAAGTAAGCAATGCAAAATAGAGAACGCAGTATGGATAGCCTTCGACTACCTGGCATGATGCATTGCCTATCCGTTAGAATTCTAGGATTCCAAATATTCTAAGCAAGTAGACGACAAAAGCTCATGGACCTAGAAAGGTAAGATACAATTGCTGTTTTAGAATAACGATTTACCTTGGAGGATGTCCTCTGCGTCATCTGCTGGTAGGAAGGCTGAGGTAAACTTTCGTGACACCATACTCTGTGCGATCACATCCCGTCGCTGCATCTCCAAATCTGAAAAATTGCTCTTGGACGTGTCCTCTGCAGTTTTGGAGACCCCTTCATTTGTCAATTTCACTGTATGACTCGACTGCACATCCTCCCTCAGAGGTTTTATCTGCTCCACAATCCCATGACCACTACTAGAAATGTGTCTTTTATCTTTATTTAAGACGGAAGGCAGATTGTCGGAGTTTCTCTTTTGATTGGTGTAAGCAGAGGATGTCGTATAGCGATTGTTTGTCTGAAGGGATACTGAACTGTTTTGTGTCACAACCGAGGACGGCAGTGACGAATAACTCTGGTTTACCTGGATTGAAGTGGCGAGACTCTTATTTGCAGATGTTGTTAAGTCACTGAGATTGTCTATTGGTATTTGTGATAATTTGACAGAAGATGTGGACGACACGGAAAGGCTATCTTCAAACGCCGATTCTGTGCTATCATTTGAAAGTACATATCTCCTTTCTGAAGAAATAAACGAGGTTTTTATTCTGTCTCTCTCGTCGCGTGTTCCAACACTATTCAAATTATGACGACAGCTGTCTCCTGGGGAATTGAGAAATGGCGTCATTCAGGAAAGATGAACATATTAAATAACAAACGCTGCATATATATCTAGCAGTATTTTTATTACATTTCTCGTGTTAAAGAGACACCCCATAACACGTTGCACGAAAATATAAATTGGGACAGAGATATTACGAGATATTACGTATATATTATTTGTGGCAGAAACATGAAATATCGCGTAGGAAAGAATGCACCAAGAGGGTATTGATCAGTCAATATTCGCTGATCTCGCCTACATTGTTCTGTTATTCATAGACAGCTTTGCGCTGCAACCCTGTCTAGAAATGCTTGACAGCGAACCACCCTCCCGAGACTTGTCTGTATCCTGGGCCAATATCAAAGTTCAAAACCTCGTTTTCGACACAGTACCCCGGGGTATTGAAACCCAAGGTCACACAGCGGAGGGCACCAATGAATTCATCTATCTCGGTAGCATGATATCCTCTGATTGGCGGAGCGGTCACGATATATCAAGACTGATCGGTCTAGCTGGTCTGCTATGCACGACCTCCGACGTGTGTGAAGTAACAGCTAGATCTAACTAGGGACACAAATCCGAATCTACCACTCCGGCGTTGTTCCAGTCCTGCTCTACGGCTGCGAAACATAGACATTGCTGAAACATGACTTGTCGAGACTAATGTCTTTCCACATGCGCAACCAGCAGCGTATTCTGCGCATCCGATGGCATGACTGCATCCGCAACGTGGAGCTCTCCGCTAAAACCAGCTTCCTACCAATCGCAGAAACACTTGACAGCCGCCGAGTTTCTCTGTTCGGTCATGTTGTACGGCTGGACCAGGAAACCCCTGCCGACAAGATACTACACAAGTCATTCCTCAACGCCAAAAATTCTTCCCCCAACCGAATTGAGGCGCAGAAGACGCCGTCCTGGTAGAGTGTGGCTCCAGCAATATCAACCTCCACCTTCGTCCTGGACGAGACATGAAACCACACCGTAGCGGTGGGTCATGGATGTGGCCTACCGACGCAAATGGGCCTCAAACACCTAAGCGAACATTATTATTATATGTGCATATAGATATTACATTTGAAATTGGACATATATATTTTCTATCATGTGGGACGTATGCGCCATATATATATATATATATATATATATATATATATATATATATATATATATATATATACCTATATGCGTTTATATAGGTTTTGCATTTGAAGTTAGAGCGATATATTTTCTATTAAGTGGGTAAGAGATATCCAAGTATCAAGTGGGACGTATGTGCCATATATACTTGAGGCAGGAAGATGCAGCAGTGAATTAACTGACAGCATCCATCGACTCATCGCAGACTGTTTGCATCATGGGCCATAACTGACCATGTGGCATCTATGGAGGCAAGTTGCAACCATGGATGCAAAGTCGCATATATCACAGCTTTGCTGTTAACTACGACACAACGTTACAAACGCCCATTTCAAGACGAACGCCAAGGAAGAATAATAAAATATATCATATATTCACGTATGGGATCAAGACGCTGAGCAGCGCATAAACTGCAGCGGTCAGCAACCCATAGATGACTGATAGCGTCAGGGCCAGCGAACCAAAGCTGCCAAGACCCTTCTACACCTCCACCTGGTGATCCTGGATAACAGGCTGCAGCAGGGCAGACTGGCTAAGTAGACGAGATCAAAGAGGTAGGGCAACCCGGTACTCAAGAATGCTTGCTGAAGTCGGATGTGTTGGACCGAAAGGTACAAATATTGCATTCAAGCTGTAAACCACGACACAACGCATTCCGTTCTCTGGACTACATTCCGCTACTTGCAAAGCTTTTTCCCCGTATGAAGTGGGACAAATGTTTTATATATATATATCCATGTATGAAGTGGGACATATGTGCAATATATCCACGTGTGAAGTGGGACAGATGTGCTGATCAGAAAGAGAGTACAAAGAATAATGAAACTATCTGTGATACATCTAATCTTACTTGTGTGTGCTTCATTTTACAAAATGATAATTAAAACTGCTCTCTGTTACAAGGACAACGAATAATATGTCTTACCAGGAGAACAAATGACATCACCAAGACTCATTGGAACGCCACTGTCAGTATCAGAGACATCTGAATCCACAGAGTTCCCATGACCAAAATGCTTTCCAGACATGTCCTCGGTCAGATAATCATCGAAGCTCGTATTACGTGAGATGCTGGTGGGCGTTGCTATCAGATTAATTTCAAGGAAATCTACATTAGACCGACGAGACTTCAGTCCAAAAAAATCTGACCTCAGATCTGAGATAGTTTTGGGTGTTGAGGAACCTGTGTTTGTCTTGCTGTCTTTCTGACTGTCTGCTGACGAAACTTCACTGTGCACTGGAATAGCTGTTGGAACAATTATCTGTGAGGAGACTTCAGAAGAGCTGTCCAGATAAGGGAAAGAACTGTCAGACTCATGAAACTTTTGAGTATGATTGTATTCCATAGTGTTTGAGCTGAGTGTAACTGGAACCGTGTATTCCACTGTTACCTCTTCTTCAGCACCAGCAGAAGTTTCTATAGTTGTAGGCGGCATACTTGCAGGAAGTGCGGGAGGGGCTGAGTTAGGGAGTGGTGGTGGAGCACCTTCTGCGTGGAACGGACTACCTGGGACGATGTCGTCGTCGTACACTTTTCTACTTTCCTGGAAGTCTATAGACAACTCTACATTGTTGACCTCTGAAATGTCTATGGCACCTAATGTAGCTGGTGTCTGAGATGTCCTGGTCTTAGTTTCCGATTTGATAAAACAGTCATCCATTTCTGTCAGTTTGTCAATCGCTTTCACAGTTCCAACGGTCTTATTTGATTTGGAATATGTCAATAGTGACGTATCTTCAAGATCAGGCTGTTTGTTATTCTTCTGTTCTTGGTTAAAATTGTTCTGTGTTGGCGTAAGTTCTATAGAACGTTGGTCAAAAGAAAAATGCACACCAGATACACTTTTTTCAACTTCCGAGTTGACACAAGATGATATTTGATTGATGTTTGTTTGCTCATTGAAATCTATACCTGTTTTGTTATTTGATTCTTTGTTACGAACCTCTTTGTTTTTCACTTCAGATAACTTGGTTTTAGACGTAGATTTGAGATCGATGACGAGGTTTTCTGTACTGTAAATTTCTTTTACAGGCGATTCAAGATCATCTGTTGACGACAGAACAGGAGGGGTAGGGGGTCCATTTGAATGTTCAGATGAAACGCTTTGCTTCTTAAGTCTTGGAGGTCTCTGCGGAGTAGTCTCCGTTTTGGGAAGATTAGTACTCTCCTTGTTCGAGCTTTGACCTGTCAGATGTGACCTACGTTTGAGAGGCTCTACTGTCGTTACGTGAGTAGTGTGCGCTGACGGTATTCCTTCATTGTTGGACGAACACTCTAAAGATATCAACTTTGCAACGCTTGTTGAGGTACTAACATGCTGATTCTGATTGGATGTGTGTATATCCGTTTCCAGTGGTTTGTTGTTCAGAGATGTATCCAGAGAAGCAGAGGAGGGTGGGGCAGGTGCTCTGTGTTTCTTTGAAGACGTTCTAACAACAACTGGAGATGTAGGCTTGCTTATGGCGATAACACCCAGAGTATCATGATTGAATTGTTCCTTATCTTTCTGATTTGGCTCTGCAAATGACATTGACAACCTTGTGTCATCCACCAGATCATGTTCATTTACATTATCACGGACTTTAAATAGTTTAGCTGTTTCAGATAATGTAAGTGCATCAGTGGATCTAACGTTGGGGAGATGTTGCTGTAGCTGTGAGGAAGATTCTATACAAAAGTCATCCTTGTGTTCATCAGATTTCAAAGTTACATTTCCTGAATCATCTGTTCTAGAGGAACATTGAGTCCTATTGACGGACGATTCTTCGTCGAGTCTGCATGATTCTCTCACGAAAAATGGATGGTCGAAGGATGATAAAGAGCTTTGCCTTGAAAGAGAATCCTCATCTGAAACTGATGTTAAGTCTGTTGATGTTCTGTACAGTCGTCTGTCTCGGTCTAGTTTTCTGAGAATTTCAGGCGAAGAGGAAGCCGAGTCAAAGGTTTGTGATCGACGTTTAAGCCTGTACTCTCTTGCTGCTTGAGCCGCTTGCCTGCTGTCAGTGCAAACCTTTCTCTCCACGGAAGAGCTGTGGATGTGTGCAGGGTCACGTGTTCTGTGGGTACCCACACTGCCAGTCCGGAGTCGCTGAGTTACAGACCGCCTGTGGATACGTCCTTTCTCTACTCTCTCCTCTTCTTTCAGAGCTCTCTTGCGTGCCTGGTAGTCCTCGGAATTTCTCTAAAATTAAAAATAATTTAGAATTTAGACATAAATCAGAACAATGAGTTGTACATGTTGAATAAAAGAGAGACATTTGTCATTGCCAATCACACCTATAAGTAAAAACTGGTACACAGGAGTACACAGCCATCTTAGTTGTCTTATTTATTTCTCCTTTGCTTGGGAATCCTCTATTTATGGCATGAACACGTTTTACAATTGGTGTCTTTTACATTGACACCTCTTCTTTAATGCGCTCCTTCTGGTATTTGAACTGATTGACCTGTTCGAGTCTGTTCAACCAGAAACATGTGACGTCTCTTCTCTTCTCTCGACACAAACGTGGTTTTTGCTTTTCAGTTGCTAGTGGTCAACTTCCATTTCCCAGAACCTCTTTTAAGATTTGAAGGTTGACCTGCAAACGTACCTCTGATTTAGTCAGGAAAGCCAAATCATCGACATACGCCATCCTGACTTATGTTTTTATTAAATATTAAACAGTTAATAAACCTCCGGTGGTCAGCTGCGAGCATGCACATAGATTGACCGGTCAAACATATGAACTTGTCTAAACGTATAAATGTGTCTGGTTTGGGGCCAGTGCACTCTGTACAATTTACCCTGATATGTTCATGCCTGACTTCCCTGTGGAATCTTACCCCACATATCGCACCCATGCTCTCATATAATGTCCTGGTTAACAATGATTAACAACTAAGAGTAGCTGTAGACAAACATTTCGATGTACAAAAAACAAATCGACTAAAGAAAACAACCGGCGAAGTACATGTTGCTAACACGGGATAGACTTTGCTTCCCAATCGTTTGAAAGTAGTGAGAGAGAAAAACAATTTCTTTGAATTTGTTAGTTGCATTGACACTCCAGTCACGCTCTGTTGAAACACATTTATAGTTATTAAAAATAATCTGATGTTCAGAAATGTTTCATCGCTTCTAAGATCTTAACCTTTCACACAGTAACCAGTATTTCAGTGTCAATAATACTAGCATGCTCCGGTTTTGATTGAGAAACGATCACGCTAGTCAGTTCCATGTTTGGGTTGGTCGTAAACAAAAATATCTTTGTGATGTTTATGACAAGCTACAAATAATCTTTGATCATTGGGACTTTCCGTCTTGTCAGATGATAAGAAGTTGTACTTAAAAAGATGTAACTACAGTCCATGACGATAACAAATGTGATTCAAAAGATGAATCCGAGAAAAGATGTGTCTTCAACAATGTACGAAGGAAGATCAGGATTGTCTGTGTCATCGTATCGTGTGGTGTGTCTTCCTAAACGCTGAGTCCTTAGTTTATCTGTAATCAGTATCTCCTTTATCTTTATTTCATGCTTAATCCTGTCCCTCCACGTAACATGATCCATGTCGTTCTGTCATCATGATTTCAAATGGGCAATATTCATATCCCGTTTGCATACATCCTTATACCGAAGTAGTGGCCGGCCCCAAGATCTTTTCCTCAACTGCAATTCACTAACTGTAATTCCCCATAAAGATGATCCTTTGGTATTCTGCCATGCTCCATCCTCCGAATGTTTGTCAGTTATAGGAGTCTTCGATGACTAAGCATGGAAAAGATTGTGACAGTGCCTGTTCTCTGTAATACTTCTACGTTGGCGATCTTTTCTGCCTTTCAACTCCCAGAATTCTACGCAGGCACCTCATGTGACAGCTATTTAGCCGCCTCTCCTGGTGCGTGTAAATAGGCCATGTTTCATTGCCATAAAGAATGGTGCTGAGGACACAGACCTGGCAAACAAGGGTTTTTGTTTTAACAGTAATCTGTTCTGTTCTCGCATACCTTTTTTATTAGTCTGCTCATTGTTGGTAAGTTGATACTTTCATACGTTGATCTTAACACCAGTGGTCTTGATTGATTATGATGTATAGTCTTTTGGCAGTGAGATGCTTCAGGGCAGTGATATGCTTCAGGGCAGTTAGTACTCTACGTACACTTACATGTAGCGGCTGGTTTGTCAAGGAGTCTAAGATAGATCAGAACAGAGTAGCTGAGTGGCTTGGGTACAGGACACCTGATCAAGTAATACGGGTTCAAAGTCCCCTGTAAGGTATGCGTTTTTTTTTCTATTGCGGAAGGAAATTAAAAACCTAACCTGCACACTGCCTAGTGACTACATATGGAAGCGGTCTTTATTCTTAGCTATGTAAATCCCCCCTAGGTCAACCACCCCACCCCCTCTACACACACACCATGGCGGATTTGAACAATGGAAATCTATCTATCTATCTTCAGTTCACTTCTGTCGTTAGACGTCGCGTGGAGCTGCAATCTCCTTTGTTTCATATTTTTTGGCAGGTGAAAATCCCCTGGTGACTTGCCAGGTTAATCCCAGAATCTGTTAGCCCCTGGAATATACGATCGCCTATTTTTGAGACTGGTGGGGATGGAAGCGTAAATTAGAGCTAGGTAGACCCGCAGCATGTCAGGCGCCATCTAAGCTGCTCCGCTAACCACATAACCAAGACCTGTTGTTATGGCCACACACTTCCCTTTCTTTTGCGACACATTCTCTGTAGGGCGATGATCCCTAGAATAATGTGAGTAGATTTTCAACTTCAATTTTTCAAACTTCTTTTCGATTTCCAACTTCTAAGGTATTTTTAACGTACAAGCCATGGAATACGGGTATCTGATCTCGCTACTCAGAGATCAGGGGAAATAATTACCGGATGATCCATGTGAAAAGATCCTGGTGTCTCCAGCGGGATTTGGCTTGGCTTCGTTCGTTCTCAATCTCCCGCTACAAAACCCTGAAAGGGCTTAAGTAGCAGAAGGTAGTCCAGAGAACGGAATGCGTTGTGTCGTAGTTTACAGCTTAACTGCGATATTTACACCTTTCGGTCCAACACATCCGACTTCAGCAAGCATTGTTTTACCGGGTTAGCATTCCCTCTTCGATCCCTTCTCCTTAGACAGTCTGCCCTGCTGCAGCCTGTTATCCAGGATCACCGCGTGGTGGTGTAGAAGGGTCTTGGCAGCTCTGGTTCGCTGACCCTGACGCTAGCAGTCAGCTATGGGTCACTGACCACTGCAGCTCATGCGCTGCTCAGCATCTTGATCGCACCAGCGGGATTTGAACCCGCGATCCCCACCACCCGAGGCAAACACCGTACCTGAAGACCACTGGGTCCCCAACAATGGAAATAAACACAAATATTGTTATTTCTTTTAAATTTGTATTGTAAGATTTGTATATATTTTGTGGTAGATACTTTAGACACATAGAAACCACGAGAACTGGGTCAAGATGCAAGAGGGCACGAGCTGTCAGCAATCAGCGTTCATAGATGGCAGCTTGCATCCGGGTCAGCGAGCTATAGTTGACCAAGATCATGTTACGCTTCCACGCGGCGGTCCTGGAAACAGGCTGCACTAGTCACGCGTGTAGTCTGACCGAGAGATGGGGATTGCAGTGGAAAGGCAACCCCGATACTAAGGGAAAAAAAGGCAGATAAAATCGGATGTGTCGGCCGAGACACGCAGAAATCGCAGCCTCGTTGTAAACTATGACACAACGTCGCAATATCCTTTTCAAGAAAAGCGTAGAAGAAGAGAAAGAAGTAGATTAGAAGGAAAAAAAGAAGAAGACAAGACGAAGAACAAGAAAAAAAAAAGAAAAAGAAGAAGACGAAGAACATTAAGAGGAAGGAGAAGAACATAATAATAATAATAATAATAATAAGACGAGGAAGAAGAAGAAGATGAAATATGATGACCAAAACAACTTGGAAGGTCTAATCGGAAACGAAAGTAAAAATCAATAAAACAAAGACAGATTTAACAAATAACGATCACAAGTTTAGTAATACTTACTTACATAAGATAAGACACGAGTGTTATGTTAGAAATGAGTGTTGTGTTAGAAATGAGTATAATGTTAGAAATGATTGTTATGTCTACTGCATACAACAATTGCCTGTCCTTTTAATACATTTTTATTTGGACGTCTTGTCCTAACGTATAGGACCTTGGTGAAAATTTACAAAAATGCAGTGATAAAGAACAAATTTTCTTATTTTTAAGTAATACATGGATGAGGTTGGGAGGAAGGGTGGGATGGGGGTGGGGGGAATGGGAGGGGACTAACGTGTAGTCGGGCAAAGCACACCGATCAGACTATGTTCGTCAGGGTCAGGCAAAACATATTTATATAACAGCTCGATTTCATCACCTCTGGTTTCCCCATATGGCTCAGTCCCCCAGCAGAGAGGTATCCCTGCCTGCCGAGAGCATCGCACAAAGCACGAGCTCCGTAGCTCCAGCGATGAACCCAGGTATCCCCACCTGCCGAGAGCATCACACAAAGCACGAGCTCCGTAGCTCCAGCGATGAACCCAGGTATCCCCACCTGCCGAGAGCATCACACAAAGCACGAGCTCCGTAGCTCCAGCGATGAACCCAGGTATCCCCACCTGCCGAGAGCATCGCACAAAGCACGAACTCCGTAGCTCCAGCGATGAACCCAGGTATCCCCACCTGCCGAGAGCATCACACAAAGCACGAGCTCTGTAGCTCCAGCGACGAACCCATGGATCTCCAGGAAAAAATGACATCATGAACCGACCGTCGCAGCTCGAATTCGAACCCCGACCGTCTAAACACGAGCCAAATGGCTTGACCACTTCGCCAAAAAAATAAACTTGACCAAGACCCCACCACATTTCCATGCAGCTCTGCCTGGAAACAGGTTGTTTCATGGCAGTCTGGCTAACGAGGCGGGGATCGACGAAATCCCCGTAGAAGTGTGCGTAATGCAGATGAAGGCAGGCATTGCACAACAGCCTGGATAACCACGGTCCACATTCATCGCCACGTTCCAAAAGCGAGGAACACTACTGCAATCCGCCACCTAACGGACTTTTCAGAAGAGTCATTCACAAAAGAAGAGTCATTCTCATAATAATAATGTTCACTTAGGCGTCTGAGGCCCGGCACATCGGGTCGGCCACATCGATGACCCACAGCTGTCACGTTGTTCCAGGCCTCGTCCAAGGCGGGGAAGGAGGTTGCTACTTGCTGGAGCCATACTGTTCGGGGATGGCCTCTTCTACACCTCCAGTGGGTCGGAGGAAGACTTTTGGTGCTGAGGAACTTCTTCTTCTTCTTCATCGTACGCAGTCAGACAGTAACCATTATTTTTTCGAAAAAAGCGGAGGTCATCCTAAGGCTGTCGACACTGCCATAGAGCTTGTCTTGTGGTTCCACTGGTGATGGCCACATCTGCTCTCTCTGATCCTCGTATGTCGGGCAGTTCTGCAGCAGATGCTCAGCGGTCATTTTCTCGGTACCACACGGGCATTCGTCGGTGCCACCTATCTTCAATTTGTTGAATAGATGGTACCTGAGTCTATTGTGGCCAGTGAGAAGTCTGAAGACAACGACCTGCTCTCTTCTGTTCAACTGGTAATAGGCATCGTTTTTGGTGTAGCCGGTATGTTCAGTTTCCCATTTGGTCATGAATCTGGCCTTAATAAGCCGTTTTGACTCTTCGTACGTCATACTGGTATCTGTTTGTGGTAGTCTTGCATCTTCTTTTGCCAGTCTGTCTGCCTCCTCGTTGCCTTGGATGTTGCAGTGTGATGGGACCCACTGTACCACTACCCTTTTTGGTGCGGACTGCTGGCATAGTTGACAGAGTGCTGCTCTACGTCATTAAGCTCAGTGTTTTTTTGGCTTTTTAGCGCTATGACTACGGCCAGAGCATCTGTAAGCAGGACTATATGGCTTTCATTTTCTTTATGTGTCACCATTTATTCCACTGCCGCCCTCAGTGCCTCTGCCTCCGCTCTGAAATTGCTTGTGTACTTACCAATAGCGAATGACAGTAATATTTTTCTGCCATTTGGTAGGTTCAGGAATGCTCCTGTCCCTCCGTTCTGTGTAGTGTTTGTTACAGAACCGTCGGTGTATGCATGGGTCCAGTCCATGCTTGGGTAGTCTTTCGATATAAAGCTTAGGGTAGTATCTCTCCTTTCTTTTTCAGTCTGGCAGTTTTTGTTTCCAATACCTGGTATATTTTCTACCACCTCTGGAAATATATCCTGCCTCCAGGTAGGTTTTCGTACAGTAGTGATGGGCTTTGGTGTTGTTAGTGCGTTTATGGGATCTTCGTGCATCTTTGCTTTGGCTATTTCTGCAAAGTTTCTCCGCTTTAGTTTCCCATTTCCCAAATTGTTTAGTCTCTGGTGCATTGGGTGGTCAGTCAGTCTTCGAAGTTTCTCTGACTGCACCTGGGCTCTTCAGTCTCTATTATCGGTCATGGGTTGCAGCTTTGTAATCTTTTCAAGTTCTACAATTGGCGTTGACTTCATGCCTCCTGTTATAACTCTCATGGCTTGGTTTTGAAGTTTGTTAACTTTATCGAAGTTCGCCTTTGCTGCTGTTGTCCATGCCGCAATACCATACTCGAGAACTGGTCTCACTCTTCCAGTGTACAGTTTCTTTAGTATACTTTCGTCTGCTCCCCAGCTTGTGCCAGCAAGTTTCCTCATGATTGCCATTCTTTCTCTGGCTCTCATTCAGTTTCTCTCGATCTGACTTTTCCATGTCATGCGCCGATCAAATGTGACTCCCAGATAGTTTGGGTTGTCGTTTGGCTGCAGGAATTTGCCATTTAGACTTAATTTGGTGTTTTGGGGTTTGATTGAAAGCGAGAATATTGTACATGTGGTTTTCTCTTCGTTTATTTTGACCAGCCATGAATTCGCCCACTCTTCCAGCGATGTTAGGGCCTGCTGCATCCGATTTCTTGTTATGGTGAGATTCTTTTCAGAGGTCCACATAGACAGATCGTCTGCAAACATTGAGCTATGGACTCTTCTTGGTATATTCTCTGTAATGTCGTTTATATACATCAGGAAGAGTGTGGGTGACAGTACTCTCCCTTGGGGTACTCCCTGCTCGAGTGTCACCTTTTTGCTCATCTGCCCTTGTACTTGGACTCTGGCCGTTCTTTGTTTGAGGTAGTGGTTGATCCACTTGTACATTCTCCCACAAACTTCACTTCTCCTTAGCTTGACTCTAAGTCCGTCTTTCCAGCCTTTTTCAAATGCCTTTTCCAGGTCCACCCAAACCGCTACTGTGTGTTTCTGTGCCTGGTAGGCATCTTCTATTTCCTGGGCTATGAGGATGACCTGGTCCTCAGTGGATCTGTGCTGTCTAAAGCCGGCTTGCTGTGGAATTAGTATTCGTTTTTCTTCCAGATGCCGCATCAGTCTGGTGTTTATCATACGTTCCATCAGTTTGCCGACACAGCTCAGTAGGCTGATAGGCCTGTATCCATTTGGATCTGTTTTGTCCTTTCCTTTCTTTGGTACTGGTACAAGTACTGCGTCTTTCCATGCCTGGGGTACAATTCCCCTTTTTCAGCTTTGGTTCAGGACCGATAGCAGTTTCCTCTTCGCTGTTTGGCCCAGCCCCATCAGCATTTCGTTTGTTATCCCGTCTTTTCCGGGAGATTTCCTTTTCTTTAATGTTCTCATGGCCTCTTCCATTTCACTCATTGTTAATTTGGCCATCATATGCTCTTCTGTTGCCGTATTGATGTTGTCGTGCCCCTTTTGCTCTTCACTAATGTCTGTATGCCTATCTGCAGGGACCTCGATGTGGTTTGCTCTGGCATAGTGTTCTACAAAAGCGTTTGCGGCTTTTTTTCCAGTGAGCAAGTTTTCGCCCTGCTTGATGGTAATTTGTTTGTTTGAAGGGGATTCGTCATTCATGGCTCTGACTAGCTTCCATAGCTTGTTCCCTTCTTTGTCTAGGCTTAGGCTTTCAGTTTTGTTTTTCCAGCTCTCTTTTTGCTGTTTGGTTTAGAGTGTATTTGTATTTCGCCGTGGCGGCTTTGAGTGCGATATTTGTCTCCATAGATTGTTCTCGCTCTGCCATGTTCCTAGCATTTGTGACTGCATCTTCCGCTTTCTGCAACTCATCATTCCAATAGGGCTTATAGTTTTTCCTAACCCCTCTTGGGATGGTTTCAGTGGTTGCTTGCATTATTGCCTTGCTTAGGCTTTCCACCATGGGCTTCATTTTGTTGTTTCGTGTGTTGATGGTTTCACACAGCCCATCTGTCAGGATTGCAAATCTGTCCCAGTCGGCTCGTTTGTAATTCCAACGTGGGAGCGGTTTTGTTTCCTGTGGGCCTACTTCCAGATCAATGTCTAGCCTGATCGGTTTGTGGTCGCTACCTGCCAGTTGGTTTAGCACCTGGCGGTCTATTTTATGGTGTATGTCCTGTGTGGAGAAGGCCAAATCTGGAGTCAAGGTGGTATGACATGTTCTAGAATAGACACTAGGGCTATCCTCCGGCCTATTGATTAGGGAGAGATTTGTGTCTATCTCCTAATCTTCCACTTCGTCACCTCTGCTGTCTGTGTCCGAGTATCCCCATCTCTCCGAGTGGCTGTTGAAGTCTCCAACTACTATGCAGTTGGAGTCTTTGACGTCCATACTCGAGAGCGATAGGTCTTTATTTGGTGGTCCGTACAGATTTAAAATGCGGAGCTTCGTCTCTTGAGCCATTATGTCAACTCCTACAATTTCTGCTTGTCCGGTGTGATTGACAGATACCGCGCTACTCGGTATGCAGTTCGGGTCAGTATCAGGACCCCTCCTTTGTGACCTGCTCTATCGAGACGGAAGGTCTGGTATCCTCTGATTGAGAATTTTTGGTTTTTAGTTGAGGTGCGTTTCCTGGATACATGCCACGTCAATCTTACCTTCATGCAGGTGATGTGTTAGGGAAAGCTTTTTTGTTAACGACACCCTCCGCATTCCACTGTAGTATTTTGAGGGTCTTGAGTTTTTGGTCCATAGGAGTTGCCCCATAGCCATGTGCCTTGACTCCACGACACGTGGGTGGGTGACCACCAGTAGTCAAGGGTGGGCCCCTTCGAGGCGTGAGGCCCGGCACTCTCGCTGCCTGGCGGGACTCCGCAGGATGAGCGCCATACGTTTTTCTGATCGGTTGTACTGTCATCATACTGCGATTTACGTTGCACTGTTTCGTTAGGCTTGTGGCCCCGTGCATCCGATTTCAACAGGCGTTTCTGTAAGGATGCCCTCCTTAGCCTTTGGCTGTCCCCAGCCTATCTGCAAGGCAGCAGTTGTTTGTGATCAGAGTTGTCTCTTTTATGGAAGTTGTCTTACCAGACTAACGAGTCTTCACTACTCGTGTCTATAGGGTGCGGTGATGATATATGATATGGACTGGTTTACCCGGAAGAGAGGCAGTCCAGTGTGTCTGTATCCCAGGATCGTCACGTCCTGCCAGAAACGTAGCATTTGCATGTGAGTGGGATGTCTCTTTGCTCCCTTTATTTTCTTGGCTTCTATGCAGGGATGGTACGCCTAGCATTCCCCGTCACCTGGGATGTTGACACATTGGGGCAGGTGTGCAATGTCCGCTAGTCTGCATCTCTTCTGCGTCCATTGGTATGGCTGATAGCGTACAGAGGTAGATATCGAAGCAGAAGTGCATTTAACCAGGGGACAAGCCTGGTAATGTCACGGAGATGTTGTTCGTCTGGTTTGCGGATATATCTCGTGGTCAAGGAATGAGTCTCGACAGTTCACAGTGAGGTGGCTGCTCTACTGTTTTCGACACCCCGACCAAGAACTAAGTCTTATGTTGGTGGTTTCGCACCCCATCGCCGTATAGGGTGAATATCGAGCAGCTGTCCGCCCACTTTGATCGTCGGATGGAAGATACCTCTTTCTGTGGCTCGACCTGGTAGGGTTGAGACGCGATCCCCAGGTCCGGACCATATCGAAGCCTCCCATTGCAGTAGTGCTGAGAATTTGGGCGGGATTCCGGCTTACAGGCGTCCGGCCGTAATCCCTCACATGGTAGCCTCGCACCATTGGCTTATCAGCCTTGTACGTGAACCAAATGTCTGCGGCTCCTCTCGAGTTGAGCAGGATTTCCGTAGCATCGCCCTGTCATTTGTAGGGTAAAACTGACCTGTCTTCCGATGGTCTATTTCCAGCACCCGTTCACTATTTGGCCAGGACGAATTAATCGAGGGCTTTTGTTTGTCAGTGACCAGGTATCTGGAACCTGCGGTTTCTGCGGGGTTAAGACACGATTTCCGTAGCGTTCCTTCATTAGAAGGTTAGAGAGCTGACCTGTCTTCCGTGGGTCTAATACCAGCACACGTTCACTATTAGACCCAACGAAAGTGCTCTCGATTTGACAGTCATTCTGCAGTATTGGCGTGTTGAGTCAATTTAAGCCGCAGGCTCTACTCCTGGTAGTGCTCTTCCGTCAATTCCTTTATCAAACACTGAATGCAGACCAACCGAGCCACAGAGGGCATAACCCCAGATTTCTGAGGGTCTAAATCCAGGTGCTGAGGAACGACTTATGTTGTATCTAGTGGGCCGGGGTTTCCTGGTCCAGCCGTACAACATGACCGAACAAAGAAATTCGGCGCCGATAAAATGTTTTTGAGATTGGGAAAAGGCCTTTTTTAGCAGACCCTCCACTTTACGGATGTAGTCATGCCATCGGATGCCCAGTATACGCCGTTGGTTGGGGATGTGAAAGGCTTCTAGTCACGGCATGTCATGTTTCAGCAATGTCCAGGATGAAGAGACGTAAAGCAGGACTGGGTCCACGCACGACTGGTAAATGTGGATTTTTTTTCCTTGAGGGAGATCTAGTCATTACTCCACACACTTCGGAGGTCGTGCATAGCGGACGCAGCTACTACGATCGTCTTTACATATCAAAAGAATAAACATCCTCATCTTTAAACAACAGAGTAAGCAGTGTTTCAGTTTAACATAAGGAACTGTTAACAATTTGTCCGTTAGAAAACTAACCTCATATGGTCAAACAGTTCGCTAGTCAATTAACCTCATATGGTCAGACAGTTCATTAGTCAACAAACCTCATATGGTCACACAGTTCGTTAGTCAACAAACCTCATATGGGCCAGGTGTTCGTTAGTCAACAAACCTCATATGGTCACACAGTTCGTTAGACAACTAACCTCATATGGTCACACAGTTCGTTAGTTAACTAACCTCATATGGTCATACATTCGTTAGACAACTAACCTCATTTGGTCACACAGTTCGTTAGTTAACTAACCTCATATGGTCACACAGTTCGTTAGTTAACTAACCACAGATGGTCACACAGTTCATTAGTTAACTTACCTCATATGGTCACACAGTTCGTTAGACAACTAATTTCATATAGTCACACAGTTCGTTAGTTAACTAACTTCATATGGTCACACAGTTCGTTATTTAACTAACTTTATATGGTCACACAGTTCGTTATTTAACTAACTTCATATGGTCCCACAGTTGGTTAGACAACTAAACTCATATTGTCACACAGTTAGTACGTTAGTTAACTAACCTCATATGGTCACACAGTTCGTTAGTTAACTAACCTCATATGGTCACACAGTTCGTTAGTTAACTAACCACAGATGGTCACACAGTTCGTTAGACAGCTAACCTCATATGGTCCCGCTGTTTGTTCCACAACTAACTTCATATGGTACTAGTGTTAGTTAGTCAACTAACCTCATATGGTTTCACATTTCTTTAGTTAACTAACCTCATTTTGTCCAGCTGTTCGTTAGGGTCTGTTTGCTCAGAGCCATGTTACCAGTAGATGTTTTATATTTTCCTCGCAAAATCACACTTGGCTTAACAAATTATAACAACTACTCAGAACTCCAGTATTGAAAAAATACTTTTAATCACACGAAGGACATGATCTGACAGCATTCACCCCAGTCATCTGCAGCCATGAAACGGGAGTGGAGAGGGGATAGACGCAAACACGTGTATGCAACGCCAGCCACCTTTGTGAAATACGATTACCCGTCTAGTGTTTAAGCATAGATCTCAAAATGACATGACACATGCGCACACAAAAGAAGACTACAATTGTCATGTATACGCCTACGTCTTCAAGACCTTCACAATTATTTCAAAGGCTTGTATTTTTTGCATGTGTTTGTGACCATCTGAAAACATATCTTTGAATACATACAGTTACAAACGTAGTTTTCTCAAATAAATTACGGCTTTCTGTGATATAAATGAAAAATGAAAACTTGGATAAGGCGTTACCTTAATATTTTTGTTGTACTTAGCACAAAAGTCCTCAAAGTGCAGGATAAGTAACAGAATATACATATATAGTTCACATTGTCCCGTATAACTTGCGAATGTGTTGATGGCTAGCGATAAATTACAGCGCTACACGGTCTTTGCACACGACAATGAAAGAAAAATGTCCCCCTAACATAGTCTTCATATACGACTGGTACACTTAAGACTGGTTGTTGGTGCATAGCACACGTTGGCTCTGATGTTTGTTACTTCGTAAGGCCCACGTTTTATTAAACTGATTCTCAGTTTGTTTAGAAATCGGACGCTTTTCGGGCTTTCTCTCCCTGACCTTCAGCTTTCTACGGATCATAAACCTAATGTTTGCTAGTAGAGGACTTCCTCAGTACGTGACCTATTCATCTACAGGTATTGGGTCTTCTATAGCGTGTGACACATACATTCTTTAGCATCGGTAAAACTTCTATTCACTAAATATACGTTTCTTTCTATATGTCAATTTGTCTTTATTTCTGTCTGTCTGTCTGTCTGTCTGTTTAATGTAAAAAAAAAAACTACAATACAACACGAAAAAACTTGTAATATTTAAATAACCATTCATAAAGAAAAAACTGGATGTTAAAATAATGGCAAAATAGATAAGAGTGGACACTAATAAAAACATGGATAATAAAAAGTAATCTAATAGAATAAAATGGATAAGATTCTGGTTTAAATTCCAACATCAAACAAATAAGATACTAGACAATCTAATAATGATACACTTAGAAGATACTAGACAATACAATAATGATCAACATAAAAAATACTAAACAATATAATTACGATATACAGAGGAAAACCTAAGTACCTCTAGTAACGACAGACAGAAGATACTAAACTTTCTAATAAATACAGCCGGAAAAGATGCTAGACAATATAACAACGACAGACATAAAATACTAGACTTTCTAATAAATAAATACAGCCGGAAAAGATGCTAGACAATATAACAACGACAGACATAAAATACTAGACTTTCTAATAAATAAATACAGCCAAAGAAGATGCTAGATAATATAATAACGACAGACAGAAGATACTAGACTTTCTAAAAAAGACAGCCGAAGAAGATGCTAGACAATACAATAACGACCAACATAAAATATACGAAACAATATAATAACGGTAAGTAGAGAAAAAAAAAAACTAGTCACTATAATAAGGACAAACATAAGATACTAGACATTCAAATAAATACAGCCGGAGAAGAAACAAGACAATATAATAACGACAGACAGGCGATACAAGACAATATAATAACGACAAATAAATGATGCTGGACAATAAAATAACGATAAACAGAGACGATAATGGACATTATATTATCGACATTAAAAGAAAATATTAGGTAATATAAGAACGACAAACAGAGAAAATACTACATAATAAAATGGCTAAAACAGAAAATATAGTGAGCAATATAATAACGGCAAACAGAGACAATACCGGGCAAAATATTAGCGACAAACAAAAAAATAGCGACATTTAGGAAAGATACCAGCCAATATATTAGCGACACTGCTATGACCAGAGACATCTTCTTTTTTGGACATACTTACTTACTTAGTAGCTCCTCTTCTACCGTGAGGTGTAGAGGTTTGTCAGAGAGAATGTCACACTGCTCTATCCATCGTCTTTTTCCTGGCCTATTTCCAATCCAGACCTCAATCACTTAGGGACTGTCGTATGTCTTCCCAACGTACTTTGGGACGTCCTGGAGGTCTGCGTCCTTGACTGTTTTAAAATCTCCCATGACCTCTTTGGCATCCGATCTTCTTCCATTCTACAGACATGGCCAAACCACTGTAGTTGGGACTGCTCCACTCGTGTCTGCAGGAGTTGAACTTCGAATTTGTTACATATTGTTTGGTTACGGATCTTGTCCCTTTTCGTCACCTGAACCGCCTTTCTTAGATACCTAATTTCTGAAGTTTGTAGTTGCCTTTCTTGGGCTGTAGTCATTGCCCATGACTCACATCCATATCTCAGGACAGGCACATAGGTCGATCGGTATACATCCATCTTTGTTTTCCTGCTTATTTCTCTTTTGCGGAGGAATCCTCTGTTTATTGCATAGACATACACCAGAAATAATACGACATAAATCAAGGACTAGTTTTCTGCGGACTTTACAACCCTCAGAACAGATCCCCAAACAGAAGCCGTATAGAAAAGTGGAGCCAAAGGAATGGTGAAGAACCTGCACCAGGACATGATTTACCATCTACTACGTGGAGATCTCTGAACAGGTTAAGAACAGGTGTGTCCAGGTGTGGGTCTAATCTGAAAAAATTGGGATTTGCAGGTGATGAATATTGCGAATGTGGGTCCGTCCAAGACCAGAAACACCTGATTATACAGGAGTCATGTGCAGTGGAAGATCTGATGGTGGCTGGTGTTTGGGCGAAGACTATGTAATGTTGCCGGACGAGCAAAGCGACAAACAAAGAAGGTACTGGAAATATACAGACAGTCAGATAGAATAATAGATAATATTATAATCTTTAATGTTAGAGACCCGGTGATATTGTGCTTGGCTGTCATCTAGTTTTATTTGTTTAACCTGTCTCAGTTCTACTGGTGAAATAACAATCTTTTCAACCCCAGACCGTAGTCTTTTAGGCCAGAGGTTTTTAAACTTGTTTGGCCCGCAGCTCCCCTGACCTGTGCACACATCATCGTGGCTTCTCTATATATTATATATAAGCAATTGTACCCACAAAATAAATGTAGTATCGAGTCCACCACTTTTTCTAAACCTCCGCGACGTCCTTAGTCGAGGGCCGCGACGCCCCTGGGAACCCAGAACCCCCTGGGAGCCGCGACGCGCAGTTTGAAAATCTCTGTTTTAAGCTATATCCGGACGTATTGGCCAGAGTATGGATGCGTGTATGTATCCGTTTGTAGTTTGGAAGTATTAGCTAGTGGATGCGTGTGTGTATCCGTTTGTAGTTTGGACGTATTGATCAGTGGATGCGTGTGTGTACGCGTTTGTAGTTTGGACGTATTGATTAGTAGATGCGTGTATGTATCCGTTTGTAGTTTGAAAAAAATGATCAGTGGATGCGTGTATGTATCCGTTTGTAGTTTGGACGTATTGATTAGTAGATGCGTGTATGTATCCGTTTATAGTTTGGACATATTGATCAGTAGATGCGTGTATATATCCGTTTGTAGTTTGGACGTATTGATCAGTGGATGCGTGTGTGTACGAGTTTATAGTTTGACCGTATTGATCAGTGGATGCGTGTACATATCCGTTTGTAGTTTAGACGTATTGATCAGTGGATGCGTGTGTGTACGCGTTTGTAGTTTGGACGTATTGACCAGTAGATGCGCGTGTGTACGCGTTTGTAGTTTGGACGTATTGACCAGTAGATGCGTGTGTGTATGATGTAAATATCTGTTATGTGTTCCACTATAGCAGTTTTTGAAGTACATCAGCTTGTCCAATCCTTTCTATACGCGGTGAAGTGGAAAATCCCCAACAAGCCAAATCAAACTAAACACAAAATGATTTCCAAACCGGTTTGTTGGGATTGCAAACCAAGATTGCTCTCGACTTGCACCCCTACACCACGACATGGTTGCCCGAAACAATTTTATAATCTCCTGATACTTGCACTTTCCGCTTAGTGTCGTTTCCACCACGTTCAAGTTGCCTGTTTCTTAGGTCTGTCTTACCGTTTCGCCAACAGCGAGTCTTTGATATTGGATCTGACGAGCTGTAATCTCAACTCCTGTGTTTCAGGTTAAACTACATTTATCACTGAACGTAGACATGTGGATGACGAGAGGAGCCGTAGAGGTCTTTTCTTTCTTTTTGTGTGTTTTTTGGTACGTGCCTGCAATCAGATGCACTGGCATACAGGTGATTGGCCTATATTTGTCTTCAAAGAAAGAGGGCCTATTTTTGTCTTCAAAGAAAGAGGGCCTATTTTTGTCTTCAAAGAAAGAGGGCCTATTTTTGTCTTCAAAGAAAGAGGGCCTATTTTTGTTTTCAAAGAAAGAGGGCCTATTTTTGTCTTCAAAGAAAGAGGGCCTATTTTTGTCTTCAAAGAATGAGGGCATATTTTTGTCTTTAAAGAAAGAGAGCCTATTTTTGTCTTCAAAGAAAGAGGGCCTATTTTTGTCTACAAAGAAAGAAGGCCTATTTTTGTCTTCAAAGAAAGAGGGCCTATTTTTGTCTTCAAAGAAAGAGGGCCTATTTTTGTCTTCAAAGAAAGAGGGCCTATTTTGTCTTCAAAGAAAGAGGGCCTATTTTAGTCTTTAAAGAAAGAGGGCCTATTTTTGTCTTCAAAGAAAGAGGGCCTATTTTTGTCTTCAAAGAAAAAGGGCCTATTTTTGTCTTCAAAGAAAGAGGGCCTATTTTTGTCTTCAAAGAAAGAGGGCCTATTTTTGTCTTCAAAGAAAGAGGGCCTATTTTTGTCTTCAAAGAAAGAGGGCCTATTTTGCTCTTCAAAGAAAGAGGGCCTCATTCTTGTGACCTTCTTGAAGACCACTACTGAGTAGTAATTTCTTAACCTTTTAAGCATGTTTGCAAGGGCAACAGCTAACAGTCTTCTTCTTCTTCTTCTTCTTCTTCTTCGTACGCAGTCAGACAGTAACCATTATTTTTTCGAAAAAAGCGGCTGTCATCCTGAGGCTGTCGCCACTGCCATAGAGCTTGTCTTGCAGTTCCACTGGTGATGGCCACATCTGCTCTCTCTGATCCTCGTATGTCGGGTAGTTCTGCAGCAGATGTTCAGCGGTCATTTTACCGGTACCGCACGGGCATTCGTCGGTACCACCTATCTTCAATTTGTTGAATAGGTGGTACCTCAGTCTATTATGGCCAGTGCGAAGTCAGTATGTTCGGTTTCCCATTTGGTCATGTATCTGGCTTTGATAAGCCGTTTTGACTCTTCGTACGTCATACTAGTATCTGTTTGTGGTAGTCTTGCACCTTCTTTTGCCAGTCTGTCTGCCTCCTCGTTGCCTTGGATGTTGCAGTGTGATGGGACCCACTGTACCACTACCCTTTTTGGTGCGGACTGCTGGCACAGTTTGCAGAGTGCTGCTCTTAAGTCATTAAGCTCAGTGTTTTTCTGGCTTTTTAGCGCTGTGACTACGGCGAGAGCATCTGTAAGCAGGACTATATGGCTTTCATTTTCATTGTGTGTCACCATTTCTTCCACTGCCGCCCTCAGTGCCTCTGCCTCCGCTCTGAAATTGCTTGTGTACTTACCAGTAGCGAATGACAGTGTTATTTTTCTGCCATTTGGTAGGTTCAGGAATGCTCCTGCCCCTCCGTTCTGTGTAGTGTTTGTTACAGAACCGTCAGTGTATGCATGGATCCAGTCCATGCTTGGGTAGCTTTTCGATATGAAGCTTAGGGTAGTATCTCTCCTTTCTTTTTCAGTCTGGCAGTTTTTGTTTCCAATACCTGGTATATTTTCTACCACCTCTGGAAATATATCCTGCCTCCAGGTAGGTTTTCGTACAGTAGTGATGGGTTTTGGTGTTGTTAGTGCGTTTATGGGATCTTCGTGCATCTTTGCTTTGGCTATTTCTGCAAAGTTTCTCCGCTTTAGTTTCCCATTTCCGTAATTGTTTAGTCTCTGGTGCATTGGATGGTCAGTCAGTCTTCGGAGTTTCTCTGACTGCAGCTGGGCTCTGCAGTCTCTTCTATCGGTCATGGATTGCAGTTTTGTAATCTTTTCAAGTTCTACAATTGGCGTTGACTTCATGCCTCCTGTTATAATTCTCATGGCTTGGTTTTGAAGTTTGCTAACTTTATCAAAGTTCGCCTTTGCTGCTGTTGTCCATGCTGCAATGCCATACTCGAGCACTGGTCTCACTCTTCCAGTGTACAGTTTCTTTTGTATGCCTTCGTCTGCTCCCCAGCTTGTGCCAGCAAGTTTCCTCATGATTGCCATTCTTTCTCTGGCTCTCATTCGGTTTCTCTCGATCTGACTTTTCCCTGCTCGAGTGTCACCTTTTTGCTCATCTGCCCTTGTACTTGGACTCTGGATGTTTTTTGTTTGAGGTAGTGGTTGATCCACTTGAACATTTTCCCACAAACATCACTTCTTCTTAGCTTGACTCTAAGTCTGTCTTTCCAGACTTTGTCAAATGTCTTTTCCAGATCCACCCAAACAGCTACTTTGTGTTTCTGTGCCTGGTAGGCATCTTCTATCTCCTGAGCTATGAGGATGATCTGGTCCTCAGTGGATCTGTGCTGTCTAAAGCCGGCTTGCTGTGGAATTAGTATTCGTTTTTCTTCCAGATGCCACATCAGTCTGGTGTTTATCATCCGTTACATCAGCTTGCCGACACAACTCAGTAGGCTGATGGGCCTGTATCCATTTGGATCTGTTTTGTCCTTTCCTGTTTTTGGTACTGGTACCAGTATTGCGTCTTTCCATGCCTGGGGTACAATTCCCCTTTTCCAGCTTTGGTTCAGGACCGATAGCAGTTTCCTCTTCGCTGTTTGGCCCAGCCCCATCAGCATTTCGTTTGTTATCCCGTCTTTTCCGGGAGATTTCCTTTTCTTTAATGTTCTCATAGCCTCTTCCATTTCGCGCATTGTTAATTTGGCCATCATGTGCTCTTCAGGTGCCGTATTCATGTTGTCGTGCCCCTTTAGCTGTTCGCTAATGTCTGTATGCTTATATGCAGGGACCTCGATGTGGTTTGCTCTGGCCTAGTGATAGACAAAAGCGTTTGCGGCTTTCTTGCCTGTGAGCAGGTTTTCGCCCTGCTTGATGGTAATATGTTTGTTTGACGGGGTTTCGTCATTCATTGCTCTGACTAGCTTCCATAGCTTGTTCCAGTCTTTGTCCAGGTTTAGGCTTTCCGTTTTATTTTTCCAGCTTTCTCTTGCTGTTTGCTTGAGAGTGTGTTTGTATTTCGCCGTGGCGGCTTTGAGGGCGATGTTTGCCTCCATGGATTGTTCTCGCTCTGCCATGTTCTTAGCATTTGTTACTGCATCTTCCGCTTTCTGCAACTCATCATTCCAGTAGGGCTTATAGTTTTTCCTAGCTCCTCTTGGGATGGTTTCAGTGGCGGCTTACATTATTGCCTTGCTTAGGCTTTCCACCATGGGCTTCATTTTGTTGTTTCGTGTGTTGATGGTTTCACACAGCCCATCTGTCAGGATTGCAAATCTGTCCCAGTCGGCTCGTTTGTAATTCCAACGTGGGAGCGGTTTTGTTTCCTGTGGGCCTACTTCCATGTCAATGGTTAGCCTGATCGGCCTGTGGTCGCTACCTGCCAGTTGGTTTAGCACCTGGCGGTCTATTTTATGGTGTATGTCCTGTGTGGAGAAGGCCAAATCTGGAGTCGAGGTGGTATGCCATGTTCTTGAATAGAAGCTAGGGCTATCCTCCGGCCTATTGATCAGGGAGAGATTTGCATCTATCTCCCAATCTTCCACCTCGTCACCTCTGCTGTCTGTGTCAGAGTATCCCCATCTCTCCGAGTGGCTGTTGAAATCTCCAACTACTATGCAGTTGGAGTCTCTGATCTCCATACTCGAGAGCAATAGGTGGTCGGTACAGATTGAAAATGCGGAGCTTCGTCTCTTGAGCCATTGTGTCAACTCCTACAATTTCTGCTTGTCCGGTGTGATTGACAGATACCGCGCTACTCGGTATGCAGTTTCTGGTCAGTATCAGGACCCCTCCTTTGTGGCCCTCTCTATCGAGACGGAAGGTCTGGTATCCTCTGATTGAGAATTTATGATTTTTGTTGAGGTGCGTTTCCTGGATACATGCCACGTCAATCTTACCTTCATGCATGTGATGTGTTAGGGAAAGTTTTTTTGTTAATGACTCCCTCCGCATTCCACTGTAGTATTTTGAGCTAACAGTCTGATCTTTCTGATTTTAAACTGCCAGGTGTTCTGTAACGTACTAATCGTGTACACAGTACGTCCGAATTTATCGCCCATCTAGGATAGGAAAAAGCGTCCGAAATCACCTCCATTGAGACCAGGGTACGCTTGAAACTTGTAGGATTCGAACACACACCGTTTCCCACTTTCGTTGCTTCAGTAGCGTGCGCCATATCTCTCGAATACAGTGAGCGTGAGAACCCGATAACCAAAATAGTTAGAGACTAGGCAGATGCAATAGAGATAGATACCGCACATCTTCAGATGAAGTAGAGATAGATACCACACATCTTTAGATGAAGTAGAGATAGATACCGCACATCTTCAGGTGAAGTAGAGATGGACAGAGCATATCTTCAGATGAAGTAGAGATAGATACCGCACATCTTTAGATGAAGTAGAGATAGATACCGCACATCTTTAGATGAAGTAGAGATAGATACCGCACATCTTCAGGTGAAGTAGAGATGGACAGAGCACATCTTCAGATGGAATATAGGTAGATCCCACACATCTTCAGATGAAGTAGAGGTAGACACTTCACATCTTTAGATGAAGTAGAGATAGACACCACACATCTTCAGGTGAAGTAGAGATAGATACCGCACATCTTCAGATGAAGTAGAGGTAGACACTGCACATCTTCAGGTGAAGTAGAGATATATACCGCACATCTTCAGATGAAGTAGAGGTAGACACTGCACATCTTCAGGTGAAGTAGAGATAGACATCGCACATCTTCAGATGAAGTAGAGATGGACAAAGCACGCATTCAGATGAAGTAGAGATGGACAGAGCATACCTGCAGATGAAGTAAAGATGGACAGAACGCACCTTCAGATGAAGTAGAGATGACCATAGCACGCTTTCAGATGAAGTAGACTAGGACAGAGCACGCCTTCAGGTGAAGTAGATCGACAGAGCACGCCTTCATACAACAATCTCATAACACAACCATAGGTAAGCTGAATTTAAATCCATGGCTAAAGAGATTTTGCATATGTGATTCAAGATGGCGCGTTGGTCTTTCAATTCAGTCACAATAGGTGTTTGCGCGCCCTTATTCACCACAAATGGTGAATCGATCAATGTGTCCACATGACACATTAGCTGACCATGGCCTTCGTGATTCTGAGGCAGGATGCTTGAAGAAGTATCTACATATGTTGAGAACTACAGCATTTTTTCCCAAATGAAGGTACGCATCTTGGGAGAACCATAACGTTATTTATATATATATATATATATATATATATATATATATATATATATATATATATATATATATATATATATATATATATATATGTCCCACTGGAGGAAATCTAAGATATGTAATCCGCCTGTAATCCGATAACTCTCTATTTTTCAGTAACGTAGGTCACACATAAAAAACCCAGGAATGTATTGCCAAATAAAAGGTAGAAAGATGGACAATAAAAGAACTGTATGATGCATTTACTTCTCGTCCGAACAGACTTGTAGAAATAAGGGCAAATATGTTGACCCGCCCTCAGTCCAAACAATGTGAAACAGATTAAAGGTAATATCTTAAATGTATATAACGTATTTGGACTAACCACAGAACACCAACTAATGGAAAGTGAATAAAGCACTTTTACATTAGTAACAAATTTGATATCGTTATTCGGCACATAGACAATCTCTTTGAATCATAACATCACTCGCTATTTGACCCGGAGTTGCCCGAGATAGTTATGTTAGTCAGCCAACCCATTCCACGTCCGTATTTTCTCACCCTCAAACTCGTCCATATCGAAATCTTCCACATTTACCCCCCCCCCCCCTCCCCCCATCTCATAATACATCACTTCCGTCTCTAAAACTAAAATTGCAGTCATCCACCTCTTCCCCTAGTCTGTGTACTCCGCAGCCATCCAATTTCTCCTTGGTTCAGATCGCTGTACCGGTTGTATAGGGAGTAAATTGTACATCATGTCAGTATTTCAAGGTAAAAAATATTATCCGTATAGTCATATACTCATCTGCCAATAACTCTTGAAGGGAACGACATGGCAACTTGATCTAGAAATCGGCAATAGAATGTGCACTGGATCGTAATGCGTAAAAATGCACAACCTTAGAAAACAAGTTCAGCAAAAAATGAGGGAGAAAAATACAACCGTACTTCAGCTGATGAAAAACAACAAGGTAAGAGCTAACAGATTAAACAGTTTTGTTGTTCCAGTCATGGTATATGGCTGCGAGATATGAAACCCACGAAAAGCATATCTAGAAAACTTCAAGTTGATCAAATGGCAATGGAGCCAAGAACATTGTCAACATCTCTACAAAACAGAATTCACAACACATAAATCAGGCTTCCTGATTTGCCCTGACTGTCATGCTCATGCCGGGGTTCAGGGCAATGGAAGATCTGACATCTTGGCTTCACAAGCTCCCATCATGGGCACATTAGTGATGGATAGAAGTGACATTTTTAAATCAATCAATGACCGCCTGCTGGATGAGGATACCATATAGATGAAGCAGCAATCCACAGACTGCAAAGTTTCGACATTAAACGAGGTTCGAGCGGAGTGGGGCGCATGAGAGGACGGCGCAGGAGAGTGTACAACCAGCGAGCTACAGGGACCATCAGCATCCATACCTTATGCCATTTGATGAGAGAGACTGAGCACCTATGGGTATGCCCGGAGTGCAGTGACGTCGATTCTTAGAAACAGAAACAGAAATCGGGCATCAAACTTCGAGGCGTCAAAGATGCTGCGTTCAGAAAAATAAAAAAGCTATTCTGAACAACTATTCGGCGACCGATGGAGCAATCGTTCTTCATTCAGCGGCCTCATAAACACACCTCCCTTCTTTGCGACTACATCCTGTATTAGCCTGATATAACCAAAGCAACTATATGTGGTTCAAAACGCGTACCTTAGCCAAAAGAAACTCATAAAACACACAAAGACTCAAGAAGTGGGGAAAAACATGGAATGAAAGCTTACCAAAAACAATAATGGCTTTCCTTTCCATGACCAAGAACGAGCATTCAAGCTGTTGTAGAAGCTGTCAACATATTGTGCTCCCTCTATTGACCTGTCACGTTTGTACCATCCTCTGTTTGAAATTGTACAGAGAGTGAAACATCGTGAGCCTTTATTCAGCGTCGTAGGTTCACCCAATCTAATGATATGCTTCCTTTTCCCCAGACATTTTAGTTACTGCAACACACTGTTGATTTACGTTGCTGCAGTGCAGAGAAAAATGGACGATTGCTTTACGCAGTCATTTGATCAACATTAAGTCAACAAACATTTGTAGCTGTGATAACAACGCAGACTGGACAAAATGGATAAAACAAAGCACAAAACTCTATTTTCGTACAACAATGCAATGGAACACTAGCATATGACTAATGAAATGGAGACAGATTAACGAACTGCCATAACAAAATATGATATACGGGCAGAAACTCACAAAATGATGACGAATTTTAAAAACAAAATCTGATTGACGGCTTCTTATATTTTACCCACATGGTGCTTGTACTTCTATTGTTACCTACTTCAATCTCTCAGCTATCAAGACACCGTTTACGTTCAAGATACCGATATCGTTTTCTGTTCCAAGAACGATGTGTCCTAGTCCGCATTTCATTTAAAGTTTCAAAAGCCAGATGACTTGTAAGCATTCTATACCACTCCTTGAGGTTCCACAGCTTTTATATCTTCCTCTCCCTCCCTCCCTCACTCACTCACTCACTCATTTTTCTTACCAAACATTTAATTAACAGCATCATTATAATCCAGCTTGTATTCTCTCCCTTCCTTCCTTCTAGTTACATGTACTTCGAAGTCACATAGCCCTTTCTTGTCGGGGTTTGTTGTGTTTAGACAAGTGGCATTTTGTTAAATGTTCCCATCTTATTATTGTTTTCCAATTTTTCTTCTCCGACATCCCCAATGAAGACCCTTTGATCACAACGTAGATTGTCGGTTGTTTGGTATTTGTATCCAGGTATCCATACATGCCTCGGTTACCATTTCCATTTGACCATGTTTTATTGCAGTTCTATCATTTTTATTATGACATAGAAGGTTTGAGGAACAAGTGACCAAACGGTTTGGAAACCTGCCTTGTAATCAGGAAGCACGGCTTCGAGCCCTAGTAAGGTCTATGTTTTTCATTTATGGTGTAAATTGAAAAGTTAACCTACGCATTGCACGACGACTGTCATGATAAGGGCCTTTAATTAGTAAGTCCTGGAAATCCCCCACCGGATTCAAGCAAAAACAATAACCGCAGTAATGGTATCTTTAAATGCAGACCGGAAATGTAGATCTGGCATGCCTTGTAAGGTTACCGTAACATAAAAAAATAGAGCAGGTGACATGGACACAATTAATCAGACGTTGAACTAATCATATACCGAACCTTTGGTGGAATTAGGAAACCCAAATTTAACATGTTGAAAGGGAAAGAAGAATAGCGTCTGACGAGGCAAAAAAATACTGATCAGACATGTTGATCAGGGTCAAGAGAAATATTCTGATCAAGACCCTCACCTTGGCTTCCCCGTAGCCCTTCCTGGAAACGGGCAGTTTTCATGACAGCCAGGCTAACGAGGTGAGGGAACGACGTGGTCCCCGTATTAGTGAGCGACACACAGGTGAAGGCAAGCATAGCACAACCGCATGGAGGACCCCGGTCCACCTTCATCAGCACGCTGGATGTCAGGAAAACGACAACAAACCGCCAATAAACGTCCTTTTTAGGGGGCACAAAAGGGTAAATCTGCCCATTTAAGGCATTCCAATTTGATATACGCGATGTGGAAAACTGTGCGCGTAAAAACGACACTGATCTTGAAACGTTAGGCCCCACATCAACATTTCTAGGCTCCATGCTTCCATGGCGCCCGAGATTTGTCGTGTCCAGTAACAACGGTTCTTAAACTGCACCAGTATGTGACCCTCATTTAATTATATTTGACGTCATTAATATACCCTGGAAACAACTTTCTTAACCCAGTTCGTGAACATTATAATATCTCGCTTATCTCCTATAGTAATTTCCTACGACATAATGCCACAGTTTTTATTCGCCATCAGTATCGTATAGCACCCATCTCTTCAGTTTGCCTCCAAGGCATTCTACATCAGTCAGCTATTCCACATGTAAGCCCGTAGTCTACATTGTTTGCGATTCCTTATTATTTTTCTTCTCCACGTCGACCCCCCCCCCCGCCCCCTCCCCCCTTCCCCACGTCTACCAGCAATAACAGACTAAGTACTATGTTGTAATGGCGTTTGATAAATAACTTCTTTCTTAATATTTGCCCTGTTCTACTGAAATCTGAAATTATTTGTCACAGCTGCGTACAGATGACTGTATCATGCACATGTTTAACGTTGGTCTTTATATTTATGGTTATATGAGCCTAGTTAACTGCCATGGAGTCTTCAACATCAGACCCGGTATTCAGGACAAATAGGTCACGCAAGAGTACAAAGTAAACATACATTTAGGAATGGACAGACAACTCAGTCTAGGTCAGTGCTTACTAAACGTTTCAATATCGTAGTCCGGCAGGAATCTATCCATTGCAGTAGGCATCGATGTCTAATTTAGGAATTATTTCTCTTTTTTGGATCATCTTACGTTTTTATTAAACTTTGTTTAAAAGCATACTCTTTCTTTCTTTTCTTTTTCTTTTGCGTTCGCCTTATTCCTCTATTCCCCAAGGCGGTGTGCGTTGCACTGTAGTTTTTATGTTGCGCCTGTCGGCCCAGTGCATCCGACCTCATCATGTATTTTATGTAACGGTCTGCATCTTCCTGTTAATTTATTTACATCCTGCATTTATTTATCGATAGTTCTATCGGTTTCTAGAATACATATATTGCGAATATATTCTTTTGGTAAAGACATAATTGAATTTTTTTTTTGTAGCTCGCTCGAAACCGAGACCCACACGACCAAATGGTTACATGTTTTCCCCTAGGCTCTTGACATTCTTCATGGATGGGCAAATGTGGGCTCGGTGACACGCTGAGGTCTGCGGACCACCACTGTGGGAAGCATTGGTCTAAGTTACCATGTACCATCACTTTGAGAAGCATTGGTCTAAGTCACCATGTAACATCACTTTGGGAAGCATTGGTCTACGTAACCAAGTAACATCACTTTGAGTAACATATGTCTATGTCACCATGAAACACTGAGTAAAAATGTCATAAATCGTCATATAGCACCACTTTGAGTAACACTAGTCTATATCACCATATAACACAACTTTGAGTAACACTAATCTAGGTCACCATGTAACACCACTTGACAGATGGTCACTATCTGGACCTTTTGTTCAATACTTCAACGTAACAGAATAACACGTCTCTAATTGTCCATTACGCACGCAGTAATCTCGAATGAATGGTTCGTCTTGCTTGTTGTCCGCAGTGCGTGTCTAAGATAGTCGTGACAGAAGCTTCACCCGCACAAAGCTTCTCACTTGTTCCATAAGACAGCAGGATGAGAGCTCCCGATGACACCAAATACTATATGTCACCTGGAGCGGACGTCACACATAGTACGCCACTCGTATTCTGCACTTAATCAGGTCCTGGTGCAGTGTTTTTTATGTTATCGTATTTAAGTTGGCTGGTTGGTTTCTAATGCCCACAATGGGTTGGTAACCCTTTTGTGCGCCCTGAAAAGGACGGAACTTGTGACAGAAAGTAGTAGCTTTTCTGACATCCCGAGTGTGCTAATGAAGTAGACCGTGGTCCTCCAGGCGGTTGTGCAATGCTTGGCTTTGTCTGCGTGTTACTCACTACTACGGGGATCACATCGAACCTCACCTTGTTAGCCAGACTGTTGTCCTCGAAAACAGCCTGTTTCCTGGACGACCAGCGAGGAGGTCAGGTGTGGGTCTTGGCCAGTATATTTCTCCTGACCCTGGCTAACATTGTTTGATCAGTGTGTTTTGCCTGACCAGACGTTAGCCTTATCGTCCCCTTTGTTATCTAAGATATATACAACCTCAGCTTCATCTATCGGGAGGGGAAAGGGTAGAGGGGGGTGTTGGTAGAGGCCCATTAATCTCATCTCTGAAGACAATTCCTAGAAAACGTTCACTATCGAGTACATTTGTCTCCTATATGTAAGCCACATACGGACCGATCTTTCTTTCATTACACATTCATGTTGGTTCCTGTGGTGACCTGCATATTGTGAGAGTGACTGGCGTGTACCCTTCCTGCCCATTCGTCAACACTGATGCTAGAATGTCTTCATTCTGTCAGGCTTTATCATCGGCTAACCTACTGAAAGTCTTGTAATATTTCAATGACGTAATTCTTGTATTTTTAGCTCTCCGACACATACAGGCATTTCTCTTCGGATTCATGGCATCCATTAAGTCGCTGCCTGCTTTTCCACCACTTCGCCTTCATCCTCTCTACATTTGCTAAGCCTGGTATTTAGTTACTTGAAGGAAGTCTGTCAGATAACGAGTGTTTATAGGTTTGTGTTTCTCTATTCAACTGGCGAAGGCACGCATCTTTAACCCCAGTTTTTTAGGTTACACCAAAACGTATTGCGTCCCACTTTCCGGACATTTATACCTTGGCTCAAACATTTTGTTTGTATAGCTTTGAACTTGCGCCCGGATACTTACATATAAAGTAAAATAATCCATATCATTACTGCCGTAGGGATGTGAGGTGTTAGCGATCTCACATGTCAAAGCTCGGCTATATGAGGGCGGTAGCCATCTCCTCTCCCTCGCCGCTTTTACTTCTCAGACTGAACTGGCACCCATTCGGGTCAACCCGAAAACCATTGTGGTCTGAGAAAACACTACCGCCTGAACTGGGGAATGAACCCAGGACCACTCATTTGCTAAGTCAGCGCGCTAACCACTGCGCTACGCGGCTCCCTGATCCTAAATGATCTTACATGATATATTTGTTCACTGAGATTGAGATAACACCAATGAGGTTCCGGAATGATATTGACACAGTAGCTGGGCAAATATATTCAATGATAGAATCATCTTGTTGAAATGGAGAGCAAAACTATTAATTTGGTAAAGTAATTTTATAAACGTACGCATTAACACAAGAGTACAAGAAGAGATATACTGAAATATTGCGAGTAGTTACAACAGACAATTAATACAATCAAGAAAGTCTACACATGTTCTGATAGAAATTGGAAATGTTGTAACAGGTCTTAGCTGTACAGACAATATATAGGTAGGAGCTTAGACAACCATTTCTTTCTTTCTTCTTCGTGGTATTTGAGTCAGTGCCGCTGAACTCAGTCCCGCCAGAAATTGAGCAACCAAATCAAACCACGACGTGACCCGACATTAGTTATAGGTCATGTGCCCAAAACGGGAACGATAAATGGTGGGTGACACGTAGACATGTTGCCGCCGACAAACCCACGTCGTCTGGTAAGCACGGGAATAATGTGGGGGATAATGGCAAGCAGACGAACAAAAAACGTGGGCGGTTTTGGAAATCACGTGATCTGGGAGCCAGATCGAATATGAGTCCTGGCGTAGAGAGACGTGAGGATCATTACTGGAGAAGAGATTGGAAAGAGACGCTCAGTCGAGAGAAGATGGCGAAGAGAAAAGACTTGACTTCGGGGATGACATGAGATAGACACAGAGATTATTACTTGAGACAGAATTGGAAAGAGACGTGCAGTGGAGTGTAGGCGACGGAGAGAAACGACTTGATTTCAGAGATGACATGAGATAAACACAGAGAGAGAACATTTCACTTAGATCATTACCTGAGAATAGATAATACGAGGTAGGCCGCGGAGAGCGGTCGACGTAGATCATTACATGATATAGGCCGTGGAGAGAGGTTGACTTAGATCATTACTTGATATAGGCCATGAAGAGCGATTGACTTAGATCATTACGTGATATAGGCCGTGAAGAGTGGTTGACTTAGATCATTACATGATATAGGCCGTGGATAGCGGTTGACTTATATCATTACATGATATAGGCCGTGAAGAGCTGTTGACTTAGGTCATTGCATGATATAGGCTGTGGAGAGGGATTGACTTCAATCATTACTGGAAAGGAGATTCGAAAGAGACGCTCAATGGAGAGCAAGTGACGAAGAAATGCAGTTGAGGCAGATTTGAGTTGAGATTTAGGCGACTGAGAGAGGCAGTTGAGATAGACACGTATCAAGCAAGGTAACTACCATCATATTATGTAGTGGTCGTAATTATAGGTCGCCAGTAGCTTATAGATGCAGTCTTCCAGTCATTCCGTTCATCATATTGACGAAGTCCTACTGTCGACATCACCTTGATCACGTAAATGTAAGTCGTCAGTCGCAGCTTGAGGCAGTTTTACAGTGATCCCACGGATCACATTCGACGCAGTCTATCCTAACCACGTCGAGACCACTTGGATCTACCGCCGACAAGAGGAGCACGACCACAGACATCATACTCGGGCTCAGAACCTACGAACTTTACCATGAGCGGCAATCCTCAACTAAGCTCGATCGCAGTAGACCAGATTAGGAGACCAGATTAGGAGACCAGATTAGGAGACCAGATTAGGAGACCAGATTAGGAGACCAGATGAGGAGACCAGATTAGGAGACCAGATTAGGAGAATAGGGTCTCGTGATGTAAAAATGTTGAGAGAAAGAATTTAAGTTTTTAGAAAGTTTATAGTTGGCAGTGTTTCTTGATTAAATAATCTGTTGTATTGTGTTTATATTTAGTGTTACTTGAATTTGTTTAGAGTGTGTAGAATAGAGCAGACCTCTTTACTGTCTGAGACAGAGCTCCATCAAATCGAACGGATCTGGTACAAAAATAGAAGAAGAAAAAAACTAAGAAATTCCACAGGAAAGTAGCGACTGGAGATGTGTGAAGGCTAGAAATGTCCTCATTGATAAAGTCAGGATTCCAATCTACTTGATCCCGATAAGTACATTTACAAAATGTTGTCACAAATGCACAATATATATATATATAGGATGATACAGGTCCCGAGTGGTGCACGGGGTCTTTGTGTATGTCAATGAATGTAATAGCATTACTGTCCCACATAGAGCATGTCGTAAGAGGTGACTAACTGTGTGACATGTCATAACACTAGCCATGGTTAAGTGGTTTGTTTAGAGCAGCATAGATGGCGCCTAACAGGCTGCTGGTCTACTTTGCTCTAGTGTTCGAGTCTATTGAGATGGGCTCGCACATCGATTAACCAGCCTCCGCAATAATTGTCCCAATGCAGCGGAGTAATACGCTGCTCGAGCCTAGCTCGCTAAGCAGGAAATCCTCCACTCAGGTACATCAAGGTCGTACCATAGCTTGGACCTGCACATGGGCATCCGCCCCTGTAGAAGTACCGGTCGACTAAGAACTAAGATAAAGGCAGACCACAATCTGTTGATCACTAAATAACTACACTTAGACACACATCAATCAACAAAAGTCCTTCAACTAAGGATGTGGATACTGATTGTTCTTGCAGCTCGCTGGTTGTACACACCCCTGCTCCGTCCTCTCTTGCGACCCAGACCACCAGTAGAAATAACTACACTTAGACACACATCAATCAACCAAAGTCCTTCAACTAAAGATGTGGATACTGATGGCTCTTGCAGCTCGCTGGTTGTACACACCTCTGCTTCGTCCTCTCTTGCGACCCAGGCCGCCAGTACAACCATAAAGTCTTTCAATGACACACAAACTAGTTTGTAGTGTCTCTCTTTGTTCGTCGCCTGTAATGGTCACGAGATCCATACGAAGGAGAACAAAGCCGCACCTCAAATCGAACAACACCCAACAGGGCGTGATACTTTCACCTTATTAATAGCAGAAGTGACTTACAAACTGGCTCCACTGCTCAAACGTTGTCACATAAATCTGGCAACAAAGCAGCGACCATTCCACGGCGTCCTCCTACCAACCTTGTGATACCAGAGCTAAACGTGTGTCATGTCCAAGGTGTGAGAGAGTAAAATCTCCAACTGCGAAATGTCTGCGAATGGTCGCCGGCGTCGTCAGAAGAGATAGAATGAGGAACGAGGATATCCATAAAAGGATCGGCGTCATCCAATGTGCCGAACACATGTCCAGACAGAAGGTTCGGTTATCTCATGAGAATGTTCACTAGTCAGCTTCCCCTGCGAGCATACAATGTCCGACAGTCCGACTTTTGAGAGGACGACGAGGTGAAGGGGGATAGACGACGCAAAGACGACTTTACCAGAAACATGGGTTGACAACGTCAAACGCAATGCATCTGACCCAGGAAAGGGGACTGAAGCTCCCCACGCCGCTAACAAGGTACAATTTCACCGATAATTATAACAAGCTAATAGTTGGAACACGCAATACATCACTCAACGCATGCACATACAAAACATGATTTCATTTGTCAAAGACCTTCATTAAGGAAAGTTTCCAATTAATAAAAGCTTCTCACAATAACTGAATATACTCGTAAATCAGCTACTTTTGTGAAATCGCACGTTGGATACATCAGAGTTCCGTTACAGAAGTAAGTCAGTATACAGACGACATCGTGCCCCAGTACAGAGTGACATGCTCCTAGGCTCTACAACAAAGGAACGAGTTAAAACAAGGCCTAGAAGTTCTACATGTTGACAGCTTTATCTGGGTGGTACTGAAATTCTTCACCTAGACACAGTAACAGGACGTGCCTATCACGCGTGTACTTAAACTGTCTTTTTATGGTATTTAAAGGCTTCAGAATAGGTTGTAAACTTTTGATATATATCTATCTTGCATACCGAGGTGTTGAGTGTGTAAGGTTATAGGTGGAACGTACCATCTAGTGTTTCAGAATTTTACAAAATACATCAGACAGCTTCACAACGGAAGTAATAAATTATGTAGACATTTAATGCATCAGTTACTTACTTACTCAGTCCCTTCTATTCGACCTTAGGTGTAGAGTCTTCTACCTCACTTACTCGATCGCTGCTCTTCTACCCTGAGATGCAGTCTTATATTTTTCCTACGTAGCCAATCCTCTTCTACCCGAAAGTGTAGAGTCGTCTACCTTAGTTAGTCACTCCTCTTCTTTCCTGAGATGTAGACGCCTACAAAGCCTAAAAATGTTTCAGAACTGTCGAACAATCAGTCTAATCAGTCATCCAAGCAAAGTTCTCTTGAGAATAATATTTAACAGAATGAAACCACAGGAAGAGAATATCATTGTCGAAAAACAAGCGGGCTTTCGACCTGAAGGAGTACCATCGAGCAGATATCTTAATCTTCGGCTAATGAATGAGAAGTACTCAGAGTATGAAGAATAACTCTCCCATGCTTTATTGACTTTAGAAAGGCGTTTGACAGAGTGTGGCATGCGGCGCTATGATCAACAATGAAGCATTATAAGTTTAACAGTAATATTGTGAGGGTAATTGCAAACCTTTGAACACATAGATAATGCCTCAGTGACAGCCCCTTGAGAAAATATAACACGACACCCAAGTCACACTCACAAAGTCTTCGTCAGGGATAGAGAAAGAACGAAAACAACTAACAAGTCACACAATCAGTTTCTGGAGAGTCAAGCACATTTACTTCTCAGTTCTAGCGCGACACTAGCGCAGGCAGTATTTCATCCACGTCCATTTTATCTCGGGGGGCTTCACTTTTAATTGATACGTATATTTTAGTTCTAGGATATACGATGTTAACCTTACGCACTCCACATTATTTTTGGAAAAAATTTGACCTAATTAATTTTCTTAATTAGTCGCTGTGGTAGTCGTCTTTCAAAATTTGTAACTTTTATGTTTGTTTGTCAATAAATATGATTTTCTGGTGTGTAGATACACAATAGCATAACGAACATGTGGGTGTTATTGTTTTTGTTGTATGTTTGTTAGTTTTTGAGATTTAAAAAGATAAAGTTGAAAATTTATGAAAATCTCGGGAAAAATTTGGACTCGACCACTAGGCCTAGTCGCTTCGATAGAAAACCATTGAAACCACAACAACGTATCGATACTGTGTTTACAATATCGCCACAACTGTTAGTTTCCAATTCAAACGTAGTTCTTTCATTTAACCAAACAAAATAAACAGATCTACGCGATAAAAATCTTTCTCAACAACCTACTTCCCCTTTCGCAAAAAGTCGGCTTGCTCCAAACGGCGTATACAAAATTAAAACTGTTCAAAAGCCATTTGTAATCGAACACACGATACTTTAACCGGCAAAATATCGTGTATATATGGAGGACGTACTCAGCAGTAAAAAATGGCTGTCAGGAGTGACTCCGTTCAAAAAAAAAAAATTTTTTCCGCACACCGTTTTTGCAGGCCGAGCTGGTCTTAACTCGCTGTCCATTAGAAGACACTTACATGGCACAACGATTCTACTGATCTGCTAATGTGGTCGAGCTATATCGTTTGAGTCCGGTACGAAAACATAAACCTTAATTACATCTTGGAACCTGATCACAGCTTGTATTGTTGGCACTTTAAGAGCAGCTAAGATGGTAAAGGTGTAACCTATTTTCTTTGCGAAGATGCATCACTTTCAACTAAACGGTTTATGGTATACCATGTCGCGTAGCTCATGTAGAGCTGGTAAATCTTGAGCAGCGTGGAAAAGCAATTAGCACTGAGTACTGCACAAATAAGTAGCAAGCCCTTCTGTGAACGTCGCTCTTACAACTGCGAACCTGTTTGGATGTTGTAAGTTTCTTGGCAGAAATTTGCAGGTTGCCCTTACTTGACGTGGAGAAGCGATGGTACCAAGAAAAAACCCAGCGTCTGCTAGACTCGACACAATGGGATTCGTAACTAGGTTTGTGAAACCGAGCGAGTTGGACATCTAGGCCGTCCTGTGTCATACTTCTGTCTGTACTTATGACAAATTGTCAAAGTGTAAATCGACCCTTTGATGGTTTTGTATTTAGTAACATACATCTGGCAAATTAAATTCATTTACACAAATTAGAACTACTGATATTAACAACACTGATAATAGGTAAAATTAAAACATAAATACCATGATCAAGGCAGGATTGTCCATTATCTTACACACAATCCCATCTTTATCATCCATGGATTCAATGAGAAAAGTATTGTATGGTTGACAATGGAACATTTCCTTTTAAATCTCTCGAACATCAAATAAACCTTTTCACCCTGCTTCCTGCCCCATCCCCTCCTTCCCTTCCTGTTCCATCTCCATTATCTTCATTCATGATATACTTGCCACTCTACACTCTTTGCTCCATTTTTTATCATCATTTTCAAACGGGAACTTGTAGAGGACACAATCTCGGAAAGACAATTCAGAGCGCGTGTGCCAAGGGCATTACTGACGTCAGAGAGGAAATATAGACGGCAGTTGGGATATTGTCCAGATGTTTTGGCCGGAAGATCTATTTATTTGTTGTTCTCTCTCTCTCTCTCTCTCTCTCTCTCTCTCTCTCTCTCTCTCTCTCTCTCTCTCTCTCTCTCTCCCCGCCCCCCCCCCCCCCCCCCTCTGATAGGACCAGATAAGAATAGTTGCCGATCGCAAACAAAGATAGTGACAGAATCAGACGTGTCTTTTAATATGTGACCTATGCGTAACTCACGAAGGGACAAGAATTTGACTTCGTGTAGATGCAGGAACAACACAACATGCTAATTATATGTTTGTATGCATACTAGAGATTGAAAGTATAACAAGTAAATATCTACAGATACCATAACTAGGTTTTTATGTACAAGCTTATATGAATACTAAGACCTATTATTGGTTTTGGAACCATATGAGTGCATTTTTGTACATTAAATTGGAATGGTTTATTTGAGTTGGTATTTCGAGGATCCGTTAAAATTGGATAGAATTGCAGGTCAGACATGTCGAGGCTGTGTACACAATTGCAGCTTCCTAGGTTATGGCAAGTTGGTTAAAAAATAAGAGAAATAGAACTTGATGTTGATGACCCGTTCCTCTGCGTAGCTGCGTGTCCCAACTTCGTCTCCAGCGGATCCTCTCTTGTGCCACCTAAGTCCAGAACGTGGTAAGTACTCCTCTATAGGCATCTCGGATGTTGCAGTGTGCAGTAAGGCAGTCTGACCAACGCATTGAAGGTCTTCCCCGTGGTTTTTTCCTACCTTGGGCTACCAAACTGTTGTCCTTGTGCTCCATCGACCATCGTTTTGTTGCAACATATCTATGTCGTCCATCTATGTTTTGCCTTGTCTGCATGGATTACCACATGTTTCACCAGGGACAATCGTCTTATGTCAGAATTATGGAAACCTTGCATTTGTTTGTTTTCTGGGAGTGATTCCGACCAAGCGTTTCTCAACGAAGGCCTGAGTCACTTTCAATTTGTCCTCAAATGATGTTGTTAGTGTCCACATCTCAGCAACGTAGCACATCGCAGGGAGTACAGTTGAATTGAAGAAGGAGGCCCTTAGGTCCTAGTCATGGCAACCGTCCAGAACCGTGTTAATAGACGAAGAGGCTGTCCAACCCGCGCAGCGACGTTTGGTCAGTGCAGGTTCCAGGTTTTTCTCCATATTGAGAAGGCGCTGAAGATATGTACTCGTTAACATCCTCTAATCGTACCTCACCAAGACTGGATCACATCCTCTAGTCGTACCTCACCAAGACTGGATCACATCCTCTAATCGTATCTCGCCAAGTAAGACTGGATCACATCCTCTAGTCGTACCTCGCCAAGTAAGACTGGATCACATCCTCTAATCGTACCTCACTAAGGAAGACTGAGGCACAAGTTGAAATAGACAGACAACAGTAATGTAAAGTTAAATTAAAGCTTGTTGTTGCTGTTGCTGCTGTCAATTTTTGTTGTTGTTGTTGAATGCCCACAATGAGTTTAATTACTTTTTTGAACGCCACGAAAAGGGCGATAGATGGGCGGAGGGGAGAGACGGCGGGCTGCAATAGTTTTCCTCACATGTTGACCGTGCTGATGAATGTGGACCAGGGTTTTCCAGTCGGTTGTGCTATGCTCGGCTCATCTGCGTGTAGCTCTCTACTACGGGAACGCGTCGATCCCCCACCTCGCTAACCAGCCTACAATAAAACAGACTTGTCATTCGCTACTACGGTGATTATGTCGATCTCCCACCTCGTTAGCCAACGTGCCATAAAACAGACGTGTCACTCGTTACTACAGGGATCATGTCGAGCCCCTACCTCGCTAGCCAGTCTGTCCTAAAACACACTGTCTCCAGGGATAACAGCGTTGGAAGTGAGGTGTGGTCATGTAAAAAGGACATCTACATCTCCACAGAGGTAGAAGAGGAGTGACTGAATATTCAGGCTGGAGCGGATAACAAGCATCCTGGTCGATAACCGAAGGACGTGTATTTCAGACCTGAACAGGTGTAATCTTTAGGCTCGGCACAGGTCGTGCCATATTTTGATACCTTCTATTCAACAGGCTGAAAAAGGATACCCGGATGAATGTGTCACCGGCACAGATAAAATGGCTTATTATCACTTAGTACAAACGTGTCCAACATGTGGTCATCACTATTTCGGGCCAGACTATAAGGAAGGGAATAAAAGGAAACCTCGAAGTAGTGTGCTGTCACAAACAAACAATTTGGTGTAAACTCTGTTGTGATACTAACAACATCGGGATAGCCACTGCTCTCTTTGAGTCAATAGAAAATGGTTGATAGATCGGAATTAATTCAATCATTCACCATTTCACTTCAATGCGAAATGTATTCCACCACTGCAATTGATCACTTTTATAGGAAGTCTGTTTTCAAGCATTTGTAATCATTTACCTCTTCGCGCCATCATGACGCATCCGTTTTAGCTGACCAGGTGCCATTATGCTAAACATATGTCAGGGGTGTTGCAGTGGTTCATTATGATGGCAACGTTTTTTACACGATGAGATCGCCAACCCCAAGCACAACCTTGCATAGTTCCCATTAGCGACGAGCTGTGGAGATTTAGTGTTACATTTCTCTGCTCTCCTGTTTTGTCTTTTTGTTCTTAATTTTTTTTTTAACCATTTGGAGATTAGGGGAATAGATAAGGAAGGAGACGACACGATTTGTGAGGTGAATGCATGTTGTTTACTTACTTACCTCCCGTGTCCTAGGCAACTCATCAGCCATTATGTTTCCAATGTTCAACCAAACCGTTTGTCTTGTCGTTGTCTCTCATCAGTTTCCAGAATGTTTTGGGCAGATCATCAGGTGGTCTTGGTCTTGTGTTGATCCACAGTCGCATCTCTCATCCTACCGGTATGCACAACTTTTAAAGTGTTTCCTGCATCGTGATACACCAGTTAGTGACTTCCATGTTGCGCAAGGCAAGTGGTGTCCAGGCGCAAGTTTTTTTTCTTCATACCTTGATCCAGGGAACGTGTGTCATTTCATTCTATTTTTGGATTCAGTGTTTTACAGAACTAGCCTTTAGGCGCTGTGTTGACTGTAAAAATTGTCGTCTAAGTCTCACTCTTGTGCACTGCACCTGAAGTCCAAACAAATGTTGACTGTAAAAAGTTTCATCTAAGCCTCAATCTTGTGCACTGCTCCTGGAGTCCAAACAAATGTTGACTGTAAAAAGTGTTGTCTAAGTCTCACTCGTGTGCATTACTCCTGGAGTCCAAACAAATGTTGACTGTAAAAAGTATCGTCCAAGTCTCACTCTTGTGCATTACTCCTGGAGTCCAAACAAATGTTGACTGTAAAAAATACCGCCTACGCTTCAGTCTTGTGCACTGCTCCTGGAATCCAAACAAAAAGTACCGTGAGCCAATTGCCTGTTTCTCTCCATCATTTTCTGATGAAATACAACTCCGTGTCTTAGGTGTATCATTTATCAGTTGAGTAGGTCTTAGACAACCTGTAACTATCCGACCAGTCTCATGTATAGCTGGACAGACCTATCCTGGTACGACAGTGGTGCGGCACGCGCGGAAACTAAGTATGTGTTTATAATTATTTGCTTTGTTAAGCCCAGATATTGTAGCTTTCTGAAAGGAGTTGTGTGGGACAAAGATGAGAATATGACAACTGCCACACAGAGAGACTGTCGTAAGGGGCGATTACCACGTCTGGCTATTCCATCTACGTTAGAAGACTCTCCAACTGATGGGGGTGCTTACCTTGCCATTGACACAGACTAAAAGGCTAGGAAGTACAGGACAACTCTAGGTACAATACTCCAAGTACGATACAAGAATAACAGAGAATAATTTGTTTTCCCTTATGATGGAATGAAGAAAAATAAGAGCTACAATAAGGAGAAGGAAAACAAGAATAACAATTTGAAGAATAATAACAAGTAGTAGACAGAGAAGATCAATAGTAGTAATAATAATAAGAAAACAGGAAGATGAAACAGAAGAATAAAAATACAAAGCAAATCACTTCCCACTTTAAAAAGAACCGCATGCGCAGTTTTGAAAAGACTTCACTTCGCGATGAAGGGCTTAACCTTGCCAGACTTTTCAAAAACTGAAGGTGACAGCATTCTTGCCATTTCACGAAAGTTGTACAATTATCTTAACAGCACAAGTCGAGTAAAACATGTCAGGAACGTGTTGTTGTGTTACGTTTGCCCCATTTAGAAATGTGGTTCTTTCTAGCCACGTAACCAGGTACGTGTCAAAACTATCTACCAAATCAACAGCCCATATAGCAAGGTCAAGAAATTCTGATTGGCTAATTTAATCATTGAGTGTCAAAGACGTAGCAAACGAGATGACAGTGACGTATAGCTGGTTGTTTGCGTCAGTCAGAGTAAACCAAAGCTGATCAAGTCAATAATCCGCGTCGTCCCTCCCAGAGAAACAGCCCTGGAAACAGGATGTGCAGTCCAGCAGAGAATATGTGGATCAAGAATAGAAGGAACACCTGCTCTTCAAAATCTCCGTGTAGATAGATAGATAGATAGATAGAGAGAGAGAGAGAGAGAGAGAGAGAGAGAGAGAGAGAGGATGTATACAACTAGTTTCTTTTACATTCCTTCATCTAAAATTAATTATGCGCATCTAATTTTTTTATAAAAAGCATTCATTAGCCCTGCCTCTACTATTTACTGTTGCAATGCATTCCAAGCACTCACTATTCTCAGGCTGAAAAATATTTTCTATTATCTAATCTGGAACTTTTCTTCATTAATTTGTAACTATGCCCTCTTGTTCTAGAAAGCAACTGCAATTTGGGGAAACAAACTTGTTATAGTCTAATTTGCCCTTTTCCTTGATCATCTTATAATCCTTTATTAAAATCGCCTCGAATTCTTCTCTTCTCTAGAAACTGTGGCCGAATATTCTTTCCTGATAACTGTAATTCCGGAATGCCATTTTCAGCTTTGTCGCTTTTCTTTGTGTCCTTTCTATCATGTTTATATCCCCTTTATGATAAGGGCTCAACACCTAAGCACAGTCCCTCAATATAGGTCTGGGATCAAGATGCCGAGCAGCGCATGAGCTGCAATGGTCAGCGACACATAGCTGACTGCTAGCGTCAGGGCCAGCGAACCAGAGCTACCAAGACCCTTCTACACCTCCACGCGATGATCCTGGATAACAGGCTGCAGCAGGGCAAGTAGCTAAGGAGAAGGGATCAAAGAAGGAATGCTAACCCGGTACTCAAAAAATGCTTGCTGAAGTCGGATGTGTTGGACCGAAAGGTGCAAATATCGCAGTCAAGCTGTAAACTACGACACAACGCATTCCGTTCTCTGGACTACATTCTGCTGCTTAAGCCCTTTTAGGGCTTGGTAGCGGGAGATTGAGAACGAACGAAGACAAGCCAAGCCAAACTAGGTCTAATTAATACTTTATACAGTTTGACTATCACTTCCATGCTCCTATGTTTAACATTTCTTTTTATCATACCTTACATTACATTTGTCTTTTTCACTGCTACCTGGACTTGCTCACTCACCTTACCTGCATGATCTAGGTCCCTGTTCTTGTCTATCTTTCTAATACTATTCTCTCCCATTCTGTAATTATGTTCCATATTTGATCTACCCATGTGGATGGATGGCTGTGCATTTATCTACATTAAACTCTATTTGCCAGCTCTCAGACCATTCCCGAATAGTATCTAAATCCGACCTCAATGTATCCACCTCTGCTTTAGATGAGACACTTCTACATAGTTTTTTGTCATCCTCGAATTTTGCTAAAATGCAAAAATAGAGTGACATGCTGCCACACCCTACAACTAGAAACGCTGCCAGCCCGTTTCTATTGGCTTCATGTCACTAGGTAGTCTCACACGCCTATAGATCGGTTACAAGAAACTTCTTCAGTGACAACTCTCCTCACTTTTTAGTACTCGCAACTCTTAGGGGGCGATCATCTCATATGTAGGTCTGTTCACATCCTTAGAGTGCCGTAAGCCTCAATTTAGAAATTGCAGGTTTAGATTTTTTTTTAAAAGAGCAATCATGTCCTAATTTGCACACTGTTTACTCGGCCACTCTTACATCAACCTGTGCAGATGAAGAAACCTCTGTGTTGATAAATGCCACGAGAAAAATGCAGCCTATATTAAAAAACTGGATAAGCTTTTTCTATATCTAACATTCTTAATATTTTGTTAGTGCAGAAATAGCAAACATAGCCTAACCAGAACAAAAAAGTGTATACGCAGGGTCGTGCATCTTGAAGTGTTTGTTCTGTAGAATATATTCTAAACTGGTCGTATAAGTTTGTCCGCCGACATTTAATACCACTTTTCGCTGACTTTGGTGTATATTAAGTGGCCAAGTCATATTATATATATACATATATATATATATATATATATATATATATATATATATATATATATATATATATATATGAGGTGTGTTCAAATGAAACCGGACCTAACTGCACCAAGTGGTGAACATACGTACGATGCGCATGATGACGTCACTTCAGGTGTAAACAACACATACCAATCGTCAAATTTGTAAAAAGGGCATTATTCTCCGACTCAAAATTTCCTCGGCAGACAGTTGAAAACATTGCTAGTGTGATACGGAATCCGTCAAGAGTTGATCAGCGAGCGGTGATTGGGTTTCTAACAGCTGAAGGACGTCGACCAGTTGACAAGTTGACATTCTTCGCAGAATGCAGGCAGTGTATAGTGACAAAAGTGTATCGAAGACAACAGTGAAGAACTGGACAATGATTTTTAAAGAAGAACGTGAGTTAACGAAAGATCTTCCGCAACAAAAATGCGCCTGACCTGGTCTCGGAAGGAAGATCTTGCGTTAACTGATACGCTTGTTGTCCTGATACAGAAAACATAAGCACACGCGCACGCATATATATATACATATATATATATATATATATATATATATATATATATATATATATATATATATATATATATATATAATCGCTGTCCATGGTTGTCGATAAAGACCGCCGACATCATCCTTGTCACAGATTCCACTGTTGGGTGTGGGTGCGCAATATGGCTGAACAGGCCAATGGGGGCACAAAAACATTGCGGCACAACGGGCACACGAGGTCAGTGGAAGGTGATGGTGTTCCCGCTGCTAGTGATTTCCGGGTCTGGCATCTGTTCTGGTACGGTGGTTTTAGCCGCTAGCTAAACCCGCTTTCACTGCGCATGTCCAGTCAGATCTGTTTTGCGCTGAGGTGGTGATATATATCTGGCAACTTTTCAGCGAGTCCCTCAGACTTGTTTCTTTACGCGCCCTTTCTCTCGCCATCCCTATCTCAGCTCGCCGTAGTTTCTTTGAGAGCCGTTCGTCTGACATACGGACGAGGTGTCCGGCCCATCTGGATGCTGGGTATGTTAGCCATCGAGAGAACCTCGATGTCAGGGACACGATCTTGCCATCGGATGTGGAATATTCGCCTCAGGCAACCTGTGTGGAAGTAGTTTAACCTCCTTGCATGTCCAGAGTATACAGTCCAGCTTTCCCATGCGAAGAGTATGGTTGGAATGATGGTGGCACGGTAGACTTTGCGTTTGGTCTTGACGCTGATACCACAACGTTCCCACACCATCGAGCGCATTCTACCAAAGGCTATGCTGGCCCTTAGTTTTCTGCTTACCACCTCATGATCGATGCTGACATTTTTCGACAGCGTGTTGCCTAGATACGGGAATTTCCAGAGTGAGCATCTGTCCACTGACTATAGTCTTTGATTTTGTGTACAGCATGCCTGGTGCTCGTTGGTACATGACCTCTATTTTAGAGGTTTCTCCACTGTCCATTACACTAGTACACATGCCTTCGTGTAGCTGCTTCAACATAGTTATGAAATTGTTGGGGCCGTCAAACTTGGACATAATCATCCACAGCTCTCCTCTGTTTACTGTATAAAATGCTTTGTCAAATCAATAACTGTGGTGTATAAGGCCTGGTTTTGCTCCCGACACTTCTCTTGTAATTGGCGAGCGGCAAAGATCATGTTCACTGTGCCTCTTCCGGCTCTGAATCCACATTGGCTTTCTGGGAGGTGGTGGCTTAGTTCAAGGTGTTTGTTGAGCCCGGTTGAGCAGCAAGCGCGCTAGGATCTTGCCTGCTACGGAGAGTAGCGATATTCCACGATGATAAAAGATGGCGCCGTAACTAGCTGCGAGTCTATATTGCTCTGCTATTTTGATTCACCTTGGACGCCGCCAGACCACGGATATGCCTGGAATTCCTACTGGTCGACGACTTACTCTTGTGTTCATGGGAACGCGTTGCTGCTTTCCATTTGAACTGGTGATATCGTTCGTTTTTGTATGCTTTCTTCCATCCGATTATCCTGGAATGGACGTAGGCTATATAAATAAAACGACGCTTAAGCCTGTGTCGTGTTTCACGGTCTATTTCAATGGTCACGATGGCGATTCCTTGATATAAATGTGCCGACATGTGAATTAAGCATACTAATGTGAACAAAGTGATGCACCGAAGCATATAACAGTGTATTTTTAGCATGACCCAGATAGCGAAGCATGAACAATGAAATGGAGGTCATCCGGGGTAACTCGACAGTACTCTAGAGCAGAGCTCATCACTCTTCGATCAGCATACTACATCCCTTCAAACTCAGATCTACATCCAATGCTATATCTCACACTACATCCCTTCAAACTCAGATCTACATCCATTGCTATATCTCACACTACATCCCTTCAAACTCAGATCTACATCGCTTGCAGAAGCTGAGAAAAAATGTAACTAAGACAGTATCGGTACTCACAAGCAAATATTCAATTCGCAAGACGAGGGAAAACAGAGGTGGAAGAATAAAATAAAAATAAATACACCCGGAAACAAATACTTCAACGCCCCGCCCCAGCGATAACAGCAAATGGAATGACAACCGAGAAAATGAGGCACACGCTGACACCTTACTGTATGCATGCAGGCCTCTCACTAGAAGTATAGACAATGACTTGCCTCTAGAACATGTTAGGTTCAGACGAGGGAGTGAGGAAGATCCTGCGCACACACCCCCCCCCCCCTCACTATAAACAAATTGCGCAACTTAACTCACGACATCACTCTGGAGATCACAGCCTGACCAGCAAATCGCTACTGGCAGGGATCCCCAACAACAGCGGCGGAAGAGGCTGAAAACGATCACGAAAACTATCCATCACGCTTGCAACATGGAATGTCCGCACGCTACTGGACAACGCCAAAGCAAACAGACCCGAACGATAGACAGCACTGATCGTCAGGGAACTGGCTAGATACAACATCTGCATAGCCGCCCTGAGCGAGACACGACTGGTAGAGGAGAGCAGATCGCAGAGGAAGGCGCTGGTTTTACTTTTTTTCTGGTGCGGCCGTAGCAAAGAGGAATGCCGTGAAGCTGGAGTTGGCTTTGCCATCAAGACCAACATGATCGACAAGCTCACAAGCATGCCCAGAGGAATGAATGACCGTCTCATTACACTGCGTCTCACTCCAATAGGAGGGCGCCATGCCACACTTATCAATGCATACGCACTCACAAGGACAAACCCTAACGAAACCAAAAATACGTTTTATATTAAGGAGGCGCTCATCGCTACAGTCCTCAAATCTGACAAATTGGTCATCCTTGGTGATTTTAACGCTAGGGTCGGCACAGACCATACATCCTGGGAGGGGACCATTGGCAGATATGATATCGGAAAATGCAACTGTAACGGACTGCTGCTTCTGAAGACATGTGCTAAACTGCTATATATATACGCAAACACACGCACACACATACACACCCACCCGTCTCTAACATGCATACATACACACATACATACATAGAGGAGACAGAGGGAGAGAGGCATATCAACATGAAGAGAGAAAGCGAGAGAGAGAGAGAGAGAGAGAGAGAGAGAGCGTGAGGGAGGGGAGAGGTCGCTGAATATAGTTCCAATTTATGTCTACACTGTTCAGTTTCGATATTTGTTCTTATAAGCAAAGTTCGGAGAATCAAGTTTATTTCTAACTTTTATGAGTTGAAGTAAAAAAAAGCGCACATAGAATTAGTTTGTGTCCTTGATATTGTGAACAGGCAATAAAGCTAACTTTATTTTCAATATCAAACAGTGCACCACATCAACGTAGATTGTGTCAATATGATTTTAGACCAAGCCTGTGAAGGTTAAACAAGAATGATCAACTCAGTACTACCGACGTATAACAACGGTGGAATGCTCTGACCGTGCTGATAATGACTGTCTTATCTTGAAGGTATGTTAGATACATAAGCCGGTTAATAACAGTCTCTTCACGTTTGTCAGTTGGGAAATGTGAACTATATAAACAGTAGGAATGTGACAGCTTACGTATACTACACCCAAAACCAAATATGCCATAAGTCGAAGTTAGATTGTGTGAGACTGGATGGGAATGCTACATTCTTCCTGGGGGTGCCAGAAATAGATGCAGAGGTCACATTTCAATAACGACAGAGTGCAAGATCTCATACATGAAGCCACATCATGACGTACTTCTCTGTGCACCCACAAGGTAAAAGGTAAAGGTGATCCCCACAGCAGGCAGTGTTGTAAATAATACAGTGTAGAGACCTCGTACTAGGTATTAGCTTCTGGTGAGATGGGGGACCAGCCTCACTCCGTGCTAACACAACCTTCCTAACAGCAAGGCAGGTACCAGTTTACAGCATGGGAAAAGTAAAGTATGTCGTAACCGAGGTATGAACCTGGTAGATTTGCTGTGAGAAGAAACGCTCTACACAGTAAGACACTACCCACTACCAAACTTTCATTAAATCACTTTTACCATTGTTAAGGTCAACCGGTGGTTCTATATTGATTTTGAATACAAATAATTATCCACGACAGACACAGCAAAGTGTGCATGTTACATTAAAAACAATAATCGTTGATGTAAAATATGCTGTTAGAAGGTACTCGTGCTGTGTTAACGACTAATGTTTCTTTGGTAGCAGGTTACAGTGGCTCTTCTTACATCCCGAGGCGAATAGGAAAGGTGGACCATGGTGTTCCTGGCTGCAGTGCAATTTGAGAATTCCCAGTAAGCTAACCACTATGGTGATTACAGTATTGATCCCCACTTCGATGGGCAGACTGATGTGACTTGATATAAACTGTTTCAGAGGCACGATTGATGACATGAGGGTGGAATTTTGACCAGTGTGTTTCAGATCTCGTTTCAGCATGGCATTTTTGGGGACCAGGTTTGCCATCCCTCTTCGATCCATATTCTCTCACTGCTTGAGTGCAGTCTGTTTCCAGTGCCATCACTTGAAAGAATATAATCTTGGTCAGCTCGTATCGGTGGGCGATCGAATCCCGCAAGTTTCAAGTGACCCCTAGTCTCAAGAGAGGTGCCTGCACTCTGAGTTACCTCCAGTCGTCTTGACATGTCTTGCCACTGGTCCAAGGTAACTTGGGACCAGAGAGGGAGGTTGATGACCAGCACAGTTTTGTTCTCACTATAATGCAAATACAGTGCAAGTTACACCATCAAGACCAAACCGTCTGAAGATGTCACCATCATCTCTTGCGATGGTCAACAAGATTTGTTTTTTTTTATTCTCTGACCCCGATGCACGTAACCAGCTATGTGAGGAGCTGATGTTAGCTTGTCACTGCTGCGTCTTCGGCCCCTAACAAGTAAACTATGAGGAGGCTATTGATGATAAGAACGGGCCGTATTGAATCTGTAAATATATTCCAATATTTTGTAATGCGAGAGGCAAGCACTTTAACTATTTCATCCAGTAATATGTTGGTCCTCTGGAGGCATTTATTTTTACAATATGCAATTGCTATTATGAAGTACCTATTTTCACTTTACTTAGTCACTCATTTTCTACCATTATGGTACAGAGGTCTTTGAATATACTTGTAGTCGAGTGTACAGACAAACAGGTCATTGGTCTGTTTCGTAGAAGTACGGGTACATTTACATATTGTGAAAAATGTGGTATTGATAACACTCTAGTATATATAGTATTTGTGTCAATTAGTCAAGCCAATATATCAGCTTTATGGTATTGTAAGAAAGTTTGTGAGCCGATATGTCGACACTACGGAGTGAATCAGTTAACATTTTTGCCATTCCAACGATATTTTTCATTGTTAGCATGACAACAAACAATTGTACTGTACACTACTATAAATAACAGAATGACAAAATACACGAAGCAAAGAATGAATGAATACACACGCAGTGGTAAATAAACTTACTTATTCCGAGCGACAACCAGAGATAACAACACAAGACACATCAACTGCGAGTCCTCGAGGTAACGCAGCGAATGTCTAGCATACCTTAAACTCCAGCAGAGACGAGATTCAGAGCAAGACATAGCTCCACTCAGTTCAGGTACAACTGAATGCGCTATCACAAACATGGTTTACGGATCCAGTGATGGGATTTGGTAGGGACTTTGTTCAAATGTGCTTGGGGATTTGGAGACAATGTTATTGGCTTGGCAGAAGAGGGTGCTTTATTGGGCAGGTGGGTGGGAGGTGGGAGTAAGGATGAGAAGGCGTTGTTCACAGAAAATGGTATGTTACTTTCGGTATGCTTGCTGTAAACTGGGTTTTAAATTACACACATCCGGAAGACAGGTAACTAAGACAGGTGGCTAAGACAGGCATCTAAGACAAATAACTACAATATGTAGATTAGACAGGTTGCTAAGACAGGTAGCTAAGCCATGTAGCTTAAAGAGATTGCTAAGAGAACAAACTAATACAGGTATCTAAGACAAGTAGTCATGACAGGTCGGTAAGACAAGTAACTAAATCAGGTAGTTAAACGAGCTTACTAAGAAAGAAAGATAAGCCATTTTTAGTACGAGACATCCAAATTCAGCAGGTTAATTAAATGGGTTTACTTTAAAAATAAGAGCGACTGTTTTTAATTAGCGTGTACTTTATTTCCTCCCTCTGTCTTCTCTATCTTTGTTTCCCAATCCCCCCCCCACCCCCAATCCACTCCCTCATCCTCCACTCTTTCTTTTACACTCTGTATTACCACCTTACTCCTCTCTATCTCTCTCTCTCTGTCTTTCAGCCTCCTCACTCTCTCTTACACTCTCTAACTCTTCTGCATCAACTCTCTATATGTCCCTCAGCCTCCTCACTCTCTCTTACACTCTCTAACTCTTCTGCATCAACTCTCTATATGTCCCTCAGCCTCCTCACTCTCTCTTACACTCTCTAACCCTTCTGCATCAACTCTCTATATGTCCATCAGCCTCCTCACTCTCTCTTACACTCTCTAACTCTTCTGCATCAACTCTCTATATGTCCCTCAGCCTCCTCACTCTCTCTTACACTCTCTAACTCTTCTGCATCAACTCTCTATATGTCCCTCAGCCTCCTCACTCTCTCTTATACTCTCTAACTCCCTCTGAATTCACTCGCTATATCAATTTCTGCCCCATCACTTCATGCCTCTCAGCCTCATCTCTTTCTTACACCCTTTTACCCCATATGTTTTCATTTTCAATATTCCAATCAGTTTCTTCTCTTTGTCCTTTAGCATCTTTTCCTTCTCTCTCTCTCTCTCACATACCCTCCAACCCCAACTGCATCCACTCTATATACCAATCTGCTTCCTCTCGCGCTCTCTCTCTCTTTCTCTCTCTCTCTCTCTCTCTCTTTCTCTCTCTCTCACACCCTCCAACTGCATTCACTCTATATACCAATCTGCTTCCTCTCTCTCTCTCTCTCTCTCTCTCTCTCTCTCTCTCTCTCACCCTCCAACCCCAACTTCATTCACTCTATATACCAATCTGCTTCCTCTCTCTCTCTCTCTCTCTCTCTCACCCTCCAACCCCAACTGCATTCACTCTATATACCAATCTGCTTCCTCTCTCTCTCTCTCTCTCTCTCACCCTCCAACCCCAACTGCATTCACTCTATATACCAATATGCTTCCCCTCTGTCCTTCTCTATCTATCTATCTATCTATCTATCTATCTATCTATCTATCTATCTATCTATCTATCTATCTATCTATCTATCTATCTATCTATCTATCTATCTATCTATCTATCTATCTATCTATCTATCTATCTATCTATCTATCTATCTATCTATCTATCTATCTATCTATCTATCTATCTATCTATCTATCTATCTATCTATCTATCTATCTATCTATCTATCTATCTATCTATCTATCTATCTATCTATCTATCTATCTATCTATCTATCTATCTATCTATCTATCTAATGATCTATCTATCTATCTATCTCCCTCAGCCTCCTTTCTCTCATACTCTCTAACCTACTGTACATTATATCCTCATCTGCCCCATCTCTCTACCACACCCTTCCCCTCCTTCACCCCTTGTGAAACGATGTCTAGTCTAGTTTAGTGTCATATTTAACCGCATGTCTAGTCTAGTTTAGTGTCATTTTTAACGGCATGTGTAGTCTAGTTTAGTGTCATATTTGACCTCATGTCTAGCCTAGTGTATTCTCATATCTAAGTCTAAAGTGAGCCTATTTTATTGACCTTTTCCTGTCTAGTTCATTTTAAATACAGTGCAACAAAAATGTGGTGGTATAAAATATGTTGACTGGGTTTGTTTTCTTTGTATAAACTAAATTGTGTTTCCAATTCTCTAAATCTCACTCCTTTGTATCTTACAATCTCTAACCCTTCAGAAAATACCCCCCCCCCCCCATATCCTAGTTCCAGAATTAAGGTGAGAAGAAAATCTGTTTGATCTAAACATTCCCGTCCAGGTCAGACATAAGGGCATCCTTAGCTCCATAGTTGTAGGCTAGGGGTCAATTTACCTGAAGTGATCTGTGTTGTGATACACCTGATAGAAAGAGAGACGTGGAGTGGGGTAGAAAGATGTATTAAAGTCACTACTGGTGTCCGAAATAAATGTATGTGACCTGGACACCACCACTTTGATATGAAATCAAATACATGCTACCTGAAATCTGACGAGATAGAAATACGAGAAGTGAACTTTGCTTTCTAAGCTTTCATATTGTATGTGCCTTGAGTCAGTGCTTCCCAAACCGTTCAGTGTGGTCGACCGGCGCGGATTTATCCATGGCAGGACAGGAAGGTTCTGAACGGATTGTTCTTTATCAATCATCCCATATTTTTATTACATTATTTGTTGGTGTACAATTAGCCAAACCTGTGGCTCTATTACCATTTAATGAAAGCAGTTGCAAGAACATATCAGTAAATAGGTCACACAGGTATATTTAGAAAAACTAAACTAAATGTGAAACGAATTTGAAAACCGTTATTATCACATTTTTATTATCCCATATTTCTCAACAAAATTTCCCCTAAAATTGATTCACTAATCCCCTCGCTTTATCGGCGAACAAAAACTTGCAGCATAGAAGTCTTTCGTCTGCTGTCTCAGCCCGTTTGCACTTTACCTTAAACATCTTTATTATTGGTGGCTAAATGGAATGTGGAGAGGTAGCGCTAAAGCGAAATATCTTTGCAGTCCAGGCAAAAAAAACCATTATAAATAATTTACGCTCGTAAACACAATCACAATACAAAGGACAGCATGTTTCACCCGTCCACTCTTGGAAGGAAGACTCTTTTCCAAGCTTATATGCAAAAGCCCCAACATTGAAGGCAGAAAGTGACAGACAGAAAAGCAAAGAAACTAGATCACCACATAATACATCAACCAGAAATGTCAACCAACATCCTGGACTCACGTAAATGCAGATGGTTGAGGAAACGGAAGAGGAGGCATCGTCATTAAACTAAAAGAACTCTTCTCAACAGCAATTGCCACGATGAATTATTGAAACAACTGCAATGCCGAAGCTATAGCCTTGAAGTAGGCAGCCGAAACCATGATAACATGATCGGTGCAGGCAGAACAGCAAGTTCTAGTTTTCACATATGTCTGATCAGTGCTAACAACCCCCAAGAACCAGCACAAAAATGAATTCGGCGCCCTGGCAGACTCAGTGCTATAAAAGAAATGCAAACCAGTAGATTCCTGCTCACTGCAACATCCCAAACAATGACGATGCAGCAGGTAGACTTGCCGAAAAGGGAGGAATACTGCGACAAAGGGACACAGTAACAACCAATGACGATGCAGCAGGTAGACTTGCCAGAAAGGGAGGAATACTGCGACAAAGCGACACAGTAACAACCAATGACGATGCAGCAGGTAGACTTGCCAGAAAGGGAGGAATACTGCGATAAAGCGACACAGTATAACCAATGGCGAGACAATAATTATCAAAGCCACGTGGAGATCAAAATGGAAAAGCGATCACATAGCCATATAGCAAATGACGCCAATCATCAACTCTCCAAACGAGATCAGGTGATCCTCTTCAGGCTGCGCACAGGACACAACAGACTGAAATGTCATCTTTCTAACAAATTCAAGATCAACACTACGGACCTTTGTAGCTGTGGCACAGCGCCCGTGACAGCGGTAACATATTGCAGTCCGGTCTATCATACACTAGTGAAAGGAGTATCACGTGGCAGCAACCAGTGTTCTTCGAGTTGACTGCTATCTTTGTTAGACTCAACGAAGTCGAAGTCTGAAGACGAGTGAAAAATAGGCAGAAAACACCGTACGACCACCATATTACAGTTGGCACTTTGTCTATCGCTACTCGCCTGTCAGCTTGAATCGTCTCCACGCACGCTCACGCATAAACATATACTTCTGTAGCAATCTGAACAGGTTCACCAAATACGGCGTCATCCGCAATTTCCTTTCTTGGCCCGGCACGTACATGCGTCACCTAACGACTCATACTTAGAATAATCACAAGGGGGACAGTGGTCTCGAAGTAATGTAACCTACTCGGATACCGGAGGTCGCGATTTCGAATTACGGTGGTGACACTGATTTTTTTTCATGTGAATCTTCTGGTAAAATTCCCCTGATTTCAGGATAGTGAGATCGGACTCCCGTGTTCAACGTCGAGCACGTTAAAAATTCCTTGGCAGTTGGAATTCGAAAAGAGTAAGTTTAAAGGCCGCTGCCCGGACACAATTCAAATTAAAAATGTACCCACGTTTTTTGTATCTTTTCCCAGGTGGTTTGTTAAAAGCAGCTATAAATGGCGCCTAACTGGCTGCGGGTCTGCTTAGCTCTAGTGTTTGAGTATATTAAGATGGACTCGCACACCCTTCAAGAATTGGTTGTATACAGACTATGTAGAGTCTTCTAACCCAGTATAAAGATGTTAAGTTTACGTTGAGTTTAACTTAAGTTTAAGTTTAGCTTAAGTTAGATTTAAGTTAAGTTAAGTTTAAGTTAAGTTTAAATTAAGTTTAAGTTTAGTTAAAGTTTAGTTTAGATTAAGTTAAGTTAAATTAAAGGTGGATGGTGCTGATACCTAATGACACCTTGAGCAACTACAAACTACATTTTGCATCTACTCCATATTGGATTGTGACATTCTTACTGCCTAACACTCGTATAATTCGTATTTTGTTACAAGTGTTTAAAAAAAAACAATAGTTATTTTTGTCCTTGATCTTTGCTGCTGATCAGCAATTGATGAATAGCAGCAGAGAGAGAGTCAGTCATACGATTCCTTGTCCAGTGTGTTGTAAAGGGTATATTCTGTGACGTAGTACACATGTAATATAATTACTATGTTTATTCTTTAGTACACACATGAAAACAAACTGCAAAACCACATGAACGCGCTTGCCACTACCTGTGCTAAATACAAAATGCGAATTAGCGAGAACAAAACAGAAACTATGATGATCAGTAGAGCTCCTGGGCCACACAAGATAAGTTGCTCTGCAACAAGTCCATGAGTTCAAGTATTTGGGCAGTATTTTTTCGGCAGATGGTAGGATCAACAGGGAAATCGAGACAAGGTGTCAGAAAGCATCTGCGGTGACTTATCAGCTGTCCCCATTGCATAGACACTCGAGCATTAGTTTGATAACAAAGCAGCAGCTGATAAACAGTTTACGTATGTCGATTTTGTGCTACCAGTGCCAACCATGGCCTCTGTCAAGGGCTAGCGAGAGCAGAATTTCGACTTGTGAAATGAAGTGTTTGAGGAAAGTCATCGGTGTTACGAGAAGACACATAATGCGGAATAACGACATTCGAAGTATAGTCGGCACTACGTCTTGTGCCGAATACATTTCCTAGCAGAAAATAAGTTGGTTTGGTCATCTCATGAGAATGCACCCTCATCATCTTCCACTGATGGTTTACCATGCTGGTAGATCTGGCTATAGGGCAAGGGGGCGGCCGCGAGGTAGGTGGGTAGATGACATTAGAGTGATTGTGCAACGACAAGGGCTCACATTGACCGACGCAACGCACTTGGCGCAGGATAGACGACTCAAGCTCCCCCACGACGATAAACGGCACAAGTGGAAAGAGAACTAACTAACACACATACTATAATTAATATGTTTATCCCCATTCATTGGAGGATTGTAGGACTGAGGAATGATGAAGGATAAAGGCTGCTTCTCTCAAAATCGTCTCGCAATGTACAGGTTAGATTTATATTCTGCTCCTGACAGAGAAGAAAAGCTAGGAAGAAATGACCCAGGTTATGAACGTGTGTAAAATTGTTCAAGAAACTGGTAACATTCTGCCTTGAATAGGCGCCAATCGCGCGCTGTGTTGGGGTGGTGTACAGCGAGATCAAAGAGAAAGGTCATGTGAAACATAATGATCAAGACCACAAGACCAGACCCCGCGTACTCGCTTGTGCTCCTGGAAATAGGCTGTGTAACATGCAAATAAAAAAAACCTACTCATGCGCAACCAGCGACGCATCTTCAGTATCCGGTAGTTTGATCTTGTCCGCAATGTAATGGTTTCTGCCTAAACGAGTCTTCCTTCCATCTCGGACACTCTGGTCATCAGCCGCCTGTCTGTGTTCGGACATGTGGTTTGACTGGACCAGGAAGTTCTGGCCCACCAGATCATGCTTAAATCAGTCACGTCTTAAAGGTTAAATGCTAGGGCTGGACTTCATTGCCATGGCTCGGTCACTCTCAGCAGAAAAAGTATCCCCCACCTGCCGAGAGCATCGCACAAAGCTATGCTCACCTGCCGAGAGCATCGCACAAAGCACAAACTCCGTAGCTCCAGCGATGAACCAAAAAAGGTATCCCCCACCTTTAAAGAGCATCGCACAAAGGTATTCCCCACCTGCCGAGAGCATCACACGAACTCCGTAGCTCCAGCGATAAACCCAGGGATCTCCGGAAAAATTGACATCATGAACCGTCGCAGCTCGAATTCGAACCCCGACCGTCTTAATACGAGCCAAATGGCTTGCCCACTTCGCCACAGAGACCCCCAAATCAGTTACGTGTAACAATGGTCTCCCACCGCCCTGCTGGAGGCGTGGAAGAGGCCGCCCCCTTTCTACATTGCTCATGCAGATAGCCGTCTCTCTTTCGGCACTGGACGAGGTGTGGCCGCAAGCCTCAACAGCTGGATAGGGTAGTTGTCGACTGGCGCAACGAGTCTTAGATTTCTAGGCGAACATTATTATTAAATGTACACGCATAGACCATTCGACACGAAGATGCACAACGAAGATAACAACACCTAAACATGAAACACATGATATTCTCACAAACACAAGTCTCCCTCTCTCAGAATTGCATGATATACTCACAAACACAAGTCTCCTTCCCTCAGAATTGCATGATATACTCACAAACACAAGTCTCCTTCCCTCAGAATTGCATGATATACTCACAAACACAAGTCTCCCTCTCTCAGAATTGCATGATATACTCACAAACACAAGTCTCCCTCTCTCAGAATTGCATGATATACTCACAAACACAAGTCTCCTTCCCTCATAATTGCATGATATACTCACAAACACAAGTCTCCCTCCTTCAGAATTGAGTTTTCTCATCTCTTCTAGAACATCACACAATCTCTGCTTGATTCTCCCGATCTGATGGTCTGTCAATCCCAGCAGGCCATTGTCTGAGTAGTCCCAACTTGCCCAATTGTCCTCACTCCAGTCTATAGTTAGGTTGGTGGGTGAGTTATTGTGGAAATGAGGTAAGGACAATAGACAGTCAAGTCATCAGATTAACATGAAAGATATAAATAGAAAACTGAAACACATTGATAAAATTAACGTGAAATATATAACATCAAACTAAGCTGAACGCAGTGATCAGTTTAATATGAAACATATGAACAAGATACTCAACATTAATCAGATTACCAAGAAAGATATGAACATCAAACTGAACTAATCACTTCGGTCAGATTAATAAAAAATAGCAGGATCTTGCCTGCTACGGAGAGTAGCGATATTCCACAATGATTGTCGCATTCCTGACGGTGCCTTTTCTCTTGTACAGGTGAACGATTGAGGCGTCCTTCAGCTCCTGCGGAATTTCTCCTTCAGCCCACATGTGGCAGAAGAGTTCAGTGATCCTTCTGGCGAGGGATGGGCCAGCTGTCTTATATACCTCTGCTGGTATTGCATCCGCTCCTGGAGCTTTTCCTATAGATAGTGAACTGATTGCCCTGTCCACTTCCTTCTCAGTGATGACTTCATCCAACGCCAGGTTAAGTTCCATCTGCGACACTCGCCGGATGGCCTCTTCCTTTATGGACGATGGGTGTTTTAGTATTTTGCAGAAGTGGTCTGCCCATCTGTCTAGTACTAGAGGGCTGCGGGCCGTAGAGAGCTTTCAGTGCCTCGTAAAACCGTTTGGTGTCATGACGCTCGGCGAACATCTCAATTTCGTCAGCTCTTTTGCTGAGCCAGGAGTCTTGCATCTCTCTAAGCCTGGTCTGGACAGCTTTGCGAGCAGTATTGAAGGCAGCTTTTCCTGCCGGAGATGGTGTGTCCCTCTGGTATTCCCTGTGCGCTTCATGTTTTGCATCGAGAAGGCCCTGTATTTCCAGATCGTTCTCATCAAACCAGTCCTTATGCTTGCGCGTGAGTGGGCCAATGTCATCAGATTTGGTCAGATTAACACGAAAGATGTGAACATCAAACTGAATAGGATGACCAAATCGGGTTTCATCATAAATTTTAAATCTTGATCGCGTACGTAGACCTTACAAACGCCCTTTTAAGACGAACGTAGAAGAAGAAGAAGAAGAAGAAGAAGAAGAAGAAGAAGCATAAAAAGAAAAAGAACAAGAAGAAGCAGAAAATGAAGACGAAGAAGAATAACAACAACAACCAATCAATCAATCAATCGAGTAGTGCTTTACGCATACTGCAAACATTGTAAATGGTCTGTAAGGTGCAACTTTCTCTACATTAAAACAACGTGACATAAGTTACATAGACGGAAACTGGTGCCAGGTATGGAATGTTACATACCTCATTGTACTAGCCCTGAGTTGTGTTTATGAGGTGGGTTTATCAGATTCTCTTTTCACTTCCTTTAATTTTCTAACAGTAACCTGGGATTTTATTTACAGCGTAGGAATGTATATTTTCCCAAACTGGAAACATGACTTGAAATAGAATAATGTGAATTTATTTTCTGCGCACAACAGAGTTTGTGAAACAATTGAATAAACCCTCATAACATAAACTGTCCAGGGCATTGAATACACATAACTAGAACGTGTAAGGTATAGTTGGAGTCTCAAAGTTTAATTGAGACTCACATCATCATGTCGACAAACTGAGACGTCTTCTGCCAATCACAACCCACGCACGTTTAACACGAAGGGATTCAATTAATTACGCTTTGAATCACAGCTTTCAATTACCGATCCGTTTGGTGACAACTTATCGTGAAACTTAACGTTCTAACTGGAAATAATTAGTTTCTGCCTTGTCCGCCCAATTTGGCGCGCCAAGAACAAAGAGAAACTGGTCTGTTCTAGCGAGAATCAGATCCTTCTATCTTTGCTCTACTGGCAAGTCATTGTCTCATTATTTCTTGGTTCGCCGTTAATAGTGAATAATGAAATACTATTTACCCTAACTGAAACCTACACTCCAGGCAATCCATCATCGTCTTCTTCTACGTCTTTGCCATTCCGACTGGCGTCAGCGATCCTGATAGGTTATATATTGAAAGGTGGTTAGAGAGTGCTGGAAAGGTGACATTGTACATTTCTCGGTCACAGTTTTCTCCCGTGTCATCATCATCATGTATCCTGCCGGTTGACGTTGGCGATCATGGACCTCCATCCACTTCTATCACGTGTGTTGTTTACCAACTCTGTTGTTGATTGTTGCCCGTGCCATTCTCTGAGGCTGTCCACCATGTTCTCACTCGGCCTCCCTCTGTCTCTCTTTCCTGCTATCTTTCCCAATGTGGTAAAGTACTCCAAGTCGCCTCTTCTCAGAACATGTCCTAAAAAAGTGACTTCATTATTCTGATCCTTGCAATAAGTCTTTGTGTTTGTACCTCCAGTATACCAAGCTGCATATAGGAGACCCGACTATGTAAGAGTTACTGAAGGCAAAACGTTGAGGTCTGAAAGATGTCAGTCCACTCTCCCCTCACCTCACACACACACACACACACACACACACACACTCTCACACTCTACGGTAATGGTTTGTACGAGAATACATTTTGTCATTTCTTAAAATTGATACTTGTCACAGTCTCAGTTATGTAGTTTTTTTTACATTATATATCCACATTGCCGCCGCAGCCTCGCCTTAATCAAATTATAAGTTACACCAGGCGTATTGCGTGTATCTCACAATATACTTGAAATGTACATCATTTCTAATCGCTGCTATCTTTACCGTTTTGATTATTTCTGTATTTTCAGTTGTGCTGCAAGTAGTCTCTGTTGAAATCTTGTTGGTATAATATATATTGTTTCTCTTTCTTTAATTGATGACTTATAATTGATGAATTTTATAATTGATGACTTTTATACAGACAAAGACAATTTATTGCAAGGATCAGATCATGACATTCATCCTTTTTTGGGCACGTCAAGAGAAGAGGTAGCTTGGAGCACGTTGTAACAATGGAAAAGATAGCAGGAAAGAGAGACAGAGGTAGGCCGAGAGAGAAGATGTTGGACAGCCTGAGAGAATGACATGGGTGGCAAACAACAACAGAGTTGGTAAACAACACACGTGATAGAAGTGGGTGGAGATCAATGATAGTCTACCCAACCAGCAGTCACCTGATGATATATGAATGTAATTATCCAAATTGTTTTATCGTTTGAGAAAACCGACAATAAGAAAGTTTCTTACCGTACACTTCTCTAAACACTTCGTCATCCTCAAACTCCTTTGTCTTCTCATTCGACAAAGAAGCTGTTTCTCCCCAGAGATCCATAAACTGTTCGTCAAATTCTTTCAGATCTTCTATCACTGATTGGATTTCTGCCACTGACTGTTTGTGATTGTTTCCCTTGCTCATAATCGTCATGCCAGAGGGCAGTGTATCAGGGTTTACACTTAGATCAAAGGGAGAGAACTCAAAAGGGATGTACATGTCAATTTTATCCAGGTCTTTGATAGTTGAACCTTGACGTTTCTCTGGAACAAGTGGACAACATAGAAATAGATATATAATTTTCCTGGTCAATATTAACATTCGTGCAGGCATCCTTTAAAAGAAAGTGTGATACTTGGGCATAGTGTAAATGCTATCTGAAAACAGAAATGTTGTTGTTGAAAAACCGAGACAAAGAGATAGTGCAGTAAAACAACTTTTTTATTTTGAAGTTCAGCCAGCTTCAGAGTTAATCTTTTTTTTTTCTTTTAGCAGTTTAAGAGTATAGGTCTCCTTGCGACTATTGTCCTAATTGCAGTTTTGCCTTAATATAACAAATCATGTTTTGTCCATGCATGAATAAAGTGAATTTCACGACAAAATAACTTAACTTACCGAATTTATACTGGTTTAGAAGACTCTGAAAAGTCCAAATATAAGCAGTTTCTTTTACAATCACTTGATCTAAAAATAACTATGTGCATCCAATATATTCTTAATTAAATCCATTAATTAACTCTGCCTCCGCCATTTCCCGTGGGCAGTTTATTCCATGCATTCACCACTCTGTGACTAAACATGTTTTCCTGATATCTAATTTGGATCTTTCTTTAATTAATTTGTGGTTGTGCCCTCATGTTCTTGTAGGCGGCTGTATTTTGAAAAAAAAAGCTTTTCAAAGTCTAATTTGGTTTTTTTCCGTTGATTTTCTTTAAAAAGGCAAAGGCAAAAGCAAAGGCGGCCGTCCATCGTAGACGATGATGGCATACATTATTTTGCTAGTGCTATTTTTAGTAATAATTAACTGCGCTACTTTTTATCCTCACTCTCTCGTCTCGAGCGGCCCTACCCCAATGACAAGTCAAGGACAAGACGACTAGGGGGTGACTACGAGATGCAGGGGACTCTGCATCAAGCAAAAGTGAAAAAGCCGCGGAGTCCGGAGTCGAACGCACACCACCTGATCACGAGAGCGACGGCTTAATCATTTCGCCACGGAATCGTCTGATTTTCTTATAAACATGTATTAAATCCAATCTTGTCTAGACATCGTAGGTCGTATTTTTCTGTCTTTCCTCATAACTATTTCCGTAATTCCACTATCAGTGTTCCTCTTGTTATCTCTTCCAGCATGTTTATATCCCCTCTACGATTAGGACTCAACACCTGTATATGGTACTCCAATCTAGGTCTAACTTATGCTTAATACAGTTTGACTACCACCTCCTTGCTCCTATCGTCAATGTTTCTTTTTAATCATACCTAAGATTGCGTTTTCCATTTTCACTATTACCTGGACTCACCTTACCTGTGGGATCTATTATAACCTCTATGTCCTTTTTCTGCTTTCTATCTTTTTTTCTTTTTGTTTTGCGTTCGACTTTTTTTCTCTATTACAACTTAGCAAGTGATTGAAAACATAATATTGACAATGGTTTTTTAAACAGCAATTCTAAATGAATACCATCTTGATCCTGGCATTTATCCTCTTTCAACCTCACTAATTGTTTAAAAACCATTTCCTACGTAATACAAATTGATCTTAGTCCCTCTGTATCAATGTCTCTTTGGAACATATCTATGGGCTCTGGGATCTTGGAGCAGTCTTCTTTTGTGTAGACTATGCCAAAGTACTGATTGAGTAGATTGGCAGCATTCATATTCTCACTTATTATTTTTTCTATAATAGCTGGAATAAATAAAATACATACAGTCAACCTGGTTATATTTTCTACAGCTGTCAATCGTTAACTTTAAAACCTATTTCTAATAATAATAATGTTCGTCTAGGCATCTAAAGCTCGTTTCGTCGATAGACCACTACCATGTCCAACTGCTGAGACTGGTAGCTAAACCTCGTTCACTGCCGACGGAGAGACTGCTATCTGTCGGAGCCATGTAGAACGGAGACGGCCCCACCCACGCCTACATCCGGCCGGTGGGAGGTCGTTGTTACACATAGCAGACTTGGACATTATCTGGTGAGCCATTTCTTCCTGGTCCAGTCGAACCACGTGACCCGACAACATCAATACGGCACCTGAAGAGCCAAATTAACAATGCGCGAAATGGAAGAGGCTATGAGAACATTAAAGAAAAGGAAATCTCCCGGAAAAGACGGGATGACAAACGAAATGCTGATGGGGCTGGGCCAAACAGCGAAGAGGAAACTGCTATCGGTCCTGAACCAAAGCTGGAAAAGGGGAATTGTACCCCAGGGATGGAAAGACGCAATACTGGTACCAGTACAAAAAACAGGAAAGGACAAAACAGATCCTAATGGATACAGGCCCATCAGCCTACTGAGCTGTGTCGGCAAGCTGATGGAACGTATGATAAACACCAGACTGATGTGGCATCTGGAAGAAAAACGAATACTAATTCCACAGCAAGCAGGCTTTAGACAGCACAGATCCACTGAGGACCAGGTCATCCTCATAGCCCAGAAAATAGAAGATGCCTACCAGGCACAGAAACACACAGTAGCTGTTTGGGTGGATCTGGAAAAGGCATTTGACAAAGTCTGGAAAGACGGAATTAGAGTCAAGCTAAGAAGAAGTGATGTTTGTGGGAAAATGTACAAGTGGATCAACCACTACCTCAAACAAAGAACGGCCAGAGTCCAAGTACAAGGGCAGATGAGCAAAAAGGTGACACTCGAGCAGGGAGTACCCCAAGGGGGAGTACTGTCACCCACACTCTTCCTGGTATATATAAACGACATTACAGAGAATATACCAAGGAGAGTCCATAGCTCAATGTTTGCAGACGATCTGGCTATATGGACCTCTGAAAAGAATCTCACCATAGCAAGAAATCGGATGCAGCAGGCCCTAACATCGCTGGAAGAGTGGGCGAACTCATGGCTGGTCAAAATAAACGAGCAGAAAACCACATGCACAATATTCTCGCTTTCAATAAAACCCCAAAATACCAAATTAAGTCTAAATGGCAAATTCCTGCAGCCAAACGACAACCCAACCTATCTGGGAGTCACATTTGATCGGCGCATGACATGGAAACGTCAGATCGAGAGAAACCGAATGAGAGCCAGAGAAAGAATGGCAATCATGAGGAAACTTGCTGGCACAAGCTGGGGAGCAGACGAAGGCATACTAAAGAAACTGTACACTGGAAGAGTGAGACCAGTTCTCGAGTATGGCATTGCGGCCTGGATAACAGCAGCAAAGGCGAACTTCGATAAAGTTAACAAACTTCAAATCCAAGCCATGAGAGTTATAACAGGAGGCATGAAGTCAACGCCAATTGTAGAACTTGAAAAGATTACAAAACTGCAATCCATGACCGATAGAAGAGACTGCAGAGCCCAGCTGCAGTCAGAGAAACTCCGAAGACTGACTGACCATCCAGAGACTAAACAATTTGGGAAATGGGAAACTAAAGCGGAGAAACTTTGCAGAAATAGCCAAAGCAAAGATGCACGAAGATCCCATAAACGCACTAACAACACCAAAACCCATCACTACTGTACGAAAACCTACCTGGAGGCAGGATATATTTCCAGAGGTGGTAGAAAATATACCAGGTATTGGAAACAAAAACTGCCAGACTGAAAAAGAAAGGAGAGATACTACCCTAAGCTTCATATCGAAAAGCTACCCAAGCATGGACTGGACCCATGCATACACCGACGGTTCTGTAACAAACACTACACAGAACGGAGGGGCAGGAGCATTCCTAAACCTACCAAATGGCAGACAAATAACACTGTCATTCGCTACTGGTAAGTACACAAGCAATTTCAGAGCGGAGGCAGAGGCACTGAGGGCGGCAGTGGAAGAAATGGTGACAAACAATGAAAATAAAAGCCATATAGTCCTGCTTACAGATGCTCTCGCCGTAGTCACAGCGCTAAAAAGCCAGAAAAACACTGAGCTTAATGACTTAAGAGCAGCACTCTGCAAATTGTGCCAGCAGTCCGCACCAAAAAGGGTAGTGGTACAGTGGGTCCCATCACACTGCAACATCTAAGGCAACGAGGAGGCAGACAGACTGGCAAAAGGAGGTGCAAGGCTACCACAAACAGATACCAGTATAACGTACGAAGAGTCAAAACGGCTTATCAAAGCCAGATACATGACCAAATGGGAAACCGAACATACTGGTTACACCAAAAACGATGCCTATTACCAGTTGAACCGAAGAGAGCAGGTCGTTGTCTTCAGACTTCGCACTGGCCACAATAGACTGAGGTACCACCTATTCAACAAATTGAAGATAGGTGGTACCGACGAATGCCCGTACGGTACCGGTAAAATGACCGCTGAACATCTGCTGCAGAACTGCCCGACATACGAGGATCAGAGAGAGCAGATGTGGCCATCACCAGTGGAACTGCAAGAAAAGCTCTATGGCAGTGGCGACAGCCTCAGGATGACCGCCGCTTTTAAAAAAAAAATAATGGTTACTGTCTGACTGCATACGAAAAAGAAGAAGAAGAACCACGTGACCAGCCAGAGACAGGCGGCGTAGGACCAGAGTGTCCGAGATGGAGGGAAGACTCGTCTTTACAGATACCTCGACATTACCGACGAGATCGAATCACTGGATACCGAGGATGCGTCGTCGATTGCGCATATGAAAGGCATCGATTCTTAATATGTACTGTTAAATTTCTAAGTATCATTAATTTGTTGGATTGTTTTTCAAAGTGTTAATCCGATAAAATAAAAATACATTTCAAAATACCCTTTCAGACTGTTGGACGTGTTCTAAATTTAGTAATCAAATGACTTTTCCAGTTTAAACTGGCTCATAAATGTTATTATCACATGACAATATCAATATTTCCTACCTTTTCTCTGTTCGAACAGCTGGTGGAATGGGTCTGGATCTTTGGTGGCGTGCGTGTATGCAGATAGTAACCTCTGCGGAGATAATCAAATAATAGGTTTAATGTGTCTTACAATTAAAATTAAAATAAACAAAATGAGATCATTTTCTTGCAGATTATAGACTCAATCAATCAATAAATAGATAAATCATTCAATAAAAACCGTGTTCACTACCTATGAAGCGTAGGTTATCAACAAATAGCCACCACGTCAATAGCCAGCTCTTCGCTTCCAATTAATCTATCGTTAGACCTATCTCCAATTGAGTTTGCCTCTAGTCCAAGTCTCCACCCGTGCAATAATCTCTCTTTGTTATGCTTGCCCCACTAGTTCAAGTCTCCACCTGTGCAATAATCTCTCTTTGTTATGTTTGCCCCTAGTCCAAGTCTCCACCCGTGCAATAATCTCTCTTTGTTATGTTTGCCCCTAGTCCAAGTCTCCACCCGTGCAATAATCTCTCTTTGTTATGCTTTCCACACTAGTCCAAGTCTCCACCTGTGCAATAATCTCTCTTTGTTATGTTTGCCACTAGTCCAAGTCTCCATCTGTGCAATAATCTCTCTTTGTTATTTTTCCCACTTGTTCAAGTTTCCATCTGTGCAATAATCTCTCTTTGTTATGATTGCCACACTAGTCCGAGTCTCCACCTGTGCATGAATCTCTCTTTGTTATGATTTACCACGAGGACTACACATCGAAGAATGTCTTACAAAATTACCTCGCTGCATTCGTAAAATATCACCAATCCTAACCCTGTCTTTTACTTTTGTCTGTCAAACCACTGATTTATGTCTAGTGCGGCGCGATAATTACACAATAGTCAGTTATTTATAATGTTACAAACACATACACAATTTTCTCCTCTTCGTCTGTCTCGTTCTGTAATTTCCATCACCCCTGAAAGACGACACCGCACACCTTGAAAAGGTGACAAGAATAGTACTTTTCCTCTCTCACATCTTTGCTCATGTTTAGTTCCCTTGGGGTGGGGTTGTGTGGAGGGTTAGGGGGTGGGGGGTTGGTACGGACTTGGCGACTTATACACTGATTATCAGTCAAAAATTAGAGAGAAGACCAGGCGAAATATATTGATCAAGACCTACATCTCACACGAGAGTTAGGTGGTTAAGTGGAACGTGTTGGGTAAAACTGCCTCTCACTTCATAGTAAGGTGGAACATACAGCTCGAGACTATAACCTCGCGTCTGAGTCGTACTTCTGAAACCAGAATGTTACGACAGCCTGGATAACCAGGTGGAAGCCGACATTGTGATACCCATAGTGATGAGCTTACTCGTGAGCATCGAATTAGATTATAACACGGAAGACCACCTTTTTAAGTATGTCTCAGGATGCAGAAAGAGTATCAGGAGATAGAAAGAGCCTCAGGATGTAGAAAGAGCCATTGTAACCTGCTACAACAGTAACACTGCTACGAGTTAAATTAGATTCCAATAATAACAACATACGTAATGCGATCGCCAGCCTTGTACCACCTTGTAAGCAAACCTTTCTTTGGTTTACATGATCAGGTTTACCACCTTGTAAGCAAACCTTTCTTTGGTTTACATGATCAGGTTTACCACCTTGTAAGCCAACCTTTCTTTGGTTTACATGATCAGGTTTACCACCTTGTAAGCAAACCTTTCTTTGGTTTACATGATCAGGTTTACCACCTTGTAAGCAAACCTTTCTTTGGTTTACATGATCAGGTTTACCACATTGTAAGCAAATCTTTCTTTGGTTTACATGATCAGGTTTACCACATTGTAAGCAAACCTTACTTTGGTTTACATGATCAGGTTTACCACCTTGTAAGCCAACCTTTCTTTGGTTTACATGATCAGGTTTACCACCTTGTAAGCAAACCTTTCTTTGGTTTACATGATCAGGTTTACCACATTGTAAGCAAACCTTACTTTGGTTTATATGATCAGGTTTACCACCTTGTAAGCCAACCTTTCTTTGGTTTACATGATCAGGTTTACCACATTGTAAGCAAATCTTTCTTTGGTTTACATGATCAGGTTTACCACATTGTAAGCAAACCTTACTTTGGTTTACATGATCAGGTTTACCACCTTGTAAGCAAACCTTTCTTTGGTTTACATGATCAGGTTTACCACCTTGTAAGCAAACCTTTCTTTGGTTTACATGATCAGGTTTACCACCTTGTAAGCAAACCTTTCTTTGGTTTACATGATCAGGTTTACCACCTTGTAAGCAAACCTTTCTTTGGTTTACATGATCAGGTTTACCACATTGTAAGCAAACCTTACTTTGGTTTATATGATCAGGTTTACCACCTTGTAAGCCAACCTTTCTTTGGTTTACATGATCAGGTTTACCACCTTGTAAGCAAACCTTTCTTTGGTTTACATGATCAGGGTTATCACCATGTACGCAAAGCTTACTTTGGTTTACATTACGATGACTTGAACCGTGTGCACAAACCCCACTTTGTTCCTTTATTAAAGACAAGCATAGGGACCGGCTCACCCTGAGGGCAACTCTTCCCTATCTCTCTCTTCTCGCCTCACTCTGTTTCATTTGACTCTGTCCTACAGTCACACTCTTGCACAACTTTCACACGCGCCCTCGTGGTGAGGCCCTTCCATTGCACTTTGGTTGGGCTAGCTTCTGAGGGCGCACAACCCTAGCATAGGTACATACAGACGCACACATGCATCCAAGCACTGGTTTATGCGTCCTGATATCGCCCAATGGACTACGGTCTGGGGTGGAAAATGGTGCACCTCCGCCAGTAGAAACTAGTGAGGCAAACATCTAAGCAACAACAAACATTCCCTTATATAACAATCCACAGTAAGGTGTTATTTCTTACCCAGTAAAAGGTCCGTGACTGTAACGGGGATCTTTTATTTAAGACCCGACATTTGCACCTTTCACGCAGATTACTTTAAAATATTTAACTTTTCTCCTGTCAAGAAACTCCACAGCAAAACGTCAAATAGTATGTGGGTCTGATAGTCAGAATGAGTCAACCCATCCAATATTGTTTTTCTCACAAAGAAGGGTGGGTGAGGAATAACGTCAGTCCTGATTTCCAAGTGATATACTTCTTTACAATGACAACCGTTTTACACTATCTTTCAGAGGGTAACGTAAAGTAAATGTTGGGTATACCACATCAATAGGCAGCATCCAAATCAGCAGAACCAGCGCGTATCTTGCTAAAATTGTGACCTCTGTCAAACAATAAAGAAGATGACGCCCCTGCTATATTTTTATGCACTTTGCAGATGAAAAAGACGGGCCCCGCCAAAAGAAGGCGGCAGACACCTTAACAGTCAACACTTTCAATACACACAGTTTGTTCTTTAGAAGGTTTGTAAAAGGTATTCATTACTTTATTTAATTCATCGGTGTCCTTCTTAATGATAGAAATGTCGCTGCTAAACTTCTGTTCTCCCAGGATAATCTTCACGGTTTCTTGTCTGACTTTCTCGTGTTCTTTCTTTAATCTGAAGAGATTCATGGACGATAAAAATGTTTTAGATTATCGTATTCTTTACTGGAGAACAGTTAGTTGGTAGAAAACAGTACAGCTGAACGACAAGATAGTCGTGAGAGGGAAGTATCGACACACACAAAATGTCTAGATAATAACAAACCAAGGAATGGCAAATGTGATAGACGGACACTATTTGGACAACAACAGAAGAATAATGACTGGACAATTATAAATTACCGAATATTGGCTGGAAAATGATTGAATGGCTGAATATTAGATATATTAAATCTGAGTGATTAAAATGGACTGGCAAATAAAAATTACAGTTCTTTGATAGACGAAATGCATTCTGGATAAGGACAGAACAAAAGATAGTTGACAACTATATGCCTACATATTGAGATATACCATCTGGTGGGATGGTATGTATAATTTCCATAATAATTTTCACTCACATATACAGACGTATATACAGATATACCTATTTAAATACACATGCAAGTGCAAAACCCCAAAAAACAACAACTATCGTACGATTATATTCCCATTACTTATGTAATCCAGGTTTTTTAACAACAACTATGGTACGATTATATTCCCATTACTTATGTAATCCAGGTTTTTTAACAACAACTATCGTACGATTATATTCCCATTACTTATGTAATCCAGGTTTTTTTTAAAGACAGAGAACTGCTGTTGCCTCGTCTTGGCCTGGCTATTTGTTTATTTCACCTCCATCATTGAAACTACGTTGGACTTATCGGGGATTCGATCCGCTGCCCCACATGTCTGTGAATTCAACCACATTCAACTACTAATACGCACACATAATACACGCCACCAGCTCGACATTGGTAACATAAGGGAACTTAACCTGACACGATTTACAAGACATTTCCAAAAAGGAAACAGTTCATGCAATAAGGAGGCTTATACGGAGAATAAAATGAATAAAATGGGTTAATGAGGTAATTGTCACCGTAGAGCAATTTCTTCCTGTTTCTCGTTGTCTGCTTTGTCTTTCTGTATCGCGTTAGACATGTTGCTAGCAGTCTCAGAATGTTCGTCTAGCTTGTTGAGCAGCTCAAGCTGGAAATGTACAGCACAGTTTATTAATTGGAGGAGAGTTTTAAGTTAGGGAATTAGAAAAACAACCGAGAGAGAAAGAGAGGGAGAGAAAGAGAGAGTGGGAAAGAGAGAGAGGGACAGAGAGAGAGAGAAAGAGAGAGAGAGAAACAAAACAAGAGTGAGAAAGGAACGTATTCACATTTATAAGTGATGCACTGAAAAGATGTTTTAACTATTTAGCCAAGTTTGGTTTTGAATAGTGACTAAACGTTTGTGATAAAAACTTGTTCAATGCATCTACCGAAATTTCCTATAAATATTAAGTAACAAACAAACAAAATATAACGTTAGACAGTGTTACATCGTATCAAAAATGAGAAAAATATCTTTACACATTTTATACTACGAAATAGTCAGCAGCAATTAAAAAAGAAATTGGATTACACAAAATCATTACTGAATGAAACATGCATTCGCTTTAAAAAAACCCGAGTCTCTTGATATTATCTACCAACGAACAACATCTGTTGTCTGAAAATGTATTGCCGGCAATGCTGAGAGGCATTCAGTTGGTAAACTTGTTGGAGGCGTGACAAGTTATCGTTGTACACTTGGACGGAATACAGGAAACCTGTCAGCATTATTCAGCTACCATGACATTAGATCAATATCCGTAACCCTGCTCGGTTAATTTAGAAACATGTTCAGTTCATCTTCAATAATGTTTGAGGTACTAGTTTCTGAATTATTCTTTCATATCTGGTTTGAATTGCACGAGGACCAACAACAATTGGAAATGATCTTACTCTTTCTACTGAGTGGATTTTCTTATTTCATTTCCGCACTTTAGACATTGACAGTGTCAATGTCTTGTGATTGGCACAATGATGATACAGCTCCTAATATTTTCATCCTGCCTCATTTTTTTAAATTTTTTTTTTGCGTTCGTTTTATTTCTCTAATCCCCAAGACGGTGTGCTTTGCATTGTGGTTTTATTTTGCGCCTGTCGGCTCAGTGCATCCGACTTCAGTATGCATTTTATGTAAGGGTCTGCTTTCTCCCGCATTTTCTAAGGGTTTGCTTTCCCGGGGTAACGCCCGGAGCTGTGATGGGGATCGAAACCAGCAGCTTCGGGTTGTGAGCCGTGTCACTTAATCACTAGGCCACGTCGTCACCGAAAATCGGAAATGATCTTTCTCTTTTTACTGAATGGATTTTCTTATTTCATTTCTCACTTTAGACATTGAGAGTGTCAATGTTTTGTGATTAACACAATGATGATGCAGCTCCTAATATGTTCATCTTGCCTCAATTTTTGTGTGTGTGCGTTTCATCTAAGAAGTTAAGTGTAAAAAGCGGATAAATTCTGCCGAAACAATAAATAATTCATGATAAGACCACACAAAAAAAAAAAAACGTATTTATTGCAAAGCTAATACAATTTTTGCAATTGTTTAAAATAAACCATCTTTATATAGTCTTGCAGATACAGCAAGTCAGCGTCAACGACTGGCAACACTTTTGATACACATTCATTTGCACTGCAGCTCTCAAACGTGAATTGCTCAAAGTACTTCAGTGATGTCACAACGTAAACTGAAACTGAAATTTTTCCAACTTTATGTGTCTAAAGTGATCTATGCAATCTTGTCTTCGAACTCAGTAGCAGGACACGTCTTCTTTTTCTTCTACGCTCATTCTCAATCTCCTTCTGCGAAACTCTTAACAGGGCTTTGCAAGTAGCAGGATGTAGACCGGAGAACAAAATGTATTGTGCCTTTCGATGCGACACATCCGTCTATGGCAGGGGCAGGTTACAATCTGTTAAATAGGAATAGGACATAAAATTACACTATAGGCACCGCACCGAATACCAATCGGCTGGTACTTGTACTTTAATTCACTCCAAAAAGAATTCCCTGGGTTCCCACCATACGTTTTTGACCGGTGATGACAGTAGCGGGACATTCCATTTCTGATGATGGAGAATACAGGTCGATATCATTTTATTTTAAATAAATAAGTACAAACAGATAGATTGTGTAGAAAATAATGATTACATTAAGGTGTGCGGCCACTCTGCGGGAAGAATGTAGGGCCTTAAAAAGTAGCAGATGGAAATTTCATGCCACGAAGATTGAAATATTTGGAAGACCAAGAAACACAATTGTAATTATTGAGGTGGCCAGAATAGAACAATGAGAGCAAGAATGGACCTAGAACGTCCAAGACGCTTACTGTGGTGTATCGATGCCACATGAACTCACACATGTATGAATCAAGCAAATTCCTGTGCCATGTTAGCGCTTGTCATTGACAGTTTGATGATTAAATCTGGGTTTACTGTTAACCCCGTTATAGGCGCCATGTTTGACACCCATACAGTTAAAATGTGAACTATTTTGTGACGCCATAACCCAAAAATCCTGTGCTAAAATATATATCGGGGGTGCTAAACACAGATATAAATATTTTATGGGGGGGGGGGGGAGGAATTAAGGGACAAATACCATCGGTTAATCAGTGCATATATATATATATATATATATATATATATATATATATATATATATATATATATATATATATATATACATACATATACACACACACACGTGTGTGTGTGTTTGTTTGGTTTAAATTTAAACAAGGGGTCGCAGTAGTCAAGAGGTAACACACTCCTCTCTCAAAACGTTGAGGGGAAACTTCAGGCGATCGAGTGCCATAAGTTTCAAGCGACCGCTAATCTCAAGACAGGTAAGACCAGAATGCCTGCATCCTGAGCTTTCTCCAGTCGTTTCGACTAATAGTCGTGCCACTGGTTCAAGGTAGCTCTGGACAAGAGAGTGAGGTTATGCCCAGCGCAATTCTATCTCATTATAATCGAAATGTTGCGCAAGTTACATCAGCAAGACAGTTGCGATGGGCATCTAACTTAACTAACATTTAAACAACAACTAATACATATATTAATAGCACTACTGGTTAATGATGGACATTATTGAATGTTGATAAAAATATAATGATATTATCATACAATTTCGTTTTGGAAGCTGAGGTAGCTCAGTGGTTAGGGCACTGGCTTCCCAGCTGAGCGATTGGAGTTTGGTCTCCAGCTGGAGCAGGACTTTTCATGATCGCAAAACTGATCCTGGGTCGATTCAGTATTAAAAATTAGATCTAGAATATCTGACAAAGTAAAGGCGACCAGCGTAATGTTGATCACATCACCCGTAGTGTGATATTGACCAAGACAAATGTGGGCCTGACACAATATTCCCAATATTCCACACTAGGGTAAAATATGGATTTTAAATAGTTTTGCACTCATCTTATAATTCTGATCCTCAATAATAAGTTTAGCTTCTTAGTTTCTGTCTTGAAGAAATAATAGAAAGTTTACATTTTAAGGCTCAAAGAACGCTGTGTTTTCAAATTATTATGGTCTAATGATGTTACGAAAACACCTCGGTACAAATAAACGCACGAGGTTGCTAGCATTCAATGGGAACTAACAGTTATATATTTAACTCCACTCGGATTATTTATCTTATTTCTCTTGTATAACATATTTGGCCCTAAATCCGATTTTTTTTTTCTGTTTACATTTTTTGAATGACAACATATTTTGGATGTTTTAGCGAGACCAACAATTTAGTTTATGTTTTTACACGCTCGTTGTCTAATGAATCAAACGGAAAGAATTATGCATATTGATGATGATATTTAAAAATAGAGTGAATCTGCAGCGGTTCTGTGCACCGAAATAAAATGTATAGTACATGCATAAGTTTTGCCTTACACAGGAAGAAAACCTACATTCTGATCGGTCGACATGACGTATTCAACTAAGTACCTTTATATTTATGTGTATATATGCATATCTCTTTTGGATGTGTTTATCTCTTCTTTCTTGATGTGTTTGTTTATTTGAGTATTGTCTGTTGTCCCCGGTGAAAGCCTCTTGGTCGTAACATAGGTTTCATTTTAGATTATGTTTCAACATAGAGTCTGAACTATGCATATCCATATTGTCATAATTACTAACCTTAGCTTAGATCACTATAATCAACTTATTGCTACAGTCACTTGTACTATATTATAATATACACGACGAATCGTGTGGAATACTCTAAAATATACAGCTAAAACTTACAAGCTCTTGAAGACATTCAACTTTTTCTTTGGCGAGATCGAGTCTTCTTGCTTCTCTTACTGCTTGTATCTTGCGTCTCTCCTAGAAACATAAGAATCATTAAAAGACACATGACTTACATCGGCCGCGTGGTGATTGGGGTGTTTGGTTTAATATTTTCTATGATAGCTTACAAAGGATGCTTATGAACAAGCTATCATTGTTATTTACGATTACAAACGATTAATCAATCAATCAATTAAAACATTTCCACAGAATGTATAAATAGAAATAATATAATTCAAATAAATGTACGCCAAGTCCTTAAACGTTGACATGTAAAGATCTATTTCTGATCTGTTTCTAATAGCCGACGTCATTGCACTCTGGGCGATCATAGGTGCTCAGTCCCTCTCAGCAAATGGTGCCGGGTCAGGATACTACTGGTCCTTGTAGCTCGCTGGTACACTCTCCTACTCCGTCCTTTCTTCAGCCCTACCCTGCTCGAACCTCGTTTAATGTCAAAACTTTGTAGCCTGTGTATTGCTGATTATTATATTTCGGTGTCCTAATCCAACAGACGGTTGTTGATTGATGTCAAAACCTCACTCATATCCATCACTAACGTGCCCACGATGGAAGCTTGTGAAGCCAAGATGTCCACCCTTTCATTGCCGTGAATCCAATCATGATCAGGACAGTAGATCATGTCAATCCCTGGAGGTTTTATCCCTACTATCCACGCATACCTCATCCATCCCTGCTGTACCTTCTGAAATACATATCTGTTGAGTTTTTGTGGCTTAAAGTTTCTACAGGATCGGGTAGAAATCACCACTCCAAACTCTCCTTTGTCACCGCTTTCGACATGCCTGGGAGGTTACAGTGTTACAATTTTTGTCTCCCCTTTCTGGCTCTGTTAACTGTCGGGCATATAGACGGTTTATTTGATCCTTAATGAAGCTGGTAATTGTGGCTTTGATCCTTAATGATCCTGGTAATTTTTGCTTTGATCATTAATGATGCTGGTAATTTTTGCTTTGGTCCTTAATGATGCTGGTAATTGTTGCTTTGATCCTTAATGATGCTGGTAATTGTTGCTTCGATCCTTAATGATGCTGGTAATTGTTGCTTTGATCCTTAATGATGCTGGTAATTGTTGCTTCGATCCTTAATGATGCTGGTAATTGTTGCTTCGATCCTTAATGATGATGGTAATTGTTGCTTTGGTCTTTAATGATGCTGGTAATTGTTGCTTCGATCCTTAATGATGCTGGTAATTGTTGCTTCGATCCTTAATGATGCTGGTAATTGTTGCTTCGATCCTTAATGATGCTGGTAATTATCACTTTGATCCATTGATGCTTTTCAACTGTTTTTTTGGGGGGTTTTATTTTGATTATGTATTACCGAAGCATGAGTTAAGGAAGACTAATGTCTGGTCGGGCAAAATATACTGATCCGACATGTTAGTCAGGCAAAGTATACTAGCCAAGACCCTCACATCGGCTTCCTAGTAGCCCTCCTTGAAAACGGGCTGTTTTAGTGGCAACCAACGACGTGAGGGATCGACGTGATCTTCGTAGTAGTGAGGGACACGCAAATTAAGCCAAGCATAGCACAACCGCCTGGACGACCTGGTCCACCTTCATCAGCACGCTCGGGATCTGAGGAAAGCTACTGCAACCCGCCACTTAACTTCCTTTTCAGGACGCACAAAAGAGTCACCTACTCATTGTGGGCATTAAACAACATCAACAACCGAAACACAAATGGAGATCAACGTTTAGTAACACAGTGACTACCAAGAGATGTTGCAATAGGGCACTAAGTAAGTTTGAGAATCGAGCCTTTTACCCCATACTTTAAAAACTAAAGCAACAAAAACTTCACCAGACATGGACTTATCAACAAACTGATTACTCACAAAAGAATGCAGACATGGCTTCCTAAAGTCAACAAAGCCGATAAAGACAGACCGTGGAAACTACAGTATCGAGAGACTGCAAGAATTGATGCAGTCCCCAGAGTTATAACTTCGGAAGGAACCTGCGTCGGACAGCATCTACCATACACAACCTGGTGTATCAAGATGTAATTGGAATGTGAAACAATAGGGAGACACAGATGATAACACATGTAACTGTGGCGCAATACATGACTCGGACTACCTGATGACCTGTCCCAAACTCCAGGAAACATGCAATAGGTGCGACATGCTGGAAGCAAATAACAAGTCAATCCCTGTCTCTGAGTACTGTATGCATGCTGTATGACGTGGTGCTTGGGCACAGAAAGTAAGTACGTACTCACACAAGAGAAAGAAAAGAAGACCCCTACACGTCATTGGTGAAGAGAAAAAGAAAATATGGAACTTACCAGATGAAAACTATTTTCATATAAGTAGTAATGTTTGATTTGTCTTTTTCGGTGTCAAAATGTAATGAATGTGCGTGGAGTTCATCAGAGAGTTTATGACGTGTGGCGATGATGGCACTCACACTTTGTCATGCATGTGCAGTGGAGCTCTTCAGTGATTTCATGATGGAGGACGACGTTATTGCTCTCTCTCACGCATGTGCAGTGAAGTACTTAAGAGTCTTCTTGACGTATAAGGACGTTGCCGCTCGCACAGCTCATAACATTCATGCATGGGTTTTCTTGTGTTCTTTTAGAATTCGAACTTGGAACAGGTGTTTAGAATACACATATTTGCGCCGAATTAAATATCAGGTCGATATTTGCTTCTAAGTCAAATAGTGTATGCTATAAGCTATTTGTATTCGATCGAATGGTGCACTGGAATCCAAAATAAATAGTACAAAGGGATCACTATTATTTTCCCATTATAACCCTTTTATTTTAAGTATATTTATTGAAATTTAACCTTTATTAAATAGTATGAAGGAAAGTATTCATTATGAATAACCAGTGTGGTAATTTGATCCACTGCAGTTAGAGAAAAAAATGACGCTTGAATGAATTGTGTAGAGACAAGATGACAAGCTGTAACGCCATAGTTTGTCTCACACTGCAAATATTATTGACTGACAGGTTGAAACGGAAGAGGAGATAACATAAGGCCAGGTACAATATACTACTGATACGATTATGATAGTCGGGGTCAGGGAAAACATACCGATCAGACTATATCAGTGAGGTGAGGCCCAACATACTGATCAGACTATATCAGTGAGGTGAGGCACAACATACTGATCAGATTATTTCAGTGAAGTGAGGCACAACATACTGAAATTGTCTATATCAGTGAAATGAGGCACAACATACTGATCAGACTATATCAGTGAAGTGAGGCACAACATACTGATCAGATTATATCAGTGAGGTGAGGCACAGCATACTGATCAGATTATATCAGTGAGGTGAGGCACAACATACTGATCAGACTATGTTAGTTGGGTGAGGCCCAACATACTGATCAGACTATGTTAGTGAGGTAAGGCATAACATACTGATTAGACTATGTTAGTCGGGGTCAGGCGAAACATATTGATTAGATTATGTTATGCGGGGTCAGACAAAGCATACTGATCAGATTATGTTAGTCGGGGTCAGGCCAAAACATATTGATTAGATTATGTTAGTCGGGGTCAGGCAAACATTTTGATTAGATTGTTAGTCGGAGTCACACAAAACATATTGATTAGATTATGTTAGTACACATCAGGTAAAACATACTGATCATATTATGTTAGTCAGGGTCAGACAAAACATACTGATCAGATTTTGTTAGTCGCCGTCAGGCGCAACATACTTATCAGATTATGTTAGTCGGAGTCAGGCAAATCATACTCGTGAGACTATGTTAGTCGGGGTCCGGCAAAACATATTGATTAGATTATGTCAGTTTTTGTCAGACAAAACATTTTGACCAGACCAAGTTAGTCAGGGTCAGGCAAAACATATTGATCAGATTGTGTTACTCGGGGTGTACGTAAAACATATGATAAAACTATGTTAGTCAGGATCGTGTGAAACATACGGATCAGACTATGTTAGTCGGTCTCACATAAAAGATACTGATCAGGCTATGTTAGTCAGGGTCAGGTGACTCATACTGATCAAGACCCCACCTGACTTCCATGCATACTGATCAAGACCTCACATGACTTTCATGCATACTGATCACGACTCCACACGACTTCCATGCATACTGATCAAAACCCCACATGGCTTTCATGCATACTGATCAAGACCCCACCTGACTTCCATGCATACTGATCAAGACCTCACATGACTTCCATGCATACTGATCAAGACCTCACATGACTTTCATGCATACTGATCACGACTCCACATGACTTCCATGCAAACTGATCAAAACCCCACATGGCTTTCATGCATACTGATCAAGACCCCACCTGACTTTCATGCATACTAATCCAGATTACACATGACTTCCATGCAGTCCTCCGTGGAAACTATTTCATGACAGTCTAGCTAACGAGGTTGGGGTCAGCAATGTGGTTTCCACAGTTGTGAGATTAGTGAGGTCTCACATTGCACTACAGCCATGAGGACTGGTTCACTTTCACAAGCACCCCTTGGAATGTTTGGGGTCAGCAATGTGGCCTCCACAGTTGTGAGATAAGTGAGGTCTCACATTGCACTACAGCCATGAGGACTGGTTCACTTTCACAAGCACCCCTTGGAATGTTTGGGGTCAGCAATGTGGCCTTCACAGTTGTGAGATTAGTGAGGTCTCACATTGCACTATAGCCATGAGGACTGGTTCACTTTCACAAGCACCTCTTGGAATGTAAGGAGAACCACTGTAACCTGGCACAGAAGAACGTCGTCAAAAGTACCTACCTCAAGTACGACTGGCATTAGCAACAACAACAACAACAACCACAACAACAACAAATAGATTTGTTAGTTTAAAGATCATATTTACCAACCTTAAGTGTCATCAAGCGTTGTTTGTGCTCCTCATACTCAGAAACTCTAGAAATGAAAATTGTACACATATGTTTGATGCTAAAAATACAAATATAGATCAAGTAACTGTTTCTGGTAACAGCTGACCGATGATAGGAGTTCATGAAGAAGGAGTAAATAGTGTTTAAGCCTTGTATACATATTCATAAATAAAGTTCAATAGAGGCCATTGCTGTCGGAGATGGAGTGTTAAAGGCTTCATTGTACATAGCCATAATTTGTCTAAAGTGGGGTGGCTAGTTCCTGTCCTGTATGTCTTTTCTTCCGTAACGGCGAGTGAAGTAAAAGTTGAAAGTAAAGAAGCAGTTTACATGTACGCTTGGAATAGCCTGGTCCTTCGGGGAAAATGTAAATACTGGCTTCCGATAGACATGCTTGGAAAATGTTTAGGTACCGCATATGTAGAATCAGTTGGGGAGAGTAAACAATGTGTACCTTGACTCTAGTCCGACTTTGTGATGACACATGTAGTGAGTAGTGTAGATTTGGAGAGCAGGCACAAACTATTTGCACTTCGCTAATGGTATATGTTCGCTATCTTGCTGGGAAGAAAGAAAAATGTCAGAATTTGACTGGTGTGTGCCAGTGGTGGGAAGGCAAACTACATCGATCGAGCTTTATTGTTTAATTCTCAAAGGCAAACCGCTCATGAATGTTGATTAACAAACAAACGCCAAAATACCAGCAGTCTATTCCGTTCATATGTGTTTTTCCAGCTCAATTGTTATAAGTATGTATCTTCATCATTTTCTGTTGCTTTTAACTATTGCTTTGGGGAAAAGACTAATGTCTGGTGGGACGTATGAGACCAACGTCTGGTCAGGTAAAATATACTGGCCAAGCCCCTTTCCTTGGCTTCCTCGTAGCAAACCCTAGAAACGGGCTGTTTTCATGGCAGCCAGGGTAAGATGAGGGACCGATGTGATCCCCTAGTAGTGAGGGACACGCAGATGAAGCAAAGTATAGCACAACCACCTGTAGGATCCCTTTATACCTTCGTCAGCACACTCAGGGATGTGAGAAACGCTACTGCAACCCGCCACTTATTGTCCTTTTCAGGGAGCACACAACAGTAACCTACTCAATGTGGGCATTCGCAAACAACAGCAACAAACAACATCAACAAACAACAACAACAAACACCAACAACAACAAACAAAAAATAACCACAACAAACAACAAACATCAGCACCAAACAACAACAAACAACAACATAAAAAAACAACAAAAACAAACAATAACAATATGCCTCTGTGCTTGTGAGACATGGACAGTTACAGCTGACCTTCAGCGAAAGATACAGGCCTTGGAGATGAGATGTTCCCGAAGACTGTTAAACGTCATGTACAAAGATCGAGTGACAAATGAGGAAATACGAGATAGAATTACAACAGCAATATGACCTTTTCAAGACCTCTTGGCAACTGTCAACGAAAGGAAACTCGCTTGGTACGGTCACATTTCGAGATCAAATGGTCTTGCAAATACGATCCTGCACGGAAAGGTGCAAGGCAGACGACAAAGAGGCCGTCCCAAAAAGAGGTGGGAGGAAATCATAAAGGAATGGACCAATCTCCGACCAGAAGAGGAACAGGCAGCGGCCGCTAACAGAGAAGGTGGCGTGGGGTTGTGAGGATGCCTTCATGTGTGCCTCAACGACTTCACTGGTTACGAGATGACCTGACCTGAGCTGATTGACAGCACAATTAACAAAATACAGAGCATTGGAATGTAATAGGAAATGTAGAAGGATTCAATTCAGCAAACGTCTAATGATATCTTACAAGCAAAAATACATAAATCCCAGAAACAAACGAATGACTAGCGATAAGTTACATTTGATGAATGATAGAAGGAAGAGGAAACATGGTAAGGAAAAATTCACCTAGCTGAATGAAGAGATAACACACAAATACAGGCAGGCGAAAGAAACATGGCTATACCAGAAATGCCTAGACCTCGAAGCGCATTTCAAAACAGATGCAAAATTCACGTAAAAAAGAATAAATGAACTTAAAGACAGACGAATACGCACAATCACTGAATGTTTTAAATCAAAAGCCGGAGAGGTACTGATAGGAAAGGATACTTCAACGTACGCAGTCAGACAGTAACCATTATTTTTTCGAAAAAAGCAGCCGTCATCCTGAGGCTGTCGACACTGCCATAGAGCTTGTCTGGTGTTGCCACTGGTGATGGCCACATCTGCTCTCTCTGATCCTCCTATGTCGGGCAGTTCTGCAGCAAATGCTCAGCGGTCCTTTTGCCGGTACCACACGGGAATTCGTCGGTGCCACCTATCTTCAATTTGTTGAATAGGTGGTACCTGAGTCTATTGTGGCCAGTGCGAAGCCTGAAGACCACGACCTGCTCTTTTCTGTTCAACTGGTAATAGGCATCGTTTTTTGTGTATCCAGCATATTCGGGTCCCATTTGGTCATGTATCTGGCTTTAATAAGCCGTTTTGACTCTTCGTATGTCATACTAGTATCAGGTTGTGGTAGTTTTGCACCTTTGTTTGCCAGTCTGTCTGCCTCCTCGTTGCCTTGAATGTTGCAGTGAGATGGAACCCACTGCACCACTACTCTTTTTGGTGCGGCCTGCTGGCATAGTTGACAGAGTACTGCTCTTAATTCATTAAGTTCAGTATTTTTCTGGCTTTTCAGTGTTGTGACTACGGCCAGTGCATCTGTAAGTAGGACTATGTGGCTTTCATTCCTTTTACTTGTCACCATTTCTTCCACTGCCGCCCTCAGTGCCTCTGCCTCCGCTCTGAAATTGCTTGTGTATTTTCCAGTAGCGAATGACAGTGCTATTTTTCTGCCATTTGGTAGGCTCAGAAATGCTCCTGCCCCTCCATTCTGTGTTGAATTTGTTACGGAACCGTCGGTGTATGCATGGGTCCAGTCCATGCTTGGGTAGTTTTCCGTAATGAAACTCAGGGTAGTATCTCTTTTTTCTTTTCAGTCTGGCAGTTTTTGTTTCTAATACCTGGTATATTTTCTACTATCTCTGGAAATATATGCTGCCTCCAGGTAGGTTTTCGTACAGTAGGGATGGGCTTTGGTGTGCTTAGTGCGTTCATAGGGTCTTCGTGCATCTTTGCTTTGACTATTTCTGCAAAGTTTCTTCGCTTTAGCTTCCCATTTCCGAAATTGTTTAGTCTCTGGTGCATTGTCAGTCTTCTAAGTTTCTCTGATTGCAGCTGGGCTCTGCAGTCTCTTCTGTCGGCCATGGATTGCAGTTTCGTAATCTTTTCAAGTTCTACAATTGGCGTTGACTTCATGTCTCCTGTTATAATTCTCATGGATTGGTTTTGGAGTTTGCTAGCTTTATGGAAGTTCGTCTTTGCTGCTGTTGTCCATGCCGCAATGCCATACTCGAGAACTGATCTTACTCTTCCAGTGCACAGTTTCTTTAGTATGCTTTCGTCTGCTCCCCAGCTTGTGCCAGCAAGTTTCCTCATGTTTGCCATTCTTTCTCTGGCTCTCATTCGGTTTCTCTCGATCTGACTTTTCCATGTCATGCGCCGATCAAATGTGACTCCCAGATAGTTTGGGTTGTCGTTTGGCTGGAGGTATTTGCCGTTTAGACTTAATTTGGTGTTTTGTGGTTTGATTGATAGCGAGAATATTGTACATGTGGTTTTGTCCTCGTTTATTTTGACCAGCCATGAGTTCGCCCACTCTTCCAGCGATGTTAGGGCCTGCTGCATCCGATTTCTTGCTATGGTGAAATTCTTTTCAGAGGTCCACATAGCCAGATCGTCTGCAAACATTGAGCTATGAACTCTTCTTGGTATATTCTCTATAATATTATTTATATACACCAGGAATAGTGTGGGTGACAGTACTCCCCCTTGGGGTACTCCCTGCTCAAGTGTCACCTTTTTGCTCATCTGCCCTTGTACTTGGAATCTGGCCGTTCTGTTTTTGAGGTAGTGGTTGATTCACTTGTACATTTTCCCACAAACATCACTTCTTCTTAGCTTGACTCTGTCCATCTTTCCAGACTTTGTCAAATGCCTTTTCCAGGTCCACCCAGACCGCTACTGTGTGTTTCTGTTCCTGGTAGGCATCTTCTATTTCCTGGGCTATGAGGATGACCTGGTCCTCTGTGGATCTGTGCTGTCTAAAGCCTGCTTGCTGTGGAATTAGTATCCGTTTTTCTTCCAGATGCCACATCAGTCTGGTGTTTATCATACGTTCCATCAGTTTGCCGACACAGCTCAGTAGGCTGATAGGCATGTATCCATTTGGATCTGTTTTGTCTTTTCCTTTCTTTGGTACTGGTACAAGTACTGCGTCTTTCCATGCCTGGGGTACAATTCCCCTTTTCCAGCTTTGGTTCAGGACTGATAGCAGTTTCCTCTTTGCTGTTTGGCCCAGCCCCATCAGCATTTCGTTTGTTATCCCGTCTTTTCCGGGAGATTTCCTTTTCTTTAATGTTCTCAAGGCCTCTTCCATTTCACTCATTGTTAATTTTGCCATCATATGCTCTTTTGGTGCCATATTTATGTTGTCGTGCCCCTTTTGCTTTTAATTAATGTTTGTATGCCTATCTGCAGGGACATCTATGTGGTTCGCTTTGGCATAGTGTTCAACAAAGGCGTTTGCGGTTTTTTTTCCAGTGAGCAAGTTTTCGTCCTGCTTGATGGTAATTTGTTTGTTTGACGGGGTTTCGTCATTCATGGCTCTGACTAACTTCCATAGTTTGTTCCCTTCTTTGTCTAGGTTGAGGCTTTCCGTTTTGTTTTTCCAGCTATCTCTTGCTGTTTTGGTTTAGAGTGTATTTGTATTTCGCCGTTGCGGCTTTGAGGGCGATGTTTGCCTCCATAGATTGTTCTCGCTCTGCCATGTTCCTAGCATTTGTGACTGCGTCTTCCGCTTTTTCCAAGTCATCAGTCCAATAGGGCTTATAATTTTTCCTTGCCTCTCTTGGGATGGTTTCAGTGGCAGCTTGCATTATTGCTTTGCTTAGGCTTTCCACCATGGGCTTCATTTTGTTGTTCCGTGTGTTGATGGTTTCACACAGCCCATCTGTCAGGCTTGCAAATCTGTCCCAGTCGGCTCGTTTGTAATTCCAACGTGGGAGCAGTTTTGTTTCCTGTGGGCCTACTTCCATATCAATTTCTAGCCTAATTGGCCTGTGGTCGCTACCTGCCAATTGATTTAGCACCTTGCGGTCTATTTTATGGTGAATGTCCATTGTGGAGAAGGCCAAATCTGGAGTCGAGGTGGTATGCCATGTTCTAGAAGGGAAAGGATACAACAAGCAACAGATGGAAAGAAAACATCGATGAGTTATATAGTGAAAACAGACCAGACGTACATGAACATGTCAATTGCGAAAGCCCATCAATATTAGCGGCAGAGGTAAAAGATGCTATGTAACATATAAAATGATAAAAGATGCTAAACAACATATAAATATATAAAAGATGATATACAACATATAAATAGATAAAAGATGCTATACAACATATAAATAGATAAAAGATGCTATACAACATATAAATAAAGAAAGGCACTGGTATCTGATCGCCAATGCCAACCTGCAAGGCACTTGATGATGATGAATGTCAATGCAGTGGAAAAGGAATTGTTTGACACTTCCTTATACTATTGTCTTCTCTGTTCTTTCAGCATCAAACATGCGCGTAAGGCAGCACTCAAGGCTATCTTGGTAGATAGGTCGGAGGTCACTCGTTGTTTCCTGTTTATTGTAGAGACATCATAGGTACCTATATAGTGATTGTCCTGCTTAATGTCTCCCTTGACATGTCTCTCTATCTGGTGACGCATGGTTTCCGCGTAATTTCTTCGACTGGATGTTTGTTTCTGTTCATTCTAAGAACAAGTTCGATGTTCGCCCAATGCTTTTCCATATGCTAGTAGAAACATATCGCTGTTTGGTCTCCAATCGCATTGATTTGTTTGCGTTAAATTATTTCAAGCCAATGCACTGAGGGCGGCAGTGGAAGAAATGATGACAGGTAAAAGCAATGAAAGCCATATAGTCCTGCTTACAGATGCCTTGGCCGTAGTCACAGCACTAAAAAGCCAGAAAAATACTGAACTTAATGATCTAAGAGCAGTACTCTGTCAACTATGCCAACAATCCGCACCAAAAAGGGTAGTGGTACAGTGGGTTCCATCACACTGCAACATCCAATGCAACGAGGAGGCAGACAGATTGGCAAAAGAAGGTGCAAGACTACCACAACCAGATACTAGTATGACCTACGAAGAGTCAAAACGGCTTATTAAAGCCAGATACATGACCAAATGGGACCCGAATATGCTGGATACACAAAAAACGATGCCTATTACCAGTTGAACAGAACAGAGCAGATCGTGGTCTTCAGACTTCGCACTGGCCACAATAGACTTAGGTACCACCTATTCAACAAATTGAAGATAGGTGGCACTGACGAATACCCGTGTGGTGCCGGGAAAATGACCGCTGAGCATTTGCTGCAAAACTGCCCGACGTACGAGGATCATAGAGAGCAGATGTGGCCATCACCAGTGGCAACACTGGACAAGCTCTATGGCAGTGTCGACAGCCTCAGAATGACCGCCGCTTTTTTAGAAAAAATAAAGGTTGATGTCTGACTGCGTACGAAGAAGAAGAAGAAGAATTTCAAGCCAATTTACAAATATTTTCACATATATTTATTTTCAAAGGCATTCTCCAATATTTTTTTGAGCATTGACCATTGTCCAGCGTTCACATTCATAGTATTACTAATAATATGTTGGATTTGAACAGCCTGTTTGATGTATTTGTTCAGTGTTTGCGATCTCATGATATTTGTTAATTCGTTAAAGCCAAATGAGACCAACGCGATTCGAGTGAAGATTTCCGTTGTTATGTCTTCGCTCTATGCCCTCTTGATGCATAAGGAAGGGCAATGTTTCACCTTTAGTAATGGGAAACTGAGACGATAGTCTGGTCAGGCACAACGTACTGACCAGGACCACTATCGCTCTTTCATTAGCTGACGAGATGTGGATCGACGTGATAGTAGTGACCGTCACGTAGATGAAGCCACGTATAGTACAACCCCCTGTAGGACGCTGGTCCACCTTCATCAGTACTCTCGGGATGTGAGGCAACCCGTCACTTAACGCCCTATTCGGGGCAAACAAAAAAGTAAACACACTCAATGTGTAAATTAAACAAGAACAACCTCCAGTAATGTATTTCATGGGACTATTTATTCTATATTAGGCGGGGAACCAATCACTTCCCTACCTCGCTGCCTCGCCTTCTGCATATTCAGAATATTACCAGAAACACATTTATGAAGTTGTGTAAAATGAAACGTGCTGAGACCAAGTCACAAATCCGGTCCGTTTGCTACCAGATACAATCGCTCTATCCACTCTGTGAATCAATTGTACACCAAACATCACGACATGTGACAAACGGCCAAGATATACTGT